>CAWUFW010007354.1:0-600000 GCA_963921515.1 Calotriton arnoldi
GGGGTGGCATAATATATGCTGCAGCCCCTGGCAGGCCTCTGAGGTACCTATGCCCTTGGTACATAGTATACCATATACTAGGGACTTACAAGGGCACTCCAGATCCCAATCAGAGATGTGCCTAAGGCACATGGAGACCCTTTTAAAGAGGAAACAGCTAGGCTGGGGTTCTGAATAGCAGGGCCCCAGCCAGACTAATGTCGAAAACCAGTGAAGTATCAGCAAAAAGTGGGGGTACCCCTGTGAAGCAGATCCTACTCTCCTACACAACCCCCCCCAAACGTAGGGACATTAAACTAACCTTGCCCAGTTAAGTCTTCATGTTCTAAGTGGAAATACCTAGAGAGTCCATCTGCATTCGCATGGTTACTCCCAGGCCTATGTTCCACTGTAAAGTCCATCCCCTGTAGGGAAATGGACCACCTAAGCAGTTTGGGGTTTTCACCCTTCATTTGTTTTAGCCATAAGAGGGGCTTATGGTCTGTCTGAACCAGGAAGTGTGTACCAAACAAGTATGGCCTCAACTTCTTCAGAGCCCAGACCACAGCAAAGGCCTCCTCTCTATGGCTGACCAACGTTTCTCTCTAGGGGTCAGCCTTCTGCTAATAAAAGCTACTGGCTGATCCTGACCTTCTTCATTCAATTGTGACAGTACAGCCCCTACCCCCAATTCAGATGCATCAGTTTGAACAATGAACTTCTTGGAGTAATCAGGACTCTGCAGAATTGGAGCAGTGCACATGGCCTGCTTGAGGTCATCAAATGCCTTTTGACAGCTAACTGTCCACTGAACCTTTTTGGGCATTTTCTTAGAAGTTAAGTCATTCAAGGGTGTCACTATTGATCCATACCCCTTGACAAATCTCCTATAGTACCCAGTCAGGCCTAAGAAGGCTCTCACCTGAGTCTGGGTAGTGGGAGCAGTCCAGTCCATGATGGTCTGGATCTTGCTCTGCAAAGGTTGAACCTGGCCTCCACCCACAAGGTGGCCCAGGTACACAACCTGACTCTGCCCTATCTGGCACTTAGTGGCCTTGATAGTCAGGCCTGCCTTTTGCAGGGCCTGTAAAACATTCCTGAGGTGGACCAGGTGATCCTCCCAGGTGGAGCTAAAGACAGCAATATCATCTAGATAAGCTGCACTATAGGCCTCCAGTCCTGTGAGAACTGTGTTCACCAACCTCTGGAAAGTGGCAGGTGCATTTTTCAGACCAAAGGGCATCACCACAAATTGATAATGCCCACTAGGGGTTGAAAATGCTGTTTTGGGCTTTGCAGCATCAGCTAGTCTGATCTGCCAGTAGCCAGCTGTTAGGTCAAATGTGCTGAGATATTTGGCAGAGGCCAAAGTATCTATGAGCTCATCTGCCCTGGGTATTGGATGGGCATCAGTCCTAGTGACTGCATTGAGGCCCCTGTAGTCTACACAAAACCTCATCTCTCTTTTCCCACCACTGGTGTGAGGTTTAGGTACTAGGACTACTGGACTAGCCCAAGGGCTATCTGAGGGCTCAATCACTCCCAATTCCAACATCTTCTGGACTTCAGTCCTGATACAGTCCCTGACATGGTCAGGTTGCCTATAAATCTTGTTTTTAATAGGCAGACTGTCCCCAGTGTCCACTTCATGAGTGCACCAGGTGGTCTGACTGGGTGTCAGAGAAAACATGTGTCTAAACTGATTGAGGACTTGCCTGCAATCAGTTTGTTGCTGGGTAGTGAGGCTGCCTGCCAAGGCTACCCCATCAACTGACCCATCGTCAGGGTTCTGTGAGAGCAGGTCAGGGAGTGGGTCACTCTCTTCCTCCTGCCCTTCATCAGTAGCCATGAGCAAGCCCATGTCTGCCCTGTCCACATATGGCTTAAGTCTGTTGACATGGAGAACCCTGTGGGGACTCCTGGGTGTTCCCAGGTCTACTAAGTAAGTGACCTCACCCTTCTGCTCAACAATAGTGTGGGGTCCACTCCATTTGTCTTGGAGAGCTGCTGGGGCCACTGGCTCCAACACCCACACCTTCTGTCCTGGCTGGTAAACAGTTAGGACAGCCTTTTGGTCATGCCAGGCCTTTTGAAGTTCCTGGCTAGCCTCAAGGTTTTTGGTTGCCTTTTTCATGTACTCAGCCATCCTGGAGCGGAGACCAAGTACATAGTCCACTATATCTTGCTTTGGGGGCTTGAGAGGTAACTCCCATCCTTCCTTCACCAAGCACAGTGGACCCCTCACAGGGTGGCCAAACAGAAGTTCAAAAGGGCTGTAACCAACCCCCTTCTGAGGCACCTCCCTATATGCGAATAAAAGGCAGGGCAAGAGTATGTCCCATCTACGCCTAAGCTTTTCTGGGAGCCCTTTAATCATGCCCTTCAAGGTTTTGTTGAATCTCTCAACTAAACCATTGCATTGTGGGTGATAGGGTGTGGTGAACTTATAAGTAACTCCACACTCCTTCCACATTGCCTTTAAGTACCCAGACATGAAGTTTGCACCCCTGTCTGATACCACCTCCTTAGGAAAGCCCACTCTTGAGAAAATTCCCAGGAGGGCCCTTGCCACCACAGGTGCTGTAGTGGTCCTAAGGGGTATAGCCTCTGGATACCTGGTGGCATGATCCACTACCACCAGTATAAATCTGTGCCCAGATGCTGTTTGGGGATCCATGGGACCAACAATGTCAATCCCCACCCTCTCAAAGGGCACCCCCACCACAGGTAGTGGTATCAGGGGGCCTTTGTAGTGCCACCTGCTTTGCCACTGGCTTGGCAGGTTACACAGGAGCGACAAAACTCCTTACTGTCTTCAGACATGTGGGGCCAGTGAAAGTGAGGGACAATTCTGTCCCAAGTCTTGTTCTGGCCCAGGTGTCCTGCTAAGGGAATATCATGGGCTAGGGTCAATAGGAAGCCCCTGAACTTCAAAGGTATTACCAACCTCCTGGTAGCACCAGGCTTGGGGTCTCTACTCTCTGAGTACAGGAGTCCATCATCCCAATACACTGTATGGGGACCACTAGCTTTCCCAGCAGCCTCAGCAGCAGCTTGCTGTCTGAGGGGTTCAAGGGAGGGGCAGCTCTGCTGCTCCTGGCTCAGATCTGCCCTAGAAGGTCCCCCTGTCCCCAAGAACTCAACCTGGTCAGGCTCAAGTTCCTCTGGGACAGTTCCTTCTTCAGGGCTGAGATCATCCCCCTCAAGGGACTGATCTTCCTCCTGAGCCAAGGGGGAAGGCACTGCCTTAACCCTACTACTCCTCCTCTTGGAAGGCACTTGGTCCATTCTTCCAGAATCCAAGGCCTGTTCAGTTTTAGACAGTTTAGCTTGTGACCTGGTCACAGCAAACACATCTGCAGGGATCCCCAGCATTTCTGCATGGGTCCTGAGCTCCACTTCTGCCCAAGCAGAAGTCTCTAAGTCATTGCCAAGCAAGCATTCGACTGGTAGGTTTGCACTTACCACAACCTTCTTAAGGCCAGTTACCCCTCCCCAGGAGAAGTTAACAACTGCCAGAGTATGGTCTGTTCTGACATTGCTAGCATTGGTCACTTGGTACATTTCACCAAGTATAACTTGTCCAGGTAGCACAAGGTCTTGTGTCACCATTGTGACACTTGCCCCTGTGTCCCTAAATGCCAAAGCCTCTCGTCCATTGATTAAAGGCTGTTGTCTGTACTTGCCCAGATTACTGGGACTCACAGTGGAGGTCACATCCATGCCTCCATCACAGACTAACACAGCCTGGGTCAGTTCCCTGACTAAGTCAGAGCCCAACTCAGTTCCCAGGGTGAACCCTACTAAACCCTTGGCTGGAGCACTTCCACCAACTGTACTAGGGGGAACAGGTGCCTTAGGGGCATTGGTGGAGGCTGGACTGGAGTCTTTGGACTTGGTGCAATCACTGGTCCAGTGGGTCTTTTGCTTACAGACCTTGCACCATGGTTTTCTTTGGCCTTTACCCTTGGTAGACTGGGAATCCCCACCAGAAGAAGATTTTTGGGGGCCTGATGAAGACTTTTGATCTTTACCCTTCTCCCCACCCTTGTCAGAGTTCTTAGCATCTTGCTTCTTGGTTTCCCCACCTTGGTTCTGTACCTTCTGCTTCACCCTGGTTCTGACCCATTTGTCTGCCTTCTTTCCCAATTCTTGGGGAGAGGTCAGATCAGAGTCAACCAGGTACTGATGCAACAGCTGGTTTTGACAGTTATTAAGAATCTGCTCCCTCATTATCAGATTATACAATCCTGAGAAGTCACACACCTTGCTGCCCATCAACCAGCCTTCCAGAGCCTTGGCAGAACAATCCACATAGTCTACCCAGTCTTGAGTCTGTGCTTTTTGGGTGTCTCTGAACTTCAACCTGTACTGTTCAGTGGTTAGGCCAAACCCATCAATAAGAGCACTCTTCAAGACCTTGTAATTGTCAGCATCCTCCTCTCTAACAGTGAGGAGCTTGTCTCTACCTTTGTCAGCAAAGGAGAGCCACAAGATTGCTGCCCACTGCTCCTGAGGGACCTTCTGTACTTTACAGGCCCTCTCTAAAGCAGTTATCCATTTGTGGATATCATCCCCACTCTGGTAGGGAGGGACAATCTTGCTCAGGTTCCTATGGTCATAGGACCTTTCCCTATCTCTAGGGATATGGTTGCCACCATGGGACTCTAGTCCCAACTTTCTTCTCTCTTTAAGGAGATCTAGGGATTCTCTATCTAAAGCCAATTGCTTCTTCCTGATCTCCAGTTGAGTTTCCTCATACTGGACCAGTCTCTTTCTTCTCTCATGAGAGGATTCCCTCCTGTGAGAAGAAACAGAGCTCCCTATTGAGGTGCCAGAGTGGTTAGACTCCTGAGAAGGAGACCTAGACTTTCTGAGCACACTCATAATCCTTCCTGGGGGACAAAGGTGTGGTTCTCCAGATCCTCATCTTCATCTTCCCCAGAAGGGATTGGGTTTTCCAGGTCAGGGTCATTGTCACCCTCCTGGTCAGTTTCAGAGGGGGCTGGGGGTAGTAGTACCCCTGGTCCCTTCCTCATCTGCTGGCCCACCCTCTGCTCCTACCCCTTCAGTCTCTGAGGACTTACTAAGATCATAAGCCACCAACAACTCCTGGAGGTGTTGGGTGGTGGGACTTTGGCCTGTCCTTAATTTCCTCACGTTACACAAAGCTCTCAGTTCCAAGAATGGGAGTGTGTCATACTTGGAGGGGGAAGCTCAATGGCTTCCTGCAGGGCATCTTTGGATCCTGCTTTTAAAGACATTACTAGTGTGGTGTGGTGTATGCACTACCTACTCTAGTGTGGCCTACTAAACTCTCTTGAGTTGTAGAAAGGGTTGTGCTATCCCTTAACACACAACTCTAAGTTCAGTAGAACTTACTGATATTCTAAGCTTAAATTATATGTACCTTAGGTACCTTTAGTGGTTTTCAGTTGATCAATTCAATTGAGATTATCTGGTAAAACAATAGCAAGCTGGAATCCCACACGCTGCACACCAATGTGAGAAGTTGGCCTGGCATATGCTGTCCACTAATTATAGTGGGCACCTTGCACCAGTCCAAATCGACTCTTATGGTAGGTAGGTTAAAGACAACCTTATTGAAAGCTATCCTAGTGGTAGCTGTGGAGAGCAGCCTTCAGGCTAAGTCTTGAAGGAATGTAAAGCAGCTTGTTTTACCAGTCTATAATCTCTTGAGTGACCAAATGAAAGAGCACCACACCAGGTATATATTCAAAATATATGTATTTATTACTAAACACACCCCTCTAGTCTCTTTATGAGGCTAGAGTTCGAAGTACATAGGTTATAAGATCTTAAATCACAGTAATAGCACAAATACACGTTTGGGCCCTAGGGGCGTACCAAACCATATACCAATAAAGTGGTATGCGAACCACGACTGAACTAGACACTAGGCCTAGAGCCTCTAGAAGTGCTTGGACCACAAGGAACCACCCAAGGTAGTGACACAGGGGACCCACGGGAGACGCGTGCAGTGTAAATACACAACCGCGATACGCCGTTAACTTCTATGGAGAAAGTCGGGATCGGGAAAATAGAGGAAAGGGACACTTTAAAGAGGACTAGGACAAAACCCTTTGAGATCTAGGACTTTGAAGAGTCTCTACCCACGGGAGCACCGGAGTACTCGTGTTACCTCACCCAGGGAAGCCGGGTGCATAGGTGCCTTTCGGGGTCGGGTTTCGTCGTCGGTTCTTATGGCGATCTGCTGCAAAGTGCTGCTGGCGACCAGGAGAAAAGTGTCCGGGTGGATCCAAGAGTGGATCGGAGTTCTGAAGAACCTGAAAGCAGAGGGGACAGAGTCTGGGTCACTAGCCAGTGACCAGGGAGGCGATGGACAGATGCCCACCGATGTCGAGTGCTTCAGGTGCGTTGACGGTCGTCTCGTTTCTGCAGCCACGAGGTCCAGGAGGCGTTGTCGGCGACCAGGAGCAGGATTCGGGCTGGTACACGATGTCTGTCGAGTGCTGCGGTGTCGGCGACCAGATTGGACCCAACAAGCCTTGGCAACGGCAAGTCTCGATGTAGCTGAAGATCGTCGATGGTGCAGACCAGCAAGGTCTGGGGAACTCACCCAGCAAGGGTAAGTGAGGGCAGGCCTGGAGCAACCAGACTGCCAAGTAAAGAAAAGATTGGCCTTCGGTAAGGGCTACTAGCCAACGGGCTAGCGACCGCGAAGGAGCCTCGTGACGCCGCACGTGGAGCTGGCTTACAGGACACTCGTGGAGTGGGGGCCAGTGATCTTCGGTGCAGGTGGTGCTGGAGGCTAGGGCTACTCGGAGCCCAAAGCACGACTTCTTGGGAGACCCAGAAGATGGTGCACTTGCAAGTGTGCTCGGTGTCCAGGGGTCACGGTCTCACGTTACCCACGATAGCCACGGGCCTCAGCTTTGCTGGGGACTCAGGGTAGCCTCGGGGAAGTCTGAGAATCCACCTCTGGTGATGCGATGACTTCGGCGTCCGACGGGAGCTTCAGTGATGCGAACCGGACAGATGCTTCTTTGGTGCCTGCCAAGCAGGGGAGTCACTCCTTGACCCCAAGGGAGATTCTTCAGTCCTCTAATCGTGAGTAGAGCGTCGAAGGTCCAGGATTCTGTTTCAGAGTTTCGTCCAGGTATAATCTAAAGTCCTAAGGACTGGGTTCCTACCTTTATTCCAAAAATAGGGGATGGACTACTCTGTGGCCCCACCTATGGGTGGGTCAGGGCAGAGGGGTGGCTACACCCCTTTCCCTTTGTCCAGTTCGCGCCAAAGCAGGGGCTGCAAGCCCCTGATCCGGTTTGAACTGGGGTATGCACAGGGACACCAAATGTGCCCCCAGTGCAGGACTTCAAAGCACCCGAAAGTGCTCCCGCCCAGCCCCAATACACATTGTCCTGTCTGGGGAGGTGGTCACACCTCCCTGGGACAGGAAACCTATTGTCCAGGCCTCCCCTGCCGGAGTTTCGTCCAGCAGCAGGAGGCCAGACTCGTGTCTGTGGCAGCAGCATCCATTTTGTGATGCCAGGGCTCTGGAAAGAAGTTACCGGACTCGTCAGAGTTAACATGCCTTTCCCTCTAGAAGGGTGGAATGCTACCCCCGCCGCCAGAATTGGCGGGGGGTAGTATTCCAAGATGTTTGACACCAAACACGACATGTTTCGGTGCAGCCATTCCATAGTTAGCATTTTACCGCGAGGATATAATGCGTTTAAGAGTATATGGTCAGGCTGCACTACAAACAGCATCAGAGATGGTCTCCGAACGCTGCAGAGGGGCCCTGCTCATGCAGGGGCACCCTCTCACATAGGAACCATGCACTCTGCCTTTAGGATTGATAAGGCCTGCCTTAGGAGTGACTTATAGGTTTATATGTGTGTATGCATTTAGTGATATAGGTAACCTATACCACAGCAAGGGGTGCATGCACCACCTTACCCAGGCTGCAGTAGCAGACCTGTGGTGTCAGTTTGGATGGCCTACCAGGGGTGGCATAATATATGCTGCAGCCCCTGGCAGGCCTCTGAGGTACCTATGCCCTTGGTACATAGTATACCATATACTAGGGACTTACAAGGGCACTCCAGATCCCAATCAGAGATGTGCCTAAGGCACATGGAGACCCTTTTAAAGAGGAAACAGCTAGGCTGGGGTTCTGAATAGCAGGGCCCCAGCCAGACTAATGTCGAAAACCAGTGAAGTATCAGCAAAAAGTGGGGGTACCCCTGTGAAGCAGATCCTACTCTCCTACACAACCCCCCCCAAACGTAGGGACATTAAACTAACCTTGCCCAGTTAAGTCTTCATGTTCTAAGTGGAAATACCTAGAGAGTCCATCTGCATTCGCATGGTTACTCCCAGGCCTATGTTCCACTGTAAAGTCCATCCCCTGTAGGGAAATGGACCACCTAAGCAGTTTGGGGTTTTCACCCTTCATTTGTTTTAGCCATAAGAGGGGCTTATGGTCTGTCTGAACCAGGAAGTGTGTACCAAACAAGTATGGCCTCAACTTCTTCAGAGCCCAGACCACAGCAAAGGCCTCCCTCTCTATGGCTGACCAACGTTTCTCTCTAGGGGTCAGCCTTCTGCTAATAAAAGCTACTGGCTGATCCTGACCTTCTTCATTCAATTGTGACAGTACAGCCCCTACCCCCAATTCAGATGCATCAGTTTGAACAATGAACTTCTTGGAGTAATCAGGACTCTGCAGAATTGGAGCAGTGCACATGGCCTGCTTGAGGTCATCAAATGCCTTTTGACAGCTAACTGTCCACTGAACCTTTTTGGGCATTTTCTTAGAAGTTAAGTCATTCAAGGGTGTCACTATTGATCCATACCCCTTGACAAATCTCCTATAGTACCCAGTCAGGCCTAAGAAGGCTCTCACCTGAGTCTGGGTAGTGGGAGCAGTCCAGTCCATGATGGTCTGGATCTTGCTCTGCAAAGGTTGAACCTGGCCTCCACCCACAAGGTGGCCCAGGTACACAACCTGACTCTGCCCTATCTGGCACTTAGTGGCCTTGATAGTCAGGCCTGCCTTTTGCAGGGCCTGTAAAACATTCCTGAGGTGGACCAGGTGATCCTCCCAGGTGGAGCTAAAGACAGCAATATCATCTAGATAAGCTGCACTATAGGCCTCCAGTCCTGTGAGAACTGTGTTCACCAACCTCTGGAAAGTGGCAGGTGCATTTTTCAGACCAAAGGGCATCACCACAAATTGATAATGCCCACTAGGGGTTGAAAATGCTGTTTTGGGCTTTGCAGCATCAGCTAGTCTGATCTGCCAGTAGCCAGCTGTTAGGTCAAATGTGCTGAGATATTTGGCAGAGGCCAAAGTATCTATGAGCTCATCTGCCCTGGGTATTGGATGGGCATCAGTCCTAGTGACTGCATTGAGGCCCCTGTAGTCTACACAAAACCTCATCTCTCTTTTCCCACCACTGGTGTGAGGTTTAGGTACTAGGACTACTGGACTAGCCCAAGGGCTATCTGAGGGCTCAATCACTCCCAATTCCAACATCTTCTGGACTTCAGTCCTGATACAGTCCCTGACATGGTCAGGTTGCCTATAAATCTTGTTTTTAATAGGCAGACTGTCCCCAGTGTCCACTTCATGAGTGCACCAGGTGGTCTGACTGGGTGTCAGAGAAAACATGTGTCTAAACTGATTGAGGACTTGCCTGCAATCAGTTTGTTGCTGGGTAGTGAGGCTGCCTGCCAAGGCTACCCCATCAACTGACCCATCGTCAGGGTTCTGTGAGAGCAGGTCAGGGAGTGGGTCACTCTCTTCCTCCTGCCCTTCATCAGTAGCCATGAGCAAGCCCATGTCTGCCCTGTCCACATATGGCTTAAGTCTGTTGACATGGAGAACCCTGTGGGGACTCCTGGGTGTTCCCAGGTCTACTAAGTAAGTGACCTCACCCTTCTGCTCAACAATAGTGTGGGGTCCACTCCATTTGTCTTGGAGAGCTGCTGGGGCCACTGGCTCCAACACCCACACCTTCTGTCCTGGCTGGTAAACAGTTAGGACAGCTCTTTGGTCATGCCAGGCCTTTTGAAGTTCCTGGCTAGCCTCAAGGTTTTTGGTTGCCTTTTTCATGTACTCAGCCATCCTGGAGCGGAGACCAAGTACATAGTCCACTATATCTTGCTTTGGGGGCTTGAGAGGTAACTCCCATCCTTCCTTCACCAAGCACAGTGGACCCCTCACAGGGTGGCCAAACAGAAGTTCAAAAGGGCTGTAACCAACCCCCTTCTGAGGCACCTCCCTATATGCGAATAAAAGGCAGGGCAAGAGTATGTCCCATCTACGCCTAAGCTTTTCTGGGAGCCCTTTAATCATGCCCTTCAAGGTTTTGTTGAATCTCTCAACTAAACCATTGCATTGTGGGTGATAGGGTGTGGTGAACTTATAAGTAACTCCACACTCCTTCCACATTGCCTTTAAGTACCCAGACATGAAGTTTGCACCCCTGTCTGATACCACCTCCTTAGGAAAGCCCACTCTTGAGAAAATTCCCAGGAGGGCCCTTGCCACCACAGGTGCTGTAGTGGTCCTAAGGGGTATAGCCTCTGGATACCTGGTGGCATGATCCACTACCACCAGTATAAATCTGTGCCCAGATGCTGTTTGGGGATCCATGGGACCAACAATGTCAATCCCCACCCTCTCAAAGGGCACCCCCACCACAGGTAGTGGTATCAGGGGGGCCTTTGTAGTGCCACCTGCTTTGCCACTGGCTTGGCAGGTTACACAGGAGCGACAAAACTCCTTACTGTCTTCAGACATGTGGGGCCAGTGAAAGTGAGGGACAATTCTGTCCCAAGTCTTGTTCTGGCCCAGGTGTCCTGCTAAGGGAATATCATGGGCTAGGGTCAATAGGAAGCCCCTGAACTTCAAAGGTATTACCAACCTCCTGGTAGCACCAGGCTTGGGGTCTCTACTCTCTGAGTACAGGAGTCCATCATCCCAATACACTGTATGGGGACCACTAGCTTTCCCAGCAGCCTCAGCAGCAGCTTGCTGTCTGAGGGGTTCAAGGGAGGGGCAGCTCTGCTGCTCCTGGCTCAGATCTGCCCTAGAAGGTCCCCCTGTCCCCAAGAACTCAACCTGGTCAGGCTCAAGTTCCTCTGGGACAGTTCCTTCTTCAGGGCTGAGATCATCCCCCTCAAGGGACTGATCTTCCTCCTGAGCCAAGGGGGAAGGCACTGCCTTAACCCTACTACTCCTCCTCTTGGAAGGCACTTGGTCCATTCTTCCAGAATCCAAGGCCTGTTCAGTTTTAGACAGTTTAGCTTGTGACCTGGTCACAGCAAACACATCTGCAGGGATCCCCAGCATTTCTGCATGGGTCCTGAGCTCCACTTCTGCCCAAGCAGAAGTCTCTAAGTCATTGCCAAGCAAGCATTCGACTGGTAGGTTTGCACTTACCACAACCTTCTTAAGGCCAGTTACCCCTCCCCAGGAGAAGTTAACAACTGCCAGAGTATGGTCTGTTCTGACATTGCTAGCATTGGTCACTTGGTACATTTCACCAAGTATAACTTGTCCAGGTAGCACAAGGTCTTGTGTCACCATTGTGACACTTGCCCCTGTGTCCCTAAATGCCAAAGCCTCTCGTCCATTGATTAAAGGCTGTTGTCTGTACTTGCCCAGATTACTGGGACTCACAGTGGAGGTCACATCCATGCCTCCATCACAGACTAACACAGCCTGGGTCAGTTCCCTGACTAAGTCAGAGCCCAACTCAGTTCCCAGGGTGAACCCTACTAAACCCTTGGCTGGAGCACTTCCACCAACTGTACTAGGGGGAACAGGTGCCTTAGGGGCATTGGTGGAGGCTGGACTGGAGTCTTTGGACTTGGTGCAATCACTGGTCCAGTGGGTCTTTTGCTTACAGACCTTGCACCATGGTTTTCTTTGGCCTTTACCCTTGGTAGACTGGGAATCCCCACCAGAAGAAGATTTTTGGGGGCCTGATGAAGACTTTTGATCTTTACCCTTCTCCCCACCCTTGTCAGAGTTCTTAGCATCTTGCTTCTTGGTTTCCCCACCTTGGTTCTGTACCTTCTGCTTCACCCTGGTTCTGACCCATTTGTCTGCCTTCTTTCCCAATTCTTGGGGAGAGGTCAGATCAGAGTCAACCAGGTACTGATGCAACAGCTGGTTTTGACAGTTATTAAGAATCTGCTCCCTCATTATCAGATTATACAATCCTGAGAAGTCACACACCTTGCTGCCCATCAACCAGCCTTCCAGAGCCTTGGCAGAACAATCCACATAGTCTACCCAGTCTTGAGTCTGTGCTTTTTGGGTGTCTCTGAACTTCAACCTGTACTGTTCAGTGGTTAGGCCAAACCCATCAATAAGAGCACTCTTCAAGACCTTGTAATTGTCAGCATCCTCCTCTCTAACAGTGAGGAGCTTGTCTCTACCTTTGTCAGCAAAGGAGAGCCACAAGATTGCTGCCCACTGCTCCTGAGGGACCTTCTGTACTTTACAGGCCCTCTCTAAAGCAGTTATCCATTTGTGGATATCATCCCCACTCTGGTAGGGAGGGACAATCTTGCTCAGGTTCCTATGGTCATAGGACCTTTCCCTATCTCTAGGGATATGGCTGCCACCATGGGACTCTAGTCCCAACTTTCTTCTCTCTTTAAGGAGATCTAGGGATTCTCTATCTAAAGCCAATTGCTTCTTCCTGATCTCCAGTTGAGTTTCCTCATACTGGACCAGTCTCTTTCTTCTCTCATGAGAGGATTCCCTCCTGTGAGAAGAAACAGAGCTCCCTATTGAGGTGCCAGAGTGGTTAGACTCCTGAGAAGGAGACCTAGACTTTCTGAGCACACTCATAATCCTTCCTGGGGGGACAAAGGTGTGGTTCTCCAGATCCTCATCTTCATCTTCCCCAGAAGGGATTGGGTTTTCCAGGTCAGGGTCATTGTCACCCTCCTGGTCAGTTTCAGAGGGGGGCTGGGGGTAGTAGTACCCCTGGTCCCTTCCTCATCTGCTGGCCCACCCTCTGCTCCTACCCCTTCAGTCTCTGAGGACTTACTAAGATCATAAGCCACCAACAACTCCTGGAGGTGTTGGGTGGTGGGACTTTGGCCTGTCCTTAATTTCCTCACGTTACACAAAGCTCTCAGTTCCAAGAATGGGAGTGTGTCATACTTGGAGGGGGAAGCTCAATGGCTTCCTGCAGGGCATCTTTGGATCCTGCTTTTAAAGACATTACTAGTGTGGTGTGGTGTATGCACTACCTACTCTAGTGTGGCCTACTAAACTCTCTTGAGTTGTAGAAAGGGTTGTGCTATCCCTTAACACACAACTCTAAGTTCAGTAGAACTTACTGATATTCTAAGCTTAAATTATATGTACCTTAGGTACCTTTAGTGGTTTTCAGTTGATCAATTCAATTGAGATTATCTGGTAAAACAATAGCAAGCTGGAATCCCACACGCTGCACACCAATGTGAGAAGTTGGCCTGGCATATGCTGTCCACTAATTATAGTGGGCACCTTGCACCAGTCCAAATCGACTCTTATGGTAGGTAGGTTAAAGACAACCTTATTGAAAGCTATCCTAGTGGTAGCTGTGGAGAGCAGCCTTCAGGCTAAGTCTTGAAGGAATGTAAAGCAGCTTGTTTTACCAGTCTATAATCTCTTGAGTGACCAAATGAAAGAGCACCACACCAGGTATATATTCAAAATATATGTATTTATTACTAAACACACCCCTCTAGTCTCTTTATGAGGCTAGAGTTCGAAGTACATAGGTTATAAGATCTTAAATCACAGTAATAGCACAAATACACGTTTGGGCCCTAGGGGCGTACCAAACCATATACCAATAAAGTGGTATGCGAACCACGACTGAACTAGACACTAGGCCTAGAGCCTCTAGAAGTGCTTGGACCACAAGGAACCACCCAAGGTAGTGACACAGGGGACCCACGGGAGACGCGTGCAGTGTAAATACACAACCGCGATACGCCGTTAACTTCTATGGAGAAAGTCGGGATCGGGAAAATAGAGGAAAGGGACACTTTAAAGAGGACTAGGACAAAACCCTTTGAGATCTAGGACTTTGAAGAGTCTCTACCCACGGGAGCACCGGAGTACTCGTGTTACCTCACCCAGGGAAGCCGGGTGCATAGGTGCCTTTCGGGGTCGGGTTTCGTCGTCGGTTCTTATGGCGATCTGCTGCAAAGTGCTGCTGGCGACCAGGAGAAAAGTGTCCGGGTGGATCCCAGAGTGGATCGGAGTTCTGAAGAACCTGAAAGCAGAGGGGACAGAGTCTGGGTCACTAGCCAGTGACCAGGGAGGCGATGGACAGATGCCCACCGATGTCGAGTGCTTCAGGTGCGTTGACGGTCGTCTCGGTTCTGCAGCCACGAGGTCCAGGAGGCGTTGTCGGCGACCAGGAGCAGGATTCGGGCTGGTACACAATGTCTGTCGAGTGCTGCGGTGTCGGCGACCAGATTGGACCCAACAAGCCTTGGCAACGGCAAGTCTCGATGTAGCTGAAGATCGTCGATGGTGCAGACCAGCAAGGTCTGGGGAACTCACCCAGCAAGGGTAAGTGAGGGCAGGCCTGGAGCAACCAGACTGCCAAGTAAAGAAAAGATTGGCCTTCGGTAAGGGCTACTAGCCAACGGGCTAGCGACCGCGAAGGAGCCTCGTGACGCCGCACGTGGAGCTGGCTTACAGGACACTCGTGGAGTGGGGGCCAGTGATCTTCGGTGCAGGTGGTGCTGGAGGCTAGGGCTACTCGGAGCCCAAAGCACGACTTCTTGGGAGACCCAGAAGATGGTGCACTTGCAAGTGTGCTCGGTGTCCAGGGGTCACGGTCTCACGTTACCCACGATAGCCACGGGCCTCAGCTTTGCTGGGGACTCAGGGTAGCCTCGGGGAAGTCTGAGAATCCACCTCTGGTGATGCGATGACTTCGGCGTCCGACGGGAGCTTCAGTGATGCGAACCGGACAGATGCTTCTTTGGTGCCTGCCAAGCAGGGGAGTCACTCCTTGACCCCAAGGGAGATTCTTCAGTCCTCTAATCGTGAGTAGAGCGTCGAAGGTCCAGGATTCTGTTTCAGAGTTTCGTCCAGGTATAATCTAAAGTCCTAAGGACTGGGTTCCTACCTTTATTCCAAAAATAGGGGATGGACTACTCTGTGGCCCCACCTATGGGTGGGTCAGGGCAGAGGGGTGGCTACACCCCTTTCCCTTTGTCCAGTTCGCGCCAAAGCAGGGGCTGCAAGCCCCTGATCCGGTTTGAACTGGGGTATGCACAGGGACACCAAATGTGCCCCCAGTGCAGGACTTCAAAGCACCCGAAAGTGCTCCCGCCCAGCCCCAATACACATTGTCCTGTCTGGGGAGGTGGTCACACCTCCCTGGGACAGGAAACCTATTGTCCAGGCCTCCCCTGCCGGAGTTTCGTCCAGCAGCAGGAGGCCAGACTCGTGTCTGTGGCAGCAGCATCCATTTTGTGATGCCAGGGCTCTGGAAAGAAGTTACCGGACTCGTCAGAGTTAACATGCCTTTCCCTCTAGAAGGGTGGAATGCTACCCCCGCCGCCAGAATTGGCGGGGGGTAGTATTCCAAGATGTTTGACACCAAACACGACATGTTTCGGTGCAGCCATTCCATAGTTAGCATTTTACCGCGAGGATATAATGCGTTTAAGAGTATATGGTCAGGCTGCACTACAAACAGCATCAGAGATGGTCTCCGAACGCTGCAGAGGGGCCCTGCTCATGCAGGGGCACCCTCTCACATAGGAACCATGCACTCTGCCTTTAGGATTGATAAGGCCTGCCTTAGGAGTGACTTATAGGTTTATATGTGTGTATGCATTTAGTGATATAGGTAACCTATACCACAGCAAGGGGTGCATGCACCACCTTACCCAGGCTGCAGTAGCAGACCTGTGGTGTCAGTTTGGATGGCCTACCAGGGGTGGCATAATATATGCTGCAGCCCCTGGCAGGCCTCTGAGGTACCTATGCCCTTGGTACATAGTATACCATATACTAGGGACTTACAAGGGCACTCCAGATCCCAATCAGAGATGTGCCTAAGGCACATGGAGACCCTTTTAAAGAGGAAACAGCTAGGCTGGGGTTCTGAATAGCAGGGCCCCAGCCAGACTAATGTCGAAAACCAGTGAAGTATCAGCAAAAAGTGGGGGTACCCCTGTGAAGCAGATCCTACTCTCCTACAGACAGCATATGCACTTTAGCACTGATCAGTAGTGGTAAAGTGTCCAGAGTCCTATAGCCAATAAAAACAGGTCAAGAAAAATAGGAGGAAGAAGCAAAAAGTTTGGGGATAACCCTGCAACAAAGACCATTTCCAAAAGGTAGACTGATCCCCACAAGTGCTTTCAAAAAGACAAAATCCAACCCACTCAGAAATAAGGAAGTGCAATTAAATCTAATGAAGGGCTCAAACTCGATTTTTTCCTTCTTCCAGAAAGAGAATGTTATGCATGGTGATCCCTGTCCTTATTCAGAGGCTCTCACCACTCCTGCAGCAGCAGGGTTAAATTTATATCTCACTCCTTCTCCCGCTCAGCATTCAACTTCCAGAGGTATCGCAAACTTGGCATCTGGGGAGACCGATAATATTCATAATGAGGATTTCACTCAACTGGATGTGGATATTAATCTGAGAACCAGTACACCAATGGTGATTGGCTCCCCTAGGACTCCACCTGGCCTATCACAGGCAACTGGTTTGAAGCTATTTGGTAGTACTCCATCAGAGCAATCATCAATATTACTACAGACTTCAGTGACACCCAACTTAGAAATGCTTGGGAACCTGTCCTGTGACCTCCCTCAATATGTGCAAGTTTCTGAAACTCTTAAGTGTGTGGAAAGAATCGTATTGTCCATTTAGCTCTTCTAGAAGAATTTGTGAGCAATGTGGATTACATCGAAGATATTTTATTGGTAATCCTGAAAGTGCTGATGGGTAAAAAGGGTGAGAGGTGATCCCCAATCAGTCACTACAAAGAGCAACAAATGAGGCATGTGGATAGCTGATTGATCGAGGCCCGCAAGTTGAGGCCCCCAAGCGCCAGGAGACTTATGGCCCCATCCAACTATCCCAATAATTGGATCAGGGGACGCAAGCTGGTAAACCTCAAGTTATGTTGGTGACAGTTTCCAGCAAGAAGTGGCAGAATGCAGAAAGTTCTACCTATTCATTAAAAAATCTCTTCGACTCGGGCTGTCCAAGCCCTGAAGTTCCCAGCTCACCGGTGAAGGCCTCCTGTTCCAGATTTGAGGCTTTTCCTATTGTCAGGTCTCATGACCAGGCTATAACAAGCTTGTCTGTCTATGTAAATCTGGTCTGCCTAAAGAAAAAGCCAAGGCAAAAAAACAGAGCCAGCAGAAACAGAACAAATGGAGAATCTCTAAGAAAAGTGCAAGAAAACTGTTCTTCCAAGATACTGTTGACATTGGTGTTTCTACTTCTAAGGCTACAGTGGAAAACCCAGCTAATCTCCTTTGTAACACAAGAATCTTAGGAGTTAATGGAAGGTTGCAAAGTAGGATCTATGTTCCACAATAAACCCTCTGGCTAATAGAGAGATTGGTGCATCTAAAGTAGAATTACTATCCACTAACCCGGAGTCAACAAAACTAAATCCCAGGGCTGAACCCTTTTGTGTTGCACCAAAGGAAACCATGAACCCTACATGGATTTGTGGAAATTACCTTTTATCCTCCTCTATCCCCGCAGATACTTTTATGTCAGATTTTGTGACTTTATTTGACTCTGATTAAATTATGAACCATTCTATTTTATTCATTTGTTTTGCAGAGATTGAAAATTTGAAGAGGATACAAAGCAGTGACATTTCTCTTTTCTCCCTAACACATTCGCCAGCAGTGCTGAAAACAAGGGTTCATTTCCAATCTAAAATTGTTGTAAGCCTGATTTTTCAAAATAGTGACTTTCTCCAATGCAGAGGGATTGATGTAATCCCTGTACTTAGGGAAAATAGAATCGCCATACAGCAACATGTTATCTTGAAACCAACAATTTCTCAGTATCATCACATGCCCTTAAAAGAACTATCTGCTGAAAATGTAAATCTCCTACAGGTCTCTGTCGAGAACGGAGGGAGATCTGTAAGGCATTTATGGGTTCAGGGTGCCTGGGCCCCGTCCCGATACTAAGGAGGATGAGTGCATGAAATGGAATTGGCTGGCCGGTACACTTAATGGGGCCGGTGTATCAGACTCTTTATTGAAGCCTTATAATTAGCAATAATATAGAAGTGGTTTCCTGGAATGCAGCCGGTTCATGAATACTCCGGAGAAATTGGACTTTTTTAATAGCTTAAAAACTGACCTGACCTGCATCCAGGAAACATGATGCTCCTCGGATTTTCTGTGTAACGGCTATTTTGTACTAAGATGTAATGCTATCCCATCCAAGAAATGACACGCAAAGAGAGGGATTGCGATTCTGTTAAGTAATGGCATAAATTGGGAATACAAAAGTCCACTCTAATCATTTTCAAGCTCTAAAAATCGTTGCAAAAGTAGATAATATATTCCCACAGACAAAAGAAATGATAATGTGCTTTGTGGTATTTTCTCCCTGTTATCTAAAGCTATGAACAATGAGGGTAAACTTCAGGTTCTGATTGTTGGAGACTTGAATTGCAACGTCTCCAACCACTCTATTAAGCTATTCTTAGATGCGGAAAAAGAAGCAACATTTCACATTCCACTATTACTTTTTCTGCCAAACGATAAAGGAGGACATTTACTCCTTGGCCATTTAAGAAAGAATGAATACGTGAATGCACATGGAAAATACAAGCAAGACTCTCCTGCTCAATTTACCCATAAATCTCTGCAGGGATATTCTGTCATTGATTGCATTATTGCTTCCTACTCTATTTTCCACCTTTTGACCAATTTGAAAGTTGTAGATTCTCCGCATAGTGATCATAGACTACTTGTCTTTTCCCTAGAGATCAGTTTGCCTTCTGTAGGGTCATGGAAAATTGATGGACCCAGCACAAAATTTGATAAGAATTCTGGTAGGATGCAGTGGTCCTCCTCTAAAATCTATAATTTAAAAGGGCTGTTGGAGAGGGTCATATATGATTTCGACCTTTGGAACGCGGACATATTCAACTTCTTCTCCCAATTTATGAAGCAGATTGTAAAGGATGATCATTCGATGTATTCCAAGCATTCTTATAAATCATTACGTCATCCACTGCTTTCCTTGAATAAGGAAATTAATAGATTGATTTGAATGTAGTTTGTTTCCTTCTCAAAGGAGAGTGAAAAACGTATACCTCTATTGAAGAGGAGAAGAAAGTGACTGAAGGTTAGAATAAGAAAGCAGAACACTGCTCATAGGTGGGTTGACTTAAGAGAAGAGGCATATAAGAAAAATGCTAGAAAATTCTGGGAGACCATTGCCGATTGTTGTGGATCTAGAGTGAGGTCTTATCCCTCCCCATTCCTGAGGATGCATGTTGAGGTTTCATTTCAATACTATACGTAGAGAACACAGGAGCTAAAATTAAATTTGAAGATGTGCCTGGTGGCCCATAGTTGATAATGGCTAGCTACGGCCCTACTTTAGTGGCTGAAATTGAGACTTCGATCTGCACAATGCGATCCTCTGGTGCAATGCGGCCTGATGAAGTACCAATATCAGTTATCAAAAAGGAGACCACTCTCTGGGCAACAATACTTTATCCGGTCTTCTAATATTGTTTTCTTAATGGTACAGTCCCCCCTTAGTGGACTGGAAGTGTCATCATCCTGCTATATAAAAAGGGGGATACAAATTTGCCCACTAATTATCCCCAAATTGCCTTGTTAGATACAGTTGGCAAGATCTTCCCTAAGTGTTTATTAGATCAACTTAATACCTGGGGAGATAGCAATATGATTATTGCATTAGAACAAACTGACTTTAGGAAAAACCATAGTACTTTAGAAAACATCACCGCCCTGCAGCTTATTCATGAAAAGTATGTAACCATCAGGGGCTTCTCAGTGTGTTTATCGACTTTTCCACAGCCTTTGATAAAGTTGATCGTCCAACCCTGTGGAAAAAGTTACTTAATCTCGGCATCCCTGGAACCCTGCTGCATTTAATTATTGCTCCACACTTACTTTATTTGTAGTATTTAGTGGTTCTTTGAAATGATGAAGTTTTCTTTTGTAGAACCGCAATTGGGAAAACGATGCTGTCCTTCTGTAATTGTTCCTTAGTAAGCATTTTGCTGTGAATTTTTGTGCCCTTGTTATATGTTTCTCAGTGTAAAAGCATTTCTATTTGTTAACTGTTTTTACATTTAATTTGATAGGTTGGTTGGTTTCGTTTCACACACACATATATATATATATATATATATATATATATATATATATATATATATATATACCAATCGAAAAAGCTCCCAATTGAAGACTCCACACTCAGCGTGTGTTGATTTCTTTATTCACAAGGCAGCATTTCAAATCAGCCTCACGGACACAGAAGTCAGTGTTCAGTCTGCCATTGATTCCAACGCGTTTCGGGCGTCCTCTCGCCCTTGATCACAAGAATGGCTGCGTGGAGTACAGCGGTGGAAAATAACTCGCACTTGCGATCTTTAAGAGTTCCGCCCAGTGGGCGTGTCTGCCCAGTGCATTGTGGTATCTGTGGTCTTTGGATATTCAAATGTTCCTTAGTGGATACCGCCACTCAATCTCCTTTGTGCTTTATTCGATGCAGACGCGTTTCGGCGTTATGCCTTCTTCCGTGCAGTAAAGCCAGTCAAAATGATGCACAGTCATTGGTTCTTTAAAAAGTACAACCCTCATTCTCATTGGAGGATAGATAACCAATGAACATATATATATATAGTGACCAACACTCCTCTTCCATGTCCACTTAAGGATGACGTGCATTCTGTGAGTTTGTTGCACTTCAAAATAGGTTTTTATTACATAAATCCAGCCACCAAGAGCATCCACCGGTAGGGAAGAACACCCTATGCGTTTTGGCATACCAGACACCTTGCTCACAGGTGAGAAGCTCAATTTCCTCCGTACTGCAGAAAACTGGCGTCCATTTGCAAATGATGCAAATGTGTTATGTAATAAAACCTAGGGCATACTAGCAGACCACGTTAAAATTATCGCCGTTTTAGCGGCAGGAAACTGCCGCTAAAACGGCGATAATGGGCTTGCTAATATGCGTAGTAGAATTCAATAGAAGCCCAGGTTAGATGTGCAGGACATCTAACCTGGGCTTCTATTGGAATTCCATAACGCATATTAGCAAGCCCATTATCGCCGCTTTAGCGGCAGTTTCCTGCCGCTAAAACGGCGATAATTTTAACGTGGGTCTTGCTAATATGCCCCCTAATTTGAAGTGCAACAAAGTGATGCAGTGCGAGTCATCCTTATGTGGGCACACAAGAGGAGTGTTGGCAGCAATCTTTACAGGCTGTCTCACTCGGACGCGCATCACTGCCCATTCTGTTTGGGGATATATACAAATATATATATATATATATATATATATATATATTTATATATTAATACATATATATATATATATATATATATATATATATATATATATGTTTGTACTCCAATTTAAAACGCCGGTTTCACCCAGTAAAAGGAACACGGACCACAGGATCTTTTGCAAATCATCGATTTATTCCGCTCAACAAACAACCTCGTCAGCCATGACGCGTTTCGACCCAACTTGGGTCTTGATCACATGACGCGCTTCAGGGATGGGAGGTACCTTTTATACCATTTTCGTTAACCATTTTTTTACATTTTTTAAAGTGACCAGTGCATTTTTAGAAAATAAGGTTTTAACATAGAGATAGATGACAGACTTCAAGGTTGACAAACATTTGACCATAGGTTTTTTTAAAATAAATATGTTGATGTTTAAAACGATATTGGTATAAATACCTCAATATTTATATAAATTAAAAACCTTGCCTCAAAATTGTGTAAAACCATAAAATCTATAAAATACTGAATAGGATCAAACAATGAGTAAAAACTGATTTGTAGCAGCAAGAATAACAATTACATTTTAAAACTGTTATTTGAGATACATCCAGGTTTAAATACCTCCTATTTTTCCTAACTGAACTTGTTATATTCAAACAATTGTATTCGTTCAATTTAGAACAGTATTTCTAATAAAACCTCTAAACAGTATAAACCTAATGACTAAAAGTGACCTGTGCTAGTGCAAAATGTGAACCATAAAGTGCTAAGTGCTTTTTATATAAATATCTAAAAATGTGTTAAAAAACCTCACTACCCCGTGAATATTAAGAAAATTTGGGAATTTGTTGGCGGAAATAAAAAAGCCCATATTCACAGTTGTATTGATACATGATATTATGTCATTAGTATATCTTACATGATTTCTGTTCTTTAATCTACAGGCATGTGTGTAATTCCTCCGTTGCATTAAGACCATCCGGGTACTTAGTATTAAGATTTAAAATGTATTGGGTTTCCAGTTGCCTAAGAGCTTTTTCTCTGTTGCCACCTCTTTTATTGGGGGGGATGGAGTCTATCAAGAAATATTTTAAATCAGTAGGAACCCCATCGTGTACCTCACCAAAATGGCGAGCCACTGGATAGGATTGGTCTCTATTTTTGATTGCCCTGATGTGCTGGAGTATCCTCTTGTGTCCCTGCAAAATAGTACTGCCTACATAACGCAGGTCACAAGGGCACTCCAGCACCTAGATCACATGATCTGTTTTGCAAGTTAATGCCTTGTCAATGGGTCTTTCCTGTGCACTGAACGGTGTTTTGTATGAGGTTGTACTGACTCCATGTTTACAAGCCTTACATACCTTGCACTTATAGAATCCCTTTCTTTGACTAAGCCATGTGCCTCTAGTTGGTCCACTAGGATCATTTTGAACCAGGGCATCCCTCATAGATGGTGCCCTACTGTATGTTATCATCGGTCTGTTGGGGAGCAGGTGTCCTATTATCGGATCACCCAATACTAGAGGCCAATTTCTCCTAATGATATTTCTGATACTTTTCTCCTGTTTGTTATACCTTAGAACAATTCTGAAAGTTTTTACATCCTGTTCTCCCGATTCATCTTTCTTGATTTGTTTTAGGAGAAGGGCTTCCCTGGGGACTAAATTGCTTTTAGCGATTGCTTTATCAATACATTTTTTTGTATATCCCCTTTCCATAAATCTGGATTTACAGCTAGCTTGAGCTGCCTTAAGATCTTCATCACAACTACAAATTCGTTTTAAACGAAGCATCTCCCCATAGGGGATGCTCTGGATTAGGTGCTGAGGATGGGCACTTCTAGCATGGAGCACCGCATTCCCAGCTGTAGGTTTACGATGGAGTCTCGTTTCGAGCTTCCCATTCTTGATAAAGACCTGTACATCTAGGAAGTTAATACTTTCCCTGCTAATAGATGCTGTGAAATGGAGGTTCAATGGATTGATATTAAGTTTTTCAATGAATTCCTCTGCCTCAACCATAGTTCCTTGCCAGACCAGAAAGAGGTCGTCAATAAACTTCCACCACACCGTTATATTGTTTTTAACATACTGTGTATGATCTTGTAAAAGGACCAGCTCCTCCCACCACCCCATGTGAAGGCAGGCATAACTAGGGGAGAAGCTGGCCCCCATTGCAACGCCCCTCAGTTGTTGATAGAGGGCGTTTTGAAACATAAAAATGTTGTTGCGCAAACAAAACTCAACCATATCAGATAGCATAGCATTATGTTTCATACAGTCTATTCCTCTTCGTGCTAAAAAATATTGTAAGGCTTTTAGTCCGTCTGCATGTTTTATCGATGTGTATAATGACGTCACATCCATGGAGATTAGTAAAAAGTCATCCTTCCAAGCAAAATTTAACATTTTTGATACAAAATCACCTGTATCCCTGATGTATGAAGCCAATTGTTGGACGTGTTCCTGCAGAAAAAAGTCTACATATTTAGATGTATTTTCTAGTAGGCTTTTGCGGGCCGAGATAATAGGTCTGCCTGGTGGTTTTTGAGGATTTTTGTGTATTTTAGGTATAAAGTACATTATTGGAGTAACGGGGTTGTCATTTTTTATAAATTGATATTCATCTAATGACAACAAACCCACATTTTTCCAGGCTATCAGCTTAATTTTGTACTCATTATACACTTTACTCAGTATTAGTTGATCACTGCGACAGTAACAGTCAGTATCTTTTAATTGACTCATGGCTTACTTGACATACTCATTTTTGCTCCATAGGACTAGATTTCCCCCTTTATCAGCATTGTGAATTACTATTTCCTTGTTGTTTTTAAGTTTGGCCATGAGCAACTGATATTGTATCTCTCGTTTGTTTGTCTTTCTTTTCAAGGTATTGGAAATCTTGTGGTTAAGGTGTTTTATTCCTGATACGACCTGTTCATGGAAAATATCAATTGTATCCTTTAACATTATAGGATTAAAAATAGAACATGGGTTGAAAGGTGTCGCTTTAATTTGTGTTCTGGCTTCACTTCTTGTATCTTGAGAATCCTCAGTATTTGGACTTCCAGTTCTGTTCTCATCTACAAGGTCCTGCATAACACCTAGTAGTGTCAAATCCGAGGTGTTCAGATTGGATTGAGAAAGATTGTCCGTATTTTGTATTTCATCCACGATGGCTGTATCCATTTTTATTTTGCTTTGTGATTGGAAGTATTTTTTTTAATTTTAGTTTGCGCACGCTTTTGTATACATCCATTCTCGTAGCCGCATAATCAAATGTACTTTCAGGGCAGTAAGATAGGCCTAAGGTTAGCAGCTGTTGTTCGGCTTTATTTAGAACGACATCAGTTAGATTTATGACTGTTTGATTGCTGGATTGGGTACTATGACTCAATGTTTCCAGTTTCTCCTCGGTTGCCGTTTCTGTTGTTTTCTGTTGTTTGATTCTTCTCTGTCTTGCCCGCCGTCTTTCCCTGTGTTTTGCAGCTCTGGTCTTTGTTGTTTTCCCACTTGTTTTCTCGGACGCAACGATTGCATCCGTTCGAGGCATAAAAATCCACCTCATCAACCAGCGAGATTTTTGCTGGTATCAGCCTCGTTGTTTGCTTGCGGCTTTCTGCTTCTGACTCACTTTCCAAAGCAGAACTGAATTCGGAATTGGATGCGACTTCCAGTCTCGATCTTTCATCTCTACAGTTTTGTTTAGCTGTCTGATCTCCGCCATATTTGGATACTTTAAGTGCGTCGTATTTTTTGCGAAGGTGAAAATGCGTCCGCTTTCATAATCCACTCGATCCCGGTGGAACTTGAACGCTTTCCTTTCGCGGATTTTGTCTTCCTCCTTTTTCAATCTTTTCTTCATTTCTTCTGTTAGTTTCGCCAGTTCCTCTGCTTGTCCCATTGTGCTCAATTCATCATTCAACTCCTCAATCTGTTTTTGTAGTTTTATTCGATCCTTCTCCGCATATTTTACCAGTATGACCAGTAATCTACGTGAGGACTCCAAATTTGTTTCCGCCCACTCCTTCATCATATCTCTATCCGGTGTTTTGTAGCTGGGGGCTATTAATATCCTAAGCCCGCGCGGCACTCTGCCCACGTCTAAATAGCGTTGTAGCGATTTAGCCTCCCACCACTTGCTTTGCTCAGTTCTCATTACTTTCTCCAATGTCCTGATTTTATCCCTTAGGTTTGGATTTCGCATCCCTTGTGGTGCATTATGGGAGGTTGAGTCCTGTGTAGGGGCTTTATTATCATCAAACATATCAGCCGCCGCCTCTTCCCTTTCCTTAAGCGCGTCGGCTGACATTGTGGTTGTTTAAGAGCAATTGGTTGAAAATAACTTTGGAAACGTATAAAATGAAGTTGCTTTCAGCTTGTGCCTTCTTCAGTTTACGTGTCTCTGCAATACCTCCTAACCCAGCTTGCAATGTACACCAGCCTCCCCCTAATCCCACCTACAGGTTAGGTGCCTTCGCGTCCTCCGACCCGTATACACCTACCTGCTGGTGGTTGCGGGGTAACGCGTTGGTGGTTGAGCTTGCTGGGGGGTCTTGCCGCCAATAATCCTCCCGGATTGTTTTCGCCGCTTGAAACCATATATATATATTCACTGAACAAAACAAAGGTTACAGAGACGTAGTTAGGATATAGAATTGTAAAAAACCTTAGAAATTCACTGGATAAACCAAAGGTTACAGGGACGTTATAGTTAGGCTGACATTTAACTCGCAATGCACTGCTTATGACCTCACATATTACATCACTTGTGACATGGTCAGTGACATCACCTATGACATCACTGATGACATCTCAAATGACATCACTGATGGCATCATCCACAGAATCTCTGACGCACCACTCACACCCCAATATAACCTTTCATACACCCACTCCAACTTCCACACTATCATTCTCAAAACCATTGACACACCCATACCTGTACTTACACACCCACTCACTGACTCATAGGTCTACACACACATCCATTCAGTCACCAATACAGCCACACCTTCATAATTTTTTTTTAAATGGGGAGGGGGCCAGTGAGGCCCCCCTCCCCAGGCCGATATTGCCTCAAGGACCCCATTCCCCGGGACATGACCACCTCATTGGGGACCGCGGGGATCCTGAAGGCCCACGCAGTCCCTGTAAGAGGCCATAGGGCCTCCCCCCATTGTTTCTTAAAAACAAAGTATGTGCCCCGGGAGGTGGCAGTCCCCTGGGCAGCAGGGGAGGCCGTAGCGCCCCCCATATTATTGAAATTAGCCCCAGGGAGGTAGCAGTTCCCGGAGGTAGGGGGGTACATGAGGCCACCCACATAACTGGAAATACCCCCCAGGAGGTGGCGGTGCCCTTGGCTGTGGGCGGGACCAGTGGGCCTACCCACATTTATACTGAGAAGTGCCCCGGGGAGGTGGCTTTCATTAGCCCGAGGAGGGGGGCACCCAGGACCTGGCCCAACTAGGGGTTATTTGAAAGCAAGCGCAGGCTGCAAATTCGTAAATATCGTGATTTTGCTGAATTTTTTTTTTGGAATGCTTTTATGCCGTGGCAGGTTCCCAGGGGGACCTCAAGACCATGGCTTGGGGGTCAGGGTATTCCTACCCTGCCCCCTTTTCTTTATTTTCCCAAGTCCCAAGATGGCTGACAACAATGGTTGAAGTGTTGGCAGACAATCAGAGCGGTGAATTTCCCTGCACAAGCTCGGTTTTGTTTTGCAAAGGCTAAGCGACCAGAGATTTCACTATAATTTTCAACTTAAATTTCTCAACTTCTGAACGGATTTACTCCAAATAACAAAAAGCACAATCTGCGTAACAACATCTACCTTTCTGCCAAATTTGGTGTTAGTCAGTTAAGCGGATCGGGCTGTAGGTGTGGCTAATGGTTCCTATGGGAATTAACATTACAAATGCACCCTATTTCGTGCCCCAATTTCTCAGTCTCCACTGCACGGATCACCCCCAAACTTTTTTGGGAATTCAAGAAGATTGATCAACCGACGCCAAAGTTCTAGCCAAGTCAAAAAATGCTTTTCTTATGGAAACTAGGTTCTAACTATATATGTATATTTTGCAATTTTCCAACAAGAATGCTGCGTACTCTTAGGCTGTATATTACGAAAAACCTTTTATTAATGTGCAACTAAGGAAAGCTGAGAGAGCATATATACATATATATATATATATATATATGTATATATATATATATATATATATATATATATATACGTTCACTCTCTCATACATATATTACCTACTAGCAATTGCCAGTAGGTAGTTATAGTTTGGACCTAGTTTCCATAGGAACAGTGTTTTCTGACTTGTCTATAACTTTGTCGCTGTTTGACGAATCTTCACAAACTTTCTCAAGAAAGTGCGATGCTGCATCTTATTGTGCATGGAAAGTTTCGGGGTGATTCATCAAGCGGGAGTCCAGAAAAAGGGGGGTCAAAAATAGTATGTTTTCCATGTTGATTCCCGTAGAGATTTTAGACACGTCTACAGCCTGAACTGCTGAACAGAATTACACCACATTTGGCAGAAAGGTAGCTCTTGGTCCAGAAAGAGCCCTCTTTGTTATTTAATGTAAATCCATTCAGTAGTCTTGGAGATATAAAGGAAAATCAAAATTGTATATCTAGAGGCACAAACTCTCCGCGAATCCTACCGATCTCGAGCAGAGATCTGATTGGCTGCCAACACTTCAACGAGGAAGTGTTGGCAGCCATCTTGGTACTCCAGAAACCCTGCCAGGGCCAAAAAGCATTTTTGTACAAAATATTTATGGGAAAAATCATGAAGCTTCGTGAATTCCCATGAAATTCATTTTTTTTTAAAGTGCAGACTCCAGCACTTGTAATATTTTAGCCCTTGGTTGGGCCAGGTCCAAGGGGCATTGGCTTATTATAAATGTAGGTCTCCTAAGAGCCCCGGAGCTTGATATTTAAATTGGAGTGGGACCCCCCTTCTAATGCAGTAAAGAGTCCCAGGGAACACCACCTCCCTGGGGCTTAATTATTGCACTGGTGCGGGTAAGTGCGGTCCACCCTTGTAGGGCTCTTAGGAGCCCCAGGGACCAACTCCTACCTGGGGCTTTAACACATGGGAGGGCCCTGGGGACCACCAACTCCCCAGGGCCAAAAATCCAAAACAAAGGGGGAGGGGACCCCTCTTCTGGGCTTAATTTGGCCCAGGGACTACCACCTCCCTGGGACAGGCCCTTCAAATTGAAAGAGGGAGGGAGTGCGGCCCCATCTCCTGGTGCCATTAATGGCCCTCGGGACCACCACCCCTCAGAGACGGCTTCCTATGTCCCGGGGGTGAGAACCAGCAACATAGCTGTTTGCTCTCGCTTGGCTGGATCATTGTCATTTGAGATGTCATTGGTGATGTCATTGAACATGTCATGAGTAATGTAATATATGAAGCATAAGCAGTGCAATGCGGGGGCGTAAGTTATGTTAGCTCAGATAACTATAACTGCTGAATTTCACTGGTTTTGTACGAGCGAAATCTGAGCCTAACTATATTGCCCCTGCAACCTTTGGTTTCTTCAGTAAATTTCTAAGGTTTTTAATGTTGTTTGCTAACTATAATGGCCCTGTAACCTTTGTTTTTTTAAGTGAACATATATATATATATATATTATCTACTGGCGGTCGCCAGTAGATAGTTATAGTTAGAACCTAATTTCCATAGGAAATCCGCGACATTCTATTTGAAATAACTCTCTTGCCGGTTGACGTATCTTCGCAAAATTTTCAAACTTTGTGGGGCGCTCCGGTCCGCTCCTACCCTGAAAGTCTCGGGTGATTCGTCAAGCGGGGGCCGAGAAAAAAGGGGGTCCCAAAACGCGTTTCCCCATTCATTTTTCCATAGGAAACTTTAGACACGGCTACAGCCCGAACTGCTGAACGGAATTACACCAAATTTGGCAAAGAGGTAGTTCTTGGTTCAGAAAGAACCCTTTTGTTAAATGGTGTAAATCCGTTCAGTAGTTGCTGAGAAAATCAAAAGTAAAAGTACATATATATCTATGGCCGCGTAGGATTCGCGCACCCTCCCGATCACGAGCTGTCTGCTACATTGGCTGTCAACACTCCAAATCAGGAAGTGTTGGCAGCCATCTTGTTCCTCGGTAGAACCGAGGAACAAGAAAGCAGTAAAAAAAGTGCGCAAAACGCACAAAGGGGGCAGGGTAGAAACACCCTGACCCCTAGGTCTGCTCAGGGGTCCCACAAGGACCCCTGGGCAAAAAGCATTTTTTTGTTTAAATCGGCAGGATGCGCTCAGGGTGCGCGGATCCTGCCGATAAAAAAAAAATCGAAGCGCGGGATGTTAACTTGCCCTCGGGTGGGCCAAGTCCCGGGGGCATGCTGGGGGTGTTTATTTTATGTATGGGGGCCTCTAAGGGCCTCCAAGCCCCGGGGACCGCCACCCCCGGGCTTTCTTTTAAATGGTGCGGGAGGGCTCTGAGCCCTCCCGCAGCCCAGGGGACCACCACCTCCCCGGGCTTCTTTTTTTTTTTCTCTGTGTGGGGGCTTGAGCCCTCCACACGCCCGGGACCGCCACCTCCCGGGCACTAACAAATTAAAATGGGGGTCCGTTTTGGACCCCCGAAGCCCCGGGGACCACCACCTCCCCGGGCTGTGCTGATGTGGGGAGGGGGCCGCGCGGCCCCCTCCTGGAGCCTGTGGTGGCCCTGGGGACCGCCACCCCCAGGGCCGGCTCCTGCAGTGTCCCGGGTGCCTACACCTGGGACACTGCTGCTTGTAATGACAGGACGGGAGCCTCGCGGCTCCCGTCCTGTCATTGCAAACTGCTTTGGATATTGGAAGAGAGAGCAGGGAAACCTGCTCTCGCTCCAATATCCAAAGACAATTGCTTTCCACATGGGGAGCAGCATGTTAGCTGCTCCCCATGTGTAAAGCAATGCCGGCTCCCGTAGGACACGGGGAGCCGGCGGGACTGTGGGGGTTTGGGGACCCCCACAGTCCCCAACCAGAGGCCAGGCCCCGGGGATGGGGTCCCCGGGCAGTAGTGGCTCGGGAGGGGGGCCACGCGGCCCCCTCCCCAGAAATAATATTTTTTTAAATTTAAAAAAAATAGGGGTAAGGCCCTGGGGGATGGGGTCCCCAGGGCCCAAAAATAGAAAAAGGAAGGGGGGCTACACAACCCCCTTCAGGGGGAAAAAACGATCGGCCCGCAGGCCCCGCCCCTTCCTTCACCACTCTGCAAACGCGCCCTGGCGCGTTTGCAGATGGGGAAGTAATTCCCTTTGAATACTGGGAGTCCCTGGGGCTAACTAGCCCACCAGGAACCTCCAGTATGCGCCAGGGGCTGCGTTGCAGAGAGGTGTACAGAGGCCACGCCCTTTATACACCTCTCTGCAACGCAGCTCTGTGGCGCTTTTGGAGGTACATGGTGGGCTAGTTGGCCCCCAGGAACCCTCAGGATTCAAGGGGACTTAATCCCCCAACTTAAAACGCGCCACGGGGCGCGTTTGCACAGTGGTGAAGGGAGGGGCGGGGCTTCAGGTGACATGTGTGCAAACAGGCCCCGTGGCGCGTTTTAAGATGGGGAATTAAATCCCTTCAATCCTGAGGGTCTCTGGGGCCAACTAGCCCAACAGGTACATCCAGAAAGCGCCACAGAGCTGCGTTGCAGAGAGGTGTAAAAGGGTGTGGCCTCTCTACACGTCTCTGCAACGCAGCCCCTGGCGCATACTGGAGGTTCCTGGTGGGCTAGTTGGCCCCTAGGGACCCTCATGATTCAAGGGGACTTAATCCCCCAACTTAAAACGCGCCACGGGGCGCGTTTGCACAGATGTCACCTCAGGCCCCGCCCCTACCTTCACCATTGTGCAAATATTCCTCTAAAATCTGCCGAACTACGAATTCGGATTTACTCACCTGTTATCAGGAGAGACCTCAGTGCTGCATCTTTCAGCCCAGTACTAATCCTGAAAAGTAATTTTAACCGTACTTACCAGTAACTTGAATTTCCTTCCATAGGATATCATTGCCTGCTTTTTGCTGAAAAAGTTTCTAAGTGTTGATTTTTGAAACATACAAATATTCCTCTAAAATCAGCCGAAATACGAATTCCGATTTACTCACCTGTTATCAGGAGAGACCTCAGTGCTGTATCTTTCAGCCCAGTACTGGTCCTGAAAAGTAATTTTAACCGTACTTACCAGTAACTTGAATTTCCTTCCATAGGCTAACATTGACTGGTTTCACTTGGAAATTCTTCTAAGTGTGGAGTTTTGGAACTTTAAAATATTCCTCTAAAATCAGCCGAAATACGAATTCCGATTTAATCACCTGTTATCAGGAGAGACCTCAGTGCTGCATCTTTCAGCCCAGTACTGATCCTCAAAAGTAATTTTAACCGTACTTACCAGTAACTTGAATTTCCTTCCATAGGATATCATTGTCTGCTTTTTGCTGAAAAAGTTTCAAAGTGTTGATTTTTGAAACATACAAATATTCCTCTAAAATCAGCCGAAATACAAATTCCGATTTACTCACCTGTTATCAGGAGAGACCTCAGTGCTGTATCTTTCAGCCCAGTACTGGTCCTGAAAAGTAATTTTAACCGTATTTACCAGTAACTTGAATTTCCTTCCATAGGCTAACATTGACTGGTTTCACTTGGAAATTCTTCTAAGTGTGGAGTTTTGGAACTTTAAAATATTCCTCTAAAATCAGCCGAAATACGAATTCCGATTTACTCACCTGTTATCAGGAGAGACCTCAGTGCTGCATCTTTTAGCCCAGCACTGACCCTGAAAAGTAATTTTAACCGTACTTACCAGTAACTTATATTTTCTTCCATAGGAATCCATTGTCTGGTTTTCAGCAGAAAAGTTTCAAAGTGTCAATTTTCACAAACTACAAATATTCCTTAAAAATCGCCTGTATGACTTAAACGCATTCTTTCAACTGTTTACAGGAGATGCACCAGTGCTGGATCCAGGATCCAACACTGAGTAAGAAAAAGTAACGATAACAGTTTTTACCTGCTAAGTGAATTTCCTTCCATAGGATAACATTGGTGATTCTATGAGAAAAAGTTTCAGTGTCAACTTTTAAAATACAATAATATTCCTTAAAAATCACTAATGTAACCAAAACGCTTTTACTCAACTGTTTACAGGAGATGTCCCAGGACTGAATCTAGGATCCAGTCCTGTGGTTAGAAAAGTAATCCATAAAGTAACTAATTGCATTTAACTAGAAATTCACATTGAGCTGAATGTTGCATTGTGTTTGAAAATGTGTTGCCCATTGCAACAACTGTAACTACTGAACTTAAAAGTCTATTGCCTATGTGCAAAGTATTTAAACTAAAGTAATTCATTCTGAGAAAGTATTTTTTGTAATGTATAATGTAATTACAATGTAATTTAAAAAATAAAATATGTGAAAAAAATTGTTTCTAAAAATGTAGTAAATCAGTATTAAAAAATAATATAAACAATTAATACATTTAAAAATTGTCATTTACAAAACCTTTGAAATTCACTGAAAAACCGTAGGTTTCAGACATGTTATAGTTAGGAATTAGCATTTAAAAACCTTTGAAATTCACTGAAAAAACCATAGGTTTCAGACACGTTATAGTTAGAAATTAGCATTTAAAAACCTTTGAAATTCACTGAAAAACCATAGGTTTCAGGCACGTTATAGTTAGAAATTTGCATTTAAAAACCTTAAAAATCACTGAAAAACCATAAGGTTTTAGGGACAGTTATAGTTAGTTGGACATTGCACTCGTACAAAACCCGTGAAATTCCCTCGTTATAGTTAGTTCAGGTAACTATAACTCGCGCCCCGCAATGCACTGCTGATGACGTCACATATTACATCACTCATGACATGGTCAGTGACATCACTGATGACATCACTGATGACATCTCAAATGACTTCACTGATGACATCACTGATGACATCATCCATGTGAGAATTTAATGCATCTTCTCACACCCTAATATAAGTTTTGAAACACCCACTCTAAATTACAGACTGCCATTCTCAAAACCATACACACTCCAATACCAATAAGTACATACCCACTCACTGATTCTTAGGTCTACACACACACATCTACTCACTCACCCGTACAGTCACTCATACTTACAGTCACTCAGTACAGGACTATCATATGCACTCATACACCTATATAAACACTCACACAACGCAACTCATCCATAGAGGTACTCACACACCTAGTCAGTCATGAAAATAATTAATCACACTCCAATTTACTCACCTATACAGTTATACACACCAGCTCACTTACTCATAAAAATACTAGCACATTCTTACGCTCCTATGCAATCACTGATGCAAGCACACACTCATCCATATAGCCACTCTCACAATCACACACTCTCACTTATAGCCATTTATATACTCCAACACACATATATACTGCCTTTCACATATGTAGTTACTCACACATGTACCACTGAGATATACATTCAATCACTAACACACCCATACACACACTCACCCACCCATACAGTCCATCACAGACGCACTCTTGAAACCATGCACCCAGTGAATCACCCACTCACACATCTATGCACAGAGTCACACTCACCCCACCCACACAAACACTGAGGCACCGATACAGATACTCAGAGAACCAATCCATAACCCATATAGACACTCATTTAGCTAGTCAGAAACCCATGCAGCTGCTTACACAACAACAGACAGACGGATACAGACATTCACACAGTTTAGTCACTCACCCATGCATCCAGTAAGATACGTTTAATCACTCACTTATAGACTCAGTCACGCACCTACTAAATCATCCATTCAGACACTTATACACCCACTCATTCTTCAATACGCCTTTCCCTATATATATTAAACATATTTAAACTTTACACAAACACACAGTCACTGGATGATGTCATCAGTGATGTCATCAGTGATGTCATTTGAGATGTCATCAGTGATGTCATCAGTGATGTCACTGACCATGTCATGAGTGATGTAATATGTGACGTCATCAGCAGTGCATTGCGGGGCGCGAGTTATAGTTACCTGAACTAACTATAACGGGGAATTTCACGGGTTTTGTACGAGTGCAATGTCCAACTAACTATAACTGTCCCTAAAACCTTATGGTTTTTTCAGTGATTTTTTAAGGTTTTTTAAATGCAAATTTCTAACTATAACGTGCCTGAAACCTATGGTTTTTTCAGTGAATATATATATATATATATATATATATATATTATCTACTGGCGGTCGCCAGTAGATAGTTATAGTTACAACCTATTATCCATAGGAAATCCGCGACATTCTATTTGCAATAACGTTGGCGTCGGTTGACGAATCTTCACGAAAGCTTCCAACTTGTTGGGGCGCTCCGGTCCGCTCCTACCCTGAAAGTCTCGGGGTGATACGTCAAGCGGGGGCCGAGAAAAAGGGGGTCCCAAAACGCGTTTTCCCCATTCATTTTTCCATAGGAACCTTTAGTCGCAGCTACAGCCCGAACTGCTGAACGGAATTACCCCAAATTTGGCAAAGAGGTAGCCCTTGGTTCAGTGTCGTGCCTTTTGCTTAAATGGTGTAAATCCGTTCAGTAGTTCCTGAGAAAATCAAAAGTAAAGTCACATATATATCTGGGCGGAGCCTAACCACACATGTCATCGTGAGATCTGATTGGCTGTCAGCACTTCATCCTGGAATTGCTGGCAGCCATCTTGGGACCAATATAAATGATAGTACCCCATTGAAATGCATTGTAGTGAATCGAAGATTTTGAGGGTTACCAAAAGGAGAACTATAAAGGGTGATAACAGACTTTAGTTACATTAGAATTCATTTGTTGATGGTACCATACTAATTTCAGGAATTGTGGTGTGTTGTAAGGTGATTTTACCCTGTGAAAAACCTTCTGCTGGGATATCATGAATCATGTTTGAGAGAAAACTATTTTCACATGCTTGTCCCATAGAGTTTTGGAAGGTGCTCCAGAAGCTAAAATGAGAGCATATTTTCTGTAAATTCACATTATCTTTCTCAGTCATGTGAGAATGAAGTCTGACATTCTGAGTAAAACATGTACATCCAACAAGGGCAGAGACTGTCAGTTGATTCCTTTGTGTTCTACTGCAGCTTCCCAGAGTGTTCTAAAGAACAACTAGAGTGCTAACAGCCTTACTTATGACAAAAGTATGGCACACCTGAAGCCATCTTGATTGGAATAAACTGGTAACACTTAAACAATTTAATTTAAAAAGGAACAAAATGATGGGGTTCATTTTGTCATAGAAATTATGGTTAGTGCTGTAGAAAGAAAAATTAGGACATGTTTCAAGTGTGATCTCAAATATCTTCCTGTTATATTTCAACAGGAGCAGCCTGCCAGTTGATGCCTTTGTGTTCTAAAGAACAACTAGAGTGCTAACAGCCTTACTTATGACAAAAGTATGGCACACCTGAAGCCATCTTGAATGGAATAAACTGGTAACACTTAAAACATTTAATTTAAAAAGGAACAAAATGATGGGGTTCATTTTGTCATAGAAATTATGGTTAGTGCTGTAGAAAGAAAAATTAGGACATGTTTCAAGTGTGATCTCAAATATCTTCCTGTTATATTTCAACAGGAGCAGCCTGTCAGTTGATGCCTTTGTGTTCTACTGCAGCTTCCCAGAGTGTTCTAAAGAACAACTAGAGCGCTATCAGCCTTACTTATGACAAAAGTATGGCACACCTGAAGCCATCTTGATTGGAATAAACCGGTAACACTTATAACATTTAATTTAAAAAGGAACAAAATGAGGGGTTCTTTTGAAATAGAAATTATGGTTAGTGCTGCAGAAAGAAAAATTAGGGCATGTTTTAAGTGAGATCTCAAATCCTCTTCTATTTCATTAGAAAATTCTGACATGCAGACTGAAACAATCACTTTCAATACCAGCAGCAGACTACCAGTTAACTCCCTGGTGAGCAGTAGCTTTACTACAGTGATCTAATGAGCAACTAGAGTGCTAAAATTCTGAATTTATGGCAGATGTGAGAAACATCTGAATGCCTTCTTGATGGAATCAAAGTAAAAACTGAAAGCATTTCCTACTGAGGAGACTGCAGTAAATGAGGAAATTAGGAAACTTAATAACAAAGAAGTCTTCCAAGATGGCCACCAGTGAAAAAAGAGCCCAAATGTAGCACAAATATTACCCAGATGTAGCCCACATATAGCCCAATGACAAAAGTGTGCAAAACACTTTTATTTTTAGTTTTTTTGCAGTTTTATGTAGTGCAGACTGGTCAGGTATTGGAGCATTGCATCTTAAAACATGACCCCCTTACACTACAAAAACACCACTGCACTACCCTAAACCATAAAACACTACCCCCAGCACGACCCTCTACACTACACAAGCACCACTGCACTATCCTAAACCCTAAAACACTACCCCCAGCATGACCCCCTACACTACACAAACACCACTGCACTACCCTAAAACACTACCCCCAGCACGACCCCCTACACTACCCAAACACCACTGCACTAACCTAAATCCTAAAACACTACCCCCAGCACGACCCCCTACACTACCCAAACACCACTGCACTACCCTAAAACATGACCCCCTACACTACCCAAACACCACTGCACTACCCTAAACCCTAAAACACTACCCCCAGCATGACCCCCTACACTACCCAAACACCACTGCACTAACCTAAACCCTAAAACACTACCCCCAGCACGACCCCCTACACTACCCAAACACCACTGCACTACCCTAAAACATGACCCCTACACTACACAAACACCACTGCACTACCCTAAACCCTAAAACACTACCCCCAGCACGACCCCTACACTACACAAGCACCACTGCACTACCCTAAACCCTAAAACACTACCCCCAGCACGACCCCCTACACTGCCCGAACACCACTGCACTGCCCTAAACCCTGAAACACCAGCCCCTGCATGACCCCCTACACTGCCCGAACACCACTGCACTGCCCTAAACCCTGAAACACCACCCCTAGCACGACCCCCTACACTGCCCGAACACCACTGCACTGCCCTAAACCCTGAAACACCACCCCTTCACGACCCCCTACACTGCCCGAACACCACTGCACTGCCCTAAACCCTGAAACACCACCCCCAGCATGACCCGCTACACTGCCCGAACACCACTGCACTGCCCTAAACCCTGAAACACTACCCCCAGCAAGACCCCTACACTGCCCGAACACCACTGCACTGCCCTAAACCCTGAAACATCACCCCCAGCAAGACCCCTACACTGCCCGAACACCACTGCCCTAAACCCTGAAACACCACCCCCAGCACGACCCCCTACACTGCCCGAACACCACTGCACTGCCCTAAACCCTGAAACACTACCCCCAGCATGACCACCTACACTGCCCGAACACCACTGCTCTGCCCAAAACCCTGAAACACCAGCCCCAGCACGACCCCTTACACTGCCCGAACACCACTGCACTGCCCTAAACCTTGAAACACCAGCCCCTGTACGACCCCTACACTGCCCGAACACAACTGCACTACCCTAAACCCTGAAACATCACCCCAGCACGACCCCCTACACTGCCCGAGCACCACTGCACTGCCCTAAACCCTGAAACACCAGCCCCAGCATGACCCCCTACACTGCCCGAACAACACTGCACTGCCCTAAACCCTGAAACACCAGCCCCAGCACGACTGCCTACACTGCCCGAACACCACTGCACTGCCCTAAACCCTGAAACAACAGCCCCAGCACGACCCCCTACACTGCCCGAACACCACTGCACTGCCCTAAACCGTGAAACACGAGCCTCAGCACGACCCCCTACACTGCCTGAACACCACTGCACTGCCCTGAACCCTGAAACACCAGCCCCAGCACGACACCCTACACTGCCCGAACACCACTGCACTGCCCTAAACCCTGAAACACCACCCCGTGCATGACCCCCTACACTGCCCGAACACCACTGCACTGCCCTAAACCCTGAAACACCACCCCCAGCGCGACCCCCTACACTGCCCGAACACCACTGCACTGCCCTAAACCCTGAAACACCACCCCTGCACAACCCCCTACACTGCTCGAACACTACTGCACTGCCCTAAACACAGAAACACCATCCCCAGCACGACCCCTACACTGCACGAACACCACTGCACTGCCCTAAACCCTGAAACACTACCCCCAGCAAGACCCCCTACACTGCCCGAACACCACTGCACTGCCCTAAACCCTGAAACATCACCCCCAGCAAGACCCCTACACTGCCCGAACACCACTGCCCTAAACCCTGAAACACCACCCCCAGCAAGACCCCTACACTGCCCGAACACCACTGCACTGCCCTAAACCCTGAAACACCAGCCCCAGCACGACCCCTACACTGCCCGAACACCACTGCACTGCCCTAAACCCTGAAACACCACCCCTGCACGACCCCTACACTGCCCGAACACCACTTTACTGCCCTAAACCCTGAAACCCCACCCCCAGCACGACCCCCTACACTGCCAGAACACCACTGCACTGCCCTAAACCCTGAAACACCACCCACTGCATGACCCCCTACACTGCCCGAACACTACTGCACTGCCCTAAACCCTGAAACACCACCCCAGCACGACCCCCTACACTGCACGAACACCACTGCACCGCCCTAAACCCTGAAACACTACCCCCAGCAAGACCCCCTACACTGCCCGAAAACCACTGCACTGCCCTAAACCCTGAAACATCACCCCCAGCAAGACCCCCTACACTGCCCGAACACCACTGCCCTAAACCCTGAAACACCACCCCCAGCAAGACCCCTACACTGCCCGAACACCACTGCACTGCCCTAAACCCTGAAACACCACCCCCAGCAAGACCCCCTACACTGCCCGAACACCACTGCACTGCCCTGAACCCTGAAACACCACCCCAAGCACGACCCCCTACACTGCCCGAACACCACTGCACTGCCCTAAACCCTGAAACACCAGCCCCAGCACAACCCCATACACTGCCCGCACACCACTGCACTGCCCTAAACCCTGAAACACCAGCCCCAGCACAACCCCGTACACTGCCCGAACACCACTGCACTGCCCTAAACCCTGAAACACCAGCCCCAGCACGACTGCCTACACTGCCCGAAAACTACTGCACTGCCCTAAACCCTGAAACACCAGCCCCAGCACGACCCCCTACACTGCCCGAACACCACTGCCCTGCCCTAAACCCTCAAACACCAGCTCCAGCACGACCCCCTACACTGCCCGAACACCACTGCACTGCCTAAACCCTGAAACTCTACCCCCAGCAAGACCACCTACACTGTCCGAACACCACTGCACTAAACCCTGAAACACCACCCCCAGCAAGACCGCCTACACTGCCCGAAAACTACTGCACTGCACTAAACCCTGAAACACCAGCTCCAGCACGACCCCCTACACTGCCCAAACACTACTGCACTGCCCTAAACCCTGAAACACCACCCCTCAGCACGACACCCTACACTGCCCGAACACCACTGCACTGCCCTAAACCCTGAAACACCACCCCAGCACGACCCCTACACTGCCCGAACACCACTGCACTGCCCTAAACCCTGAAACACCACCCCTGCACGACCCCCTACACTGCCGGAACACCACTGCACTGCCCTAAACCCTGAAACACCACCCCCAGCACGACCCCCTACACTGCCCTAACACCACTGCACTGCCCTAAATCCTGAAACATCACCCCCAGCACAACCCCTACACTGCCTGAGCACCATTGCTCTGCCCGAAACCCTGAAACACTAGCCCCAGCACGACCCCCTACACAGCCCGAACACCACTGCACTGCCCTAAACCCTGAAACACCACCCCCAGCACGACCTCCTACACTGCCCGAACACCACTGCAGTGCCCTAAACCCTGAAACACCAGCCCCAGCAAGACCCCCTACACTGCCCGAACACCACTGCACTGCCCTAGACTCTGAAACACCAGCCCCAGCAAGACCCCCTACACTGCCCGAACACCACTGCACTGCCCTAAACCCTGAAACACTAGCCCCAGCATGACCCCCTACACTGCCCGAACACCACTGCACTGCCCTAAACCCTGAAACACCAGCCCCAGCACGACCCCCTTCACTGCCCGAACACCACTGCACTGCCCTAAACCCTGAAACACCAGCCCCAGCACGACCCCCTACACTGCCCGAACACCACTGCACTGCCCTAAACCCTGAAACACCAGCCCCAGCATCACCCCCTACACTGCCCGAACACCACTGTACTGCCCTAAACCCTGAAACACCACCCCTGCACCGCCCCCTACACTGCCCGAACACCACTGCACTGCCCTAAACCCTGAAACACCACCCCCTGCACGACCCCCTACACTGCCCGAACACCACTGCACTGCCCTAAACCCTGAAACACCACCCCCAGCACGACCCCTTTACTTCTCGAACACCACTGCACTGCCCCAAACCCTGAAACACCACCCCCAGCATTACCCCCTACACTGCCCGAACACCACTGCCCTAAACCCTGAAACACCACCCCTGCACAACCCCTACACAGCCCGAACACCACTGCACTGCCCTAAACCCTGAAACACCACCCCTTCATGACCCCCTACACTGCCCGAACACCACTGCACTGCCCTAAACCCTGAAACACCACCCCCAGCACGACCCCTACACTACCCGAACACCACTGCACTACCCTAAACCCTAAAATACTCCCCCAGCACGACCCCCTACACTACCCGAACACGACTGCACTGCCCTAAACCCTAAAACACTCCCCCAGCACGACCCCCTACACTACCCGAACACGACTGCACTGCCCTAAACCCTAAAACACTACCCCCGCATGACCCCTACACTACCCAAACACCAATGCACTACCCTAATCCCTAAAACACTACCCCCGCACGATCCCCTACACTACCCAAAGACCACTGCACTACCCTAAACTCTAAAACAATACCCCCGCACGACTCCCTACACTACCCAAAGACCACTGCACTACCCTAAACCCTAAAACACGACCTCCTACACTACACAAACACCACTGCACTACCCTAAACCCTAAAAACGACCCCCAGCACGAACCCCTACACTACCCAAACTCCACTGCACTACCCTAAACCCTAAAACACTACCCCCAGCAGTACCCCTACGCTACCCAAACACCACTGCACTACCCTAAACCCTAAAACACTACCCCCAGCAGTACCCCCTACACTACCCAAACACCATTGCACTACCCTAAACCCTAAAACACTACCCCCAGCAGTATCCCCTACACTACCCAAACACCACTGCACTACCCTAAATCACTACCCCCAGCACGACCCCCTACACTACCCAAACACCACTGCACTACCCTAAACCCTAAAACACTACCCCCAGCACGACCCCTACACTACCCAAACACCACTGTACTACCCTAAACTCTAAAACACTCCCCCAGCACGACTCCCTACACTACCCAAACACCACTGCACTACCCTAAACCCTAAATCTACCCCCAGCATGACCCCCTACACTACACAAACACCACTGCACTACCCTAAACCCTAAAACACTACCCCCAGCACGACCCTCTTCACTACCTAAACACAACTGCACAATTTGTTACAGGCGTTGCAACGCAGGCCTGTGGTGCTTACTGGAAGTACCTGGTGGGCTAGTTGGGCCCCAGGGACCCTCAGGATTCAAGGTGACCTAATCCCCCAACTTAAAACGCGCCACGGGGCGCGTTTGCACAGTGGTGAAGGGAGGGGGTGGGGCCTCAGGTGACATGTGCGCAAACACGCCCTGTGGTGCGTTTTAAGTTGGGGAATTAATTCCCTTTGAATCCTGGGGCCAACTAGCCCACCAGGTACCTTCAGTAAGCACAACAGAGTTGCGTTGCAGAGAGGTGAAAAAGGTGCGTGGCCTCGGAACGCCTCTCTGCAACTCAGCTCTGTGGTCCTAACTGTAGGTACCTGGGGGCTAGTTGGGCCCCAGGGACCCTCAGGATTCAAGGGGACTTAATCCCGCATCTTAAAACGCGCCACGGGGCGCGTTTGCACACATGTCACCTCAGGCCCCCTCCCTTCACCACTGTGCAAACGCGCCCTGTAGCGCGTTTTAAGAGGTAGTTTTAATCCCCTGCCCTATTATGTACTAGGGACTTGCAGAGGAGGTCATGCTAATCACAGGGGTACCCCAACGCATAGTGTTCCCTAGTGTATGTAGGTGTTTTCACTGTATTCTAAGTGTCTTTTAGCATAGCACTGGCTCTGGTTAGTCAGAGTCAGTTACCACCAGTACCCGTCTGAAAAAGTTGTGGGCACAGGATGATTTTGCAACAAGGCCTCTTTCTGCTGCTCTGTTGGTTCTTTCTGCACATCTTTTGCTTCTTTCTGTGCGTTTTTTCTTCTTTCTTCACATGTCCTACCTCTGTTGGCATAGTTAGAAACTAGCATTTAAAAACCTTTGAAATTCACTTAAAAAATCATAGGTTTTAGGCACGTTATAGTTAGAAATTAGCATTTAAAAAACCTTTGAAATTCACTGAAAAAAACATAGGTTTCAGACACGTTATAGTTAGAAATTAGCATTTAAAAAACCTTTGAAATTCACTGAAAAAACCATAGGTTTTAGGGACAGTTATAGTTAGTTTTACATTTCACTCGTACAAAACCATAGAAATTCCCTGTTATAGTTAGTTCAGCTAACTATAACTCGCGCCCCGCAATGCACTGCTGATGACGTCACATATTACATCACTCATGACATGGTCAGTGACATCACTGATGACATCACTGATGACATCTCAAATGACATCACTGATGACATCATCCATGTGATAATTTCATGCATCTTCTCACACCCTAATATAACTTTTGTTACACCCACTCTAAATTACAGACTGCCATTCTCAAAACCATAGACACTCCAACACCAAAAACTACATACCCACTCACTGATTCTTAGATCTACACACACATCCACTCACTCACCTGTACAGTCACTCATACTTACAGTCACTCAGTACAGGACTATCATATGCACTCATACACCTATATAAACACTCACACACCGCCACTCATCCATAGAGGTACTCACACACCTAGTCAGTCATGCAAAAAATTAATCACACACCCATTTACTCACCTATACAGTTATACACACACCAGCTCACTTACTCATACAAATACTAGCACATTCTTACGCTCTTATACAATAACTGATACAAGCACACACGCATCCATACAGCCACTCTCACAATAACACACTCTCACTTATAGCCATTTAAATACTCTAACACACATATATACTGCCTTTTACATATGTAGTTACTCACACATGTACCACTGAGATATACATTCACTCACTAACACACCCATACACACACTCACCCACCCAAGCAGTCCATCACAGATGCACTCTTGAAATCATGCACCCAGTGAATCACCCACTCACACATCTATGTATAGAGTCACACACACCCCACCCACACAAACACTCAGGCAGCCATACAGATACTCAGAGAACCAATCAATAACTCATATAGACACTCATGTAGCTATTCGCAAATCCATGCATCCACTTACACACCAACAAACAGACGGATACAGACATTCACACAGTTTAGTCACTAACCCATGCATTCAGTAAGATACGTTTAATCACTCACTTGTAGAGTCAGTCACTCACGTACTAAATCATCCATTCAGACACTTATACACCCACTCATTCTTCAATACGCCTTTCCCTATATATATTAAACATATTTAAACTTTACAGAAACACACAGTCACTGGATGATGTCATCAGTGATGTCATCAGTGATGTCATTTGAGATGTCATCAGTGATGTCATCAGTGATGTCACTGACCATGTCATGAGTGATGTAATATGTGACGTCATCAGCAGTGCATTGCGGGCGCGAGTTATAGTTAGCTGAACTAACTATAACAGGGGAATTTCTATGGTTTTGTACAAGTGAAATGTAAAACTAACTATAACTGTCCCTAAAACCTATGGTTTTTCAGTGAATATATATATATATATATATATATTATCTACTGGCGGTCGCCAGTAGATAGTTATAGTTACAACCTATTATCCATAGGAAATCCGCGACATTCTATTTGAAATAACTCTCTTACCGGTTGACGTATCTTCGCAAAATTTTCAAACTTTGTGGGGCGCTCCGGTCCGCTCCTACCCTGAAAGTCTCGGGGGATTCGTCAAGCGGGGGCCGAGAGAAAGGGGGTCCCAAAACGCGTTTCCCCCATGCAATTTTCCATAGGAAACTTTAGACACGGCCACAGCCTGAACTGCTGAACGGAATTACACCAAATTTGGCAAAGAGGTAGTTCTTGGTTCAGAAAGAACCCTTTTGTTAAATGGTGTAAATCCGTTCAGTAGTTGCTGAGAAAATCAAAAGTAAAAGTACATATATATCTATGGCCGCGTCGGATTCGCGCACCCTCCCGATCACGAGCTGCATGCTAATTGGCTGTCAACACTCCAAATCAGGAAGTGTTGGCAGCCATTTTGTCCCTCGGTAGAACCGAGGGACAGAAACAAGTGCGCAAAGCGCACAAAGGGGGCAGGGTAGAAACACCCTGACCCCTAGGTCTGCTCAGGGGTCCCACAAGGACCCCCTGGGCAAAAAAATTTTTTTATTTTTTTAAAAATCGGCAGGATGCGCTGAGGGTGCGCGAATCCTGCCGGAAAATCGAAGCGCGGTCTCCCGCGCTTCGATGTTAATTGGCCCCGGGTGGGCCAAGTCCCGGGGGCATGCTGGGGGGTTAATTTTATGTGTGGGGGCCTCTAAGGGCCCCCAAGCCCCGGGGACCACCACCCCCGGGGCTTTATGTATAATGGTGCGGGAGGGCTCTGAGCCTCCCGCAGCCCCCGGGACCGCCACCTCCCCGGGGCTTCTTTTTTATTTTTGAAAAACCTGTGTGGGGGGCTCCAGCCCCCACACGCCCGGGGACCACCACCTCCCGGGGCACTAAGAAAATTACAATGGGGGTCCGTTTTGGACCCCCAAGCCCCGGGGACCACCACCTCCCCGGGGCTTTCAAAATGTAAGGAGGGGGCCGCGCGGCCCCCTCCTGGAGCCTGTGGTGGCCCTGGGGACCGCCACCCCCAGGGCCGGCTCCTGCAGTGTCCCGGGGTGCCTACCCCCGGGACACTGCTGTTTGCAATGACAGGACGGGAGCCTCGCGGCTCCCGTCCTGTCATTGCAAACTGCTTTGGATATTGGAAGAGAGAGCAGGGAAACCTGCTCTCGCTTCCAATATCCAAAGACAATTGCTTTTCCACACGGGGAGCAGCATGTTAGCTGCTCCCCATGTGGAAAAGCAATGCCTGCTCCCTTAGGACACGGGGAGCCGGCGGGACTGTGGGGGTTTGGGGACCCCCACAGTCCCCAACAAGAGGCCAGGCCCCGGGGATGGGGTCCCCGGGGCCATAAGTGACCACGGAGGGGGCCACGCAGCCCCCTCCCCAAAGGTAAAAAAAGTTTAAAAAAAAAAAAAGTGCAAGGCCGGCCCCGGGGATGGGGTCCCCGGGGCCTTAAATGGCCTGAGGAAGGGGGCCACGCAGCCCCCTCCAAATAAAAAAAAAAGAGGCCATGCCCCGGGGGATGGGGTCCCCGGGGCCAATACAGGCCCAGGGAAGGGGGCCACGCGGCCCCCTTCCCGTTTTTTTTTTATTTTAATTTTAAAAAAGGGGTAAGGCCCTGGGGGATGGGGTCCCCAGGGCCTAAAAATAGGAAAAGGAAGGGGGCTACAGAGCCCCCTTCAGGGGGAAAAAAACGAGAAAAAAAAACGATCGGGCCCGCAGGCCCCGCCCCTTCCTTCACCACTCTGCAAACGCGCCCTGGCGCGTTTGCAGAGGGGGAACGAATTCCCCTTGAATACTGGGGGTCCCTGGGGGCCAACTAGCCCACCAGGAACCTCCAGTATGCGCCAGGGGGCTGCCTTGCAGAGAGGTGCACAGAGGCCACGTCCCTTTACACCTCTCTGCAACGCAGCTCTGTGGTGCTTTTTGGAGGTATATGGTGGGCTAGTTGCACCCCAGGGACCCTCAGGATTCAAGGGGAGTTAATCCCCCGACTTAAAACGCGCCACGGGGCGCGTTTGCACAGTGGTGAAGGGAGGGGGCGGGGCTTCAGGTGACATGTGTGCAAACAGGCCCCGTGGCGCGTTTTAAGATGGGGAATTAAATCCCCTTCAATCCTGAGGGTCCCTGGGGGCCAACTAGCCCAACAGGTACGTCCAGAAAGCGCCACAGAGCTGCGTTGCAGAGAGGTGTAAAAAGGGGTGTGGCCTCTGTACATGTCTCTGCAACGCAGCCCCCTGGCGCATACTGGAGGTTCCTGGTGGGCTAGTTGGCCCGTAGCACCTGTTATCAGGAGAGACCTCAGTGCTGTATCTTTCAGCCCAGTACTGGTCCTGAAAAGTAATTTTAACCGTACTTACCAGTAACTTGAATTTCCTTCCATAGGATATAATTGCCTGCTTTTTGCTGAAAAAGTTTCTAAGTGTTGATTTTTGAAACATACAAATATTCCTCTAAAATCAGCCGAAATACGAATTCCGATTTACTCACCTGTTATAAGGAGAGACCTCAGTGCTGTATCTTTCAGCCCAGTACTGGTCCTGAAAAGTAATTTTAACCGTACTTACCAGTAACTTGAATTTCCTTCCATAGGCTAACATTGACTGGTTTCACTTGGAAATTCTTCTAAGTGTGGAGTTTTGGAACTTTAAAATATTCCTCTAAAATCAGCCGAAATACGAATTCCGATTTACTCACCTGTTATCAGGAGAGACCTCAGTGCTGTATCTTTCAGCCCAGTACTGGTCCTGAAAAGTAATTTTAACCGTACTTACCAGTAACTTGAATTTCCTTCCATATGCTAACATTGACTGGTTTCACTTGGAAATTCTTCTAAGTGTGGAGTTTTGGAACTTTAAAATATTCCTCTAAAATCAGCCGAAATACGAATTCCGATTTACTCACCTGTTATCAGGAGAGACCTCAGTGCTGCATCTTTCAGCCCAGTACTGGTCCTGAAAAGTAATTTTAACCGTACTTACCAGTAACTTATATTTTCTTCCATAGGAATCCATTGTCTGGTTTTCAGCAGAAAAGTTTCAAAGTGTCAATTTTCACAAACTACAAATATTCCTTAAAAATCGCCTGTATGACTTAAACGCATTCTTTCAACTGTTTACAGGAGATGCACCAGTGCTGGATCCAGGATCCAACACTGAGTAAGAAAAAGTAACGATAACAGTTTTTACCTGCTAAGTGAATTTCCTTCCATAGGATAACATTGGTGATTCTATGAGAAAAAGTTTCTAAGTGTCAACTTTTAAAATACAATAATATTCCTTAAAAATCACGACTGTAACCAAAACGCTTTTACTCAACTATTTACAGGAGATGTACCAGGACTGAATCTAGGATCCAGTCCTGTGGTTAGAAAAGTAATCCATAAAGTAACTAATTGCATTTAACTAGAAATTCACATTGAGCTGAATGTTGCATTGTGTTTGAAAATGTGGTGCCCATTGCAACAACTGTAACTACTGTACTTAAAAGTCTATTGCCTATGTGCAAAGTATTTAAACTAAAGTAATTCATTCTGAGAAAGTATTTTTTGTAATGTAATGTATAATGTAATTACAATGTAATTTAAAAAATAAAATATGTAAAAAAAAAATCTAAAAATGTAATAAATCAGTATGAAAAAAATTAATATAACAATTAATACATTTAAAAATTGTCATTTACAAAACCTTTGAAATTCACTAAAAAAACCGTAGGTTTCAGACATGTTATAGTTAGGAATTAGCATTTAAAAACCTTTGAAATTCACTGAAAAAACCATAGGTTTCAGATAAGTTATAGTTAGAAATTAGCATTTAAAAAACCTTTGAAATTCACTGAAAAAACCATAGGTTTTAGGGACAGTTATAGTTAGTTGGACATTGCACTCGTACAAAACCCGTGAAATTCCCCGTTATAGTTAGTTCAGCTAACTATAACTCGCGCCCGCAATGCACTGCTGATGACGTCACATATTACATCACTCATGACATGGTCAGTGACATCACTGATGACATCACTGATGACATCTCAAATGACATCACTGATGACATCATCCACGTGATAATCTGATGCACCTCCTCACACCCTAATATAACCTTTGATACACCCAATCTAAATTACAGACTGCCATTCGCAAAACCATAGACACTCCAACACCAATAACTACATACCCACTCACTGATTCTTAGGTTTACACACACACATCCACTCACTCACCCGTACAGTCACTCATACTTATGGTCACTCAGTACAGGACAATCATATGCACTCTTACTCTTATATAGACACTCAAACACCGCCACTCATCCATAGAGGTACTCACACACCTAGTCAGTCATGCAAATAATTAAACACACTGCCATTTACTCACCTATACAGTTATACACACACCAGCTCACTTAATCATACAAATACTAGCACATTGTTACGCTCTTATACAATCACTGATACAAGCACACACTCATCCATACAGCCACTATCACAATCACTCACTCTCGCGTATAGCTATTTATATACTCCAATACACATATATACTGCCTTTCACATATGTAGTTACTCACACATGTACCACTGGGACATACATTCACTCACTAACACACTCTTACACACACTTACCCACCCATACAGTCTATCACAGATGCACTCTTGAAACCATCCACCCAGTGAATCACCCACTCACACACCTATGCACAGTCGCACACACCCCATCCACACAAACACTCAGGCACCCATACAGATACTCAGACAACAAATCAATAACTCTTATAGACACTCATGTAGCTATTCACAAACCCATGCAGCCACTTACACAGCAACAGACAGATACAGACATTAACCCAGTTTAGTCACTAACCCATGCATTCAGTAAGATACGTTTAATCACTCACTTATAGAATTAGTCACGCACCTACTAAATCATCCATACACACACTTATACACCCACTCATTCTTCAATACGCCTTTCCCTATATATATTAAAAATATTTAAACTTTACAGAAACACACAGTCACTGGATGATGTCATCAGTGATGTCATTTGAGATGTCATCAGTGATGTCACTGACCATGTCATGAGTGATGTAATATGTGACGTCATCAGCAGTGCATTGCGGGGCGCGAGTTATAGTTAGCTGAACTAACTATAACGGGGAATTTCACGGGTTTTGTACGAGTGCAATGTCCAACTAACTATAACTGTCCCTAAAACCTATGGTTTTTTCAGTGAATTTCAAAGGTTTTTTAAATGCTAATTTCTAACTATAACTTATCTGAAACCTATGGTTTTTTCAGTGAATATATATATATATATGTATATATATATATACATTTTTATATCATTTGTTTTATATAGAATAATGTCGATTTTCCAGCATTCAATATTTTCTTTTTCACAATTGTGGTTATGTTTCTTTACTTTTAACGTGTAGGTTATATTTGGTATTTCTTTATCTTTGTCTTGATAATATTGTGTTTCTTGGGTTGATTGTGTTCCGATTCAGGGAGGACCTGGCTTGGCAGTTTAGGCTGGCCTATTCCCATTGATAAAGACTGATTTGCACATAGGTGGGTCCTAAACTGAGGTGGTATAGTGTACAAAATAAAAATGAATTGAGATGAGGCCCTGAGTAATTACTAGTGGCTGAGATAAATTCAAGCATTCCATCCATCACTTTTTGTACACTTTAGTGTGTTGCCCTAAGTGGGACAGGTATGCCCAGACATGGATCCTGTACATACTGTGTCACTGGAAACAAGCTAGACCTGGCTGATAAGCCCATAACAAGGGCACAACTTGTCCTGGGTTGCTTGTGTTCTAGTTCAGGGAGGACCTGGCTTGCAAGTTCGGGATGGACTATTCCCATTGGAGCAGGATCAAGACTGATTTGCATATAGCTAGGTCCAAGCTAAGGTGACATGGTGTGCAAAATAACTATGGATTACGAGTGCTGCACTGAGTAATTAGAGCCAGAGATTAATTCAAGCATTCTATGCATTACTTTTTGTATACTCCAAGGAAATTACAATATGGAGTAAATTGCTCCTAGCACGCCTCACAGAAGACAGAAGAATTGAAGAGCAGCGCAGAAAATATCAGATTGGGGTGTGGTTTTTAGAGTTTACTCCCTGTACAATTTCAGGCTACCTAGTTTGAACGAAAACTGGAACCATATTTTTCAGTAAACTAAGCTGCAACCAATTGATAGGCTCAGGGGTTTGTCACGAGGATAGAGTATTTTATTTCAAAGCTTATCAGCAGTACTCAAGACATCATTGGTGGCTGGTTTGATGAGTTAGTGGCCTCATTTCCATTGGCATTGTGTGGACTCTAGCTACCAAGCCAACACCACGTTTTGCACTGAAGAGCCACCGTGTTGCCATTCGCAGCAGAAAAGCTCAGTGAGCAGGAGAATGCTTCGCTCCGCCCTCACTCGGGCACAGCTGATGCTCAGGTGTGAGTAGTTGAGAGTAAATTCTAGGGTTTCAATCCAGCACACCGCCAAAAGTGTTTATCTTCAAATAAAAGGGCTAGAAGTTTTTTTTAAATGATGCATTGTTTATTACTACAGCCTACTTAACAGAGATAGGCTGAGTACAACCGGTATTGCTGGTAACTGCTCGGCGCTGGTGTCTGGGTGGTGCACAAGACGTTCATTGATCATTGCCCCATCTGAGCTTCAGGAACGTGCTGACAACCTACAAGTGAGGACAGAAGCTAATTAAAACCAATGTTTCCATAGGCAGAAATTGCTTAGCCTTGGCCAACAGGGACCCGTAGGAGGAATGAACATTGAATGCACCAGTGTGCTGTATAATTTCACTTCATAGGCAATTGACTTGAAACTACTGCTTCATAAACACCAATAATCACAATCTGTTTCGTCAATAAAAAAGGCGTATTAAAGTGTTACTTCTCTCTCTGGCTGATGCCCTATAGTTTTAGTTTTCTTTATGTTTGAAAGTTGTTTTGAAACAAGGTTCTGGGGTCCTGGAGCGGGTCAAATCACCTCTGTTTTTACAGTCATAACAGATTCTACAAAAGATTTGAGCTGCCAACATTGCTACAAGAACAATTGGGGGATTGTAGAAGTTCAAATTCAGTGGGATACAAAGTGAGAATGTAGTATGACTGCATGCTCACGATCACAGAATTAAAACAAAGAACAAGATCAGAAACATAGTATTGCCCTTGCACCTTCTGAGTCAGTAAATTAATCAGTCTGAAGAGGACTTAAAGCTACAACGTCTCTTAATAGTGAAAGTAAGGAAGCGGGTTGTCGTGAATGAAGGCATTTTTCGAGCAGGTGTGATTACAGGGAACACTTAAAGGTTGCAGGAGTGAAGCATCCACCTGGAACCTCTTGAGGAGCTCTGCAGCCAAGTGCGCCAAAGAAGGAACCAGCAATGGAGGGTTTATTCTAATACAATGTTGCCTTTTTCTCTGGAACACAACACAAACGGTGTTGGCCAACTCAGTGGTATTCATTTAATCTAAGTATGAAAGGTTAAATGAGATTCAAGACTGGAAGGCTTTAGATACATAGGGAGCCTGAATGCAAGAGCTCAACACACTCAACGACTTAGTCACAGACTTTAGGACTGAAAACTGTGTAGGCGGTGGGGTTACCAGTCATCTCAAGGGTTGTTATGGCTATAAATCTGCTAAAGCCGAGGTCAGCCATGTGGGCATACTTGGAAGTTGCTTTTATTCAGGTATGCTTAGATGCCTACAGCTAGAAGTCATATGAATTAACGGAGACAGCGCATTATTTGCATCTGACCTCATTGATGCTTCTTGAAGAGTGAGTAAAAGATGGTAGGCATTGGAGATCCGAGATATTTTGTCAGTGTTTCTGTGCCTGGAAAGCCTGTTGAGTACTTTGTGAACTTGCAGTAACTAGGAAGGAAGATAGGGCTTTGCTGAAGGTTATATTTTTCATACAGATAGTTCTGCAGTGATCACATTTCAAAGTCTTACTTTGTGCTCTCGATAGAACAGTTGGCAGGCAAGGTATGAGGCATAATTAAGGATGTTAATTATGGATATAAAGTGCAGTCCAGAAGCTACATTCCCCATTAACAAAAGCATACTGGATTAGTTGACAGGTGCACCCTCAGTTAAGTTTCTCTGTTAGGGCATTTTGCATGGAAAGTCTCTTGGTACCAAGTGTATGTGGAGTACAGGTGAAAACACCTAGGAACTCATTTACAACTTTTTGGCGCAGGGCAGCGCCACAAGGCTTCTTGCTGCGATGGCCTGTGCCAAAGGGAAAGGGCAGGTATATGCTGCGGCGCATTCCTGTCCTTTCTGCTTGTGCCAGTGCACAAATTGGTGCCTAGCGCCAACGCAGGCATCCTTGCATCATGGTGCAAGGGTGTCTGTGTTGTTGTCACAATTGTTTTTGTGCAGAAAGGGACAACTTCCTGCACAAAAACAATCAATGGAGGTGTTTTCCTCTTTCTATGTGTGCTGCAGAATGCAGCTCATATAGAAAGAAGAAAAGACAAGGAGAAATATAATTATTTCTCCTCGTTACACCTCCCCTGGGGAGGTGCACAGTTTTGACGCATTCCCAGGCTTACAGATCCTTGTAAATGTGGGAATGTTTCAAAACTCATTGGTGTTGACTGGAAAACCCACCACAATGCCTCCTTGACATAGACTAAGGCAGCGGTGTGCTTTGGCTTTGGGCTGCTTTGTCTTACTCCATATGGGTCAGCATTGGTGGGTGTATCCCATGGACCCCTGTGCTCGGAGTGATCACTCATGCCCTTCTGGGTGGTTTTGCTAAGTTAGGAGGCCTACTTGGGCTGCGGCCATCTGCCAGTCGTAGCGCCTCCTTCCTGCCGGCACTGGGACGCAGCAGAAAGACAGCAGGAGTGGCCAGGAAGATGCCTGAGGTCCTGCTGCCAAGAAAAAAATACAAGGACAGCCTGACAAAAGCTAACCTCTCTCTAAGGTCCCCAGTTGATGTGCTGAATTCACCATGGGGAATTCCTTCTGATGTGTCGACAGCCAATGAATTCCCCACGGTGGAGCGAAGAAGTCTGTCTCGTCATCAGCACTAGAAATTTCAGGGACAAAAAAGTTGTTGCTTAAAATTTTTGGCATTTACATTCCTGACACACGCAAATGTATGACACAGGGGAACACCAGGTCCCATTCACTATGATTTGAGCATCTGGAATCAGTGCAAAAAAGCCGAGCGCCGGTATGTGCAAAGTGCACACAATCTGGGGGTTCGTGATTCATGAAGTAGGGCAGGGGATTGTAATAGGGTCGAGTAGACCCTGTGCAGTACTGAAATGTGAGATCTAGAAGCTTCCAAACTATCAGTCACCTACTAAGCCCATTGGGGCAGATTTACAAGAAAGTGACGCATCTGTAAAGATGTGTCACTTTCCCTGCGCCACCCTGAGAAACCCTTGCGCCACTATGGATGCGCCGTATTTACAATACGGCGCATCATGGCGGAAGGATTGACAGATGCGTCAGAAATTCTGACGCATCTGTTGACGCAAAAGTCACGCATTGCTGGAGTCGTGTCGCAAGCACGACGCAACTCCAGCAATGCAGGGGGAGGCCTATCCTCATTGTGCTGTGTCACTCCTTACGCCTGCTTCAAGCAGGCGTAAGAATTTGACGCAGTGGCGTCCTAGAAGTGGCGCAGTGAAATCTTGTAGATTTCACTGCGTCACTTTTACGAGGCTTTCCTGCGTGGGAACGCCCACCCTGCAAACATTATACCTGACGCAGGTATAATGTGACGCAGGGCTTTACAACGTGACGCATCTCCCTAGATGCGTCAAGTTGTAAATGGGCCGCATTTTTACGCTGCTGCTGCGTCACAAAAAGTGACGCAACGGCAGCGCAATAATGACGCACGGGGCTTGTAAATCTACCCATTGTCTTGACTGACAGGGTTGCAGAGTCCGCCATTGGCAGCTGGCGGCAACACTGCTCCAGACATCAGAGGGTTTCACTCGCCTGGTGGAGGGTAAGATGTCTTGGGACAAGCATATTTCTGTCACGATGCGGACTTCACCCAAATGATGGGCAGGCGGAATCGGAATACATTTCGTATTTGGCAAATCCGCAACAAATCCCAGTTTTGCAAAAATTGTGACGCCGGAGAATTTTGTAAAAAGAGAATCATTCATGACAAAGACAAATCTGTTTCTGACAATAACAAATGCATTAGCTGAAAAAAAGAAGTGATACACAAATTAAATTACCCGACCCACAATCTGCAAATTAGAAACAGCGAAATAGTTCTCTCTGATTAGCAGAATGGGGAATCAGCAGACGGGGACAGCTTTGGTCTGACTCGCAGATGGCTTCCCCAGATCAAAAAACATAACACCTCGCCAAGACTTAAAACCACAGTTCGGAAACAAGGCAAAGACGCATGTTTTACCATGAAATATCAAAACAATTGTGTATTTCATATAAAGGAATAATGCCTTGTGAATAAACAAAGAACATCCGAGAAGAGAAAATGCACCTGCCTATGCATAGGGCAGGTATATTGCACGTACATGATGTATGGGTACAAGATCTAATGGGGAATTGTACACATAAGCTAATTTCCAAGAAGTATTACAAAGTATGACACATATGAGGCCCATGAAGAAGAGATGCTTAGAAGAGGTAGTCCAGTGGTTGTGTTTTACCGAGGGTGCACACAGCGCCTCTTCGATGCATTCACGTGTTCCACACGCAACAAAATTGTGTGCTCTAGTAGAGCAAAGCAGGCTACCTCAATATTTAAGACTACATCAACCACTCATTCTAACCACGCATTCGCAAATCAAAAGAACCAACATGCTTTTTTTCGTCAGCGACCGCATAGCCGGGAAAAAGCCTTTCCGGTATTTGTGGTGCAATTCTAGAAATATTTTCCAAACCCTGTAGCCAAAGCAATCAAGCCTATGAAACTGAGCCTTTTTTTTTTTTTTTACGAAAAGAGATAAAAAAGAACAAATCCCTCTCAGTCAAACTAAACGACAGCTGCTTTCCATACCAAGTCTAGGCTTGTGCTGCCATCTACTGGCAGCTGGAGATTTAAATTGATGAAATGTACAATTTTTAGGTCGAAACCCACCGGACAGCGCAGCTGTCTGGTTGTTAACGACTTCTTGTGAGCATTCTGAAAGCTTCTCTGGGAATGCATCCCGCCCATTGCTGACCATTGCTTTTGTGGTTTGTAACTCATAATTGCTTGTTTTCTATTTGCTGGCTTTATTTGCTTTAGGCTGTCCAGCTTGAGTTCCTTCATCTGGTAGAGTATAACATGTTTACTGTATCCTTCCGAGTACTTGTTTTCTGTAAAAAGGACTTTAACTCTTGTTCTTATCTTGTCACATTTGCTGTGCATTCACAGAGGTCAAATGTCAGACTTGGTCTTCCAGGGATCTTGGTGTTTACATTTCTTCCTCTGACTTCAAAGTGAGAGAATTTATGTGACAATCTTGCTGTGAAAGGGAAAGCCTTTTTTCTAGCACACAACAAAAATGAACAGTGCTAATATTTCAGAATATATCAGAATTATGAAAGTACAAATTAAGTTTATTTATTTGTGTTTCTGAAGTGTGGTGGAAACAAATATTTGAATACGATCAAAACACATCAATACGCTAGGTGATTACATTTCCACACATTATCTTTTGTGTGCAGTAAATTGCATGTCTGTGCAAATGTAAAGGTCATTTAAATTGAAATTCTGTTGTCTGTAATGGCAGTACGCTACCACACCATGCAAAGTCCACTTTATACCACTCCACTCTACACTTCTCCACTCTACAACATTCTACTCCACTCTATGCCCTCCACTCTAAGCCACGCCACTTCATTCTATGACATTCCACTCTATGACATGCCACTCCATTCTACGACATGCCACTCCATTCTCTGACACTTCTTATCCCTTCACTCCACTCTACTACATGCCACTACACTCCACTCCGAACTATGCCTCTACACTCCACTCTACGCCACTCTACTCTACTGCCTCCCTCCACTCTCCACCCCTCCATTCCGCACACTCCACACCACTTACTCCACTCCACTCCAATCTACCCCATTCAACTTCACTACAATCCACCCCAATCTACCACATTCCACTTCACTACAATCTACCACAATCTACTCCACTCCAGTTTACCCAAATCTACTCCACTCCAATTTACCCCACTCCGCTCTACCCCAATCTACCCCATTCCACTCAAATCTACACCACTCTAATCCAATCCGCTCCAATCTACTACAATCTACTCCACTCCACCCCAATCTACCCAAATCCACCCCACTCCAGTCTACTCCAACACACTCCACTCCACCCCAATCTAGCCCACTCCACTCCAATCTACCCCACTCCCCTTCAATCTACCCTAATCTACCCACTCTACTCCAATCTACCCATCTCCACTCCAATCTACCCACTCCAATCTACCCTACTCCAATCTACCTCACTCCACTCTAATCTACCCTACTCCACTCCAATCTCCACTCAACCCATACCTACCCCACTCAACCCTAATCAACACCAATCCAATCTACCACAGTCTACTCCACTCCAGTCTACCACAATCTGCCCTACTCCATTCCAAGCTACCCCACTCCACTCAAGTCTACCCCACTGCAACCCACACAATCTACTCAACTCTACCCCATTCTACCCCAGTCTATCACACTCCACTCCAATCAAACCCACTCCAATCTACTCCACTCCAATCTACCCCACTCCACTCCAATCTACCCCAATGCACCACACTCCAATCTAACCCACTGCACCACACTGTACCCAACTCCACCCCACTCCAACCTACCCCACTCTATCCCACCCAATCTACCCAAGTCCAATCTAGCCCACTCCAGTCCAATCTACCCCACCCCACTCCTATCTACCCTACTCCAATCCACCCCACTCCACTTCACTCCAATCTCTCCAATCTATCACACTCCACTCTACTCCTATTTACCCTACTCCACTTTTTACCCCAATGTACCCTACTCCACTCCAATCCAACCCACTCCACTCCAATCTAACCCACCCCCAATCTACCCCAATCCACCCCACTCCACCCACTGTAATCTACCCGACCCCACTCAAATCCAATCTAGCCCACTTCAATCTATCCCACCACTCCAATGTACCCCACTGAAATCTACCCCAATCCACTCCGATTTATTTCACTCCAGTGTACTCCAATCTATCTCAGTCTACCCCACTCAACTTCAATCTACCCCACTCCAATCTAGCCCAGTTGAATCTATCATACTTCAATCGACCCCAAACTACCCCACTTCACTTCAATCTACCCCACTCCACTCCAATCAAATCTACCCCAATCTACCCAACTCCATTCCAGTCTACCACACTCCAGTCTACCCAATATACCCAACTTCACTGCATTCCAATCTATCCCACCCAATCTACCCAAGTCCAATCTAGCCCACTCCAGTCCAATCTACCCCACCCCACTCCTATCTACCCTACTCCAATCCACCCCACTCCACTTCACTCCAATCTCTCCAATCTATCACACTCCACTCTACTCCTATTTACCCTACTCCACTTTTTACCCCAATGTACCCTACTCCACTCCAATCCAACCCACTCCACTCCAATCTAACCCACCCCCCAATCTACCCCAATCCACCCCACTCCACCCACTGTAATCTACCCGACCCCACTCAAATCCAATCTAGCCCACTTCAATCTATCCCACCACTCCAATGTACCCCACTGAAATCTACCCCAATCCACTCCGATTTATTTCACTCCAGTGTACTCCAATCTATCTCAGTCTACCCCACTCAACTTCAATCTACCCCACTCCAATCTAGCCCAGTTGAATCTATCATACTTCAATCGACCCCAAACTACCCCACTTCACTTCAATCTACCCCACTCCACTCCAATCAAATCTACCCCAATCTACCCAACTCCATTCCAGTCTACCACACTCCAGTCTACCCAATATACCCAACTTCACTGCATTCCAATCTATCCCACCCTAATCTACCCTGCTCCACGCCAACCTACCCTGCTCCACTCCAATCTACCCCACTCCAATCTAACCCACTCCAATCTACCCCAATCCATCCCACTCCACTCTATCCCAATCTACCCCACTCCACTTCAATCTACCCCACTCCAATCTAGCCTATTCAAGTCTTCCCCACTCAAATCTGTTCCAGTCCACTCCAATCTACCCCAATCTACCCAACTCCACTCCAATATACCCTTCTCCACTCCAATCCACTCTAATACACACAATCCACTCCAATCTACCACAGTCCAATCTACCACACTCCAACCTACACCACTTCCCCACTCAGATCTACCCCACTCCAATCTACCCCTATCCAATCTACCCCACTCCAATCAACCCCTTGTCTCTTCAATATAACCCACTTTACTCTACCCCAATGTATCCCACTCTACCCTAATCCAATCTACCTCACTCTACTCCACTACAATATACCCCAAACTACACCACTCCACTCTACCCGCTCCACACTACCTCAATCTACCCCACTCCACTCTACCGCAATCTACCCCTTTCCAATCTACCCCACCCCACCTCACTAACTTTTAGCCATGCTAAACAACAGCCACACTGGTGTGCAGCATGGCTAAAACACAATGCCAAAGCCAACAGTTCTTGCACAGACAAGACCTATTGGCCTTGGCAGCACTTGTTTATTTAAATGTATTAATTACTGCTTTTGTATAGAACAGTTTAAGACTCGGAGTGTGACTCAGGTGGACTAAGATGCAAGCTTTCAAATTTCCTGAATAATGTTTAATTTTGCATTGTCGTGTGACCCTCAGTGAAAGGGACATCTTCGATGCAAAATCAATTTGTTCACAAGAAATAATGCGGAAAGCACAGACAGCAATGAAGGGCAAATAACACAATTGTAAAAGGTTTGTGATTTTCTGGTAATCCTTTTTGCACTGAGCCCGAATCTTCCTTGCTCTAATCCTTACTCGGCATAACATTCAGGGTCAAACTGGCCTAAAGGGTAATCTGGTAGTGTGTGGGCAGCATCTTTGGCTGCTTGTGGGCCTGTTTTATGATCTGGTGACCTGTTCTTACTGTCGATTTCTCTGCTATTACCACACATATTGCCTGCAACAACCACACATGCATTTTGACTCCCATACCTTGCAAAACACCAATACGGTATGTCTTTGCATGTACAAATCTACCTGATTTGCAAATCTGGGTCACTTTTTTAGCTAGCTGGTTAAGTAAACGGGGCCAGTGGTTGCCACCACAAACAAAGGGTGGTGGGGCAGGTGGGGGAGAATGTGGGAGGAGCGTGCGGCATGTTAGTAATAATCAAAAAGAACTGACCTGAAGTCACCGGCCGCCTCCCGTGTCGCGTCGCTCCTGCTGTCCTCTTCCTGGTCCCAGCAGCCCCTGGGCAGACTCCCATCCAATCCCTGTGCTGCAGAGCAGCGGGGGATTGGCCTGAGTGGGCTGGAAAGACGCTCCGCTCAGGCCATGGAGTCTGTGGGGTTTCTCCGGCCCAGCTGCTGAATGCAGCCGGGCTGGAGAAACCTGAGTGCGCATGTGTGTTTTGGTCAACATGAGACGGCCGGCCAAACACATATGTGCACGCAGGGAGTGCACAAGCACTCCTCCTCCCCCCTCCCATGCTGCACCCTCCCCTCCACTAGCTGACTTAGAGCCAGCAAACGAAATAAAAAACGATGCTAGAACATCGTTTTATTTTTCATTTGTTGGCTCTGCGACAGGCAGTGGGGCAACGTTCCTCTGCCATTGTGGGAATGGGGCCCGTTTTATTTTTTTTCCTGGACCTAATTTCTGTCCCACTGTGTCCCTGTTAGTATTTCTACTCCCTTTCACATTTATGCACTTAGTCAGTACTTAATTTGAGCCAGTGGTTGCCTGTGGGGGCTACCAGCACTTATTTTTGGGGACCAGCACTTATTTTCCCTCATCAGACATTTACAGAGGTCAAGAGAGGGAAATACAAATGAAGTGGAACGATGGAGGAAGAGAAAGACAGGAAAAACCATTCCAAAAGGAGAAAGCATAGGCTGGCTAGAGTGGGATAAGGGGGCAGTAGACAGGCGATATAGAGTGGGATAAGGGGGAAGGGTGTGTTTGGAAGTGGATTAAAGAAGCATGCAGTGGATTCAAGTCTATGCAGCCTTGGTATTTGTCGCACCAGCATTTAATAGTACCGGCTGCAGCCTTCTGAGCAGAGCTTGGGACACCAGCACTCATTTTTTTTTTTTTAACAAATTAACCACTGCACTTAGCCATGCTTGATTATTAACAACAAGCCTTTCCTCCCCCTGTACTAAACTGATTATTGTAATATGTACAATATGTGTTAACTAAACTTCTCCAGAAAGATACATCAATTGATACGTTTTCAATTTATTGCCCGCCCCACACGTGTTGCATTGCACATCCCAGAATCAGTGCACACTCTGTGCTATATTACATCAATCTCTGTAATGTATGTAATTTCAATGACTCGTTGAGTAACAGTACGTCCACAAGTATATTCAGTGTTGCACACTGCTATGTGCACCTTTCTCCTCCTATCACTATTAGTTACAGGTGTCCAAACATACTCCCAAAACCCAGTGGCGTAACACAAACTGATGCTCCCTCTCCCCCCTGCAGAATGTGACTAGGGGCCCCTTAGTCTTCCATATCTCACAGACATTATTTGGCCTTGAGCTGAATGGAGCCCCTCGAAGGGTTGGGGGCCTCTTAAGGGTTATGAACCCCCCTCCAACTCAGGGCCAAAGGCTCCTTCCTTACGGCCCTGCCTGCCAAAGCCACTCTGCCAAATACACAATTCATCACCCCTTGACGTACCGTGCCACCAGCGGCACAACAAGCCCCTCCAGCTGAGTGTCTCTCCAACAATCCATTTAAAAAATCACTACTTCCTCCTTTTGCTTATAAAACACCTGTTGAAAATGCAATGAGATAATTTATATTACTTAACACTTTGATCCTCCATCCCCTATTTAGGGCAATTTTTTAAAGATAAAAAGTCACAAAAGCTCAGCGACACCAGCTTCATTTAACACACAAATTGCAGCTATCACAACTACATTCCAACTAAAAACGCAGCAAGGTATGTTTCTGCCTCAAAAGCCTATCACAATTATTCCTACCAGAATATTAGACCCTTCACCACCTGCTTTACAATACTGATCTATGGCAGTATGACCATCATCTGGAATCATAGGGCCATTCTGCGATGACTATGACTCTGTATTACAAATCTTATCATCTAAAACCCTACGCATCTTTTTAGGAGGCTTTGAACTTGTAGATCAACCATCAAATCAACCGTCAAATGCACCCAAATCTCTTTGTCATATTTCTGTTCCACCACTCACTTTTGAATACTCATTCTCTTCCAACACACCCGTGGTGAAAAACGTTATCTTGTTCGGATCCACAAATCTCTCTCTCACTCCCAACCCAGCATTAATACAATTCCTTTGACCCGTGCCATCCTGCATGTCAGTAACCTCCCCACCACCAAAGGAGCCAACTAACAAGCACACCATCCTTAAGCAAAAACATCCTTTGAAGTTTACCTATATATATATAGGTAATATATGTATACATATTGACAAAGGCACTTGTCGAAATACATCGGTTTGTCTACTCGTGGTGATTAAACAAGAATTTTTCCTTTCCTCGTGAATGCTGACTGTTCTTCCTTTAGAGAGTGAACCGCCAGTAGGTAGTTATAGTTAGGATCAAAGTTTCCATGGGAAGAGCGTTTTTTGTTTTGCCAGTAACTTTGGCGCCGCTTGACAAATCTCCATGAAATTTTCACAAAACTTCCCCTTTTTGGTTCAGCTGCTGTGTTGAAAGTTTCGGGGTGATCTGTCAAGCGGGTGCCGAGCAAAAAGGGGGGTCTCAAAACAAGTTTTCCCCATGTTATGCCTATTGGAGTTTTTCATTTTTTGAACACGAGTACAGCCCGAACTGCTGAACGAATTACACCAAATTTGGCAGAAAGCTAGATGTTGGTCCAGAAAGTGTGCTTTTTGTGATTTGGTGAAAATCATTTCAGTAGTTTTTGAGATGTCTAACTTAAAAAAATATAGATATCTGGGGAAGCAAGTCCCTGCTGTAGACTCGTGGCTCCTACTAAAATTTGATTGGCTGCCAACACTACAACCAGGAAGTGTTGGCAGCCATCCTGGGACTCGGCTTGAAGCCGAGTCCTACAAACAAAGTAAAAAATAAAGAAAAGGGGGCAGGGTAGTAACACTCACACCCCCCAGATATGGTGGGGGGGTCCCTCAGGAACCCTGCCGGGAGTAAAAAGCATTTTTTTCTAATTTTGCTGTTGACTCACATGTCTTTTTTTAAAGCCCCTGGGTGGGCCTAATCCCAGGGGCATGAGGGAGGGAGGTTCATGGGGCCATCCTGGTAGGTTTATGAAAATCCCCGGGGATGCCACCTCCCTGGGGCTGTAAACAATAAAAATAGGGAGGGCCCGCTTGGCCCCCCCGCAGCCCCGAGGACCGCCACCTCCCCTGGGCAATGAACACTGTGAATGCAGATGGGGCTCGCTTGGACCCCCCTCCAATGCCAGGGACCACCACCTCCCCGGGGCACTTAATAGGAATGCAGGGGCCTGCCCGGCCCCCCCACAGCCCTGGGGAGCGCCACCTCCCTGGGGCACAAACACAACAATGAAGGGGGTCCGTTGTGGCCCCGGGCACCACCACTTCCCCTGTGCTAAAGTTAACATTGGAGGGAGGCTGCGCGGCCCCCCTCTAGGAGGCCTTGATGGCCCTTGGGACCGCCACCTCCCAGGGCCGGCTCCAGCAATGTCCCGGTGTGCCCACCCCTGTGACATTGCAGTTTGCTATGGCTTGATGGGAGCACCGTTCCCGCCAGGCCGTAGCAAACCTGCTCCGCTTTCAGCAAATGAGAGCAGAAAATGCTCTTGCTTGCTTAAAGCAGAGCATGTCTGTTTCCCTGCCCGCTGTCATGCGAGCAGGAAAACAGGCACATTGCTTTGAGATCCAGGGAGCTGCATGTAACTCGTGCCCCCGCAATGCATTGCTTATGACCTCACATATTATTTTGGGGTGTGAGAGGGTGCGTCAGAGATTCTGTGGATGATGTCATCAGTGATGTCATTTGAGATGTCATCAGTGATGTCATCTCAAATGACATCATGTCATGAGTGATGTAATATGTGAGGTCATAAGCAGTGCATTGGGGGGGCGCGAGTTATACTTAGCTCAGCTAACTAACTGCTGAGTTTCTCTGGTTTTGTGTGAGTCAAACCTGAGCCTAACTACAACGTCTCTGTAACCTTTAGTTTTTTCTGTGAATTTCTAAGGTTTTTTTTGTTCCATTTCCAAACTATATCATCCTGGTAACCTTTGTTTTTTTCAGTGAATTGCTAAGGTTTTTTAAAGTCTAATTCCCAACTATATTGTCCCTGTAGACTTTGTTTTTTTCAGTGAATATATATATATATATATATATATACACACACACACACATTTATTTATTTATATGTATATATAATTGTTATTTGAAATATATTAACACTTACCTTACCCATACTTACAATGTATGGTAAAGGCATGCATGCCAAAGGTATCTGTGTGGTACAGGTTGCGTGGTTAAGACATGGTGTGGTTAAGGCAGGTGTGGTAAAGGCATACTACCATGGCAACGCATTTTATACGGAGTGTAGTACCCAGTTTAAAGTCATGACTACATACTGACAGCACTTTCTGTCACACTATAGACAGACGTCAATATTCCTCAGTACATTTCAACAGACTGATCCTGTTACTATACACACAAAAGTCTGGCATAATTGCATTAACCAACTGAGCTTTCTCAGCAGGACACAGCATTTCCCAAAGATAATTTTAACTTGCATTTTTAGTCGTTCATAGTGTGTGTGTTATAATATACAATTAGTTGCACATAAAAAGGCCAAGAAATTAGCTATAGAATATATTGTTCTTTTGTAGCTCACTGACTCACTCGTGTTGTTCTCAATATCATTTGCCATATTTTTTTAATGTACTTTCACCACTACTCCCAAGTCTGTGCACTGATTAAAAAATAGACTATTTATTTTATCTGTGTAGCATATCCCAGTGACTCCACAAGATGTGCTGCACACATAAGAGATGACCTGAGCCCTCCTGACAAAATGCAGCAGTGAGGAGGATGGAGGGAGCGCACGTCTCGCTGTCAGGTTAGCACATTCCTGCAGGAAGAGCCGAGGCTTGCTACAGAGCCAAAGGGTGGAGCATGACATCCTGCTCCTGCAAGGAGCTAAAACTACAGAGTTCTTTGGCTGGCCCCACTGAGACATGCACATGCATCTTAAGGTCTGCATTGTGCGGGTAGGCATTTATCATTAAGAAAAAGAAACAATGGTTAAAAAAAAGGTGAAAGCTATTCAGAAGTTTTCTTTTTAGCGGCCAGAGTGACAAAAATAACAGGAATCGCACTCCATAAATGATTTAGAAGAAAAAAAGATGGCTGGCCAAACAGACATGCGCACTTAGAAGTGCACACACAGATCAAGGCAGGATCCCCTAGTGACCCATGCCCCCCTAGGGTGGTTCATATTGTACCGGAAGTTATAGCTCACCACTTTGCAGTTATCTTTTCCTCCATATTCAAAACTGGCATTTTCCCTATTAGCTGGAAAGCTGCATCAGTGCTTCCTCTTCTAAAGAAACCCACCCTCGATCCTCTCGATCCTTTTAATTATCGACCAATCGCACAACTTCCCCTTCTGGCCAAATTAGCGGAGAAAATCATGAATATGCAACTCTCCTCTTTTTTGGAGGACAATCGTCTCCTAGATGATACGCAGTATGGTTTCAGAGAAAACCACAGTACTGACACTGCTCTGCTCACGGCCACCGAGGAAATCAGATCATCGCTCGATAAGGGAGGCAATGCAGTGCTGAGCCTGCTTGATCTCTCAGCGGCCTTTGACACGGTCAGCCATGATGTACTGGTTGACCGTCTGCAGGACCTTGGAATTGGCGACTAAGCACTGGGGCTGCTCAAATCCTTTCTCTCAGGACGCCAACAAATGGTGTCACTGGGGACTTTTAACTCAGGAACTTTCTGCCTGCCTTGTGGAGTTCCTCAAGGATTTTCTCTGTCCCTAACCTTATTTAATCTGTACATTACTCCACTTGCTGCTCTGATCAGATCATCCTGGTTATCATTGGCATCGTATGCCGATGATACTCAGATTATAGTCTCAATAGCCAAAAATGAAATGGGGGCTGGCGAGATATTCAATAAATGTATGAGTGCAGTCAATAGCTGGATGGTCAACAACTGTTTTAAGCTCAACTCCTCTAAAACAGAGATCATTTGATTTGATTTGATTTAGATATTTGTAAAGCGCAGCTATCGCTCCGAAGGGAGCATCCTGGCGCTACACAGAAGAAACCAAATTGACTGGGTAAGTATGAGAGAGATCCTACTATACCAGTGAGGAGCAGAATGCATCCGTGAGCTTGAATATCCAGGTTTTCAGTGATTTTCTGAATTGAGTCTCTGATTCCATCGCCCTTAGGTGTGCGGGCATGAGATTCCAGGCTCTTGTTCCCATGAATGCAATGGATTTTCCTCCTTTGGTTTTATACCTATAGGTGGGGGGCCTAAGAAGGTTCGCTGTGGAGGATCTGAGGGTCCTAGCCGTAACATAATGAGTGAACTTGGCTGCCAGGTATTTAGGTCCAGTGTCTTTAAAGGCTCTAAAAGTAGTCACCAGGATCTTAAATAAAATTATTTTCTGTATAGGCAGCCAATGCAGTGTCTTAAGAGCTGAAGTGGCTGAGACATTTTCAGCACTATATGGGCTGCTGAATTCTGTACGATCTGAAGCTTTTTTACTACTTGTTTGTTGGTTCCTGCGAAAAGGCTATTGCAGTAGCCTAATCTCGAAAGGATCAGTGCCACTGCCACTGTCTTCCTTGCAGAGCAGAAAATGTAATCGAACATTTTTATGAGGGTTTTTATGAGGTTAAAGCACATTCCTGCTACTGCAAGAGCCTATGGCCAAAATGAGAGGGAGGCGTCAAATTTTACTCCCAGATTCTTGGCGATTTCCACTGTGTTAGGTGCATCTTCTGGCCACCATTGGATCGGGTTTCAAAAGATTGTCTTTTCCTATCAGTAAAATCTCGGTTTTATCCGTGTTACATTTAAGGTTGTTTAGGGCCATATGTATCAAGCCTTTTTCCGGTTTGCAAACGGGCAGATTCTGAGAATCTGCCCGTTTCGAATGAAAAAGCCTTTTGGGATGTATCATCCCAAAAGGCCATCGCAAAATAGAGAATCGCAAAATTTGTGATTCTCTATTTTGCGAATGCAATTAAGGAATTGCAAATTGCGATTCCTTAAATGCAATTCTGGAAGCACCAGAAATTTGCTATTTGGCCTTAAGGAATTGCAAATTACCACCAACTTCAGCAAATCCTACATACATTGCATTTTGCGATTCTCTAATTGCGATTCGCTAAAAATCGCAATTTGAGAATCGCAAAATTCTTTTGTGATACATCTGGCCCTTAGTTTCATCCAGCGGATGACCTCTGTCATACATTCCCTAAAATTAAGCTCTGGTTTGGTTGTATCTCTATCTAAGATCAATTGAGTGTAATTTGCGTATGAGGTTGTATCGATATTGAAGGAGGATATTAACGAGATCAATGGAGCCATGTTGATATTAAATAGGAGCGGACTGAGGGAAGAGCCTTGTGGAACGCCTGAGGTAATCTGGTGTTCAGTTGAGAGGAAATGTCCTAGGGCCACGGTGTGTTTACGGTTAGTAAGGAAGGATTGTAGCCAGGCCAGAGCTGTTGAGGATACACCGCTTTGTTTGATTCTGGACAGAAGGATACTATGCGAGATGGTGTCAAATGCGGCCGACAGGTCTAATAGGATCAGTACTGCATTTTTTCCTTTGTCAAGTGTTAGTTTTAGTGTATCTAATACTTCCTGCAGTGCCAGGATTGGGTGGGGTGAAGCATCTTGGCTTTCTTGAGGAAGTCAGTAAGTTGTCTATTGACAAGTTTTCAGTAATTTTGCCAAGAATGGTGATATAGGACGCAGATTGGAAAGAGTGGAGGGGTCTATGTTTTTTTTTTTTGCAGTGGTTTGACGACTGCTATTTTCCATTCTTCCGGAATTATCGCTGTAGTTTAAGGATGAATTAATTATCTTGTTAATTACTGGATTAACAATGTCCAAAATCTTGTGAAGGACCACAGGGGGACATGCGTCAAAGGGGGATCCTGATTTACAAGCAATGATGGCTTGGCGTGACTGCTCTAGTGAGGTTTCCTCAAAAGTCTGGAAGGCCGGTTCTATAAAGGTAGGATCAGGTTTTAGGTCTATCGACTGTGTGTGTAGAGTATTAAATTCTTTTTGAAAGTTAAGAATTTTCTCTTAAAAAAAGACTGAGATCTGGTCACATAGCATCTGTGATGGTGGGATCTCCTTGGCTAATGCTTTTGGGTTAGTGAAAGATTTTACCACTATGAAAATCATTTTTTGATCATTACAGGCCTCTAAGATTTTATTGGAGAAATACTCCTTTTTTGCTAGCTTGATTTGCTTAGTCTGAAGAGGTTCCGTTCTTCTGCCCTGTAGGTTCTTCTCCATCTGCGTTCTAGTTGTTTGCACTGGAGGTGGAGTCCTGCTAGTATGGGTGTATACCAGGGTGCTGAAGTTTTAACTTTATGTTTGTTTTTTACTTGCTCTAATGTAGCTAATTTGTCACTGATTTCTGTTATCCATGTGTTAAGGCGGTGAGTGTCCTCTAAGGTGTTACCTGATAGAGTTGATAGGGTGTCCCTTGCCAGTTGGGTTAATACAGGTTAGCTAACATCTTAGCCCATTTGCGGCTTAGCAATGAGGTTGACTTTTGTTTAGGAGGGTGAATTAATCCTGGGAAGTTGATTTTAAATGGTATTAACATGTGGTCAGACCAGACTTGAGCCATGGGGCTGTTAACTATTAGAGAGGAGAAATTGGAGCACACTCCGTCGATAGTGTGCCCGGCCTGGTGGGTAGGGGCTGAAACCAATTGGTAAAGCCCAAGGTTTTTCTAGCGTTTCTATAAAGTTATCTACCTCTGGACTGCTTCGGCATTCCAGGTGGAGATTAAAGTCTCCTAAGAGGGTGAAATTAGAATACTGAAGTGTGAGGTCTCCTAGGGACTCTCCTAAAGTGTCCAGAAACTCGCAACTAGGGACTGACGGGCGGTAGATCAGTGCTCCTGTAAAGGATTGGGAACCATTGATTTTGAAACAAAACCCCAAGCTTTCCGTTCCTCTAAGAGAAGAGAAGTGAAAGTTTGTGTATTGCAGGGACTCGCATTAAATGATGGCCAGCCCTCCTCCCCTTATATCCTTTCTATCTTGCCTGCAAATGGCGTAATTAGGAGGGAGTACAGTGGCGATGTCTGGGTTACACCATTTCTTAAGCCATGTCTCTGTGATAAAAAGAAAATCAAGTTGTGGCTCGGTGATCATCTCATTGATGTCTCGGGCATGTTTACAAAGTGACCAAGCGTTAATGAGGCCCCCCTTTAACACAATGGCTGATAATGTATTGTCAGGTGTCCGAGGGTTAGTCCCAAAAAAATTTCAGTTCTGTTCTACATTTAAGGCACACGAGTGGGCCTGTAGTTTTATGAGGTGCCAGATTACAATTGCATTTCCCAGTCGTGTTAAGTGCTTTGAGGAAGTCTGAGGATAGAAAAATACCTGGAGGAGAACCGGCAGCATGGCTGGCGCTGGTCGCGTTCCGGTCACGGACGGGTGCAGACGGGCTTGCTTTTGGCGTGCCATCGGCGTGTCGGTGGTGCGCCCGCTGCGCGCGTCCGCTGCACGTCCACGGTGGCAGGCCCATTAAATACTGGTGCCAGCCAACCAGTAGACCACTGCCGTACAAATATAGCGGTTTAGAGCAGGCCTTCCCCCTCCCAGAAGGGAAGGTGAAGAAAGTGCAAGTGCAACAGAAAAAACCACCAGAGTGTCTATAACGTGAGAGCTCCTTGTAAAGTGCAGACACAATAGTATGTATGAAGTGCAGTCAGCCCAATTTAGTTTCTGCCGCTGCGCATCCGCTGTGGCAGGCCCATTAAATACTGGTGCCTGCCAACAACTAGAGCGCTACCGCACAAATATGATGGTTTAGAGCGGGCCTTCCCCCTCCCAGAAGGGGAGGTGAAGAAAGTGCAAGTGTAACAGAAAAAAACCACCGGAGCGTCTACAACGCGTAAGCTCCATGTAAAGTGCAGGCAGTGACCGGCGTGTCTTCACAATCAAATTCAGGGAACGATTCAGTACAATTCCCCCCAACAAGTTTAAAAGTTTAAAAAGATCCCCCAAGAAATACTAAATATATAAAAATCGTATTCAGGTTAAAACATTTGTTTTAACATCACGAACGTGATCGGACAATAGCATGCACAAAGTGCAGTCAGCCCAATTTAATTTCATTCAATTCAGCAATAATCCATCACTCTGGTCCCCTGAGTCGTGGCCATCAGATTTGGGTACAGTGCCCATGCCTACATCCAAGGTAAAAAACCTGGGGTTTATGCTTGACAATGAACTAAAATTTAAAGTACAAATCAACCCAATCACTTCTTTCTCCTTCTATTGGCTCACAATGGTCAAGAAAATTGAAAAATTCCTGCCAGCTGACTTACTGAAAACGGTGGTCATAGCCTTAGTTCTTTCACGTCTGGACAATTGTAATAGTCTTTATATCAGCCTCTCCAAAGGCTCACTTAAAAAACTGCAGACCATTCAAAATGCAGCAGCGCAGTTTCTCCTTATAGTCTCCAAACATCAGTCTGCGAGGGCCTCTATCAGGCAATTGCGCTGGCTTCCAGTCTGCCACTGCATTACTTTTAAGGCTCTCTGTCTAGCTTACAAGACAATCCACGGAAAACCACCTGCCTATTTGAAGGCAAATCTGGTGCGCTACTTCCCCAGCAGAAATCTTCGGTCTAGCTCAGCATACCTGTTGAGGGTTGCTCCCTTCAAACGTGTAACTTCGGGAGGTAGAAGCTTCTTTAGAATTACAGCTCTGCTCTGGAACCGCTTGCCCCTGGAACTGAAATTAGCACCCACGCTCATGGCATTTAGAAGGAACCTGAAAAGGTGGTTATTTATCCAGTGATCCGGTAGTCCATGGCACTCGTGCAGCTCCCTCTTGACCACTTCAGCGCCAAGACGCCTCCGGGTATTCGTGCACTTTATAAGATGTATCATTCATTCATTCATTCACACACCACTCCATTCCTCCTATCTCCCATGGCCTGACCCCGCCACGTACTACACACGCTGGCTAAGCCAGCAGCTGAAAAATAAAACGATAATAAAATATTGTTTTATTTTTCAGCTGCTGGTTCAGCGCCAGTGGGGCACGCTCCTCCGCCATCGCTGAGGAGCCGCTGCTGATCAGTTATGATATCATTGGGGACAACTCAAATGACATCATTGATGACATCACTGATGACATTACCCAAGCTTCGTTTTGCCGCATATTGCTCTATAAATTACTATGGTATTAGAGGCCTGACAGTGAGTACAAAATAGCTCAGGAGAAAATCAGCCATCATTACTGCCATCACAGACACAACTCCCTTAGGTGTAGAAAGCATGCATTATGGGCAACATTGAGCATATACCATACACTTTACAGCTAGCATAGTTCACATTAACAATCAACCTCAGATATATAGGAAGCCCTCATTGAGTATGGTTTTCTATCTGTACACAGCTGTTCAGAGAAAGGCCAGTTCCTTAAAGAACATACCACAGAGTATTAAAATGTATCTACTAAGAACAGTGTACGCTCTATGCAACAGTTGTCAAAAAAGACACTATTTGCTACCAAAAACAAGATCTGAAGGTGCGAAACATCCTAGTACCTACACTATTTATACTGTCATGAAAATGTTACAGATAGCCCATCTTTTCAACCAAAACAAGCACATGTATATAGGTTAGTACCTGGTACACATTAAGGCTGGGCGTAGTTCGCGAAGTAGTGCTTCGCGAAGCTACGCAAAGTGCAGTTCGCACTACGCGAGCTTCGCGTAGCACTACACGAACTGCATAGTGCACTGTTCGCAATGATTGCACAGTGCCGGATGCTTGTCCGCACTGTGCAATCATTGAAAACGGCAACTTGCACAGTGCGAGCTGTCTTTTACTGCCGCTCGAGTAGATTTTTACTCGAGCGGCAGCTTTCTCAACGCGGACTGGTAGTTTCTCATCGCGAGCGGTCGCGAGCATACGCGACCACTCGCAATGAGAAACCTGACCTCCCCGCGTTGAGAATCTCGCCGGGAGGTTTATTTTCCACGCTCGCGATCGGCAACTTGATGTTGCTGATCGCGAACGAGGAAAAAGTCTCCCCGGGATGTCATTTTGCTTGCTCACGGTCGCCAACTTGACTTTGAGGACCGCGAGCAAGCAAAAAATGACCGCGGCACTACGCTACGCTACGCTACGCGTGTTTGCACTGTGCTACGTGCAATTCGCGTTGTGCGAAGTAGCGCAAGCTTCGCAAACTACGCGAGCGTAGCGTAGCACTTCGCCCAGGGTTAGTACACATACTCTTCTAAGTTGTGTAGAAATTATGGTGCTGACACGATTTTGTCTAATAACTCAAGGCTGCTTACAGTACTTAGTATCTACTACATAGAAGCTTACTCCTGTTGAAAACCTTTTCTGCAGTACCAAAAAACGTGTGTGAAACATAATGAACACAAGTCATCAGCTGTCACCTGCACACAGAGTTACTTTTGAATATAAAGATTTATAAAGTATTCAATCTCGCTACATATCTATGGTGCATTAGGAGCAGATGTATTTTGTAAACACACCCATACTGTACACAATTAGGTAGTCAAGTAATATGGTACTTACCCACCACTGTGTAAACTATAATACAAACTAGCACACTCATAGGATGATGTCATCAGTGATGTCATTTGAGATGTCATCAGTGATGTTGATCCAGCGGGTTACTAGCAACAAGCATTCATACACAAAGTACTCACCTGGGCCCATTCATTCACGCTAACTAATAATCACCGCTGGTGGGAATCAGTTGTACTCTTTATTAAAATCCCTGCTACCAATTACCTTTCCTGATTGAAGAGTAATGACTTACCAATGGACCTTTGATAATTGGGGATAAAATGAGAACATACAAATATAATATCATAAACACCTGAAATAACCACTGACTCAGGAAGTTTTAAAATGTTTATCTAAATTCTTTAGCAGAGTAAATTACAAACCACATAATACTTAATCGCATATCAAGGAGGAAGCATACTAAATAATCACCTATTTAATCAAATGACGGTCCCTCAGAAAGGAGAAGATAGAGACAGCAGTACAACTAAAGAGTTACGCATTTATAGTTACCTAAAGGTGTGAAAACCAAACCCCTTGACCAAGGAGTTGGAAAGATGGGTCCCAAGAAAGATGGAAACCAAGACCTCCGGACCAGGTTCAGGACAGGATAGGTGACCTCTCTACCAACGACGCCTGCGTTGTTCCCCTCTCTGACACTTCGTTCCTCCTCGATTCTTGCATGTCTTCTTTCTAATGGAATCCGCCGCCCCCACCTCAGGACCTCTTTGGACAGCGGTTCAGTCTGCAATCGATCAGCTCGTTCTGTGTTTCTCAGAGCTGACAGCCTCAACGCTAACTAATTAGCTAATTCTATATCTATTATACCCTTCTACACCCAGGTACCTCCCATTAATGTTTCAAAATTATGGGCCCACTACTTCTGATTGGACAGGGACAGGGGGTTGATCCTCACACCATGACAATTTAGTTCAATTTCTTCAAGCCCATTGTTTTAAAATACCGCCCCTCACAATTAATACATTTGCTTTATTTCCCACCCGTCTCACGACAAATTTTAATACAAAGTGTATACAAAAATGTTTTAATTGGTAGGACATCTCAGATATACAGTGAAGGTGATCAGCGGGTCATGTCCTTGGACATCTTCCAGGTTGACTTCATCGCTTTGCATGGCTAGTTTTCAGAGCGCATGCGCAGGTCACATGGCTCTCGAGCTGCCGTTCAGTTAACCCAGGCCCATTTTACGAACTAATAGAAAAATCAAAGAAGAAACATATTAAAATCAGAAATAAATGTTTCACTGTATACCCCCTACTTCTACTCTACTCCCATTTAATTATAAATGTCTATCCCGCATTAGTAGCGTTAGAATACCACATTATTAATTGCAGCAAATGCGTAAGCTTTAGCATGTGAGAGCATCAAGCAGCCATTTTAGCACACACTGCGCAGAAGCAAAGATTCCCTCCAAGCAAAGAAAGACGTCATACCACGTGACATGGTTGACACACGCGCAGTAGAATTCCCGCACTTTAGCGGCCATTTTGGTTTAGACAAGGATTACTTATTAGTGGAAAACACATAGGCAAGCATCATCTAGATAAAAAATGTTGTATATGCACTTATTAATAAAGACGTTACAAGGTTTTAGTACAATTAATTAATTCTGTGAGAAGATTGCTTACGAGCAAGTCTCATTGTGAGTCCTTGCGCCATCAATGTCATAAATGATTTCACAGAACATGTCATGAGTAATGCCATATGTGAGGTCATAAGCAGTGCATAGCGGGGGCCCAAGTTATAGTTAGCTCTGTTAACTATAACTGGTGAATTTCTCTGTTTTTCTTAGTTCAAAACGTAAATATTGTCACTAACATATTCGCCTAACTATACCGATACTGTAACCTTTGTTTTTTCAGTGAAAATATTCATATTAGGTAGTAGTAGGGTGTTGGGAGGGACTTGGCTCTCCTTTCAGACCTCTCTTTCAGATGGTGGGTGTGCATAGTATGGTGTGTAGATTGGCCTCTCTGCTGGGACCTCTCTCTGTAATGATGGGTGTGCATAGTTGGGTGTAGGGAGGAAGTGGGAACTCCTTTCAGATCTCTCTCTCAGATGACAGGTGATGTAGTAAGATGTGGGAATGGTCTGCCTTCTCCTTTTAGATCCCATTCTCAGATGACTGGTGTGCATAGTATGGTACGGGGAAGGATTGCCCTCTCCTTTCAGATGCCTCTCTCAGATGATGGGTATGCCTAGTAGAGTGCGGGGAGGGACGAGCCTTTCCTTTCAAACCACTCTCTCAGATGACAGGTGTGCATAGTAGGGTGTATGGAGGGACCGGTCTCTGGTGAGACTTCTTTCGGTAATGATGGGTATGCATAGTAGATTTTGGGGAGGTACTGGGCTTTCCTTTCAGACTTCTCTCTCAGGTGACAGATGTGCATGGTAGGGTGTGGGGAGGGACTAGCCTCTCCTTTCAGACCTCTCTCTCTCAGATGACAGGCATGCGTAGTAAGGTGCAGATAGGTGAGGAGCCTGTCAATTCAGACCTCTCTCTTGGATGACAGGTGTGCATAGTAGTGTGTGGGGAGGAACACGCCTCGCCTTTCACACCTCTCTCTCAGGTGTCGGGTGTACATAGTGGGGTGCAGGGAGGGACTAGACTCTCTTTTCAAGACCCTCTCTCAGATGACAGGTGTGTGTAGTAGGTTGTGTGGAGGGACTGGACTTTCTGCTGAGACCTCTCTCTGCAATGAAGGGTGTGTGCAGTAGGGGCTGGGGTGGGACTGGGCTCTCCTTTGAGCCATCTCTCTCAGATGATGGGTGTGTGTAATAGGGCGTGGGGGGAGACTAGCCTCTCCTTTCAGACCTCTATCTCAGATGATTGGTGTGCTCAGTAGGGTGTGTGGATGAGGCATAACTCTACTCACAACTCTTCCCAAACCAATGAGCATAAATAATTGAGTCTGATAAACACCATCTCCAGGAAGACTCCTTCATTTGTAGCAAGTATGAATAGCAGAGTGTATTCAAACATCACCTACTCCTTCCTACTTTTCAGGATCCTGTGACAGTCTTGCAAGATCGTAACGCTTTTAAAACAAAATTAACCTTCTACTCATCACAGTACTTGTCTGTTACACACTTCTTCTCAAAAACAAGGACCGCAATATGCACTCCTACTAGTAGAGTACATTAAAAACTCACCTACTCCTTTTTACTATTCACGGTTCCGCGAGGTCGTAAACATCAGTTAAAAACAATATACATTTATTTTTATCACATTAATTATCCCTTACACACCTCCTCTCTTAATCTATGGGGACAGCATGCCTTTCTGCTGCCCCCTTAAATGTCTTTTTTACTTCATTTCCACAACACCTCCAATTTTTCACAGTAAACAGTAATGGCGGCCATTTCATTTGTAAAATTCCAAAAGCTAGCCAATCAGAGCTCTCGCGGATCAATCATAGGGCTCCATTTTTTTATTTTGCGCTCTGGCAGGACGTTCAAGGGACTCTCGCTAGCCCAACTGCCAAAATATACAATTATTTTTTACCCTTAATATCTCAAAAACTACTGAACGGATTTACACCAAATCATAAAAAGCACAATCTGCGGACCAAGATCTAGATTCCTAGCGAATCCGGTGTGTAAAGACCCATAGCCGTTTTCTTTGAAATAAAGCTTTACTTGAAGAATCCTGGCACAACAGGCGGAGACAGAGAGGCTCTCTCTCAACCTCCAAGTCCGACGCTCTCAACCGTCCGAATAACCTCATAACATTCTATTACGCAAAGACATTCTGTATGTGACAGGCACGAGCCAACGTCAGCCGCGTGCCAATGCCATCACAACACATCTTCCCCTTTTTATTTTTATATAACAAAATAAATAAATAAATACATAATTAAATAATAAAACATACAAATGTCAAAAAAACAATTTTCCCAAGCTCAATACATTTCATTAAAAAAAACAATATGCAGAGCTTAACACATTAACATTAAGAATAGGAGAGAAAAATACTTACTCACATATGTAATCATTGGTAGGTTTCTTCACTAATCTTCCAAACCTTCCAGTTTTAACTTCAAAGCTCCCATCATTACCATCTTCTGGTTGTGCCGTACTGCCACCATTTCCATCCACAGGTGAACCTGCACCCTCTCATTCGGGGGCCAAGGGAGACCACATCTCATTCTCCTCACTGTTCCCTCCCTCTCTTTCATCACAGAACTAATCGAATTCACCACCATCACGGACTTCTCCCTTATTACACAGAGACAAACAACGAATGTGCCTTACTTTACCGTTGCTTAAAAGTGCGGCATTACAAAACACCTTCTCTACTCTATGTGGTCTTGAGTACCTGTTCAGACCACTCCTCAAGACTCCACATCTTTTAACTTTGACTGCATCACCCATCTGTAAATCCACCTGCTTGCATCCATGCTTTTTGTCATAATAAGTTTTGTACACCAGTTTTTCCTTGTTCACTTTATTTTTTACCACGCCAGGGTCCCAAGACACCCTCTTTATTTTAGGCATCCAACCAATTTTGTCTTTGGAAAATGCGGTTTTTCCTCTCATCAGTTCGAAAGGTGAATGACCTGTGGTGGTGCATGGGGCTATCTTAAACACCCAAATAGTGCGAAACAACTCCACTTCCCAATTAAGATTGTTGTTCTTAGCTAACTGAATAGCACCTTTTATCACTCTGTTAGACCTTTCTACTACACCATTCACTGCAGTATGATACAGCGAAGTGGTATAGTGCTTGATACCATTACGTTTCAAAAATTTCTTAAAAACTTCAGCCACAAATTGTACGCCATTGTCAGTGACAACTGACTTAGGTAAACCTTCCCTGAGAAAAATGTTGTCTAAAATTCCAATGACAGTTCCAGCATCAACTTTATCCACCACTTCCACCACTTGGAAAAGTGATCAACCACAACAATAATATAATTTTGTGCTTCATCAACATGAATTGGTCCTGTTACATCTAGTCCAACCTTTTCCCAAGGCATTCCTGGGGTACTGATGGGAACCAAAGGGGGCCTAAAGGTGACTTGGCTCTTGTCAGAATTTATACAGGCTACACAGTCTCTCACAATCCTCTCTATGGCCATCCCCATTCCTGGCCACCAATACAACTCTTTTATGCGGTTTTTGGTTTTGGCAATACCTAAATGCCCTTCATGGCATAAATCCATAACTCTAGCACGTAGTTTTTCCGGTGGAACAATTCTGCCATTCCTCAACACAAAATTACCTTCTACAAACAATTCAAGCTTTAATTCCCTAAATGCTTTTAAATTACTTGCCACCGTGTTCTTTGTGGGCCATCCATCTAAAATTCTGGTCTTGACTTCCCTCAAAACTGAATCTTCCTCATACCCTATGCACCATTCCTCAGCTGGAATAACTTCCACTTCTTCACCCACAACCGCTACACTGTACTGATCGATATCATCATCAGGCACACTGGTCACAGGAAGAGGTAACCTACTAAGGAAATCTGTAACCTACTAAGGAAATCTGTAACTTTGCCTTTGCTCCAGGTAAATACTGCACACTGTACTTCTAATCTAAACGTTTTACTGACAATCTCACTAGTCAGGGAGATGCGTTATACAGACCCCTAGTGGAAAGGATCTTCATGAGCGGCTTGTGATCACTTCTCAATAACACTTTACTGCCCCAAATAAATGGTCTATAATGCTCCAAACCCCACACTCATGCTAGGGCTTCCCGTTCAATCATTGACCATTTCTCCTCAGTGGGTGTTAATGATTGTGAACCGAAAGCCACCACGCACTCTTCACAACGGTCATTTATATGTGTGAGGACAGCACCTATACCTTTAGAACCAGCATCTGTAGTAACCACAGATTTCAATGCAGGGTCAAATCCTTGTAAGGGTAAGGCTGAACACATTTCTTGTTTAATTAAAGTAAACTCCTGTTGACATTGGTGGGCCCACACAAACTTGTTTTTGTTTTTAATAAGTTGTCTGATGTTATAAGTTTTACTTGAAAAATTTGGAACAAATGTTGAGTAAAATTCGACTAAACCCCAAAATGCTATGACTTCCTCCTTGTTACTAGGAACAGGTGACTTTTCTATAGCAGCAAGCAACTCTTTCTTGGGTTTTATAACATCTACTGATACTTCATGTCCAAGGTAGGTTACACTGTTCCTAGCGAACTTACATTTTCTAAAATCCGCAGTCAAACCTCTGGTACTCAAAATACCCATCACTTCTCTGACCGCTTTATCATGATCACTCTTGGTCCTCCCCATAATGAGTATATCATCTTGGAAGAAGGTAACATTTTTAACATTCTTGAAAAGTTCATTCATTAAACGCTGGAACATGGCCTCTGCTGTAGCTAAACCAAAAGGTACCCTCACATACCTGAAGCAGCCAAAAGGTGTAACAAAAGTTGTTAAACTACGACTGTCCTTGTGCAATGGTACCTGGTGGTAAGCAGCAGTAAGATCAATGGTTGTGAACCATTCCATACCCTTGGTAATTGAAAGCATTTCTCTTATTTTCGGAAGAGGGAACTGGTCCACAACAATGTTCTTGTTAAGATCTCTCATATCCACACATAAACTGATTTCTCCATTCGTCCTCCGAGCTACCACCAATGGAGATACCCGCTCAGATGATTCCACTTTTTCAATTACGCCCTCCGAACAAAGTTTCTCTAGTTCCAGCCTGACCTCTTCTTTCAAGATTAAGGGTATGTTCCTCACTTTGTGGACCTGGGGTACAGCTTTTTCCTTCAGAATAATTTTACGCTGGAACCCCTCCAATTTACCTAAGGTACCAGAAAATACCCCGGGATATTCTTTCAAAATATCTTGTTCCAACGTGTCAAAATCCTGTACTACCAACACTGGATCTGGGCTATTGGGATCAAGGATAATCTTCAATTCTCTTTGACCACCCCACTCCAAAACTGAGGGACCAGAAACAGCGACATATAATTTACACATTGCACGCCTGTCTCTAAACTCAAATACTAAAACCCTCATACCAACCATTTGTATGTCCTCCCCAGTAAAGGTCTTAGGACAAGTGTCAGCAAGTTCCAATATACTGCCTAATACAGGTACACATTTTTCTTGCCAAACTTTTTCATTCATGGTGTATAAGGTGAGCCGGAATCAGCTGTAACTGTCACAACTACACCCCCCATGTTAACGTAACACTTAGGCTTTTTCTTGTGGTGTTCCTCGACTTCTAAAACATCATCATCTACACATAGAACACGCATATTTAAGCTTTCATCATCAGAATCTTCTGATTCATTCAATACTTGCGAGAGGAAATTTACTCCTCTACCTCTCTGTTTCCTGCACACCTTTTGGTAATGTCCTATCACGCCACATCCAGAACACCTTTGATTCCTCGCAGGACATTTTATATCATTGGCTAAATGTCCTTTGTGACACATCTAAAACAACAAGTGCCCCCATCCTTGTATGTGGATTGATTAGAACGGCCTGTGATATTGTCATCTTTTCTGCTACGGGCTTTAGTTGTGTTTTCGTACACATCCTTTTGTCGTATCTTTACGACAACACTTTTTTCACCTCCCTCCATACTATGAATGCCAGTCCTGGCACACCTCCCAGTTAATTCTGCTTTTTTTTACCACATCAACCACTTCTTGTAGTGTGGATTCACCCACAGTCCATAACTTGTTTTGTATGTTAGAATTAGCAGCATGCATGACTATCTGGTCACGAATAAACTCGTCATGCAAATTGGCAAATCTACAAGTTAGTACTAGATTCTTTAAAGCTGCTACGTAATCTTCTACAAGCTCGTTCTCGCCTTGCTTCCAATGAAAACATTTGTATCTAGCTACAGATACACATACAGAGGGGTTAAAATAAGTATCTAAATCTTCCAACGCATTTTTATCCACATCACTTTGTTCTCTTGATCTGGGTTTCTTTTGTATTTGGTTGTATATCTTCAGACCACCAGCTCCCAAATAGTGCAGTACAATTTTCTTCTTCATATCTGAAGTAAAATCCTCATCGTCTTCAAAGGTCGAAACATAGTTCTCAAAATGCTCTTTCCATTCTTTCCATTTAAGTATTGGCTCACCCTTTGCTGGTAAGAATGGCTAAGGAGGTGGAAGGTTCCATACATTCCCAGAAGCCATATCCCAAACAGTTAATAAACTGAACTAATGTATAAGCAGTATCCAGCTGTGCTAATTAGCGTGTACGCACAACCAGCTGATTGAAGTGCGAGTCTGAAAGATGTCCCAATACTATTAAGCTGAGAAAGTCAGCGAGTACGATGTACTACAATATAAAAAATAAAAGAAAACACCAGAGAACTGCTCCCTGACACCTCACCCAGGCACAGGTACTTACCTGTAGGCAGGATGAGGCACGATTGGTCATGAAAAGGCAACCCTTTCAATAGTTGTAGAGTCACAGAAAGGTACTGCTTGCCAATGAAGTGTACATTTGAGGCGATCGGCTTCCTTTCCAACGTGCGGATGCATGCGCTGTAGAGTAGCTTTTCTAACAGCGGTGGGGCACAACCCGTCAGCATGCACGCGCTCCCTTAAGCTCAAAGCGTAGCAACGATGCGTGCGCGTGGTGCAAGTCATGCTGAGAAAGGCCTGACACAGGAGTCTCGCGCCACACCACAAGGAATCCACGCTGCCAAAATTAAGGTAAGCGCTGAAGTAAAATACCTCAAGGACGAATCCGGACGAAATATGTAGGTCCAAGGTACACTGGAACTTCCTTTATCAGACTTAGTTGTGGTGCGCAGCTCACATAGAATAAACCACTTCACGCGTAGATTCTCCGTGCCAGGATTGCTTGACAACTCGTTGCCAATCCTGTAAAGACCTGTAGCTGTTTTCTTTGAAATAAAGCTTTATTTGAAAAATCCTGGCACAACAGGCGGAGACAGAGAGGCTCTCTCTCAGCCTCCAAGTCCGCCGCTCTCAACCGTCCGAATGACCTTATAACATTCTATTGTGCAAAGACATTGGGGCCGATTCCGATTCAGGCCGGAAATCTCTCCGACCGAGCCGGACCCGGAGAGATTTCCGACCGAATCGGACACTGGCAGTCCGACCGAATGAGTACGATGCGCACGCATTCAATCAGACTCGAGTCGGTCGGACTCCCATTGAGTCAATGGGAGCCGGACGTACAACGCGTACGCGGGCTCCCATTGACCCAATGGGTGCGAGGCGAACAAGGGTGCCCCCTACAGCGGGTACGCCTCGAAGCGACTCGCGGCGTACATGCACAGGTAGGGGGGACCCATGGGTCCCCCCTGTGTGCGACTCGCGTGGCTACGCGTACAGGGGGGTCCGACACGGACCCCCAAAGTGCGGCTCCGACTGCTCTTTCGAGCCGGACGGCGCGAGTCGGTCGAACTGCTCGCGGCGCGCATCGTAATTGCCCGGCCGGGGAACGTCTCCATCGCGCGGTGCGCATCGTGTCCGTGCGAGTCGGTCGGAGCGCTTCGGACCCGCGAACAAGTCGGTCGGCGATTTCGCGTGCGCTCGCATCGTACTCGCTCGGCCGGACGCACGTATCGAATCGGTCGGGAAAGAGGGCTCCGAATCGGATCCGGTTAAGCCGAATCCGATTCGGTGCCCTACCGGCCGAGATCGGAATCGGCCCCATTATGTATGTGACAGGCACGAGCCAACGTCAGCCGCGTGCCAATGCCATCACAACACGGTGCAATTAGGTTTGGCAGTTTCTGCTGTAGGTTTGTCTCAAGAAGTGTATTGAAAATGCAGGGAGATTTTGCTTTTTGGGACATCCCTATTTTTTCTGCCCCCGCTGGACGGAGCACCCCAAACCTTTTCAGGAAGGAGTTGAGGTGGATTAACTTTTTTTGGGGGAAAGTTTTGTGAAGATTTGTCATATGGGGCCAAGGTTATTAGCAAACCCAAAAATCCTGCGTCTATGGAAAATCTATCTATCTATCTATCTATCTATCTATCTGTGCGAATTTAAGGGAGCATACAATGCCACTAAAAGAGGTTTTACAACCTTTGAGCAAAAGATTCTCTTTAATGTAGATCTTGTAAATTGTCTTCCATACATACAATATTAGAAGCCTAGTTAGGATATGGTTATTTCATAATAATTCTACGCAGAACACACTGCGTTTCCGAATTCATAGCTGCAGTATACGCTCATGATTTGCTTTATGTTGGAGGTCGGGAAGGTAGCTGGTGACAGAGGTTTTCTCCTTCGTCTTCGGACATCCATCCATATTTTTCACCGGCTAGTTTTATGTATTTACATACAGTTTTGAATAGTGCAAGCAGCAGGACCAAGGACTCTGCCTCTGTACCAGATGCAATCCATCAACCCAGGGAGCATAACAGTCTTAAAAACAAACCTATGCAAACAAACATTACATCCAGTTTAACATCATATAGAATACATGCCGGAGACAATGCCTGTGTTGTCGCAGTTTATGCCCCACAGAAAGGTGTCACACTGGGAGAGGGCAAAGAAAGACAGCAACAGGGAGGTGTAACCCTTTCAGAGATTTATCCACCAACATGTAGAAACCAGCATGTCATATTTAATGAATGGTTGCCGTGGCAACAGAACAATAGCACACGACACACACCTGGACAGGCATTCAGCTCTTTTCTCCTGTACTTAGCGGTCTGCCAAGGCCTTAATGCCAGCACCCAGTCAATGACAACAAGGAAGACCCCAAAACACGACCAGCGAAAGCGAGTGAGGAATGGCAGACATTAGGGGCCAAAGAAATGAAGTAATTAAGTTGAAACAAAAGACCAAGCAGTATTAACCGAGCATGTGCGTGGAGACGTGACGACAGCATGTATCTGCTCATGAGGTACGAGTTACATTCAGCTCTCTGTTTAATCAGGTGCACCTCCCATATCCTGTTATAAAGGGGCTTGTGAAAGAATTTAAAAAACAGGGCTTGGCTCGCTAGGCACTGACACGTCACGTTTAAGTCTGGGGGAAGTTTATTATGATGAATGTCACAATTCTTATCTCTCGCTCCAGCTGTATGTTACATATGCTGTATCACGTGGCAACAGCAGGGGCGCCCCAGCTACTGCAAACATCTTGGGGCTTATTTACAAGCCCCTTGCGCCACTTTTGCGTCATTTTTAACATGGGAAAAGTGACGCAAAAGTGGCGCAAGGGGCTTGTAAATCTGCCCCCTTGTTTGTATCATATTTGCAGTCAAGTTCGATTTTCCAATGGGGTTATTGTTATAATACAAATGGCTGTTGTCTCAATAGCCAGGATCCAGCGGAATGCTTAATTTCTGAGATTTACTGGTTTTAAACCAACAAGAAGTAAAAACAACAGATGTGTACGCGTTAAAACACATGTAACAAGAGCTTTGCGGACCTCTAAAGCCATAGCAAGGACCTAGTGATATTGACAGTGATCCAGTTGATCCCTGGTCACCCCTATGTCATGGCGGCCAATCATGTTGCTATTAATTCCACTCTCAACTCCCTTCTAAATGAATCCCTGTGCCAATCCACTGTCCCTAGCTGTTGGAAAAGGGCCAAGCTTATCCCACTGCTGAAAAAACCTTCAGCCGACAAGTCCATCTTGACCAATTATAGGCATATCTCATTACCGCTGGCCTTTTCTAAAATCTTAAAGAAACCGATTGATATCCAGTTTTTGGAATATAATCAGTTACAGCATCATCCCAATTAGGCTTCTGTCCAGGACACAGCACTGTATCCACGCTAGTAGAAGTTTCTGACACCATCAAACTTGCCGTGTATCAAGGGAAGCAAGTGGCCCTTCTCCTTTTAGATCTATTGGTGGCAGTAGATACTGTTTCCCACCCTATCCTCTTACAACGCCCAAGTATTACCGGGATAGGTGGGGCTGCCCTGGCTTGGTCTGAGTCTTTTCTATCCAACAGAAACCAGTCAGTATAGATGTCACCTTTTGCTTCCGACTCCAAACCTTTAAGGTACGGTGTTCCCCAGGGCTCTGCCCTGAGCCCAACACTGTTTAATGTTTATAGGACTCCCCTGGCAGTCCTGGTGGAATCATTTGGTGTGCAAGTGGTGTTGTATGCTGACGATACACAGATTCTTCTCACCTGGGATGATAACATTCCCAATATCCAGAAGAAATTTGTTGCATGTCTGTCAGTGATTTTCCATTTGATGTGTGAGAGCAATCTTCAATGTAACACCAGCAAAACTGAAATATTACTTTTTGGCACCACCCCTTATTCATGGGAAGGGGAAGTTTGGCCCAGCTCAGCTCCTTCCCTGTCTACCCCTGCCACAGTTGTACACATCCTGGGGGTAAAGTTTGACAACAAGCTGTCCTTTAGGTCCCAATTGGATAGCGTGGTAGGAGTGTGCTTTGGCCTTCTCAGATCCTTAAAAAAGTTTTTATTTCTTCTCCCCTTACATTGCCAGAAAGCGGTAATTCATGCTTCATAGCCAAATATGCGATGTTACATCGCATGCGCTACAGCTCATGCGATTACAACGTGGTCGTTACAATGACCTTGTTGTTACAGCGCAACCCATTACATCGCAAGTCGTTTCTACGACTTGCTGTAGTGGGCGTGCTGGACTTAGGAATAGTATAATTTACTATTCCAACTCCAGCGTGTACAACAGTAGGGAAGGTGTTGGAATAGTAAATTATACTATTCCTTAGTTTAGCCTGCCCCCTACAGCAAGTGGTAAAAATGACTTGCGATGTAATGGCTTGTGTTGTAACAACAAGGTTGTTGTAACTACCGCGTTGTAATCGCATGCGTTGTAGCGCATGCGATGTAAACGCTGTTTCCCTTCATAGCCTCACGCCTGGATTATGCCAATGCTCTATACTGGGGTCTACCAGCATTCCAAATTAAGAGAATCCAGTTGGTGCAGAACTCTGCAGCCCAACTTCTTTTAGGGCTCTGTAAATTCAATCACATTTGTCTGCACTGTTAATTTTGAGAAGCCCTTCAGTCCGTATATTTTAGCATTCGCGACACCATCTTGCAATCTGGACGCCATTTTGTATGATAATCGAAACTGCTGCTTAGTTATTTTCGAGAAACGGTCATTGGTGAGTTTTGTTTCCCAAAGTTGAGCTTTTTCTTCTATAATTGCAGGTATTCTCGTTAGTACATACCTTTCTTGTTAGATGGAGCCTTTCTCCCACCCTTCTGGTGGAGAGGATAGGCCAGACGACCTTGGGCAGTAGATAGCCTGTGACCAGCTGTAGAATCGAAACTTATGCTCTGTACCCCCATTGTATTACGACACCTGCTAGTGTTTTTCCATAGTAGGCGGGTCTTTGTGGACTTTGCAAACATACATAATGTAATTGTATGCTTACGGGGTCCAGTCCCTCGACAGCCATCCCAAGAGGCTGGTCAGACTGGGTTCCACTGCAGTGTAATCTCAATAAATATTTGGTTTGTATTCTCTACTGTCTGACCGACTCTTCATTTGTAGGAAGGCAAAGAAGGTGGTCGTGAGTGACCCGAGTGGCCCTTTTCGGGTCACTTCCTTCAGTTTGCGCCCGAACTAGGACCCCACCAGGTGACCCATCCCCGCCCGCGACTGCGTATGGAGGTCGGGGTCACGTCCGGTCGGATGGGGGGATCGGGGTACCCCACACAATCGAGCCTGGTTCTCGCAGCTGCTCCGCCTGTCTGATCGGACGGTGCCTCGCCCAGTGGTCGTCCCGGCTGGGGTCCTGAATGGCGAAACCCTTGGATTTGACCGTTTGGTCCGAAGAGTCGGCAATGGAGAATAAATTCGTTTGACCTGTGTGCACCAGGTGAGCTTGTTTGGTTCTTTGTTGTCATGACGTTTGTTTAACGGATATTTTGGTTGGTCTAAGAATCAGTTTTTGACAAGCGCTTGTATTTGATTTTGAAGATTCTTTTTTGAAACATGGTACCATTTTGTTAATTTCTGATTGATGAAGCCCGCGGAAACGATTTCTTTTTTTTGGTAAAGCTATGAGTATATTTTAGTGTGATTGTGTGGTGAATGTGTTTCTTTGTGTGAACAGAATGCCTTGTTGGAGTAAGTTGTGTTGTGTGAGGTGTCGTTGTTGTTCTGTTGATGCTCGATTGGAGGAAAGACAGCCCGCACCTGCGGAAGGCACTCCAAATTATGACATGTATGTCAAATAGGGTCTTGGCCCTATTATATTTAGTACATTATGGCACAAATATACCAGGGGCAATGCTGAGTTGCAGTGGCCGTCAACGGGCACCTTTGAAATTATTTGGAGGAAAAATTGTTTGCTAAACGTAGTAGGCAGTCGATGTTTGATTATCTTCAGGTGTGGCGGAAGGAAGCTAAACAGAGACGGCTGAGAGCGGAAAGGGAGGCACGGAGGGAGAGAACGCAGACACTGACTCAGAAAGCGGTAGCACATGATAAGGAGAAAGTGGAGAAGGGTATAGAATGTGCAGATAGGAGATTTCGATTGCAATGTGATAAGTCTTATGTTACTAGAGAGGAAGCAGACACTTTTATGGAAGAGCTATTGGAAGACAGACCGCCTCCCCCTTATGCCCCGAATAGAATATACCCTGTTGTTCTACAGCCCTTGTCATCTGCCTCTGCCCCCCCTGTTCCCGTTGTATCTGGTATTGATCGAAGTGCTTTGGTTCCGGCATCACCAACTTCTTCTGTGGCTACGTCCCCCACAGTCACCCCGACTGCTAGTCCTCCTGCCACCCCTGTTGTTATGATGTCACTCTCTCCTTCACGGACACCTACTACTCAGCCGATGTTGACCTTGATGCCCTCCTCTTCGACCAGTATGTTGGCCCCTTTTCTTACTCCTACCCCCTTGTTAGATGCAGAGACACCGGTGCATGGTCAGGATGATGGAGCTGGGGCAGTTGTAAAGGAGCGGTTAGGATGGGTGTTGATTCGGTCGGATGTGGGAGATATGGAGAAAAACATGTTGGCCAATCAGGCTGCCCAGTGGGCCCGTAGTCCTATTTATGGTGTTGAGGATGTTTGGAGTGTGTTAAAGGATTATGAGCCATTTGTTCAGCAGCATTCCCTTAAACATATGTCGGCCACTTTGATTGGACTATGGGAACAGTGTTTTAAAGGTGTTGCACCTCAGGCTGTTTATGATATTAGGGACCAAGTATATGCTGCGGGCTTGGCTCCCAATGAGGTTTTTGCTAGTGTTACCACACTGATTGGGTATCGTGGTACATTGCATCAAACATCCCCAACGACAATATCTCATTTCCCGATGAGGGAAGTTCACCCCGTTTTTCACCCGGAAACACCAGAGTTACATGATCAACATGATCACGTGACTAGACAAAGAGTAGAGGCCCGTTTTCAAGAACAATGGGTTTATACTCCATGGAAGAGGAGTGAAGTCCTCGCAATTAAGGCTCAGTTGCCTGACTCCAGGAAAAATCCTACTGCTTACTATAAAGAATTGACAGAGGCTGCCGTATTGACGGTAATGACGTTGGCAGGTATTGAAATGTTTTTTGGTTTATTGTTACCAGTGGATGTCTGGAGACAGGTGCACACTCAGAACCATGCCTTAGAATTGGGTGGTACGTGGGATGAAATTAAGGCGTGGGATAAGGAGAGGAAGCCTGGTGAAAAGCCTAAGGCTGAGATCTTGGCTTTGCCAGATCGCATCATTACTTATATGCACTCTCTTATTCCAACCTGGAAGGTGGATTGGGATAAGCTAGCCGCATGTCGTCAGAAGAAAGATGAGAGTGTGTCTGATTTTTTTACTCGGTTTGAAGGTGTGTTTGGGGATTTTAGTGGCCAGGATTTGTCCTTGGAAGGGGGTATCAGATTATTTGTTAACAGATTTGTCACGAACTTGTTACCAGAGATTGCAACATGGTTGCAGGCTGCCTAGAGCACGTGGACTACTTCTACCCCTTCGGTGATCCTGAGTATGGATCAGTATTATGAACATAGAGAGAATGAGGAGAAAGAGAGGGTGGAAAAGAAAACAAAGGAGTTGAAGACTAAGGTACTGATGCAGAAGGCATCCAGGGGGCAGGGACGGGGTCGAGGCATTGGGCCGGCCAGGAAGCTTCCTCGTACGAGCCGGAGTGCTGTGCCTGTGGGCCCAAATCAATGTGAGTATTGCAAGGAGGAGGGGCACTGGTGCAGCAAGTGCCCGGTTTTGCTGAAAAAGTTTGCAGCTCCGAGAGGACAGGGAGAGAGAGGGCGAGGACGGGGAATAGCCAGTCAGGATGGGGATCAGGCTACTGGAACGCCATCGGGCTGTACTGATCAGAATTATTTTGATGATGTTCAGAGCCGACAGTATTATCATGATGATTATGATTTGGATGAGGTGACGGGGATTTCTTACAGCTAGGACAGCCAAGGACAGGGTAGGGGGCCAGTTCCGATACCTGTAGATCAGCATGGACCTTATATTAGTGTGGATTTACAGGGCTCGGAGAAGAACTTTTTAGTGGATACAGGAGCAATGAATAGTTCTGTTGCGAGGTCACTGATCCCTGGGGCAGCCCTGTCTGGCCATAACAATGTTTCGGTCGGTTTTTCTGGTGTGCCGGTAGTAAGCCCCATCTCCAAACCCCTTGCCTTGACTATAGGTCCCTTTACCGTCGATTCGCCGTTTTTACTAACATCAAATTGTGGAGAGAACCTGTTGGGATTAGATCTGTTAAAAAGGTTACATGCTACTATTTACTGTTCCCCGGATGGTGTCCATTTGACAATGGGTCCGAGTGTGGTTAGTACTATACAATGCTTGTCTAAAGATGCCCCCCTCCCAGTTGAGTTTAAAGATGTTCCATCTACGCTGTGGGATACAAGAGATACAGATGTGGGACTTTTGCAAATACATCCAATTTCTATTCAGGTTAAAGAAAATGTGATATTGCCTCGTATCCCTCAGTATAAGATTTCGCATGCAGGAGAACAGGCGTTGTTACATATAATGCAAGATTTGATTCAGTCGGGAGTTGTTGAGGAGATAGCGGCAAATGTGTGCAATAGCCCCATCCTTCTTGTTCTTAAGAGGCCGCCTCCGGGTTCTCCTGATGATGTTGCTGATGTCTATCGTTTTGTGATTGATTTGCGCAAAGTTAATAAAATAGTAGTCCCTCAGTTCCCTGTAGTGTCTGACATTACTGCTCTTCTGACTATGATTCCTTCTTCTGCCAAATTCTTTTCTGTCATTGATTTGAAAAACACTTTCTTTAGCATTCCTGTTCATCCAAATAGCAGGCACCTGTTCGGGTTCTCCCTAGCAGGTCGTAATTTTAGATTTTGTCGGGTTCCTCAGGGCTATCCTGAGAGTCCTAGTATATATAGCCAGGCTCTGAAGGGTCAATTGGACTCCCTTACCCTTCCTCCAGGTACTGTATTGCTGCAGTATGTGGACGATCTTTTGATTGTGTCCAATACTGAAGAAGGATGTAAAGCAGCTACAGTCAAATTGTTGCTGCATTTGGCTCAACATGGACATAAAGTGTCCCTTTCCAAATTCCAATATTGTCGACAGGAGGTCACCTATTTAGGTCACCTACTGTCGAAGGAGAGTCGGAAACTAACTCCTGAGCGTATTAATAAGGTAATTAACATGCCTGTTCCAAGGACCCAAAGGGATGTGCGAGCCTTTATTGGTATCACTTCCTATTGTCGTCATTGGATACCCAATTTTGCTTTATTAACAAAGCCTCTGCTTTACCTAACAACTAAAGATGTGCATGAGCCTTTGCCTTGGACGCCTGAATCTCAACAAGCTTTTGAGCAATTGAAGGTTGCGCTTTGTTCGGCTCCTGTGCTTGGCACACCTGACTACAACAAGCCGTTCGTGTTGTATGTACACGAGTCGGCCGGTTGTGCGCTTTCTGTCTTAACACAGGCCTTTGGAGGTAAGCAAAGGCCGTGTGCGTACTTTTCTGCTGTTCTTGATCCCGTCGCGAAAACCCTCCCGAGCTGTTTAAGAGCGACCGCGGCAGTGGCCGTCTCTATTCGACAATCGGCAGGGCTTGTTCTTGACACTGATCTCACAGTTATGGTACCTCATGCTGTGGATACGCTTTTGAACAGAACAAAGACACAGCACCTTACCAGTGCACGTCTGACTGGCTATGAGCTAACCCTTTTTGCACCACATATTACGATCAAACGATGTGCCACTCTGAATCCTGCCACGTTACTACCCCTCCCTTCGGAGAGTGAGGAGATAGACATACATGATTGTATGTTTCGCACTGAGGAGGAGACGAAGGGACGAGTAGACTTGACTGATGTTCCCTTATCTGACCCCTAAGGGGAACTATATGTCGATGGCTCTTGTTTTAAATTACCAGATGGCACTACAACTGCTGCTTATGCGGTCACAACACTGCGCACAATAGTTGAGACATCACGAGTTCCCGATCAGTCGGCCCAAGCTGCAGAGCTGGTAGCTCTAATTCGAGCTTGTGAGTTGAGTCAGGGACTGGCGGTGAATATTTACACTGACAGCCAGTATACCTTTGGAGTCGCTCATAATTTTGGGCGGCTCTGGGCGGAGAGGGGATTCCTTACCTCCCATGGTTCAAAGATTCAGCACGGCCCTTTGATAAATAGAATTTTGTCGGCGTTGACCATGCCCAAGAAACTGGCAATAGTGAAGTGTAGTGCTCATAAAGCCATTACTGACGATGTAGAGAGGGGGAATGCTTTTGCGGATCAAACAGCTAAAGAGACAGCCCAATCTAAGATGAAAAATATGTTTGTAGCAGGTCCTGCTAGATGGGTGCCGGAGGTCACGATGTTTGAGGACACACTAGATAGTGTGACTGAAATCCAGAGCGAGGCGACGGTTGAGGAATTAGCAATATGGCAAGAAAGTACAGCGCAATTGGATGATGATGGGTGTTGGATAGACAAGTCAGGGAAACAGAGATGGATGTTGCCATGCATATGTTCTCCCCGTAGTTACTATGGCTCATGGACCAGCTCACATTAGTGCTAGGGGTATCTGCAAGCTGCTCGACCCAGTGTGGCAGAATGATAATATTCCATAGATGGCTGCCCATTTGGGAAAGCATTGCATGGTGTGCATGCTGTACAACCCAGGGAAGGGGACCCCTACGCCTCCGGGTAATTTTGCACCCCCTTCTTTCCCTTTCGAAGTCCTGCAAATTGACTTCATTGAGATGGAATGGGTGAACAATTTGAAGTATGTGTTGGTGGTGGTTTGTGCATTCAGTACCAAGGAGAATACAGCTCTAGCGACGGCGAAAGCTCTTTTGAAGGAGTTATTCCCTCGCTTTGGTTTGCCCCGTTTGATTTGGAGTGACAACGGCAGTCATTTTAATTCTAAAGTCATCCAGTTAGTGTGCGATGGCCTGCACATTAAGAAAAAGTTTCATGCTGCGAATCACCCCGAGTCAGCAGGTTTAGTTGAGAAGTACAATGGTACTCTCAAACTAAAGATGGCCAAAATTCAGGAGAGTACAGGGTTGAAGTGGCCAGATGCTTTACCATTGGCTTTGTTGTCGACGAGAGTTACAGCCCATACTAGAACAGGGTTGTCCCCCCTATGAGATTGTCTTTGGTAGGCCAGCTAATGTCTGGGGAGTTCCAAGACCCCGTCACTTTTCCGAGATAGAGCACCCCGTGTTGATAGATTATTTATATGACTTAACTAAAAACTTGCGTCTATTCATCAGCAGATTCAAATGGCCTTGCCATCGGCTACAGAGGGACCCGGCCACGACCTTCGGCCTGGTGATTACGTGCTGGTTCGGCACTTCCAGCGAAAAGGCAGCTTGGAACCCCGATGGAAGGGGCCTTTCCAAGTACTCCTCGCCACCCGCACTGCAGTCAAAGTAGACGGCCGGAAGAATTGGATACACTCAACCCACACTAAGAAGGTTCCACTTCCCCTGCCGTATGACCAGTGGAGGCTCGACAGCATTGGGGACTCTGAGACGGAAAAGGTTCCTCGCTTCATCCCTTTCTCCGATGCCAGAATAACGTGGGCACCTTCTGAGGAGGAGAGTGATGCAGTTCTGAATGAGGCAGTGCCAACTGAGGTTAAGGCCAGCCAAGAGCTCCAGTCAGCTGGCCCGTCTGTGTTTGAATCCGAACCAGTTCATACCGCTGAAAGTGAACGTTTGTTTCTTGATCCCTCTGTTCCTGGAGTTGTTAAGTACAATTTGCGTCCTCGACGAAGGAACAGTGCACCAAAGTAAAAGTCAGACTAGTAGGGATGGACTTCATGGATGAAGAATAGGGACAATAGAGCAGGGATAGAGAGATTGGTGCATTGTTCGAGACACTGCACAGGATAAGTTTGGGGTGTTTACCCAGGAGGGAGGGTACCCTATCCTGAAAGAAGTGGATTTTCTTCAGCAAGGGCTGCAATTGTGTAGCTCCAATGAGAAGTGCTTAATAGTACCACTGTGGATGAACAATAGGAGCCTGCCAGCGAGGCTCACAGGAGAAGAAAAACGGACGCTGGAAAGAAGATTGTTTGCTTAGTTTCATTAAGGTTATATTAATAGTACCTTTTCATTCCGCAATCATGCATCTTTTTGGCAGGCCAATGATTGATGAAGAGCAGCCATTGGGTTTTGTTGTTTTGCCCCAATCATCATGGGTGAAGCAGCGGAGTGCTATTCCTTCTTTTTGCTATTCTGCTGATGATTATTTTTTGTGGAGTTCTTTGGGCATTAGAGAATGCAAGTAATTCACCTACTTCTGACAATGATATCTTTTTCACACCAAGACGGAAAAGAATACTTTCTAATAATGTCTTTTTAGATACTCATAAGAGTTTTTTGGTTATGGTGTTGCTTGTTATCCTACTGAATCTGTAACTAGCCTATGGACCGCTTACCCTCTGTCTTTGATAAATTATTCATATTCTAAGCCGACAAATTTTGTTGAGGTAAAAGGGGAGTTTGGTTTTGGCTACCCAGGGCCATGCTTGTATCATCCTCAACCCACAGGAGCAGGGTACCCCGGTTGTGACAATAATATGTACTGTGATAACTTCTATCTGGAAGAGCAAAATATTACGTTGGTGGGTTGGCATTATAAAGAAGTGACGGTTCCCCAAAAAGCTGGCTATTACCCTGCTTGTTGCCCCATCATAAATAGTACTGATACTATTTTGTATATCAATTGTTCAGGGGTGATCATATCCAAACAGACATTCCCTTTGAAAGGTTCGAAAGGTTCTGACACCATTACAGGTAATTATCGTTATTCAGCTGTGAATTATGATAGGCCAATATATGCCCATCCCGGGTTCTTCTTTCTAACTAATGGAACGTACTCAAATGTTCATAATGGCACCAATGATGTAGCTCTTGGGATGGTGCTGCCCCTGCAGGTCCCTTGCAAATATGCTCACAGACAAATAAAATGGGTAGAGAACACTTACAAAGGAATTTTGTGAAGGAGTGACAGATATTGAGATAAACAGTTATAGTAATGGTATTACTTTTGGTTATGTCCTGTCTGCCATTTTCACATTAGGGGCTATGAGTAGGACTGAAAAGGCACGGGAATATTTTGGCTGTAAATTGCAGATATTGTCAAATACCACAGTAGTAGCATTACGTGACATCACCATTCAATTAGAAAGCATGAGAATTTATTCTGAACAGACTAGATATGCAGTGGATTTAATTTTATCAAAAAATGGTGGTGCATGCTCAGTTATTGGCGATCAGTGTGTAGTGGCCATAACAAATATGGAAAAGAATATCACCAAGCATATCTTGGATATTATCGAGAATGTCAAAGGTATGGAACCAGGTAATTGGAGTTGGTCCCTTTTTGGAACATGGGGGTGGCTAATAGAAAAAGCAATATATTTCATTGTTATCTTGATACTTTGCTGTGTTCTTATTCAATGTCTTCCAATGTGCTGCACATACTGTATCTCTGTATTGGCTCCGAAGAGGAAAATATCGAGTCCGGCCACTAATGCTGCAATAATGTTACAGACAGAAATAGATGACATTATGGCCATAGATGAGGGTGTCATCGAAACATCTTCTCTTCTCTTGGAATAAACTCCCACCATAACATGTGTATAATAAGCTATGTGCTTCAGTATTTACTATTCCTTTATGTTTTTGTCTTTTCGATTGTAGATGGTTAGCTCATGCTAACAGGAGGGTTTTTTTAATTTTGAGAAGCCCTTCTGTCCGCACATTTTAGCATTCGCGACACCATCTTGCAATCTGGACGCCATTTTGTATGATAATCGATACTGCTGCTTAGTTATTATTTGAGCAACGGTCCTTGGTAAGTTTTGTTTCCCAATAATTGCAAGTATTCTCGTTAGTACATACCTTTCTTGTTAGATGGAGCCTTTCTCCCACCCGTCTGGTATGGAGGATAGGCCAGACGACCTTGGGCAGTAGAAAGCCTGTGCCCAGCTGCAGAATCGAAACTTATGCTCTGTACCCCCATTGTATTACGCCACCTGCTAGTGTTTTTCCATAGTAGGCGGGTCTTTGTGGACTTTGCAAACGTACATAATGTAATTGTATGCTTACTGGGTCCAGTCCCTCGACAGCCATCCCAAGAGGCAGGTCAGACTGGGCTCCACTGCAGTGTAATCTCAATAAATATTTGGTTTATATTCTCTACAGTCTGACTGACTCTTCATTTGTAGGAAGGCAGAGAAGGTGGTCGTGAGTGACCCGAGTGGCCCTTTTTGGGTCACTTCCTTCAGCACCTTAAGGAATTGCATTGGTTGCCAATCCCTGAGCGAGTTAATTTGAAGGTACTGGTGCGTGCCCATAGAGCCCCCTAACAGTCAGGTCCCCGTTACCTAGCTAAAATAGTTGTACACTACCTACCAACAAGAACTTTGCATTTCTATGATGCTTTGTTGGCAGTGATAGCAAAAACCTACAGGAAGAAATAGGGCGGCTCCTCTTTTTCGCTCTGGTTGCCTCTAGATGGACTTCTCTTGCCCTTGATCTGAGGACTACCAAAGAGGAAGGTTCAGTCAAACACAGCCTTGAAACCTGGCTGTTCAAACTCGCTTTTTGAAAAACTCGTTATGACCAGTGGCTAGCAGTTCCTAGTGCAGGGACACTCTTTTGAGTAGCTAAGCGCTATACAAAAACCCAATAACATTGTGTTGGGAAGACAGAGGACAGCTCTCCGAGCTGGCTCCTCTAATGTGAAAAAAACATAATTGTGCATCAATCAATATATAAATAACTTTGAGACATGCAATAACTACATGAGAGACAATAAAGATGCTGCAAGTTTGGGATTAGCCTATATTTAAACATTTTGGAGCGCAAAACCACATAAACAGAGTAAATGTCCCTTATTAGTGTACATTTGGTTGCACCTTACACCAAGTAGTATGTCTGCTAGAAGGCTGGCAGAGAGGGGGTGCCTACTGGTGGTTCTGCCTCGTGGCTCTGCCCGGTCTTATTCTCGGTTGGAAATTAAACTTACGATCTACCCCAACCCCTCACCTAGATTCTCTTTTGGCATGGTGACTTACAAAGCCAGCTAACACAACAAACATTAGCTACTGAACACTGGAATAAGGTGATTTACTAGTGCTTTATTAAAAGTAATAATACAATTTAGAATTTGTAAGAAAAAAGACATCGAGCCCTCATCCACTCAGGTGGCATGCTTCATCATTTGGCCCAGTCCTCACTGCAGTCTGGATTTGTTGACCTTGGAGGGCTCCTAGTGAGTAGGGATCTTTGCTGAGGCCTGTGGAACATCACTCAAGTACCTCGAGTACCTGAGAGTAAATGTTCGGGCTCTTATTTGATGGAATGTATTGTTTGGGTACTCAATGCCACAAAGTAATGAGACTTTCAACACCAAAAGGATATAACTGCCACATAACAGACACATTATATTTTATTAGTGTCTCTCTCTTTCAAAAGTTCAAACAAGACAACTTGTTAAGACCCTGAGTTTCCTTTCAGTCAACATGTTTTCCATCATTGAACTCTACTGATCAAGGGTATTCTTCAGGACGATGATTTCCTCTTAGCTACACAATCAATGACGGCCTGTCATTGTACGGTGTCTAGTTGTGTGTAGGTGCGGAAATGATGTGTGAAAAAAAACATTTACCTTAAAAAATAGATCTGCCCGTGCTACTTATCGCTCTGGCGTATAGGCAAGTAACTGCTTTGGCAGGAACCGGTTAGTTACCAGATATTGTTATTTGGCACTATATTTGAAGCACAGCAAACACCCAGATCAGGGTACCATGACTGAAAAAAACTGGAAATAACCAAGGGGCTGATTACGATGGCGGGCGGATCGCCATCGCCGTCCCGGCGATGGCGATCCACCCGCCATCGTAACCGTAATTACCCCCCCGCCATATTATTATGGTGGGGGTATTGCGGCGGACGCAAAGTGCGTCCGCCGCTTTTCCGCCGCTTGGCAATTGTCACGATTGCCAGCCGGGCGGACTGGGGGCCTAATATGGTAGCGGTGCCTAGCAGGCACCGCCATCCATATTAGGATGTGTGGCATTCAGAGCCTTTCCATGGCGGCGATGCCGCTATGGAAAGGCTGGCGGGAATCGCTTTGGGGGCCCGTTGCGGGCCCCCAGGGGGGTGGGAGGCTGCACTTGAGGGGTACCGATGGTACCCCCCTACATTGCCATGCACAAGGTGGCAGGCACTGCCCGGTGCCTGCCACCTTGTGCATGGCACAACATGCCATTTTGGCATTGCGGCGGGTGCTGCTGTAAGCAGCACCCGCCGCAATGTCAAAGAAGCAGGATGCGACCGCCAGGGTGGCGGTCGCATCCTAATCAGTGGTGCGGGACCGCCGCACATCTGGCGGCCGGTCCCAGCACCGCTAGGGTGGCGGGCGGGCGGACGGAAGTCCGCCTGCCATCCTAATGAGGCCCCAAGTCTTAAGACACTTCCTAAATTCAAGCAAATTAGATTCAGCACATAAGTGCAATGATAGATTCTACCTATATGTGATCAGTATCTCATGAACAAGGAGCACTTATCAACTCATAGGTCAATTGCTCTCTGAAAGCTGGTGACACTCTGACCCTAATGATGACACTTGGTCATACCCTAGATAGCAAATCTTTATCTGATCCCTTCTGACATCTTTTGCACTTGTTGTAAAGCACTTTCAAAGGACGTATAAGAAACAGAACTAAGGGTCATTTTTGATGGAATTCGTGACCAGTAAATAATTTCCTGATGTGACCTATGTACAAATAAGTCAGTTTGGAAAATACAGATTTGGTGTGGGTCGCAATCTGACCTACCTCATTATTAATCATGAGGTAGGGTGCAAATTGCCAGTCTCTCAGACTGAAGGCTAATTGGAGGCAGATTGGGGTGCAATGTTGAGTGGACTGCAGGGGTACGCAGACCACATGTCTATCATTGCCTTTCAATATATATATTTTTTTTAATGGATCACTGACAGAATATCAACAACACTAATATCGACCTACAGAAAGATCATGACATAAATATCGTTGTCAAAAATATCGACCTTCTATCTTCATAATGGTAAGTACAAAAATATTGAGAGAAAAAATATCGTTGTTAAAAATATCGAAGTACAAAATATCGTTTTTTATGTATTATAAATAATGTAAAATAAATTAAATAATATATTTTACTTTAAAAAATATTTAGAATTATTTGTAAATTTTAACAATTGTAAGTAATAAATGTAATTTAAAAATAAATTAAACATACATATATAAAATGTAATATATATATATATATATATTTACTTAAAAATAATTAATAAATTATAATTTTAATTAATTATAAAATGTTACAAATATATTAAAAAATAAAGATAAATATATATATACATACACCAGTAACATAAAAATTAAAAAATAAATATAATATAAATTAAAATATTAAAATATGTAATATTTTTTAAACCTACATTTTAAACTACATTTAGTGCAACAGTAGGGAAAGTGTTGGATAGCGGAGGGTAAAAAATGTCTATTCCCACTCCAGCGAGTGCAACAGTAAGGAAAGTGTTGGATAGCGGAGGGGAATAATTTACTATTCCCACTCCAGCGATTGCAACAATTGGGAAAGTGTTGGATAGCGGAGGGGAATAATTTACTATTCCCACTCCAATGAGTGCAACAGTAGGGAAAGTGTTGGATAGCGGAGGGTAAAAAATTACTATTCCCACTCCAGCGAATGCAACAGTAGGGAAAGTGTTGGATAGCGGAGGGGAATAATTTAGTATTCCCACTCCAGCGAGTGCAACAGTAGGGAAAGTGTTGGATAGCGGAGGGGAATAATTTACTATTCCCACTCCAGCGAGTGCAACAGTAGGGAAAGTGTTGGATAGCGGAGGGGAATAATTTACTATTCCCACTCCAATAAGTGCAACAGTAGGGAAAGTGTTGGATAGCGGAGGGGTAAAAATTACTATTCCCACTCCAGCGAGTGCAACAGTAGGGAAAGTGTTGGATAACGGAGGGAAATAATTTACTATTCCCACTCCAGCAAGTGCAACAGTAGGGAAAGTATTGGACAGCGGAGGGATAAAAATTACTATTCCCACTCCAGCGAGTGCAACAGTAGGGAAAGTGTTGGATAGCATAGGGGTAAAAATTACTTTTCCCACTCCAGCGAGTGCAACAGTAGGGAAAGTGTTGGATAGCGGAGGGAAATAATTTACTATTCCCACTCCAGCAAGTGCAACAGTAGGGAAAGTGTTGGATAGCGGAGTGATAAAAATTACTATTCCCACTCCAGCGAGTGCAACAGTAGGGAAAGTGTTGGATAGCGGAGGGGTAAAAATTACTATTCCCACTCCAGCGAGGGCAACAGTAGGGAAAGTGTTGGATAGTGGAGAGGAATAATTTACTATTCCCACTCCAATGAGTGCAACAGTAGGGAAAGTGTTGGATAGCGGAGGGGAAAAATTTACTATTCCCACTCCAGCAAATGCAACAGTAGGGAAAGTGTTGGATAACGAAGAGGTAAAAATTACTATTCCCACTCCAGCAAGTGCAACAGTAGTGAAAGTGTTGGATAGCGTAGGGGTATAAATTACTATTCCCACTAGTGCAAATGCAACAGTAGGGAAAGTGTTGGATAGCAGAGGGCTAAAAATTACTATTCCCACAGAACAAAATTCAAATTTAAAAACAAACAAAATATCAACTACAAAACAAAATATAATAAAAAACCCAAAAACAATACATATATAAAAATATAAAAATTAACAAAACATATAAAAATATTTTAATGTAGCAAAAATCTAAAATTGACATAAAAATATTAATTTTTTTAATTTAACAAACAGTTTACTAACAAATAAATATTTTGTAATAGAAATTTATCTTAATCAAAAAATTAAAAATTACATAAATGTAATATTTATTTTCCTACTCTGTAACACCACACAATTTACACCACACATCTAAATTAAACAAAAAAGTGTACCTCTATAATTAACATAATTAATTAGCAATTTAACAAATATTAATAATTATAAAACACATTTAAAAATGTAAAAATGTATGTACAAACCAAACGTTACAGCTATTGAACCTAAATCCCCAAACAAAATAAAAACTAAACAATTACCAAAAATATTTATCAATTAATAAATGAATATTAATGATCAAGTAATGATTAATTAATTTAAACTAAATTACTTTCCACCCTCTACCCCAATAAACACCAAAACACACACCTAAAAATATTTACACAATTTCCATAACTAATTTTACATTAATAAATTAATATCAATTAACAACAAATCATTAATTAATTTAAAAAAATTACTTCCCACCATTTACCACTATAAACCCCACAACTCACACATCAAAATTATTACACAATTGGCATGTTTAAATGTTAATTAATTAATTAGCATTAATTAACAAATAATTAATTAATGATAAATAAATTACCTTTAAATGCCACCACCAATTTTGTAAAACAATGACACAATTAACATAATTAACAATTAATTAATTAATTAATAACAATTAACAACCAAAATATAAATAACTATTAATAAATTAATTCACACAATTAACACTATAAAATCAAATTAATAAAATATTATAATAAAAATATTAATAAATGTATTAAAATTAAATTACTTCCCACCCTACTCCCCTATCAACCCACAACCCGCTCCTAAAAAAAACCACAATAACATAATTACCAATTAATTAACAATAATTAACAACCAATTAATAAATAATTAATAATAAATTAATTCCCACAATTAACAATATAAAATAAATAAATAGTAATTAATAAAAAATATTAATTAATTATAATTAAATTACTTCCCACCCTATTCCCTATAAACCCACAACCCGCTCCTAAAAAAATGACACAATTAATATATTTACCAACTAATTAATCAATAAAAATTAACAGCCAATTATTAATTAATTAATTATAAATTAATTCCCACAATTAACACTATAAAATCAAAATTAAATAAATACTAATAAATAAAAATTAATAATCAATTTATTATAATTAAATTACTTCCCACCCTATTCCCCTATAAACCCACAACCCGCTAAGGAACTAAAACGCAAAATTTAATTAAAATAAAATTAATAACTTCCAAAAATTTAACACATATATTAAAAAACAAATGCAGTACTTAGACAAAAAAAATAGAGCACATACATTTAAAATACATAACACTAACTAAAAAAACGATATTTTTTACAACTATATTTTTGCAAATGATATTAAATACTTCTATATTTTAGAAAACTATGGGGCCCATTACGATGGCGGTCGGAAAACCTCCCCGACCGCCACGGTAGCGGGAAAAGACCGCCCACATGGACCGCAGGAAAACCGCCGGTCGGATTACGATGCCTGCGGTAGAAATCCGACCGCGGCGGTCGGATCGCAGGCATCAACATTGCGGCGGTAGCTGTTGCCCGCAGCACCGCCGCGATGCCAAAAGGAGCATGTCCTGCATGTCCCTGTACTGCGTGACAGGCACTGCACTGTGCCTGCCACCTGGTAAAGGGAAATGTAGGAGGGGGCCCACGGGTACCCCCCAGTGCACCCACCCCCCCAAAACATTGGGGGGCCACAACGGGCCCCAGGTAGAATGAATGAATGAATGAAATTGGATTTATATAGCGCGTTGCTACCCTGAGGCCTCGTAGCGTAGACAATCACCGCTTGCCTTCCAATGGCGGTCTGACCGCTGAGGAAAGGCTGGTTACTGCCGGCATCATAATCCTGACGGCGGAGCCTGCTCTGCACCGCCGACATTATCCCGGTCCTGATCCGCCCGCCAGGCGGGAGTGCGGAAGGCAACCGGCGGAAAAACAGCGGACAGAATTTCCCACCGCCGCGGTCTCCACCGCCATCCTAATTTGACCGGCGGTTTTCTAGCTCGCGGTTGCGGGCTGATGTCCACCGCCGGCACGGCAGTCCCACCGCCGCCCGGGCGGTGGCCATCCGACCGCCATCGTAATGACCCCCCATATTTCTTACCTGAAACTCGATATTCTTGACCACGATATTCTTGCAGTCGATATTTATGTATCTCGATATTTTGCTCTCGATATTAGTGCAAGTCGACATTTCCTACTCGATATTCTGACTCTTTACCTTTTTGAATGCAGCACGTTTTTCCTAAAGGAATCAGGACTGATGCTTAAAAAGAAAAGTTTACTTTTTTAATTGTTTGTTTGCGAGGCACTGCCTACTTCCCCAAAAACATTAACACTTCTATTTCGGTCTAAACCATTGAAACATATAGATATGACTCGCTGTTTGGAAGGGGTGCCTACAACATGCTCCTTTCAAATAGGGATTCCTTTTCTATTTACACACTTTTAGGAGTGTGAAAATGTTACGTACTCCTGAAATGCATTTAGTGCATTGCAAAAAGCATTGTTGTGGTTGCAAACTCTGAATTAGAGTGTTTGCGGTTGCAACTACAAAAAAGCTTTGAACATCTGGCCTAAAGATCTGTGTCCAGGTAATTATTAACTGGACCCATATCAAATTGGTGCTCAATAAGGTAACTTATGCATCAATCTTATCTCACTAATCCTATTACTATTTTCCTGCATGTAACAATTTCTTTATTGGTCCTGTCCACAAATATACATGCATCAATCTGTCTTTTGTCCCTGTGAACAACGACGGACAGAACTCAGAGGGAGTTCTGTCCGTCGTAAGTCCGAGTCCACTACCCCCCACCCTGCCCCGCCCCACCACCCCGCAGCACTCCCTCGGCGAGCCGCCACTGCTAGGTTCATGTACTTCAAAGAATGCTACCACACTCTTTAACCATTATTAACAACACTCCATTCATAGTACCATGCAAGACAGATAAAAGGGGATTTCCCATCCCCTTATTCCTTAACCGAGCCTAAGGGGGGAGACAAAAAAACTCTTATTAGACGTGTCACAAGGAACAAGCTGGCTCATTAGCTCATGTTCCCTCTGTAGGGTAGCATGTAACAGAGTGGGCATTTCTCTACCTGACCCTAAAACATCTCACAACTTAGGAAAAATGTATCTAAATTTGCCAAGCTGCCAAACTGGTGGAAATAAGGAGCCCTGGACAACGGGGCATGATGAATCATGAAATGTTGGTGATGTGTCTGTGTTGAAATACTGGCATGTGTGAGTGAAAAAAGGTGTGCATGATATAGGTTAAGTGTAGGGGTGGAATGCCAAGGGCATGGAATCAAGTCACTTAGAAGACGGTGTTGGGGCTGAGCAGTAGAATACTGTCCATTCCTCTTTGGACTATCTTCTTTTTGTTGGAATAAAAGAACTGTTTTGTAGCATCGCACATCGTGTTCCTGAATATCTTTCACTGGTGATGAGCAGGAGCAGAAGGAAGTCTTTCGCTTTTGACAGGGTCTACAGGACCAGGAGCAAACATAGTGGCTGACCTAATTCAAGGGGACAACTTTGGAGCCATCCTTATGCTTGTAAGGTCAGTTACCAGTTGTGGGTAGAAAGGTGATGCTTGTGTGAGATCAGCACCTGATGCACTGTGCCCTATGCTCCACCTGTGGTGGATCAGTGCATTGGTTATGCTTCTATGCCATGTGCACTGTGCATCTACGTAAAGTGTCAAGTGCACTGTCACTGCATTTACCACAATGCATCGGGGCTAACTGTGTGCTGGTATGCCAGGCAATGTGCTTCCTCCTCCTTTTGCAATTGGCTCCTTGATGAGTTATTGGGCTTTTGGGTTATTGCACCTGAGCTCTGGGAGTGGTTCTAAACCTGAGAAGACTGTGAGCAGCATTGCCAGCGCCCTCAAATTTCACTTCTTACTCTCTACTGAAGAAGGACAACAATCCTGAAACACTTGTCTAGAGATATGCAACACTGCCTGCATCAACAATGGTGAATACTAAAGATGTTCAACTGGAGTGCTCCCTTCTCTTTTTGTCATTAGCGGGTCTTCACAGGGCAGTCATCTTGATGCAGGACTTTGCATGCTATTGATTGCTCAGCGATACGACTGTCAGTTGCAGTGGTGGCTGTTGTGGAACAGAAGTGGTGAGGCAATGCATGGGAATAAAAAAAATAAAGATTACTTACTTTCCAGCTGCCGCCTCCGTCCTCTTCTTTTCCTGTCGACTCCCTGTAGCACACAGGCTCCCAGACTCCCCTAAACCAATCATGACGCTGCTGTCATGTCGGTAATATCATTACCAGCATGACAGCAGCGTCATGATTGGTCTGAGCGGCCTGGTTTGCCACTCAGACACTGCCTGTGAGCTTGGGACTATTCTTTACCCAGGTGGAGAAATGCTAAGTGCCCGTGTCGGTTTGGCCGTCCTAAGACGTCAGGCCAAACCGTAATGCGCAGTTATGGTGCCCACCACTCTTCCCCCCTGCTCCATCACGATAGCTCAGCCCAGCCCCGCCCCACCCTAGACTGCCTCGGTGCTGAAAAATAAAATGATAATAACATTGTTTTATTATCATTTTATTTTTCCTGTTTGCACTGTTGAGAGCAGCGGGGTGACGCTCCTCCGCCTTAACGGAGGAGATACCGCTGCTGGTCAGCTGCAGTACTGGAACAGGAGCTGGACCTGTGAAGAGGCTCAGGTGACATCATTATGGAATCACTTACATTATCAGACTACAGTGCTTCAGGAACTTAATTCAATAAGAAAAAGGGTGAAACATTTTAAAGTTACCATGTTATCCTTGAAGTATATTTTATTATTTACTGTGAGACTGAGGGCCAGATTTACCAATTTCTCAAGCAGCGCAGTGCAACAGCCGCAAATGCTGTGCTGGTTGAGAAGGAGAGAGCAGGAGAACTCCAAATTCATGGAACTATGGCATGCTCCTCATCTCTCTCCCAGGCACCGGCGCTGAAATTAGCTGCCGTGCGCCACAGTGATACCTTTGTGCTATAGTGCAAGGGTGTCTCCGTGAGTCAAGTATAGGTTTTGTACTGGAAGGATATCCTTCCAGTACAAATTACTGTGCTTAGACTAATTGTAAAAATGTTCCCACTTTGTATGTGTGATTTACAGTGCAGCACACATGCAAAGTCAGAAAATAAAGGAGAAAAAAGCATTTCTTCTTCATAGCGCCTGGTTGAAGGGTGCGCTATTTTATGACGCTAAACGCTGTCTACTTTATTTAGTAAATTGGGTTTAGCATCAGAAACCTTGGGTGGTTGCATGGGAATGCCCATGTACCACCGATGGTACGCCCTCTTGGCGCCAAGTAATGCAATGCAGCGCTATGCTCTGCTTCGCGTTATGTTTGCGTAAGAAAATCGGATAAGAAGATTTTGCGCCGCTTTTGCGTCACTTTTGTGACGCAAACATGGCATAAAATCTTAGAAAATCTGCCCATAAATATATTATTTTGATTCTTGCATTATTCTGATTGTCTCATCATGTAAACCTGTTGGTATTTATAATTTCCATCCAATTGTTCATTAATCCATTATCAGCAGAACACAGAGACCACTTTCATTACTTCAGTTTGTTGTTTAAAACAGAACACTCTTCAACATAATCTATTATCTGTTGAGCTCAGGAGTATCAATGCACTACTGTGACTAAATTATTTAATAGACTTTGGCATTTAAAATAATCTAACAACATGTCTAGTCCACTTCCACCTTTTTTTGCCATTAGTGGGCGAAGGTCCTGTGGAATTATACACATGGGGGCTTATTTACAAGCCACTTGCGCCGCTGGTGCGTCACTTTTAAAATGGGAAAAAGTGACATACCAGTGGTGCAAGGGGCTTGTAAATAAGCCCCATGTTTGAAGTCTTCTTGGTTTATATGGAGGTTTTGGAAGGAGAACAATGGTCAGTCAAAAGGAAACTGCCTCTTCTGAAACATTGCATAGCGTGAGAAGGCTTAAAAGAATTTAAATTATTGCCTGTTTTGGAGGGTGAAACAAACAGGAATTTGAATGTTTTTGACTATGCTAGAAAACAAATGGGGTTAAGATATGGCAAGAAAATAACCACAGTAATTAAATGGTTCAAATTTTGCTTCAGAAAACAAGAGACTGGGAGAAATTAGAAGAATATGTAGCAGTATGAAGATCGCTCACTACTAGCTGCCATTTTGAGAATATCTTTTTTGGCCAGGTTTTAAGAGATCAAATTTTAATGTAAACTAAAAGTAAAAAGGTGCGGTACAGACTATGGGTAGGAAGTGATTTAACTTTGAATGCTGCAATTGACACAGAGAAAGGTATAGAACAACTGGAACAGTTTGTGGAGGATATTGGAGGATAGCCAAGTGTGGGGGTCAATGTAATTAATAAGAAAGGTGATAGTAGCAAGGTTTCAGAGAACATACATATTAATTTTAGTGAAAGGACAACTAAATCCTAAGCATCCTCCAATAATTGGGGGAGTTAAGGAAAAGTTAGAATATGCAGAAAACCAATATCCCTGAGATGGAGACGAGGCAGTCAGGTGTTCCTATTAACACAGTCTCTCATAATCGGAAGTGGTACCTGATGCTCCTCAGCATCAGGTGCCACTTCAAATTCTACAATATTCTGGTGCCACAGGTAATTCTATTATTTGATTTCGTCTAAACACCTGAGTGGATACATAATTAGAAAAGAGAAACCAGAAAAGGTTTGGACTGCTGATGGGACAGAGTTATTTGATAGTCACAATCAAAAATAGGGATTGTTTGCTTTAGATAACAGTAATACTAAATCAGGTACAACAGGCTAAAATGTTTACAAAATGCGATCTGTGGGGAGCTTACTATCTTGTCAAGGTACGAAGTTTGGAATGTACAACTATTGCATCATGCCTTTCAGACTCCACAGCATTCCAGTTTTTTTTAATAATGAGGTCATGAGAGAATGTCTAGATTCTTGTGCCATAGTATAAAAAGATGACATATTGATTTATTCTCAAACAGAAGAAGAACATGATCAGAAGCTAAGGGAGCGCCGTTTGTACACTAAACTAGAAAAGTGCTCTATTCATGTTACTGCTATAGAATTTTGAGGGTTTATCCTGTTCCTACTAGTTTGAAGATGGATGCAAAAAAAAGGTGGAATCAGTTTAAAGTGGTCAATACCCAAAGGTGTGAAAGATATTCAAAGCTTTTTGGGAATTGCAAACTTCTATCAAATATTCAGCCCGAATTGTTCAGATCTTTACACTTATAACTCGATTGTTAAATAAAGATGTGAAATTTGAGTGGCTATTCTAAGCAGATACAGCCGTTAAAAATCTAGAAGAAACCTTTTGGGTTTTACAACATCCTAATCCAGACTTACCATAGATTATTGAAGCTGATGCTTCCTCTTATGCCTTGGAGGGAGGGTTATGTCCCAAAGGAACCCAGAGTTTGCACAACTTCATCCCATGGCTTTCTTTTCAAAGAAATGTCTTATGGTAGAGATAACTGATCGTGAGTTGTTAGTAATCAAGACAGCTTTCCGAGAACTGAGACATTACCTATTAGGAGCTAAACATACTGTGGCTATATATTCTGATAGTAAAAATGTACAGTTTCTAAGGTCTGCACATGCTCTATCATATAGACAATTGGGTTGAATGACCTTCTTTGGAGAATATGATTTTGACATTGCATATAAACCTGGAAATAAGAACGCAGATGCTTTATCAGACTTGGGGAACTTGATATTGTAGCGGAACAGTGGCCTTCCCAAACAATATTCCCCGAAAGGTCTGTTATTGGAATGATAGATTTGCAAGTCTTACTGCAGGAAGTTCAGGATGAACATGTAAAATAAAATCCTCAGGAATGGGTAAAAAGGGGGCCTGAATATACCACTGAAAACAAATTGTTAACGAGAGGCAAGACAGTGTACTTACCTACTAACGAACTTCAGAAACAAGCTCGGAACGTCAGATTTTAGACAATTTAAAATGCTGGTTTTGGTGGGAAAATATATTGATAGATGTGCACCATTTTCTTCCAGAGTGTGCAATTTTTACCCAAAATAAATGTTCTGATGCCCATCTAGCTGGGTTGCTTTACCCTATGCAAATTCCTCCTAAACCGTAGCATACTAACACCATAGATTTCATCACAGATTTACTTCATTATGGTAGTAGTAGGTCTGTTAACAAAAATGTGTCTTTTTGTTCCCATGAGGAAACGTCCTACTTCTAAAGAACTAGCAGATTTATTTCTATGTAATGTGGTTTAATTACATGGTCTTCCATCTGTAATCATTTCGAATTGGGGGGCCACAGTTTGTTTCCAAATCTTGGAGAAATTTGTGCACTGTCCTGGACATTGATGCTCGTCTCTCATCTGCCTTTGATCCACAAACAGATGGTCAAACGGAGACAGTGAATCAGATACTTGAACAATTCTTATGTTGTTTACTTTCCACTGTGACTTCTGATTAGGTAGAAGCATTAAGTATAGCCATATTTTCATATAAAAATTCAGTACACACGTCCACTGGAAAGTCACAATTTTTCTGCCTGAAGGGAGTTCATCTTAAAATGATACCGTTTGAGCTTGAAAAGACTGACTATTGAGTCCTTTCATTTCAAGAGCATCATATTAATAAAAGGATAATTTGGCATACTGTTCAACTACATTTAGAAACACATACCGCCTCCTCTAAGACAAAGTCCTATCATGGGGTTTGCAAGATTCCCTATGGAGCAGCATGCTTCTGATCTTGTGGAAAAGTATATTGTTTGGGGGTAGGCACTGTGCAAACACAGTCATATACACTTGTGCCCCCTATACACCAATATTAAAACCCTATGGATTCTGTCACAGTACACACATATAATCTGCACTTTCCCATGTTCAGATCTCAGCACAAAACAGCTAAGTTACCTCCTACAGGATGATGAAAAATATGTGACAGTCCTCAAAAATAAGAACCAGCGCACACCGCTGGCAACCACTTGCACCAATTACACACTCATATGAGTCCCTCTTCCTATTTTCCACTGTTAGACTCAGTAACACATTATTGCACACAGCCAGAGAATGTCATTTCTGTTCCACACTTTTCCTATATCATGATATTGGGCTGCAAATATTAATCTACAGAGCAGAACGAGTTAGTTGAAAACTTCAGTAACCAGAGACCTACATTTGAATCCCTGCACCCCCACTTAAACAAATTATGTGGACCTGTGCAAATTCCTTTGGTTCCCCTATTTGTGGATTCCGTAGGGAATTAATTTTGCAATTCGTCCTTTATGTGAAAATTCGTAAACAATAAACAGTTTTGAAGCGAAAGCAAGAAGGAAGCCAGAAAGGGCCACCAAGGATTGGCTTGCAATTGCTGTATCGAATTATGGGTCTTGTTTTTATCATTCTATTGTCTGTTTGAATTATTTTTATGTATGTGTGAGTATTCCAGTGAAAGGAGGTTGTCACTGACTTTTAAAAGCAATATTTATATTTTCTATAGTCTTAAACAATGAATGCTCAAATGTACCTTTTTTTAGGATTCTGTTGAATGACACAACAGGATTTGTGATTGGATGTTGTATGATGTTTTGTTCTCCTAGGGGGTCTCATTCCTGCTGATTTACTGATCACAGGAAGGCAGTTATGATAGACCTCAGAACTCTATCCCCAATGTGAACTTCTTTATGTTAATTATGTAATAAGGTAAAATGACTTCTCATTTGTGTTTCAATGTACTGATATAAAAATCTAGTATAAAATTGCAAGTATAGCAAAGGAACAAACACAAATGCTTCCTGAAACTTAGATTTTGGCGCTGCACCTCATCACACACTGAACACATTTCCAGTAGAAAGGCAGTGTCGACCATAAACAAGTGACGCTTCCTCGCAAACGATGTAACGGAAAAAAACCTATGAAACTCTGACCTACAGCAAAGTAAGACCTCCATTTTATTTTAGCTTGGAAGTGAGGTTAAAAAATAAAACGTTAATTATGATGTGAGAGTCATGATGTTGTCGCAAAGGCAGAACTGCTGACAGCTTTAACAAACTCAAGACGTCTTTGCCACTCTGCTCTCCTACTGCAAAGTGTGGGCGGGAGTAACTAGGTCAGGGTGATAAAGGTCGCTGGAGTGTGCCAAGACTGTCAGCAGCAGCAGAGCAGCGCGGCTTCATCTTTGTTTCGACGCTTAGAGACAGACATGACAGGCGTGAAGAGTATTCTTAGACTTGGGCATTAGCCCGCTAAAGATGGCGTCCCTCGCCAGGGCACAGGGGCACAGGAAAATTGACTGGACGCCAGGGATTTCTGGAGGCTCAGGACAGGGGCCAATCAGGCATGAGAGCCACTGTGCCCCAGCCCGTCACCGAGCCACGGCGTTTCTCCCGCGAGCACTGTGCTTGTCGCAGTCTGCGGAAGTCGCAGCAGGTGACGTATGAGCACAATTACACCCATGCTTGTACTACCGCCGGGAACGTGAAAAATAGATCTGAGCAGGCCCCCTAATAAATGACTGGAGATGGTGTGAGTAGGTGGGACTCCACCGCCATTCATGGTCCGGGCGCACACAGCACTGGCTGCACCGTTGACATCTATGCCCCTTCATCTGACTCCAAGGATGTGGCATCAATGTGACAAAACTTCACATCGGATGAAAGCAGAAGTCAGGCGACTTTGCATTTCTTATTGCAGGGAGAGGTTTCTAGACTTCACCCGACGACAGGAGCAGCGTTCAGTATTCCTATGAAAGAGCTCACTTGGGAAAACATATGGAATAGCAAATCCCCAGCTATAAAAATGATGGAATTATTGAAGATCAGGTTTTCAAATATTCAAATTCCTCGCTGGACAATATCAGGCCATTTAATCACCTCCAAAAGAACCATAAATCTCAAAGTGGGATCCCACTGGGTTATGTCAGTGCCTTCAGTGCCATACTCTTTAGTGCCCATATAATGATATTACCACCTGGCTTTTTTCTATTAACATCCTTATAGGTGTTATACTTCCATAGTTTGGATTAGAAATCCTTCCAACCCATATACTCCAACATTTTGATAGCTTGATCATTAGAAATAGTGGGACAAAAGTCAGACTTGGCCTTCAGGCCACTGTTAGATGTACTACCCCAAGCAATCACATCCTTTGTAGAACTCTCAAGATAATTTTCCTATGCTTGGTCTCTGTAGTGGTACCGGGTGGCAAAAAGTACTGGTCGGGATGCTGCCCGGTGAAGCATACTAATGTAAGAGATCAATTCAAACATTGCAATCATCGCTTTTGTCCTTCAGCTATGGAGGGTGCTGCCTCTCCCAGCAGTGTTTTGTGAAATCCAAGATTGCCTCTCAGCCCAGCTCCTCCAGCTTTAGCACCCTGACGTCTACCTGAGCCACTACCAAGCCATTGCCGCCATCCTATGCACAATCTATGCCTTGGCCTTTTTAATGTAACTTATCATTCCTGCATATAGCTCGCACCTTTTCCTTAATGCCTACCTTCTGTGCCCTGCTGCTTCTTCCTGACTGCGTTTACCTGCGCTCTCTGCTGCTGTTGGCTACTTCCCTAGCATTCCCTTCGCCCTTTTACCACTTTCACTTTCCAGCTCATTCATGCTGTCTAGTTCAAGTCACCTCTTACATGCCTGGGCTTTTGGTTTCTGCTGCTTCTACCCTTCACCGCTCTTCAACATCTCCACCAACTTTCTACAAAGTATCTCATCTTCATTTTCTTCCTTTTCTCAAGCCCCTCATGATCTTCCACCATTTCCACCTACTATCCCTACAATCCCTTGGACCCTTCCATTTCTGCTCAAGTTCCTTCCTTATTCCTCACCATTCCACCCCATCTGACATTTCTTCTTTCGCTTTCCTGACATTTCACCACTAACTCTGTTCAAAGCCACCCAGCTTTACTGCCTGTTCTCCTTTGACCAAATTAGAAATTTCCTGATGATTCTCGTTGCAGAAACTCTATCCCCTCTTAGTCTGTTCCAATGTTTCTGAGTGGTTGCTTGCCTTTACCTTTGTACCTTAGAGGGAGGCTCCTTCCATTACCTTCTCGTCCGTCTTCCCGTCCCATTCCTTAACATTGAGCAGCTCGTCTGCTCCACAGAAACCCTATACCTAGCAGAGCTTTAACACTTCCCCCAATATGGCGCCACCTAGTAGGTGTGCATAAAGGGGGAAGTGCATCACGAAGACATCCTGTTCATTTTTTTCTGCCTTCAGTTTACGTGTGCCTAGCAGAGCGGGAGGTCGGGTAAGTGTTTATGGCATTTTTTTTTGTGAATTACTTATGTTTTCTTAGCAGCCTGCTCTAGCAGCCGCTTTTCTGCCTTGTTTCCCTTATCGCCCTGCTTTCAGCGGGTGTTTGGGTGTGTGTTGCTTACTTGCAACTCGGCTGCCTGCTCTAGCGGCCGCTTCTCTCTGTTGGTGCCTTCACACCCTGCTTCAGCGGGTGCGGGCTCTCTGGCTTCCAGGCTGCGGCGCAGAGAGTCCTCTGCTGGTTTGCCTTCGTGCCTCCTATATGTGTGTTCCACGCCCAGCTGGCTCCTATTTGTGAACACCGGGCGCTTCCTGCTTGCGTCGCCTCCCGCGTGGGGATGGGGGCCGCAGGACTTTGTTTCCTTGTAACGAGTCCATTGCTGTTGGCGCCTGTCTTCTACATTTGGCTGCCATGGAGCAGGGTGCTACTTGCTCTTCTGTCCCTACTGTGGATGCCCTGCGCCTCCTTGTCAATGAGGCTGTTGTAGCTGCTTTCAGGGCTAGGGAGGTGGAAGGTCCTCCTGCTAAGGTGCCTCGCCCTGTTTCCTTGCCTGATGTTGTGGACCCCGAGGAGGAGGATTGTGTGCGTGGTCGTTTTGTCCAGGGTGCAGTGCTCTCTGATTTGTTTGGCAATGTCAGGGGCGATCTGGGTTTCACTCTGTTAGACCTGGCATCCTTGGCGTGGGTCTCCCTTCCATTTTTTCACCATGCCTCCACTGTTGTTGACCTGTTTTTGCTGGTATAGATGCTTTGGGCACTTTGCCACTGCTATTCAGTGCCAAAGTGCAAGTGCTCCCTATGGTAGATTAATGTGTGGATTAGTGACTACATGTTTGGCCTATTTGATTCACTGTCAGACTCTAGTACAGTGCACTGTTTGTGCCCAGGGCCTGTGAGTCAAATGCTGCTGGTGGGCTTGCAGCACTGGTTGTGCCACCCACAGGAGCAGCTTGTAAAGTGTGTCTCAGGCCTGCCATTGCAGAGCCTGTGTGCAGTCTGGTACTGCCATGTCGACTTGGTAAGTGCACCGACTTACCAGTCCCCAAACCTTCCCTTTCCTGCATATTAGTCACCCCTAAGGTAGGCCCTAGGGCAGGGTGCATTGTATGTGTAAGGTAAGACATGCCTTGGTGTGTGTGGCATGTCCTGATAGTGAATTACAGCCAATTTCGTTTTTCACTATTGCAAGGCTACCTGTCCCCATAGGCCAGAATGGGCAGTTTGATTATAACATCTTATAATCCTAACTGACCCAGGGAACATGGTAGAAAAACGAATTTAGTATGCCTGAACTCAGAATGATAAAATACATCTTTTAGTAAAGTTGGTTTTAACATTCTGTGTTTGAAAATACCACTTTTAGAAAGTAGGTATTTTCTTGCCTAACCATCCAGCCTGCCTCTGCTAGCTTGTGTATTGTATGTCTGGGTTTGTGAGTGACAGGGGCTGGGGGACTCCAGGAGACAGGGTGAGTCAGCACAGGGCTGAATAGTCATAACTGCATGTAGAGTGGTGGGAGGAGTAGCACCTGGGCCTGAATAGGGCTGTGCCTGCCTTCCACAATGCTGGCTCCACCTCCTGTGGTGCGTCTGATGTCCCTGGCCCACATTGACAAAGGAAGAAGGTGTGCACTGGCAGAATGCACCCAGAACTGGTTTGGACTAGGTACAGGACCCTCTGCCTTCAGAGGACAAAGGATTTGCTAGTATAAATATTGGGACCCAGACCCCAAGATTTTAGATCACTTCTGGGAAACAAGAAGAACCTTTGCTGAGGAGAGGAACCAGAGAAACTGAAGGAGGAGACTATCCCTATGCTGTGTGCTGTTTGAGGGATTGGCCTGCAGTGGTTGCCTGATTGCCAAAGAAAGGAGAAAGGAACTTTGTGATTACTTTCATCATCTTGCAGAACATCTCCAAGGGCTTGAAGATTGAGCTTGCCTCCTGCTGAAGTCTCAGGGATACAAGACTTCACCAACCAGCTCCCCTGAATTCCCTTGCTGGGAATTTGAAGTGCCTACTGTTGTGTTGGGCCTTCTGAGAGACTGCGTGTCGCTGGGAGCTGGAAGCGCGACTCACGAGGAAGAAGCGTGTCGCTGCTGCAGCCGCTGTCGTCGCATCGCCGAGAAAGCGTGCCGCCGCAGCCGCTGTCGCCATCGCATAACCGAAGCGCCTCGCATCACCGGAGAACAGTGTCGCCGTCGCATCAGACGCCGTCTCATCATCGGAGAAGCGTGTCGCAGGGCCTGTTGCGGCCCACAAGATTCACTGAGTCGCCGCACGGCCGTCGGGCATGCACGCATCGCCCCCTTCGTGTCGCATCAAGAAGAAGACGCCATTTTGTTTCATTGCACCGGGTCGTCATTGCATCGCGGCGCTGCGGGTCGCATCGCCACAGAAGCGCAGTAAGAAACCGACGCATCACCTCCCCACGCAGTGAAGAACCGATGCATCACCTCCTCTCCGGTAAGGAATCGACGCATCACCGTCCCCTACGCAGCAGTAGGGAACTGACGCATCACCTCCCCCGGAGCAAGGAACCGACGCATCACCGTTCTTGCGTGTAAGGAACCGACGCATCACCTTTCATGCAACTCTTTTGTTTGTATCGCGTTACGCATCCAAAGGTACATTGAATGTTGAGTGTCGCATTTACCATCTTTATTGAACTGAACTATTTTCTACCATTGACAGTCATATTTTTCATAGTGTATTGTGGATTTTTGTCGTTTTGGGTCTTGTGTTAAGACTATGTAAAAATACTCATTTTTATAATACAACCTGTGTGGTGTCCATTTGTAGTGTTGTCACTGTGTTACTGTATGTGTTCACAAATGCTTTACACACTGCCTCTGAGATAAGCCTGCATGCTCGTGCCAAGCTACCAAGGGGGGGAGCAGGGGTTATTTTAGTAGTGTATCCCCCTTACTCTGACTAGAAGCAAGGGTCCCTATTTGGACAAAGGTACCTACCTCTGCCAACTAGAGACCCCCAGTTCTAACATTGGTGGTCAGCGGTGATGATTCTGGACTTGCATTTGTGACTCATATACAGTGATTGGTGTACACTACTAGTGAGTGCAGACCAAACGCAACCACTTACATTTTGGTAGATTGTTTTTCCTGGGATTTCTATTTTTGCCAAGAACTGCCAAGTTTAGTCACCATGAGCAAAACACCATCCATCGCATCTGTAGATTTAGATTTTGAAGAAGAAAATTGGAAAGTTACACTGTAAAACAGCTGAAATACTTCTGCAAGAAATTGAAAGTTGCTATGACCGGTCTCTCCAAGAAGGATACGTTCCAAAAGGCGCTGAGGGCCTGGGTGGAAGCAAGGAGCACCCCTGAGCATGTGGAAGAGCATGAGGAGGGGGCTGAGGATGCAGGAGGGCAGCTAGATGGGCTATTGGGTCCAGGGGGGAGGAAAGCACCTTCCCCAGCAGGCAGCAGTGTCTCTTCCAAGGGCCTGTCCCCAGGAGAGCTGGAGGACAGGGAGAGAAGTAGGGTGCATGAAATGGAGCTGGCCAAGCTTAAGATGGGTGGGCAGTTAGAATTGGAAATTAAGAAATTGGCCCTAGTGGAAAAGAGGATGCAAATGGAGCATGAGAGAAGTTTGAGGGAGTTGGAGTTGAAAGCTAGGAGCTTAGAGATTACTCCCTCTGGTGGCAGCACACCGTCCATGCCTGTTGAAGCAAGGGTGCATATACCTAAAGATGTGGTGAAAGAGTTCTATAAGAATGATGACATTGGGCAATGGTTTAAAGCCTATGAGGTAGCTATGACCTCACACCGGGTCCCTGAGAAGGATTGGGGAGCGGGGTTGTGGGGGCGATTCCTTAGTGAGGGGCGGGATACCTTATTAGACTTGCCCTCTGAAGTCCACAATTCTTATGGTCATATGAAAGAAGCATTGATGTCCAGGTATGGGTTGACGCCTGAACTGTATAGGCAGAGGTTCAGGAATTGCAAAAAGTTGGAGGGCAGTACCTGGGTAGAATATGTGACTTTTTTTTGCAGAGCATTGGATGGTTGGGTGAAGGGTAGCAAAGTGAATGATTTTGAAGCGCTCTTTGATTTGATTGCATGGGAGCACTTGTCAGGAAATTGTTTTCCAGAGCTACGCCAGCACCTTATTGATAGTAGGCTGACTAACCCTAGGAAGCTTGCTGAGGAGGCGGACCGCTGGGTGAGCACCCGGGTCCACAAGGGTCACGTGGGAGACTCCGCCAAAGGTGGGCAGGGTCCCCAGCAGAGGAATGGGGGTGACAAGGGTAAACAGAGGGAGTTCCAGAAAGGGCCCCAAAGTAATCCCCAAGGGAACCAAGGGAAGGGTTCCCAGCCTCCCCCTGAAAAGAAGCCAGGGGCCCCGACAGATAAGCCTGTTCACAGGGGGCCCAAGACTTGCTTTAAGTGTGGTCAAGTGGGCCACTGCTCCTGGGAGACTAGATGTCCCTTGTATGGAAAATCAGCACCCACTGGTGCACCACCCCGGCAGATAGCTGGTGTAGCCCTGGGGGAGGAGATGGGTGCCCAAGGTCGGTGGGGTCCCGTAGCAATGTCCTTGGTCTCTTTAGGAGACAGTGGGATGGTCCCCAGGACCCAACTGCCTGATAACACTAAAAAATACAGGCAGTGGGTGACCATCAATGGCCAAAGGGTGGAGGCTCTGAGATACACCGGAGCCAGTGTGACAGCTTTCAGTTGTCGGCTGGTGTCTGAAGAGCAGGTGATCCCCAATGCATTCTGCCCAGTAGTTGCCGCGGACAACTCAGAGAGCCACTGCAGAGTGGCTCAGGTTCCCTTTGAGTGGGGGGGGTCTCAGGTACCTTTCAAGTAGCTGTGAGGCCAGCCATGCCTGTAGACTGTCTGTTGGGCAACGATTTAGAAAGTTCAGCTTGGGCAAAGGTGGAGAGATGGTCTCATTTGGAGATGTTGGGTCTGCCTGAGTGGGCGTGCGCGAGCACTCGGTCTATGGCAGCCAGTAGAGGTGTTCAAGAGGACCTGGAGCCTGAGAGGGTGGCCCAGGTGCCTGCCTTGGAGAGAAGAGGCAGGGGGCGTGAGAAACCAGCACCCGTAGTTCCCACGGTCCAGGAGGAAGCAGAACCTGAGGGGGATGCTCTGGAACCTACAGGGGAGCAAGTGGCCGAACTAGGGGACCTGCCTGAGCTGACCCATTGGCAGCAAGAAGGATGACCCTCCAGGGAGGAGTTCTGAGAGGAGCAGAACAAGTGCCCTTCTCTTGTGGGTTTGCAGCAACAGGCCACAAACCAGGCAGCAGGTGATCAGTCTGGATCACATTGGATCTACTGGGAGAATGGTCTCCTGTATAGCGAGCCTAAGGTAGCTGATCCTGGGTCAGCCCGTGTGCTGGTGGTACCCCAGCGCTTCAGAGCCTTCCTACTGGGTTTGGCTCATGATGTGCCTTTAGCAGGAGATCTGGGGCAGGGCAAGACCTTTGAAAGGCTTGTCACCCACTTTTATTGGCCCCAGATGCGCAAGAGTTCAGACACTCATTGCAGGACATGTTAGACTTGCCAGGCAAGTGGAAAAAGTAGGAGGAAGCACAAGGCTCCCCTCCAGCCATTCCCTGTGGTCAGCACCCCCTTTGAACGGGTGGGTATTGACATTGTGGGGCCACTGGACCCCAAGACAGCCATGGGCAACAGATTCATCCTGGTCTTGGTGGACCATGCCACCCGGTACCCGGAAGCCATCCCTCTTCGGACAGTGGCGGCCCCCGTGGTGGGATGTGCACTGATGGGGATTTTCTCCCGTGTGGGGTTCCCCAAGGAGGTGGTGAGTGACCGTGGTACAAACTTCATATCCAAGTATATGAAGTCTCTGTGGCAGGAGTGCGGTGTTACCTATATGTTCACCACTCCTTACCCCCCCCAAGGAAATGGGCTGGTTGAGAGATTCAACCGGACCCTGAAGGGCATGATTATGGGTCTGGAAGAACCCATGAGGCGTAAGTGGGATGTCCTCTTGCCATGCCTTCTCTTTGCTTACCGTGAGGTGCCACAGAAGTCCTTAGGGTTCAGTCCCTTTGAACTGCTCTATGGTCACCCGGTAAGAGGACCTCTGAGTTTGGTGAAAGAAGGCTGGGAGAAAGCTCCCAGTAAACCTCCCCAGGATGTATTTAGCTACATGCTGGCCTTTAGAAACCAAACTAGGCGATTCAGACAACTCGCTGAGGTGAATCTGGAAGCCAGCCAGGAGGAGATGAAACGGTGGTATGATCAGAATACCACTCTGAGCGAGTTTCAGCCTGGGCAGAAAGTGTGGGTCATGGCCCCCGTGGAGCCTTGCGCACTCTGGGATAAGTGGACCGGACCATTTGAGGTGGTGGAGCACAAGAGTAACGTCACCTACCTGGTGGACTTGCGGTCTCCCAGGAACCCTTTGCGGGTCCTACATGTCAACCACCTAAAGCCCCATTTTGAGAGGTCCGAAGTGGGCATGCTCCTAGCAACAGATGATGGAATGGAAGAGGAGACAGAACCTCTTCCTGACCTCCTGTCTGCAACAGAGCAAGATGGGTCAGTGGAGGGTGTGAATCTCTCTAACTCCCTGACACCTGAGCAGCAGGAAGACTGTCGCCAAGTAGGTATTTGCTTGCCTAACCATCCAGCCTGCCTCTGCTAGCTTGTGTATTGTATGTCTGGGTTTGTGAGTGACAGGGGCTGGGGGACTCCAGGAGACAGGGTGAGACAGCACAGGGCTGAATAGACCTATCTGTGCATGTAGAGTGGTGGGAGGAGTAGCACCTGGGCCTGAATAGGGCTGTGCCTGCCTTCCACAATGCTGGCTCCACCTCCTGTGGTGCGTCTGATGTCCCTGGTCCACATTGACAAAGGAAGAAGGTGTGCACTGGCAGAATGCACCCAGAACTGGTTTGGACTAGGTACAGGACCCTCTGCCTTCAGAGGACAAAGGATTTGCTAGTATAAATATTGGGACCCAGACCCCAAGATTTTAGATCACTTCTGGGAAACAAGAAGAACCTTTGCTGAGGAGAGGAACCAGAGAAACTGAAGGAGGAGACTATCCCTATGCTGTGTGCTGTTTGAGGGATTGGCCTGCAGTGGTTGCCTGATTGCCAAAGAAAGGAGAAAGGAACTTTGTGATTACTTTCATCAACTTGCAGAACATCTCCAAGGGCTTGAAGATTGAGCTTGCCTCCTGCTGAAGTCTCAGGGATACAAGACTTCACCAACCAGCTCCCCTGAATTCCCTTGCTGGGAATTTGAAGTGCCTACTGTTGTGTTGGGCCTTCTGAGAGACTGCGTGTCGCTGGGAGCTGGAAGCGCGACTCACGAGGAAGAAGCGTGTCGCCGCGGCAGCCGCTGTCGTCGCATCGCCGAGAAAGCGTGCCGCCACTGCCGCTGTTGACATCGCATCACCGAAGCGCCTCGCATCACCGGAGAGGAGTGTCGCATCAGACGCCGTCGCATCATCGGAGAAGCGTGTCGCAGGGCCTGTCGCGGCTCAGAAGATTCACCGAGTCGCCGCACCGCCGTCTGGCGTGCACGCATCACCCCCTTCGTGTCGCATCAAGAAGAAGACGCCATTTTGTTTCATTGCACCGGGTCGTCATCGCATCGCGGCGCTGCGGGTCGCATCGCCACAGAAGCGCAGTAAGAAACTGACGCATCACCTCCCCACGTGGTGAAGAACCGACGCATCACCTCCTCTCCGGTAAGGAACCGATGCATCACCGTCCCCTACGCAGCAGTAGGGAACTGACGAATCACCTCCCCCGGAGCAAGGAACCGACGCATCACCGTTCTTGCGTGTAAGGAACCGACGCATCACCTTCCCTGCAACTCTTTTGTTTGTATCGTGTTACGCATCCAAAGGTACATTGAATGTTGAGTGTCGCATTTACCATCTTTATTGAACTGAACTATTTTCTACCATTGACAGTCAAATTTTTCATAGTGTATTGTGGATTTTTGTCGTTTTGGGTCTTGTGTTAAGTCTATATAAAAATACTTATTTTTATAATACAACCTGTGTGGTGTCCATCTGTAGTGTTGTCACTGTGTTACTGTATGTGTTCACAAATGCTTTACACACTGCCTCTGAGATAAGCCTGCCTGCTCGTGCCAAGCTACCAAGGGGGTGAGCAGGGGTTATTTTAGTAGTGTATCCCCCTTACCCTGACTAGAAGCAAGGGTCCCTATTTGGACAAAGGTACCTACCTCTGTCAACTAGAGACCCCCAGTTCTAACACACTCCTCCTGTGCTGGATGATCTTGAGGATGACTTTTTCATGCAGTATCATCTGCCTCATCCTGATTCTTTGCCCCTGCATGGTGCTGTGCGCAAGGTGCTTACCCCTGAGTGGTGGGATGTTGACAAATCCGTTCTCCCTCGCTTTTTGAGTAAGCGTTATCCATTGGGGGGCTTTTATGATGGGTTCCCTCAGTCGGTCAAGGTTGATAATTTGATGGCTGGCCTTTCCTCGCAGGGCATGTTTCTGTCGAATGATGCCCTTTCTTCTGACGCTGTTGATAAAATGGTGGAGGGGGTTGTGAAGCGTTCATACGCCGCTTCCAACTTTGCTGTCCGGGCTACGACCTACTCCAACTATATGGTCCAGTCCCTATTGTAGGATTTCCAGGCCCTGGCTTTTCTATTGCAGGAGGCGGAGGATGCCTCCTCTCTCTTTGCTCTCATGGAACTGCAGATGCGATACCTCTCTGACATTTCCTTTGATAATTTGTGTGTGGCAGCGGCTGCTTCTGGGGCTTCCATTGCTGCATGTCGTCATATCTGGATGAGGTCTTGGAAGGCGGAGTCCTCTCAGAAGTCTGTACTGCTTAATTTGCCGTTTGTCAGTTCCAAGGTGTTTAGGCCCGAGCTGGAGGAGTTGGCCAAGCAGTCAGCTGAGAATCATAAGCTTGTGGCTCCCGTTTGACCTTTTTCTCGGGGACGTGGGTTTGGTTATTGCCGTGTTTTTGGCTTTCCTTCCACCAGGGGTGCTCAGCAGCCCTTTCGAGGCATGGGTCGTGGCCAGGGGGCACCTGGTGGTGACTAGTCCCGGTCGCAATCCAGTGGTTCTGCCTCCGCTCCTTCTACGAAGCAATGACTATCTGCCATTTCCGGTTGGAGGTCACCTTTGCTTCTTTTGTCATCGCTGGCTGAGCCTTCCCAATGCCTGGGCAGTCTGGACAGTGTCCTCCGGTTACCTGATCGAGTTCTCCTCTCATCCCCCTCAGGTGTTCCGGGAGACTCCTCTGCCGTGTCATTCTCTGAGGTGGGTGGCCTTGCTGGAGGGCGTTCGGCTTCTCTTGGAGAAGGCTGCTATTGTGGAGGTCCCTCCTCTGGAGAGGGGGCTGGGTTGTTATTCCATCCTCTTTCTGGTCTCCAGAAAGGATACGACGAACTTGCGCCCTGTGTTGGATCTAAAAAGGGTCAATCTCTACATTCCTCGTCGTCATTTCAAGATGGTGACTTTGCTGTCTATCCTGCAACTTGTGCTGCCGGGTTGCTTCCTTGCCTCCCTCAACTTGAGGGACACCTATCTGCATGTGCCCATCCATCCTGCGGATCAGCGGTTTCTTCTCTTTGCAGAGGACTCCTAGAACTTTCAGTTCCAGGTGCTTCGGCCTTTCATCGGCACCAAGGCTTTTTACGAAGCTCTGGTGGGTATTCTCCATTCCAAGGGACTTCAGGTTTTTCCCTGCCTTGATGATTGGTTGATTGTTTCTCCTTCTTTCTCTCAGGCACAGAAGGATGTGGACCAGGTCTGTCATCTTCTGGAGTCCTATGGGTTCCTCATCAATCACAGGAAGTCCTCCCCGCAGCCCTCCCAGACTCTGAAGTGCCTGGGGGCTCTCTTTCAGATGGATCTGGGGATATTGTTTCTCTCCCATCTTTCGTGGGTTCTGCCTCCGTCCCAGGTGTCTGCCCGGCTCTGGTTGCGGAGTCGAGGGGAGATGACTTCCACTCTGCATCACCTTCCTTGGGCCCGTCTCCATTTGTCTCCCCTCCTTCTCGGCTGTGCTGTTTCTGTTCAGACCGCCAACCAGGTTGTTCGCGCTTATGTGAATCGGCAGGGAGGTATGTGCCGGTCTCTGTTTCCCCTTTCCAGAAGGATCGTCTATGGGCTGAGCGGAATCTCCTTTCTCTGTCGGATGTCTATATTCTGGGGAGGGAGAATGGGCATGCAGACTCGTTGAGCTGGGTGTTTCCTTCCTCAGCGACCATGTGTCTGTCCCCTCCTCTGTTCATTTGGATTCTCTCCCGGTTCGGCCTTCCTTGGCTGGATCTCTTTGCCTGAGAAGACTCTACCCTTCTTCCTCATTTTTGCAGCCTTGTTCCATATCGGCTGGCCTGGGCGATCGATGCTTTCTCCGTTCCGTGGTCCTAGGTACTCCTGTTTGCCTTCCCGCCCTTTGCCTTGATTCCCATAGCCCTCTGGAAGATTCGGGTGGATCGGGCGGAGGTTCTTCTGGTTGTGCCGGAGTGATCCAGGCGGCCTTGGTTTCCCCTTCTTCTGGACTTGTCGATATGCCCCCATTGGCAGTTTCCCCTGTGTCCTTCTCCGCTGCGTGCTCCTCTTGTCAGCATGTCCTCTCTGCGTCGCCTCCGGCTGGGGGCTTGGCACTTGTGAGGTTAGGTTTGTTGGGCCAGGGTTGTTCTCTCGAGGTGGGCCAGAGCATCCAATTGTCTCGCAGGCCCTCACCCCTGCAATCTTATGGCCATCATTGGAAGCACTTTGTCTTCTGGTGCCAGGAGAAAGGTCTGACTTCCTCCTCCTGTGCTGCTGTGCGGGCACTGGACTTTTTGCGTGATGGCTTTGTCATGGGTCTGGCTGTCTCCACTCTCCATGCTCAGTGGGCTGCCATTCTTGCCTTCCGGGGTTCTACTGTGGCTTCTCTCTCCGCCTTGGTGGCTCGCCTTTTGCGGAGCTTTTTGATACAGCGTCCTGTTTCACACTTTCCTGTTCCGGCCTGGTATCTTCCCTTCGTCCTGCAGGCTTTGACTGGTCCCCCTTTTGCGCCTTTGCTCTCTGTTGACCTTTAGTTGCTTTCGGCGAAGGTTCTTTTTTTGGTGACTGTTTCTTCTAGGCGGCGGGTTGGTGAGCTTGGTGCTTTGCTGGCTTCCCCCCCTTTTTTGCGCTTTTGCTCTGTCAAGGTAATTCTGCGTCCTAGTCAGTTTTTTCTGCCTAAGGTTTTGTCTTCTTTCCACTGTCAGGAGGATATTGTCCTTCCTGTTTTTTTCCCTTACACCTCCTCCCCTGAGGAGGGGGTTCTGCATTCTTTGGATGTGTTGGGTACTCTCCGCATCTATCTGGATCGGACCAGTGCTTTTCAGAAGGTGGATTCCTTATTTGTTACGTACGGTCTCTCTCTCTGGGAAGGGTCTTCATCCTTTCTTGTCCACTTTGACTCATTGGGTGAAGTGTGCTGTTATTTTGGCTTTTAAGTCTGCTCACTGTCCTCTCCCTTCTTCTGTCCAGGGTGGGTCCACCCGGGGTGTCTCCTCCTCCTGGGCCATGTTTAAGGATGCCTCCTTACGTGACATTTGTAATGCTGCCACGTGGGCCTCTCCCTATACCTTTGTTTCTCATTACAGTCTTCAGTTGGGGATGGCGGCCTCGGCTGCCTTTGCTGCTCTGTTTTGTCGGCTGTACATGATTTGTAATGTGTACTGCTTTCCTTGTTGTTAAATGGACCTGTTCTATGTTGCATTTCCTGGTCTTTGTCTTACAATCACTGTGCACTTGGGTATGGGCTCAGTGTTAAGGAATGAGACAGGAAGACGGACAAGGAGGTAATGCCCGGTTACTCACCGGTAATAATTATTACTCTGAGTCTGGTCTTCCTGTTCCATTCCTGAGCCCTTACCTCCTTCCCTCCCTGTTTTTGTTTTCAGGTGATTGTTTTTGTGTTTGGTTTTCTTCTCTGGGTTTCTTTGGTATTCTCAGGATGTCTTCGTGATGCACTTCCCCCTTTATGCACACCGACTTGGTGGCGCAATATTGGGGGAAGTGTTAAAGCTCTGCTAGGTATAGGGTTTCTGTGGAGCAGACGAGCTGCTCAATGTTAAGGAATGGAACGGGAAGACAAGGTCTCGGAGTAATGAATATAACCGGTGAGTAACCGGACATTATCAGACATCCCACATCCTCCATGCCGGTTTCCTCCAACCGCTTGCTACATTACGGGTTATCTCCTTCCACTCTTTACTTGTTTGAACCCAGACTCTCCTCATTCCGTTTTCCACTGCATTTGTCCACACATTTAACCAAGAATATTCTCCTTTTTCTCCCCGGTAATTATATCTATTTGCTCTCAACCAAGTTCTTATTCCTGTGAGCCACCAGCATCATATGCTGGCCAGGTAGGAAGGTATCTATATTTTTTAAAAATACCACTTCTTTTCCCTCGCACCCCAGGATTATTAGCTCAGGACCGGAACACAAGAATGAAAAAGAAGCACAAAAATTGGTATCTATCGCCCATCGCTTGAACCATTGCCTCAGGCTGGGGCTAAAAAAAGGCCTGATGAAATTGAACACACACCAGGGTAAAATTGTTGTCTCAATGCTTCATATCCATAGCATAAATAAACTTGGCCCTAAACAGGTAGTCCTCCACCTCATTTCTACTCACACTGTTTTGTGCCTCAATCTTTGCAGTTATCTATTTCCCGTTCCCCCTTTTCTCTTTTCAGCACTTTAGAAGCCGAAATAATAGGCATCGGGATCATCTTGCCCTGCTGCAGCCCCAGATTGCTGGATGATCTGATTCCTCATGTTACACCACCCAACATAATTTAATTTCTTTGGGACCTACAAGGGAGTGCGATGAGCACTCACAGCACGAGGGGCACACGTCAAGCAAAGCCTCACTGCAGCCAGGCACACCTAGAGCAAGTTAGCACATGACTAAGGGAGTGTAACATAATGTACATTGTAAGACGTGTCACACCAGCCCCTTCTCTTCCCCGTCATTGATTTGATGTAAACTTGGGAAATCAAATATGGCCCTTTCTGTAGGGACTAACTGTCCCAATAAAAGAAAATCCAAGTGGATCAGTGGTGGTGATAGTGGCAGTAACACGTGTTAGGGTGGCTGGGGTTCAAGTATTTGCTTGTATGAGGATGGGGGGTCTCCACAAATGAATTTACTAAGTGTTGAGTGGCTTTCTATATGAGATTCGTAATATACTCCCTTTCATAATGATGGTTGTTTTTCAAGGGGTCAATATTGTCGTCTTTTGTGAGATATATCCTAGACGTAGATACAAAAACCTTCATGTAGTTTTAATGATGGCCCACAGAAGTGCCCTGGAGATTACAGATCAGATGGGGACATTAGGCCAGTAATGGGGACCTTTGCCGCGGTGCCTTACAAAATACCTTTGGGGTCTAGTAGATTTGTGCAGGGAGACTGAAGACTTGCACACAAATTGTTTATTTCTGCATCATTAGAAAGGACACATTGTCTCCATGAGATATTATTTGCTTTTGAGATGTGAGGACCAAGGTCTGGTGCTTTATGCATTGTCACTAGGAACAGCTGAAGCACACTTGGTGGTATCCAGGGGGACTCACGGAGCCTTGATCAGGCTGATTTTAGTTTAATCCTTGCAGGGCTTATTGCTGAGGCTGTTCATTTCATTTCAAACATCCCAGGATCTTCAAAATATTAATCTATCCCTCTCTCCTCCACAAAGCTCTCCCTCTCATATCCTTCCTCACCCACCATGCATTTGCATCCCTTTTCATCACTAAAACAGGTTGCCTGATCCAGTCCTCATACAAACTCTTCCTCCTGGCTACCTAATCCAGCGGTTAGACCGCAAAAGCGGCAAAGGTGGGGGTATTGCTATTATATATAAAAACCTGTTTAAATGCCGCATCACAGCTGACCCTCTACCTGACTGTGAGAACTTTGCTTTCTCAATAAGTTTTTCACCTATCCACACATTCTCAGGCTTATTAATCTATCACCCCCCCCCCGGAGCGTCTGGACAATTTCTTAAAGCATTTCCCGAAACTGCTGCTAATCTAGCCAGCTCCCCTTCCAATTTTACGATATTAGGAGACCTTAACCTGCATTTTCACGACCCCACTAACTCTGTAGAATCCATCTTGGCTCGTGTAAAATCAGGCTCGCCTAGGGATCCCGCCCCTCCTCATGTTCTGAACTTAGCGACAGGAACAATTCTCCCAGTGATTTGCGAATTGATTAACTCCTGTATCTCCTCGGGAGTGGTTCCCCCATCTTGGAAATGTGCTATGGTGAAAGCACTACTCAAAAAACCCAATCTTGACCCAGAGCACTTGGGGAATTATCGTCCAATCTCCCTCCTCCTGGTAATCAGTAAAATCCTGGAGAGGCATGTTAATTCAGTGCTATCCGGGTTCTTAGAGTCTAACAACTTGCTTCACTCCTCACAGACGGGTTTCCGGCCCCAACATGGGACAGAGACAGCTCTTCTAGCGGTGGCTGAAGAGTCCAGGAGGATTTTGGACCAGGGTGGCATAGCAGCTATCATTCTCCTGGACCTCAGCGCCACATTCGACACCGTTAATTATAACATCTTGACCCTCAGACTCAGGAGTCTTGGAGTGACTGGGGTTGTTATCAACTGGCTGCAGTCCTTCTTAGAAGACAGGTCCTTTCAGGTCTTCGAAGGAGATGTCGTTTCTAAGCGTATGTCTCTTAGCTGCGGTGTGCCTCAGGGATCTTCCTTGAGTCCTACATTATTTAATGTATACATGAGGCCGCTGGCCAAGATAGTTCGTCCATTTGGCATAAAAATAGTTACATACGCCGACGACACACAACTTGTTGTGGCCTTAAACCACCCAGAAAATTAATCTTCCAACTTAGGCCCCTGTCTGGAGAAGGTAGCTGAATGGATGGAGCTCTCCTGCCTGAAACTGAATGGAGATAAGACGGAGCTCATGCTCCTAGGCAACACTCCAATTCTTAATTCAGGGCTACTGTGGCCAAATTGTCTTGGCCCTGCTCCAGCACGAAAGAATCAGATCAAAAGTCTGGGCATGTGGCTTGATCGCTCCCTGACTTTTGACCACCAAGCGGCGAAATTGTCTTCCACATGCTATGGCATCTTGAGGATGCTTCAAAAAAATGTTCCTCTTCTCCCATTCATTGCTAGAAGGATAATGGTCCAGGCCTTGATTCTCTCACGCCTGGACTATGGGAATGCGCTCCATCTGGGAGCACCCCAAGCCACTACCGCTAAACTACAGGTTATTCAAAATTGCGCAGCTCGCCTGCTCCTCGAGATCCCTTATCGGCAATCTGCCAAGTCTGCGCTGAAGACTCTTCATTGGTTGCCGATATTGGAGAGAGTCAAATGTAAGGCTCTTTGTATCACCCACGAGTCTTTCTGGGGGAAAGGACCGACGATTAATCAATACATCGTCACCCCTTATTACCCTAACAGAAGTCTCCGCTCGGCGAACCTCTTGCTCACTGTTGTTCCAAAAATAAAGAGAGCAAGCGGTGTCCGCTCTTTCTCTTATAACGCTGCTAGGCTCTGGAATGCCCTCCCTCCCTACATACGTCAGGAGTCCAACCATTTGCCTTTCCGAAAACTCCTTAAAACATGGCTTTTCCAAGTCACCGCCCAGTAAAGATGTCTCCTCGGTCCGCTGCCACAGATAGCGCTGGGATGCCTTAGGGTAGCTATGCGCTTTATAAATGTTTTTTTCATTTCATTCATTTCCTGCATACATTTCCAACTGGCCTTCTGACTGCCACTCATAACTGTCGCTTTGGTCAATATCTCCTACGTTCAAATTAATATTATGCAAAACACTCAAGAAGTAGCCATATTACATCAAGAACATATATTATAATGGTTGAGCTCGTAGTAAGGGAAGAAATTGCTATACTGCTTAGAATATTATGGCAAAGGTAATCTAGGAAAAGATAGCCGAAGTCATTTGTACCGGAGTCAGTGTTCTTTATTATTTCCACAGTATATTATTTGTAAGCCTTATTTCATGCTTTCCATATGTTTCTACTTCCAGAGGGGTGATGCTGCGCCTGTGGCTGATCTCCTTCCTCGGGATACTGGCTCATGAGATTCTCCGTCAACAAGTGCAATGTGATGGGTGAGTGTGCTTTTATTAACACCAAATCAAACAAGCATTGGCAAAGCACGGCGAGTTCTGGCCTTGGCAAGTCGCCATATTGTTTTATTTCTTTTTTTTACAAGAGACATGTACATATTTTAGCTTGCTATGACAGTGAGGATAAATGTGGCCTAGTAACATGCTATTTAGAGTAACTGTACTTCTGAAAATACATTCAAGCATTTGTTACTACAGTTCAAATGTAAAATTCGAGTTTACTTTCACACCAGAGCAAAGCAGACACGAGGAAAACACGTTTTGCTGCCTCACAGATTGCATCTAACAGTTACTTTATATGGGGAAAAATACAAGAATCAGTCACGGGTCTCTTCACTGTGATGTTTTCATACTTCGCCCACGATATGGAATTCAATATCTATGGAGTTTCCAGATACTAACCAAACAATATAAAATGCTAATGTATGCTTTTGTAATCAGTCACTAGTGTCAACTGCACCACTGCAATATAAAACATTGGACATTATGATACGGATACCTTGCTTTAATCCAAAAAGTACGAGTTTAACTTGTAAGCATTTCTTCTTAGTTGGTCAAATCTTTCAGACAGTTAAGCTCCATTTACTAACAGGGACAACTAAGCCTTTCATCCTTCTGAGGTTGATAAGTCGAGTACCAATATATTGTATAATAGTCACATCAATTACTTATGGTGCTTTATAACTGCATAACTGCACGCCCTTCATGGATAACAACTTAACATTTGTGCACAACACATATGTAGGGGGAAGAAAGGTGACATCGTTCCCCCACCCCCTAAGAGGGGCGACACGATTTGGTCTAGCGGCTATTACTGCTGACCTTGGATCTATTTATCTAGGTTTGAATTCAGCCTCAGCTTAACATCTTGGAATTCTGTGCTAATCACTTAACCTTCCCACTCCTAAAAAAAAAAAAAGTATAAGGTCTCATTCTCATTTGAAGATCTTTAATGCCCTTGGGCAATGTTCTATCTGTATAAAACTACAAAAATAAAAAATAAGTAGACGAATGCAGCATGGTGCCCTGGAGTACTGTGTGATGTCCAATATACCATAACGTGCACAAACACCGAGAAGGTATCTTGACGCTGAATAACAGATGCTTATGTTACCCAAGTCAATGTCACTCATTTAATCTACCACAGATGGATGAAAGGCTGAGCGGATCTGCTGGCATTTGAACCTGTGATTAGTTGCACCCTAAATGTCAAATCCAGAACATCGAGGCATGCAAACATCGAGGACATAATATCAAATCCAAAATCTCGAAAGTTATTTTCTATATCTAGCTCGACATCTATGTACCCCAGTTACATATATATATACATATATAGAAACTGCTCGGAAACCATTGACATGGAGGCCCAACTAGATGAAATGAGTGTTCTTTTCCTGGATAGGGGATATCCACTGAAAGTCATTGAAACTGCTAGAACTAAAGTGGAATCCAGAATGCGCAAAGATCTCCTAACCAAACATCAGGATATTCCAGGGACACTGGATAACAAGGACACTATAATTCGATGGATCATTGATTTCAGTAATCAACACAAAGATCTAAGAGAAATTATACAAAGGAACTGGAAAATACTTTTACTGGATGAAAGCTTAAAAACAACTCTTTCCCTGCATCCCAGTATCACCAAGAGATGATATTTTGTGAAATAACCAGCATTTTTACTTCTTTCCAAACAGAGAAAGGGAGAGAATGTGTGCCAGTTTTTGTCTGTGTGTGTAAACATTTCTGGTGAAATCTGACAGACACCTCACCATACCCGAATGAAAGCCCCTGTACCTAACTATTTATCACAAAATACATTTATCAGGGGGTGTAATACCCCAAATACCCCCCTGAAGCTACTCACCTGAGTGGATTTATTAGCGTACTGACCCATGGGAACCAGCAATATTTGTTGTGACCCCACAGTTCAAAGTATGTGCTATACAGAAGTTGCTTCTACAGTGGGGAACTGTCCACTCCTAGTCATACGTTGTGTGTGTAGGCCTAAATCTGTGTTATGTATAGTGGTTAATTCTACAGCGTGTGGCAAACTCCTAGGGGCATATTCACAAGGAGCTATCGCCGAATTAACTGCACTTTATCGCAGCCAAAGTCGTGATAAAATTACCTCCCCATTCATAAGCCAGTGTTAACAGTCCACAGCACCAATTTACCTGCGATAGCAGCCGCAAAAAACATCGCCACAGAGGACCCACGCAACTATCGCTAATGAGATGAGGAGTGGGCGTTCCCGTGCAAAAAGGCGCGACAACATCACACCTCAACATTCACAACGACCAGCCACATCGGCGATAAAAACACAAAACAGGCGATAAGCCTTTCATCCTTCTGAGGTTGATAAGTCGAGTACCAATATATTGTATAATAGTCACATCAATTACTTATGGTGCTTTATAACTGCATAACTGCACGCCCTTCATGGATAACAACTTAACATTTGTGCACAACACATATGTAGGGGGAAGAAAGGTGACATCGTTCCCCCACCCCCTAAGAGGGGCGACACGATTTGGTCTAGCGGCTATTACTGCTGACCTTGGATCTATTTATCTAGGTTTGAATTCAGCCTCAGCTTAACATCTTGGAATTCTGTGCTAATCACTTAACCTTCCCACTCCTAAAAAAAAAAAAAGTATAAGGTCTCATTCTCATTTGAAGATCTTTAATGCCCTTGGGCAATGTTCTATCTGTATAAAACTACAAAAATAAAAAATAAGTAGACGAATGCAGCATGGTGCCCTGGAGTACTGTGTGATGTCCAATATACCATAACGTGCACAAACACCGAGAAGGTATCTTGACGCTGAATAACAGATGCTTATGTTACCCAAGTCAATGTCACTCATTTAATCTACCACAGATGGATGAAAGGCTGAGCGGATCTGCTGGCATTTGAACCTGTGATTAGTTGCACCCTAAATGTCAAATCCAGAACATCGAGGCATGCAAACATCGAGGACATAATATCAAATCCAAAATCTCGAAAGTTATTTTCTATATCTAGCTCGACATCTATGTACCCCAGTTACATATATATATACATATATAGAAACTGCTCGGAAACCATTGACATGGAGGCCCAACTAGATGAAATGAGTGTTCTTTTCCTGGATAGGGGATATCCACTGAAAGTCATTGAAACTGCTAGAACTAAAGTGGAATCCAGAATGCGCAAAGATCTCCTAACCAAACATCAGGATATTCCAGGGACACTGGATAACAAGGACACTATAATTCGATGGATCATTGATTTCAGTAATCAACACAAAGATCTAAGAGAAATTATACAAAGGAACTGGAAAATACTTTTACTGGATGAAAGCTTAAAAACAACTCTTTCCCTGCATCCCAGTATCACCAAGAGATGATATTTTGTGAAATAACCAGCATTTTTTACTTCTTTCCAAACAGAGAAAGGGAGAGAATGTGTGCCAGTTTTTGTCTGTGTGTGTAAACATTTCTGGTGAAATCTGACAGACACCTCACCATACCCGAATGAAAGCCCCTGTACCTAACTATTTATCACAAAATACATTTATCAGGGGGGTGTAATACCCCAAATACCCCCCCTGAAGCTACTCACCTGAGTGGATTTATTAGCGTACTGACCCATGGGAACCAGCAATATTTGTTGTGACCCCACAGTTCAAAGTATGTGCTATACAGAAGTTGCTTCTACAGTGGGGAACTGTCCACTCCTAGTCATACGTTGTGTGTGTAGGCCTAAATCTGTGTTATGTATAGTGGTTAATTCTACAGCGTGTGGCAAACTCCTAGGGGCATATTCACAAGGAGCTATCGCCGAATTAACGGCACTTTATCGCAGCCAAAGTCGTGATAAATTTACCTCCCCATTCATAAGCCAGTGTTAACAGTCCACAGCACCAATTTACCTGCGATAGCAGCCGCAAAAAACATCGCCACAGAGGACCCACGCAACTATCGCTAATGAGATGAGGAGTGGGCGTTCCCGTGCAAAAAGGCGCGACAACATCACACCTCAACATTCACAACGACCAGCCACATCGGCGATAAAAACACAAAACAGGCGATAAGGCGCGTTAGCACCAGGAAATCTACACCTGCTCTGACCTGGTGTAAAGTCAGACGGCAGCCTGCAAACCAAAAGGGAGCACAGCCCAGGGCTACATCGGAAGGGCAACAGATGCCATGGAGCCACCCATCATGCGGCCCGGACACCCAAGAGGGCCACAGCACCCACTTCCACCACCCCAGGACCCCAACCCACACCCGGAACACCCACCCCCCCCCGGACCACCACAGACGCAGCGCAGACAAAAACAGCGGAACCCCAGGAAACGTACACGCCGCACAGACCCAACATCTGACAATGTCACCGTCCACCACAGGCTGAAAGGGACAACCATCCTACGCATCCTAACCATCATCGCCTAACAGGCCTACGGCACCAACACAGCGGACAACCAGCATCCCACCCCACACAAAGCTGATGGCTTGGCTACACCTGTTGGCCCCTGGGACACCCCAACCAACACCCGCCAGAGTCGGAGGAGTCTCACAGCCAGCCACATCCAAGTCCCCCACACCTGTCCTGGACATCACCATCACCCTGGTACCCCAGTCCCCATACGTACAACACAATGCGCAGGATCCGCTGGAGACCAAGCAAGGACCACACGCCCAAGCAGGATGCACGTGTTGGGGGCAACACACAGCACACATGTACTACCTGTGCCCCCTGGTGACACAGCACACAATCACCGCACCAGGAAGCACACGTCTCACATCAATGTGCAGGCAACAACAGAACACCGTGGAACCCCCAACAATGTCGCCTTCAAATACACAGCCAGTGTGCATGACACCTTCATCCTCCGACAGTCCATCATCAACCAGCGTTCCCAGGATGGCAACAAGGGAAATGCACAGCCCCTTGGCAATATCCAAATGAGCACCCCACACACCTCAACTCCACAACCATGCAACTCACAACTCTGGCAATGCACACGTCACAAAATCACATACAACAGGCACAACAACATGCCCACCCACCAAACACGACAGAACAACTTACAATGTTCACATGGGCAAGACTTGAACATGAGCCATCAACGGCATGGCATCTCAGCCACATAATAGCCGAATGTGGGGAGAGGTGGCAACCAGGCATGTGTGAAGGATGCAGTAGAACCATGATCGGGAAAGCACACAATGCCAAGAGTGGCGGAGATGTGCTGGACAGACCGCAGTATGCAGAACACACCCATATCCATGGCGACATACACCTCTGGCGTATGGAGTGCAGTGGACAGTGGACGCAACCATGTCAGCCCAGCCAGTGGGGGACCTCGTGGAAATGTTGCCTGTGACGCCACCCCCTGAGCGTCACTGGAGTGGGATGGCCCGGCGTAAGCCACGCCAGCGTAGGGGTGTGAATAAAAAGCACGTAGGCCTGGGCGTGGTCCTCTCCCAAAAGCCCCACGTCCCTGCCAGGGCTGCGCCTCCCACCCCGCCACGAGGCCGACGCCGTCCTCATGAGTGGAGTGGCCTGCGATGCAGTGCGCCTGCCGGACCCCGGCACGCTGGACCACGAACCCGTCAGGCCCGCCCCTGCGCAGCCAGGCCACACTGATCACCTGCCGACACCGGGGTGTGTCAAGGAGGGCCCACCATGTGCCGGCGCGAGCTCCAAGCACGAGTCCCGCGACCTTGGCAGTCAGCTCAGACCACCACGGCCTCCACGCCACAGGCCCGCTTCAGTCCTTTCTCGTTGACGTACTCTACTGCCGCCTACGGCCTACTCTTCGGACCAGTAGGTCCCATATGTGAAACTGTGTCCTGAGTCATGAATGGCAGTGACCCCAAATCCGGGCCAGCGGCCACAGCACCAGAACCCCCCCGATCAGTGAGGCATAGTTCCATATGGGCATCTTGCGACACGTGGTGCCACTAACCCTGTTCAACGCCAGCCGGCTACACGTGGTGCCACTAACCCTGTTCAATGCCAACCGGCTACACGTGGTGCCACTAACCCTGTTCAACGCCAGCCGGCTACACGTGGTGCCACTAACCCTGTTCAACGCAGGCCGGTGGGGCCATCCAACCCATGCCGGTGACACTAGGTGAATGGGCCGTGCTGACCGCTGCCTCAGGCCTACACCACGGTCAGGTAGGTCACACATTTGGAACTGAGTCTTGATTACACCATGGCTGTGAACATTATTTAAGGCAGAGAACAATTCACTATACACCCGTCGATATGTGGTGGCAACAAGTCTGTGCATGGCATCACAACCACACGTGTCTGTGGGCCTACGCGGACTACTGCCCTCGGCCTACGCTGCACACGAGTGGGATCACAGATTTGGAACTGAACATCGGTAATTCAAAAGGCAGAATACATTTCATCGCACGCACGGAGAGGCGTAAGAGGATGACGCGTTGCAGTCCGGAGGGAACAGGATCAACGTTACGGAGGTGATTGAACACTACCGACAACTGCCACTGTGTCACAAACTCTGTGCCTAGCGAGCCAACGACACGTGGATGTGGGCCACTGCTGACCGCTGCCTCCGGCCTACACTGCGGTCCAGTAGGTCCCATGTGTGAAACTGTGTCCTGAGTCATGAATGGCAGTGACCAGATGTCTACTGCAGGGGTGATATCACTAAACTCCCTGCTGTCAGTGAAGCAAACGAATGCATCACAAGCACACGACACGTGTCTGTGGGCCCATGCTGACCGCTGCCTCCAGCCTACACTGCGGTCCAGTAGGTCACAGAGTCTTGATTTGGCAATGTTGGAGTTCACATCTGTGAACCGGCATCATCGCAGACTGCATCCCCTCACAGCACCTGTGCCACTAAGTGTGTTCCCCGACATTCATGGACACTCACTGGTCGTACATTGGTGGCGTTTGAGTCCATGGAATAGGGGCTAGTTTTCATCCTCATGTAGCTGATACCTAATCGTTGGTGACAACGAGGGTTGCGCTTTCCACTCCTCCATTTGCTGCTTCCGGATAACATCAGACCTTCCGCATTATGCCCTGGAGGACACCTTCCACTGTCCCCCACAGCACTCCGCAGCATACACCTCGGACATTGATGGGGACCCGCTCAGGTCGCCTGGCCCATCTGACTGCACCGCAAGTCACCGTCCCGTGGCTGGGTGCCTGTGCCGGCCGCAGTGCATCCGGGGCCACTAACTCTGTGCTGCTCAGGCCTGGGACCCCTTCTTCTGAGACATTGAATGGCCTCTGTAGCGATGGTCTTGGGGTCATCAATGCCATGTGTCTGTGGCCCTGCGCTGTCCGCATCCTCCGGCCTCAACTGCGGGCCACCAGGGCCCACACATAGCATCGAGTCTTGACCGGCCCGGACGTCGCAACACCTCAGGAGGCACACGCCACCACGGCAAGGACCACCTCCAACCGCCAACTGCCAGAGTCGGAACGGTGGTCCTGACAGACCTACTGTCATAAGGTTTCTGCACATACACAGAGCTATGCACAGGAAAATGGGACCCCGGAATACAGTGGTTTGCCACCATATACCGTAGCACCCAAAAACCCCAACCCAACTAGCTTAGCATCCCATTAGCACCCAAGTACTAATGTTTGGACAACCCAGAACACGGTATCTTTATCTCAGGACTCGCAGAAGCAAGAACACTCTTTCGTCACTCACTCGTACTTGTCCACAAGGTGCGTAGGAAGAGACACTGGATAGGTTAAAATGTTTATTCCAACTTACGTGCTCTAATGTACAGTACACGTGTCAGCACTAATAGCATAATGCATATGACTAATATAAGCAGCATGGTTACAATTCCATAGAATACAAACGGGAAAGCATTTCATAACTCAGTGGATAAATGTCTAAATAACATTACCACCCTCCCCGTGCAGTAAGATAGTTTATTATAATAATAATAGACCTCTGGGCTTTGACTAGCGAACCCCCATACCTCAGTCTCTAGATGCAGAATTACATCAGCAGGACATCATAGCTCTTCTCACTGAAAGGGATTTCTCCAAGTGTGTTAAGCGCTAGTAAACCACAGTATTAAAAGCATACCAAATTCTTCATGGCAATTGCACCTAATGTTATGTCTGGGTGCGCGAGACTGGCCATATCAGGAAGAACCAAAATACATTGTTATGCGACCTTGTACATGTTTGTGCAGACTGAGCCCAAAAAGGTGAACAACAGAAAATGCAGACAGTGCAAAAGAACTTGGCACGAGCAAAGGGCGAGGGGGGCCCGGCTCAGTGTAACGTGCGCAAAGAAAAGCAGCATGGCAGCCAGGCCTAGGCCAACATAACAAGGCAGGTAACAATCCACAAGACACCCTCCCCTGGTCAGTCCAGCGGCCAGGACAGAGGCCCATCAGAGGAAAAACAGAGCCGTCGGAGCACAGGGAGCGCCCAAACGGCGAAGGGCAGGTCAATCCATGAAAGAATAAGTGCAGAGAAAAGCCATACCCTCCAGGAGTTCATCATTGGAATTGTCAAAAAACATAGATGCCATCCAATCCATGAGATCAAAAGAGCAGGAATGCTCCTCAACAAAGGGAGCATCCAGAAGCAATGCGGGACAGCTTGCGTGATAATTGAAACAGCTTCGTTGTAGGAGATCCTGGGCAGCCGCCCAGATATCCCATTGCGCCAAAATCCCCAGTGCAGCCGCACGCGCCATACAGCCAGCAACGGAACAGTCCTGCTCATGGGCCTCTAAGGGACCCATCAACTGAACAAAATCCGGAACAGACAATGACGAATTGGAGAGGCAATAATCCAGAGTCCAGGTGAAAGGACAGCGGACACAAGTCATCACAGGTTGCACGCAAGTGAAATACGCAAAGCGAAATGAAAGAGTATATGACACACTCAGTGTCGCCAATGGCAAGACACCAAAACCGGCCAAAAGGCGCTCACGGAGCAGCTGGAGGCGTTCTGGATCGAGCAGGTCCCATCGGGGAGCAGCCATTGCGCAGAAAGCAAATTAAGAGCAAGACACCAGCCGCTAAAGCGAGGATCAATGGGAAACCGCCAAAGACACTGGAAAAAATAGAATGTATGAAAGCCGGGATGGCACCAAAAATAGTTTGGAAGAAGGACACCAAGCCCGACCCCACGACCTTAAAAAGTGTACTAGGCCTTCAGTGTTAGATGCGTTAAAAATACGATGTATTAACTCCCCAAAATGTTGGGGGAGATTAGTGTTTAAAAGGGCCTGTATTTCACTGTGGGTACTCGCCACCTGGAGAATGAATGTCTCCCGGGCGGACGTGAGCATAACTTCCTCGTTTAATAATAGTGCCTTTATTCTGCTCAGTCTATTGAAATCTGCTTCCATGGTAGGGATGGAAGGCCAAATAGAGATATCAACCTTGCCATGAGGGGGAGGAAAAAGCACATTTTTGCAGCAGACAACCCTGTGCGAAACTGTTACAATGTAAGGAATGCCAGCCTGCAGGCCACAACAGTTTTCGTTATTTAAAAGTAAATAACTACCATTGGAAAGGAGAGTGAAAGTAGGAGAAATAACAGGAGCAGGAATACCTTTCAGCACACAAGCAAGATTAGGAGCGGAAACGCTACATGAGCCATGCAATTTAATGTGTTTACAAATAAGCGAATGACCCATAGTCGAGTCGCAGTACTCCCCGTGAGAAAGACTTCCTTGCCGTCCCGAAGGCATTTATACATGAAAGGCAAGGACCAGAGTTCATGCAGGAAAGCACTGCCCAAGGGCCGGTAACGGCCCACAGGATAATGTTTCATGCACGAGTCAAATTCAAACAAGGAAAAAGGTAAAGCGATAACCCCATGGACTAGCCATACAGCAGAATCGAGTTCTGCAACAGAGAACGGCAAAGGATCCATCTTTTCGATATGTAATAGAGTGTAAGTTGCATCTTTCATGGACATAAATTGCTGTTTGTCAGTTAAGTTAAAAGGTAGAAACAAGGCAGAGGTGTTCAAAAAATGCCAAGGAACTTTACCTAACTTGAGCGTTTGTAAAGTCCATGCACCTGCATAACTGAACGCAATTGATTCTGACCATGATATAACACAGAAACATCATCTTGTACAATATCAACAACAGAGGACACAATATTCTCCAAAGTATAAATGCGAGAAGACAGGGTATTAATACTATTGTCAACAACAGCGAGCACCTTTTCCAAATTTGCTTGATCTATTTCCCGAAGACGGGAAGCAGCTTCCATTTGTGATAGCTTCCAGAGTTCATTATATGTCTCATAAATGAATCTTTTAGGTCGGGGACCACGAGGTCCCAAAACAAAGTCGGACAGATCAATATTGCCTGAAAGGAGGGACAAATGTTGTTTAACAGAATCAAGGGACGAATGTTGCAGCCATTGTTTGCATAATTTACCAACAGAATATGTAGTGACAGTACGGGAATCAGTAAATCTCGGATCAGGCCTATCCTGTGTGTAATTAGCTCCTGAGTCGTGAAAACGCATTTGACATGCATTTGATGATGTAGGCCATACCAACCAGGGTGACTGAACTAGCTCAGAAACATTATACGAATTATTTTGTAACAGAGCCTGCAGGGACACGAGGGACATATTGAATCGTGAGCTTTCATTGGGAAAACTCGACAGGGATGGTATTGATGGAGTATTCAATTGTTTAGTGGTTGCTAAGCCCCAACATGTAGTCTGATAGATGGAGACATTGAGGAACATAATTTGTGTAGGGATGAGGCAAGCACGGTGTAATGCCTCGGTTCCCTGTACCTGCCATGGCTTGGAGCCCCAAATAGATTTTAAATCCACTGTATTATCCCAGTACTCATAACCACCCACAGCTAGGGCACTTAGAAAGGAACCTGAATAAAGCAATTTGGTGTGTGTTAACATAATTTTCTGAGTTGATGTGTTATTTAGTCTAAAATAATAGGATGCAGGGTTCGACCGATTAAAATCAGTAAAATAATTAAACTTATTTCGAAGAGTTTGAGAGCTACCTGGCAAGGGGTTTGGACAATGTTCCCATTGGGTATAGTTAACAGAACTACGCAGGGCACTGGGCTTATGGAGAAAATGATTACCCCAATGTTGGTAACAATACAAATCGGCATAATTAGCAGAATTCATATATAGATCTTCAGCATTAAAAGATGCATAATATTTTAAATCGGCAAACAATGCTTCAACGGCATGCACATCCCAATCATCAGAATGAATATTATTTTGTACTACATCACCCATTGAAACACGAAGGACATTAGGTACATTAATAATTTCCGTCGGACCATGGATTTGATAGTTCACTGCATCCCATACGATGCCATCAGCAACTGGGAAAGCTGAAATGTTCACAAATGTGTGGTCACGCTTCATGATGTGAGACGAGGAATGAGGAGCCAAAGTTCCAGAAACATAGTCTACAGCAGAGCGTTCAGGTAAATAGTGACCATTAATTAGTAGAAAAAACACTGTGACAAAGCCAATGGACATGAACAAAAATATAAAGAAAAGTACCAACCAGATGTATGTCCAGGGTGGAATCAAAAAATTGTCTCTAAACCAGGATATAAAAATACTGAACTTGGATGGAACTTTTGAAGATGTGGAATCCGAATCAAAGGAATAACGAGTCGGGCTTAGTGGCGATATTGGTTGATGTGCCACCGATTCAGATGCAGGATAAGTATACTCGTCCTCGTCGATGTTGGTGGAGAGTTGGGGATCAATTATAGTTTCAGGCAAAGTAGAGGATTCAGGCAAATCAACCATCTCAATTACAGCATCAGCGATCGTTCGTGCAGCTGGACTATGAACATATGTCCGATAAATGGCAGGACAAGAGACCGCTGGTGTGACACTATTCAGGATCGGCCAGGCGCTGTAGCTTGACATTTTCCACTGAGATGTATCTGTTCTCCTTGCGACCAGGAAGCGGTGGTAAAATGACTGTACGTGTTCCCTTCAAGCCCAGAACTGGAACCGGTGCACGAAAAGAGGGGCCGAATTCTTTTTGTTTTCAACCTTTTCTCGAACCAGTTCTCCAACCTTTGGAAGCCAGCCGGCTACCGGAATCTGCAACGCAGGATCTGTGGCTGAAGGCAAATGTGTAGTTGCAAGTTTGTCTCGGGCTTCTTGTAAGTCCTGTAACATAGCAGAATGGTTATCTACATCAAACTTGGCGGATTGCGCCGCGATGTCTGGACCCTCAAGGTCAGGCACAAACATTCTTATGCCAAAGAGCATTTCGTATGGGGTCCGCCCACCAAGAGGTCTTCTAGGGAGATTATTAAGTGCACGCTGAACGGTATACAAATGGGCCAGCCAGTTCCTGCCAGTACCTATAACCCTAGCTGTTAAGGATTGCTTTAAGTCACGGTTCATTCGTTCAACGATAGAGTTGCCCTCAGGCCTATACGGAGACGAACATTTCACCCGCACCCCAAGCGAAGCCATTGCATCCTTGTAAGCCCTAGAGGCAAACGCTGGACCTTGGTCCGAATGGAAGGTGCCGCATGCGAAAATTCCCACAAAGACACGCAAATCCCTGATTACATTTCGGGCGTCAGCACTCCGTTGTGGCCAGACCCAGAGAAACCGTGTGCACGAGTCCACTGCCACTAAGATGTATTTATAGGCAGTGTCTGATGAGAATGGACCGCAGTGATCCAAGTAAACACACCCAAAGGGTCTGTTAGCAATGCAGAGCGGGGTTTGTGGTGGACGTGTTACCGTGGAAGGCTTAATCTGTTGACAAACATCGCAAGAAAGCACAAAAGCACGGGTGTCTTTATACAATCCACGCCACCAATAACGCTGCTGCAATATGGAAACTGTAGCTGACACACCTGCATGAGCCGAAGCCATGCCTTCGTGTGCAGCTGATATCAAGGCACTCCTGCGGTCCGCGTTGGGGATCAGCCGATCTCCAACATCAGGTATAGTTACATAAGGAACCTGATCGGGACTTAATGTGTAAGAATACTTGGAAGGGAAACCTGTAGGGTAATTATTACCTTCCTTGGTTGCAGCAATAGCTGCTAATATAACAGGGTCTATTTTAGACATGGACCTGGTAACCGCTGCTACTGAACACGTGACTACTGCTGAACGGGCAGCTTCATCTGCCAGATCGTTACCTATAGCGTGTGCGCCCACCCGCTGATGGCCTAAGGTGTGAACCACCTGTGTGAGGGGCAGACGTTGTTGCAATTCTGCCACTCGAACCCAAAGCATTTTATGCTTAATTGTGCTCCCTTTTGCGTCCTTGTAGTCGTTTTTCGACCAGAAAAACAGATTGTCATTGTAAGATTGTACACAGTAAAAAGAACCACATACAATAAGAGTGGTCTCATCCTGAGAAGCGAACTCAAGCGCAAGTAGCAATGCATGCAGCTCGGCCAATTGTGCGGTACTATCTCCAAGTGTGCGAGTATGCACTGCAGAGGATTTGAACTTTCCATCTACAAAGGAACCCGCAACAATAGCACATGCAGCTGAATAAGCGTGCTTGGACCCAGTGGCCGGTTGCGCCGAACCATCGGTGTAGATCACACATTTGTAATCCTCAAGCGGTAATAAAAACAAAGGAGGAGGATGAACGAATTCATACTGCAAAAACTCCTGAGTCCGCAGAGAAGAATCAAAAACAAAAGTGACGTCCGAAGACGTCAAGGATGTAGCCCATTGTATCCAACGGGGATGCATTGCTTTTGAGTTCGGTACACTTGCCTTTGTTACTGCCTCTAGGGCAGGACAGGGTGTTACCACTAGAATCCGCTTTCCCTGTGCCAGTGCGCGTTCTTTTAGAATCGCCATTTGCACTGCAGTCAGAACTTCTTCGACAGAGGTAAAGCGCAATTCAGCGGAAGTGTACAGATGTGACTTGTATGCGATGGGTACTGTATCACCTTCATTAAAGGTTAAGTATGTGAATCCCACCGCCCCCGGAATTATTCTAATCACCAGGTTTGTGTGGTTATCACGAGTCAAAAGATATTTAGACTCCAAAAGGTCTGTCTGCAAAGACTGCAGAATTGAGGTATGCTCAGGCAGCCAGCAAGACCTTGAATAAGTAGGTCGTATCAAAGCATACAAAGGCTTGATACGCTGGGCATATTCGGGAATGTAAGTACACCCGAAATTCAGGAAACCCAGCAAAGACTGAAGTTTCTTCAGAGTATTTGGGGGGCACAAATGTGCACATTTTTCCAAGAAATGGGGGGCTAAGCCCTTACCTTCGTTGTTGAGCTCATAGCCCAAGAACAGAACTGTAAATTCAGCAATGTGTGACTTAGCAAAGTTAAATTTGTAACCCTGCTCCGCAAATTCAAGAATAATGCGGTCCACACGGGACAAATGCTGAAATAATTCGTCGTCCGTCAGATAGATGTCATCTACGTACGAACATGCGTCTTGATCAATGTCATTTAACAAAGAAACAACACGGGCGGCGAATATACCCGGACTATTTTTGTAGCCCATGGGTAAACGCCGGAACTGGAATAATTTACCACCGGAAGTGAATGCGGTCCATTGACCACTCTCCGGGGCTAGGTTGTGCGTGTAGAAACCGTTTGAAAGGTCAAGTGTCGTTTTGTATTTTTTACGAACAAGACTGTCTACAAGCGCAGAACTGTGTGTATTTTGCACCGCAAAGTTCCGACAATGAGTATTTAAATGCCGGTAATCCAAAACTAAGCGGTACGTTCCATCGGGTTTAGAAACCACAAAAAGGGGATTGTTCATAGGTGATACGCATGGTTCAATTACTCCCTGATATTCCAACTGTGTCAGAATTTCGGAGACGGGGCCTTTTGCCTGCCGTTTGATGGGATATTGGGGTTGTGGCTGCGGTAGTGACCGCAAAGGTATTGCATGAGGAGGTGAATCTTCATCCCATCCCACATGGTTGCGGTATAACGCTGGTGCCAGGTACACAGCCCACTCAGCTGCAAGTGCTTCAGCTTTGTCTTTTGGGACAGGCCGTGAGAAGCTTGGAAGGATTACCTCCTCTCCTTTATGTGCAGCGAGAACGAATGGGGGTGGCCAATCCACCTCTGCTAACAAAATGTCATATGAAGAGGTTAGATTTTCCCAAAAAATCCCTTTTATTTCACGCGGTATGTCACCTTCAATTTGTATGACTATATTATATAGTCTGTCAGGGGGTGCCACTCTCGTGTCAGCTGTCTCTACAGTAACGAATGTTTCAGTTGCTGTCGCCTCCATATGAGGACGTAGCGCCTCCCGCACTATGGTAACTTCCGCGGCGCTGTCTAGGAGGGTCACTGCCCACGTCCAATTCTGGAGTCTCGTTCTCACGGTCTGAGGCATATGTCATAAGGTTTCTGCACATACACAGAGCTATGCACAGGAAAATGGGACCCCGGAATACAGTGGTTTGCCACCATATACCGTAGCACCCAAAAACCCCAACCCAACTAGCTTAGCATCCCATTAGCACCCAAGTACTAATGTTTGGACAACCCAGAACACGGTATCTTTATCTCAGGACTCGCAGAAGCAAGAACACTCTTTCGTCACTCACTCGTACTTGTCCACAAGGTGCGTAGGAAGAGAAACTGGATAGGTTAAAATGTTTATTCCAACTTACGTGCTCTAATGTACAGTACACGTGTCAGCACTAATAGCATAATGCATATGACTAATATAAGCAGCATGGTTACAATTCCATAGAATACAAACGGGGAAAGCATTTCATAACTCAGTGGATAAATGTCTAAATAACATTACCACCCTCCCGTGCAGTAAGATAGTTTATTATAATAATAATAGACCTCTGGGCTTTGACTAGCGAACCCCCATACCTCAGTCTCTAGATGCAGAATTACATCAGCAGGACATCATAGCTCTTCTCACTGAAAGGGATTTCTCCAAGTGTGTTAAGCGCTAGTAAACCACAGTATTAAAAGCATACCAAATTCTTCATGGCAATTGCACCTAATGTTATGTCTGGGTGCGCGAGACTGGCCATATCAGGAAGAACCAAAATACATTGTTATGCGACCTTGTACATGTTTGTGCAGACTGAGCCCAAAAAGGTGAACAACAGAAAATGCAGACAGTGCAAAAGAACTTGGCACGAGCAAAGGGCGAGGGGGGCCCGGCTCAGTGTAACGTGCGCAAAGAAAAGCAGCATGGCAGCCAGGCCTAGGCCAACATAACAAGGCAGGTAACAATCCACAAGACACTACGGAGTTGCTCAGACCTGTCGTGGATGCCATCATCGGCCTGATACCCTGCTCAGCACTCCAGGTGCCAGTGACTCAGTGCACCACAAGCCATTGTCCGTTACTGATCGAGTTTTGTGCTGTTGTGAAGTTGTGCAGCAATGTCACCTCATGCAGTGGGGAAGACCTGGGACAATGATGAGGAAGATGTGTCATGTGTGCGGACGGGAGAAGGCACAGACAATGGGAGGGCAGGAGGCAACAGCCCCAAGGCAGGAATGCAGACTGGTGGTGGTAGTCAAGCTACACACCCGGTTCTATTACTGGGTATTGCGCTGTGGACTGCAGACGCAACTGTCACCTCAGGCAGTGTGGGAGACCTGGGACGTTGATGAGGAAGTTGATGCAGGTGTAACACACCCCACTGCATCTGCATCAGGACTAACCCGAGGGACACAATCCTAGCAATTTATTCACATGGGCGCGCTCTTCTCTAGTGCCCCTACCTCAGTGCACTGCAACTCACGGAAACTCCTGACTGAATAGTGGGTGACCTCTGTCCTTACTCCGGATCCCTCCATGTTGCTCTGCAGTTGACTCTGTTATGCTGGTGTTTTCTGTTTCCATTACACTGGTGTCCACTGTTCAGGTTGTTGCCAGTACCAAGCACTCCGTGCGGGCTGGCTTATACTCACCCCACACACATCCAGCACAGGCGTCACTGTACATGTGGCCCTGCCAATAGAGGGGCCGGGCACACGTGCCTGTAGCCAGTTCAACATGATATGTGCATGTGTCCCTGTGGTCTTGTTGTTTGCATGGGGGCCCTGGGCCCTACGACATTACATTGTGCTGTGTACAGCGGACGCAGACATGTCACCGCAGGCAGCGGGCTAGAACCTGGACATGTAGCTTTGTCTTCACCCACTCAATTCGTAAGGGGAGTGGACTGTGCCGTCGTACGCAGAGCCAACGTGGGTTGTGACTGATATGTGAGTGCCCCTGGGCGTGGTTCTGTTTTGGGTATGTGCATCTGCATGTGTCTCTATGGCAGTGTGGGTCTCCTTTGTGGGGTGTAGGTAGTCCCTGAAGGGTGTTGGACACCCACGTATGTGTTCTAGTTCGCATTCCATGGGTTCGGCAACACCCGCACCTGTTGGGCCACCTCCTTTTGGCGTTCTGACACCTGGCATTGGGGTGCCATGTGTGGGTCGGTGAAGTGTTGTGAGCCAGCCGTGATTGCGGGTGCTTCATGCTGTGTGGTCTGTTGCGGGGCTGGGTTCTCCTCTGAGTAGCTTGTCTGCCCTGGTCCTGGTGGTGGGTTGTGTGGGATGTCCATGGGCTGTTGTAGGGCGTCGGTGTCGAAGGTGTGGTGCTCGTCTCCGGCATCACTGATGGGTTGTCTGTTTTGACCTGCTGGAGGTGTTATTTTCCCTCTGCATTGTGAAGGGGAGGTGCATGTTGGCATTGTGTTGGTGCCTTGTTCTTGTCGACATGCAGACTGTGTGACAATGTACATTGTGACTGTTTTGGCGGTGGTGGCTATTTGAGTTGGGACAGTGGACATTTGGCCTACATGGCTGCTGTGGGGTTGTAGCCGTAGACTTCATCTCACAGTTTCCTGCTCTGTCCAATGTGATTGTTCTGTTTCTGCGCCTGGGTGGACCCAGTTGTGTCCCCTGTTCTGCAGTGTGGGTGTTGCACTTTGTGCCACATTGTCATGGTATGTGCTGTGATTGCTATGTGTGTGTGCTGCAGTGTGCCACGGGGATGGGGGACATGTCCCTGGGTAATTGTGGGTGTGCAGTGTGCTACACCTCGTTGTGCATGTGTGCCATTGTGCCCATCACCCCCGTCCCCCCAGTCCCTGTTGGATCCTCACCCTGTTGTTGTTGTGTCGGGTCCTGTCGAGCTGTGTCCGTACTCCCACCTCCTTGCACCGTCTCCACACTGATGACTGTGGCCTGGGTTTCCTCCAGCTCATCCTGTGGCGCTGGACTGAAACCTCCTGTCGCCGTTGCTGCCTTCCTGTTGGCAGCGGGTTTGTGCCTGATTTAGGTTGTCACGTCCTGGTGGCGCCTCTTGGCCTCCTAGATTGGCCTCCTGGGCACTCCGACTGCATTCCAGGTGGTCTGCTTGTGGGTGAGTTGCTGGTAGTGTTCTGTGCCTCCGTGGCGCTGAACTTGTTTTCCTGCGGTCTGCACCCCGTCTTCCTCTCCCTTTTCTCCTTGGCCTTCCCCGACCCCGTTGTTCCTTGCTGGTGGTCTGTGGGGGTTGTGGGGTTCGCGTTGACCTCTGCGCTGGGTCAGGGTGCATGGATGTTGCTATGTGCTTTGGCTTGTTTCTGGTGTGTTGTTTCTGTGGTTTTTATGGTGCAATTTCCCGCCAGACGCGTGGGATTTGCAGGCCTGTGGCTGCTTTTCGCTACTTTTTGTACCGCGATTCGCCTCATCGCATGATTTCTCGCATTTCGCATTTTTTGTGCGTGGCGTTAATTTTCACGCTGACATTTGACGCGTTATCTGGTGACTATTGCATGCTACCGCCTTGTTGTGAATTCCACGTTGACACGGGGTTATTTTCCCGAGATAGGCTGCGATATTGAAAGTTGCGTTACGCTACTCTTGCGGTAGTGTGAATATACCCCCATGTCATTTATTGTGTCAATATGGTGAACATGGATCAAATCAACAATGTTTATGTGGACACAGAGTATACTGGAAAATTCGGTTCTTGCTGCATTTGCCAATTAACCCCTCTTCCACAACACAATTTGTTGAAGCAGGAATAAAAAAGCACCCTCAAATAGATCAAAAGTTACAAGATGTGCTGCATGAAAAAAGTAATGCAAATCCATATACTTTCCAGATGTTATCAGATTACCTTTCACCTATTAATTGCTGTGTTCATGTCTCTCTAGCTACCTGAGGCATCCACGTTAGCGATGATGGCAGTTTCTGGGCAATGTTAACATCTCATAAGCTGATCCACTGGAATTATATGATTCTGTGACTGCTGCATTTTCCAAATAGCTTTATGTATTTGCTGCACTAGCTACATAATCCACCATCTGCGCAAATTTTCAGATGTCAATAAAATGGGTTTCTAACTCAACTGAAACAAATTTTACCGAGACACTACATGAAACGCAGCACTGTGCAAAAGATTGACTGATCACCTTTGACCATTTAATTGCAGTATTGAAGCACTAAGGAGGCGCACATTATCCCACTTGGGTTTTTAACATCCCCAATTGCTGAACTCAAAAAAGTCCTTTATCAACATCTGCAAACAATAAATCTCATATATTAAACTTTGTGTCAAACAGAGTGGAAATAATGATTTCTTCCTTTTCACGAAAATGATTTCTTTACCTTTTCCTGCAAATTCAGGTTTACATTGCAGTGTTTTCAAAGCAGCAGGTACTTAAAATTAGTGCTCTGAATTTAAAAGACCACCAAAGAAATTACATGTATTTTAAGGCCTGATGTTTTGGGTCTTTCTGTGACCCCTGGTTTGACACTGGCTTAATTTGTGTTTAGGTTACAGTGCCGTTCACCAGTGCTGTTTCTTTTCGAAAGTAATCCCTTCCAAACGAAAAAATATTGGGGCATATTAGCAAGACCGGCGATAAAATTATCGCCGTTTCAGCGGCAGGAATCTGTCGCTAAAACGGCGATAATGGGCTTGCTAATATGCGTTATAGAATTCCAATAGAAGCCCAGGTTAGATGTCCTGCACATCTAACCTGGGCTTCTATTGGAATTCTCATAACGCATATTAGCAAGCCCATTATCGCCGTTTTAGCGGCAGTAAACGGCGATAATTTTATCGCCGGTCTTGCTAATATGCCCCATTATGATCTGAATAAAAACTCAAAAACTAAGCCCCAGACATCTGGAGTGAAACCATAGCTGGGATGCCCACAAAAACAGAGGCATAGTTTTACTATGTAAAATGTACATATAGGCTTGTTTTCTGCTAAGTGGAACATTACATACGTTTTCCACAAAATACTGTGGGCGATTGAAAGAGCAATGCTAATAAAACAATATGTTTGTGCTTCAGTGTAGGGCTATTATTGTTTGAAAAAATATTTTGAATTCCATCTGTTGAATTTGTGGCATTTAGAAGCTACTGTAATTTCTCATAGCAATGGGATCTCTTTGCATCAATGCGTATGTGTGTTAAATATCAAAATAGCTGGAGAAAATGGAAACAGAATATACAGATAATATACCTTAAATCACATGTTATGCAGCATAATGTGTCTTCCTTTCTGCATCTGATTAAATTATAACAACAACCATTCAATGATGGCCATGCATGCATGCACAAGTATACAGATAGATGGGCGGCCATTTTGTTATGGTTTTTGTTACGTGGCCATCTTTCAGTGGATTTTGTTATAAACTGGTGGTCATCTCACAATGGTTTTTATTAAAAAGTAGGACAAAATTCCTCACTAAGGTTGCCACCTGTATGTACATATGCATCTGCATGAATGGGCAGCCATCTTTGATTGTGTTTTTATTAAAGTGTTACAAAAAAATTAAAAGATGGCTGCCCTTACGTGTGTATGCATGTGCATCTGAATACATGGGAGGCCATATTTGCCAGTTTTAAAGATCATATAAAGATGTGTAGTCATTTAAAGATAGGGTGTACTGCATGGTCCAGCCTGGTCCAGTATCCGTTTCTGAGTTGCCTCACCTCTGAAAAATTAAAAAATTAAAAAATTAAAGAAGGGCAAAATTATTTCTTTTCAAATAAAAAACACATTAGCCACCAATACCTAGCATGGAAGTAGAGTTTTTTCAATTTGGATGATGACATTGTGCTTGGGCAGAATGCCGTCACTCACATAGAATGAAGCCAATTGCTGGAATAGGATAACCCGCTGCTCATGCTGTATGCTCTGGCGGGCGGAAGCAAAATATGAATGACACTACAACCTACCTATGAATGAAGAGCACTGACTGAAAAGTGCTGCATGAGCATGTATGCATTTTTAATGATTTTGTGGGGGTAAAAGAACCTGGCCAAAATTAGACCCACAAAGCAATGTATATACATGTTGAGCAGGGTGAAGAAAAGGATTAAATGATTACATCTTTTTTTCAGTCATAACTGTTGTATTTCAGTGCTAAGTATTAACAAATAAAAGACATTATAACAAATAAAAAATATGAGATGTATATACACCCCATGCACAGGTGAACACTCATTACATAGGACTCTGTCATAACTGAACTGTTTTTAAATGATGCCATTCTTAAGCCTTTCAACGTGTTCTTTTTGCTTCTGCTTTTTAACAGAAAAATTAGGATTTGAAAATACTAAAAGTTTTTAGACTTGTTCACTTAATCCCTGGTGAATCTTCCGGTTCTTCCCAGCTGAACACAAACATATCAACATTTACCTGACGTAAGCATGCTATGGCACTTCGGGGCATACTTACAAACTTCTTTGCGTCGTTCTTGCACCATGTAATGTGGTGCAAGAGCAACACAAATTAAAAATTAGATTTATGAAGCAATGCAAGGCCACCTTGCATGGCCCTGAGTGGCTTCATACATCTCAAGTAATACAACGCAGCTCAAATCACTGCGCTGCATTACTCTGCGCCAGGGCGGCGTTTCATTGGGCATTGCATGGGTGTTCCCACACAGCAACCATGAATTTTGATTTATTCCCAGTTTTATCACAAGTAGTAGACCTGGGAATGCACAAAAAATGTACGCCTCCCCAAGCGAGGTGTAATGACAAGAAATATGTTTATTTCTCGTCGTTTTTCCTCTTTCTAAGTGTGCTGCATTCTGTAGTACACATAGAAAGATGAAAACGCCTTAGGGGATTGTTTTTGTGCAGGAAGGTGCCCCTTCCTGCACAAAACAATCCTCCTTACAACACAGGCACCCTTGCACCATGGTACAAGGGTGCCTGTGTTGGTGCTAGGCAGCCAAAAGGGTGCCCTTTCCCTGTCACGCAGTGCAGCACAGACGTGGCCATACATCTGGCTCTGTATGTATTCACAAAGTGATTTACTCAATCATGCTATTACATCATTGTGGTATGGCTTACATGTTAACAAATCTGCTCACAGACAGTAGGCGTTCCGTGTGGATCATTCTTTTGAAATTTGATTACCACATATAAACGTCTGAGTGGGCATATATTCGTAAATCTTTGCAAGGTGTGTTCCCACCAATTATACAATCAAAGGTTTACTTCCAGCTGCAAAATTCATCCATACCTTGCATAATTTATTCTGCCTTGCTGCATAACTGCCTACAATAGAGATGTGGCCTAACGGTTAGAGATGCTAACTTTGGATATGGGGGACCAGGTTCGAATCCAATCCTTGGTTCATCATTCTGGACAATTCAGTCTCTCTTGCACTCTATATGTCCTCTGGCTATATGAAAATGCAAGGATCATACATATTATCTACCAAATCTAGCTGTCCCTCTTTCCAAAAGCAGAAACTATTAAAACCTCACAGGATCATTGTAGTACCCAAACAAGAAAGCAGATCGGTTTTGGGGAAGGAGGTTTTGCAGATGAAACACTGTTTTATACAAAAGTTAGGTTCCTCAATGTGATGACATGTTTGGGAGGGAAACTCTCCGGGGAAGTTTTGCTATGGCACTTCTTTTCAGGCAGTAAAATGGTTGCCCTCACACAGCAAATGACATTGAACAGATTTGTCCTCCACAGGTGTACAGGATTTCTAAGTCTCAGCCCTTCCTTTGTCTCAGGTATATCCTTGTTGCTGCAATGAGTGGATTTGCAAAATGCAGTACCGTCCCTTTCACATGTCATGCCGTGCAACACAGACTTCCTTCAATTAAACAGGATGCCTATTGTTTTATTATCAGATATGGTACACTGATTCAGGTTATGGATGTGAAGAAGTGCAACCTGAGGCACTTCCTTTTAAAAAGTCCCTCTGCAGCAAAAGGCACGTCTTCATCAATAGCTCATCTCTCAACTCAGAAAGAGGACCTTTATTTCATGAGTGCAGTTCTGTTTTTCACTTTTTTTCTACACACAACCCTCGAGGATGTATTTGAGTTCATGAGGTCACTGCTTACATTCTTTTCATTGATGTTTAAGGAAAAAAGATGTCATTCATTTTAAAATGTTACTTTTTCAAACGTGCAATGTTTCGTAAATATGCCAATGCTGGCATTAGAAAAATTACTTTTCTAGATCACTTCCCTGTACCCTGAAAGCTGACATTTAGGGGGATATTCACAATGAAGTGGCGGTGAGAGGCGTTAGCCTCCTTGGCTTAACGCCTCTCACCGCCACTTCGGAAACGCCAGGCTGCACCCTATTCACAAGAATGTGGTGCAGCCTGGCGTTTCCCCCTGCGACGGCGCTAAGTCTCACGACTTAACGCCAAAACAGGCACCCTTGCACCAGAGCGCAAGGGTGTCTGCGAGCAGGGAGGTTTGTTAATGCACAGGAAGGTGTCCCTTCTTGTACATTAACAAACCGAACATGGCTGTTTGCTTTTTCCATGTGTGCTGCTACATGCAGCACACATGGAAAAAGCAAAAACGAGGAGAAATAAAGCTTTTCTCCTCATTTAGCCACCTTAAGACCTGATTTTTCTAGGTCTTAAGTTTGGCGCTGCCACCTTTTATCGCTGCCCTTGATAATAGGCGGTAGCGTCAAACTCAATGGGTGTTGCAGTGGTACGCCCACCGCAACAACCACTGCACGCCCCCTTTCACGCTAAGTTTAGCGTGAAAGGGGCCCTATTCTCAAGGCAGCGTTAAGCCACTTAACGCGGCTTTAAGCTACGTTAAATGGGTTAACGCTGCCTTGGGAATAGGGCGCTGGCCCTATCGCCATGGGAACGTAAAAAAAAGTGACGTTCCCGTCGCGATAGGGGCTTGAGAATATGCCCCTTAGTTTATTGGTATTCTGTAAATTCACTTAAGCAAGCAGAATTCAAATCTCCATAACATAATATAACAACATTACAACTGAATGCCTCTTGCTCTAGGACAAATTAGACCAATCTATTCTAGACACTCTGAATCCTGAGGGTTTCACTCCTTCTCTTGCTCCCACCATAAAATCCCTTGGATTCAAGATTGATCCAGCTCTCACACTCAACCCCACACACTGACAAGATTGCTAAAGCTGCAACATTCCATATATTTATGTTCTGAAAAAATCCACCACCATGCTCCCCCTGAACTCCTGAAAAAAGCTGTCAATGTCTTGTTCATAGCCAGATTAGACTTTGGAAATGCCATCCTGACAGGAGACCACTAAACGTCCATTGCCACACTAAAAAGCAGTACTGCATTCAGTGGCTTATCTTGCCACCACTGCTAGCAAATTTGACCACATCACACCCTTATTTCTTGACCCCCATCGACTCCCTATAACAGTGAGAATCTTCAGCTATAACCATTTCCATCTTTGGTGGCTCGAGATGCCCCAAGAAATAGGCTACAGAAAACGTCCAAATTTAAACCTGTCCCTGTTCCGTTATCATAGTTTTAGTCATGTTTAAATACTAGCACCCACAAATGTATCTAATTATTCCTTATGAAACTTCCTTCCTTATGAAGCACCAAATGCCTTTTTGGTCCAGGGGAGCTATGTAAAAAACATAACACATCACAATGACAACTTCACAAGAGCATTTTTACCCGCATTAAAGATGTGATCACTCACTCACAATGTTTATGTGATACCCTATAAAAAGGTATGGAATTGACTAGGCATGACAGCTTACACTAAATCCAAAAGGTGATGGGAGCAATGCTTGCAATTTGTCTAAGCATTGGCAATCATTGCAGTAGCATTCAAACCCATCGTTCTTTTGCCCACTGTGCTACCTCAGTTTAGACCTAGACATATGCAAATAAGTCTTCACTGTGCTCCAATAGGAACAGTCCAGCCCAAACCTCCAGGTCAAGTTCTCCCTAAACGAGAACACAAGCAACCCAAGATGGGTTTTGCTTTGATTGGGGCTCGTCATTCGGGTGTAGCTTGGTTCCAATGGCCCAGTGAGCAAGGGACCCACATCTGGGAATATCCTTACCCCTTGGGGCGGTACATCAAACACCCAAAATGTGATTGAAACAATGCTTGAAATATATCTAACCACTGGCAATTGATCAGGGTAGCATTTCAACCAATCATTCCTTTGCCCACTATGCCACCTTGGTTTGAACCTAGCCATATGCAAATCATTCTTAACCCTTCTCCAATAGGAAAAGTCCAGACCAAACTGTCAGGTCTGATCCTCCCTGGGCTGGATTTGGAGAAGGATCAAAACTGTTTTGGTCCAAACTGAAGTGAACCTAGTCAGTCCCTATTCTCCCGACTGGGTGAATATTTGGAGGAAATAATCCTCATATTCCAGGCTAACTCGGCGGGGGAGAATAACATCCCGGTAGGATTGGAGCTAGAAGAACCAGTGGATTGAATACAGCATTCATCACTGGCTACTTTTCTGGTGACATCAGTGGAGGACATGAATACCTCTTTTATGAACTGCAGGCCAGAGTCTTAAAGTTGAGTGCAGGGCAGGTCCTCCGGGCTCTGGGGGGCTGCTGGCTGCTAGACACGCCTGGGTTTCCGTTGTAGTCAGGTCGGAGTCGGGACAGGCGGGTAGGGCTGGGGCCAAAGCAGTTGGTGTCCTCTTCTTCCTGGGTCAACACGGCTCTTCTGTCCTTCTTCTTTCTTCAAACAGCAGTACTTTGGAAAACATAGTCTATGGACGATGCACGGCGTCGAGGAGGTGAGGTATTGGTGCCGAGGTCGATGCCTGTTCCCTGGTTGCCACGGGGGAGGCAAGGCATCATGTCCGTGAGGAGGCGATGTGTCGAGTCCAGGACAGGGGAAGACGTCGGTCGGTGGTGAGGCGGCGGTTCCGGTTAGGCGATGCGAAGACGAAGAGTTTGTGAAGTCACCCTCACTGGTTATCGGCTCCACAATTATGGGATGCAGGTGCTGGTGGTGACAGCGTCGGTGGGAGTGCTGGCGTCAGGAAGGCTGATAACTGCAGTGCAGGGAGGCGGCACATTGTGCACTTCATGAGCGGTGCTCCTGGCCTCAGTGCAGGCCACGGCGTCACTGGCGGCATCGCTGACAGCATCAGAGTTGTTTTTCTTGCTTTCTTTAAGTTTCTTCCAGCTCCCATCAGCAAGAACAACCTCCAGAGGCCCAGAACTAGAACAAGCGTCTCCTGGCAGGTCAGAACTCCCAGCAGTGGAGTTCAGGGGAGCTGGCGGCGAAGGCTTTGTGTCCCTGAGACTTCAGAACAGGAGGCCAGTACACACAAGCCCTTGGAGATTCTTCTTCAAGCAGGTTTACAGCAAAGTTCCAGACTTTGTCCTCTTCCTTGCAGAAGCAACAACTGCAGGCCAACCCAGCAAAGCACACAGCAAAGGGGCAGTACTCCTCCTTACAGCTCTCCAGCTTTTCTCCTTGGCAAAAGGTTCTTCTTGAGTCCAGAAGTGATCGAATTTTCTGGGGTTTAAAGTGCAATACATATACCCCATTTTGTATTTGTTCTCTTTGTGGCAAGGGTCCCTGACCCCAGCCCAAACCAGTTCTGTTCTCTCTGGTGCAGCATGGCCACAGGAGGTGGAGACAGCATTGTACAGAGGAGACACTGCCTGTTCAGGTGTAAATGAAACTTCCCCCACCACTCTAAATGCAGCCAAGGCCTATTCAGCTCAGCTCTGAGTCACCCAGGAAAGGCAGGACACACCTCACCACCCCAGCCCCCCGGTGTCTGTCTACAGTGAATGCACATCCCCAAGCCCTGTCAGTCCAAAACCAGACAGTCAATGCACAAACAAGCAGAGGCACACAGAATAGTTAAATAAGAAAATGCCTGCTTTCTAAAAGTGACGTTTACAAACACACAATTTAAAAACCATCTCCCTAAAACGATGTGTTATTAAATTTCGAGTTCAGAGAGCCTAAACTCCACTTCTCTATCTTGTCCCTATGGAAAGTTATACTTGTAAGATGTTACAAAGTAACTTTCATGTTAGCCTATGGGACAGATAGCCTTGCAATAGTGAAAATCGAAATTGACAGTATTTCACTATCAGGTCATGTCACACACACCAGTACATGCCCTACCTTTCACATACACTGCACCCTGCGCATGGGGGTACATTTGGCCTACCTGAGGGGTGTCTTACATGTAAGAAAAGGGAAGGTTAGGGCCTGCCAAGTGGGTGCACCTGCCAGGTTGACATGACAGTGAAAGCTGCGCACAGACACTGCAGTGGCAGGTCTGAGATACCTTTGAAAGGCTACTTGTGTGGGTGGCATAATCAGTGCTGCTGGCCCAGGAGTAGCATTAGATTTATAGGCCCTGGCACACTCAGTGCACTTTTCTAAGGAGTTACCAGTAAATCAAATATGCCAATCATGGATAACCAAACATAATAACAATTTATACAGGGAGCACTTGCACTTTGACACTGATCAGCAGTGGCAAAGTGGCCAAGGCATCTAAGCCAGCAAAAACGAATCCAGCACAGCATCAGAAATACAGGAGATAGAGGCAAAAAGTCTGGGGAAACCACGGCAAGAAGGCCAAGTCTAACACCCCTAATATGCCACGCTCCAGTGGGAGGGGACATGAACCTCTCTCTAATTAGCTGGGCCGCCTCATCTTACAGATGGAGAGGACTGAGATGTATGCTTAACCTGACCTCTCCCACCTGAGGGGTGCAGTTCGTAAAGGTGGGCACACCTCTCTTCCTAATTTGATTTTCTCGCCGATTCTCCTGCCCAAAGTGGGGGTCACAACTGGTGGGAGACAGTTGCTGGGTGCAGCAAAAGGCAGGGACAGCTTACAAAGGCGGCAGACCTTTGAAGCTTCCCCCTCGTAGAACCAAATCATCCTGTGGGAGGAGGCATGACACCTCTTCCCAGGATGGGCTTTGGCTCTGGACCCAGAGAGCGGAGGCCCTTTACCCAGTGGTTCAGAAACCTCTCTGGTCGTGGCAAATGGCAGGCGGGCAATAGCCTTTACAACGGAAGCATTACAACGCATGCCATTACAACGCATGTCGTTACAACGCGAAAGGTTTTTGCAGGAGGTAGAAGGTGTTGGAGTTAACTCCAACACCTTCCCTACTGTTGCACACACTGGAGTTGGAATAGTAAATTATACTATTCCAACTTCCAGGGCACCCCCGACAGCAAGTCAGGGTAAAGGTATGCATTGTAACGGCATGCGTTGTAAAGGCATGCGTTGTAACATCATACAACTATGGCAGGCAGCCATTCAGGAAACATCAGGGCTGTTCGTTTTTTAGGGGACATCTCTAAGATGCTCTCTGAGTGTGATGGAGCAGAGAAAATAAAAATTGTTAACCCCTAACAAATTTTATAAATAATTAATAAAATGTTCGTTTAAATGTATTAATCAACACTGTACGTGAGGGAAGGGTAACACGCAAGTATATGGGCTGAATAATCTATTAACGAATGTCTGTGTGTCTAATTATAACATAAAAATAATTGCGTACTAATTTTATAATAAATGCATGATTTGTGCTTCATAGAATATAAACGTGTCGTTGCAAAAACAATAGTGATGGTAAGTAAGGAACAGCTTAAATGTTGCTTTCTGCTAGGTAATAACTAATTGGGGTACGTAGATGACGGGTGGGAAACGAAAAGGCTATGTTTCTCTATTTTAATTATGTTTTGTTTATTTCAAAATAGTGCTTCTAAGTATAAACGAGTGGCGATATAAAATGGCTGCCGGTTAATGAAGTGCGCATGTGCGGGGAAACACGTGACAAGGGAGAAAAAGTTGGAGAAAAGCTAACCTCGTGATGTTGCTGAGAGGCTAGGATGCGAGAATGGTCAAGGCTGATGTGACCTAATTGAACTGATAGTGTGCCGTGGTGATCAGCAAGGAACCGTGGGAAACCGTTTTAAGAGAAAGGACAATGCCTGCAGAGTTCTCGAATGTATCGAAAGAAGTTACAAATGTACTGATCGAAGCGGATGGAAACATGTCTTGAACTGTGAGAAAGGAAATGATCATATACATTCCAAAGGACCAGTTGGATCCGGGAGAACTTGATTAAAGAATGAATAGATGAAATGAATGGACCAATGAAAGGAAAGCGTGTTATTAATGTTGCAACAATTAGTTAGCAAAGTTAGAATTAGGGTATAAGAGGGCCTACTCTTAGAGGGAGGGGTAGTCGTACACGGTCGGAGTTGGAGAGTCGCAGTCAGAGTCGGTGTTGGTGTTGGTGGCTTCCAGTGCTTGGTGGTCCAGATCGATCCATTTACTGAGCGGGAGATGCTGAAAGACTGTTAGATGAGACGGGTTGCAGGTAGCTGATGCTGACGAGCTGAAGTTTCTGTTGCTGTCTTATTTTTCCAGTTGAGTATGAGAATCAAGATATTTTTAATTCGTAAGCTTAGGTTAGAAATCCTTAGGCTAAATTAGGGAAGATAGGCAGGTAATTAGGGTTTTGCTTCATGATAAAATTTCCTTTCTGCAATAAAATTGATTTTGCGTAATAAATATTTGAATTAACAATGAATGAATAATTGAATAAAAAGTCTAAATTCTTTCTCATGCTTTTAAAAATTATATAAAATTTAAGATTCTTAAATCAAACGACTCAGTGGTTATTTTACTAAATGATTGTGACACTAGTAATTGGTTATTGTGATTTAGCTGGTCTTAATCACTACAAATTAATTTCTTACTAGATGATCCATCGACAAAACAATGAGCAGGAATATCTTAAGAAATAACTAAGAAAGCGATAGGTAATAAGGTATCCCGGCTCTTTCCAGCGGTACATAAATGGTGTTTTCCATTTAGTTCTCATGCTTCTCCTAGGAGTACAGAATTTCGAAAAGGAATAAAGGAAATCCAGGAGTGTGTGTGTGTGTGTGATAGGCGATGTTTATGGGCCCCATCGTCATGTGGATGTGAGAAAATATAGTTTGCCCCTGGATGACCGATAAGTGACCTAGGAGGAGAATAGTTTTATTGTACGCGCTGCATCAGATTTCTTGGTAGCAGAGTTATGGTTTCTATAGATTAGTTTAGTGATTATTGATTATTGATTATTTTTTTATTATGACTAATACTATATGTTGAGTCGTGTTATGTTATATGTGAGTTTTCACGCTTCTGGGATGTAGGAAGTGGAACACGTGTGGCAAGAGAAGTCACATGGAATTTGGTACATGGTCTGAATTCATTTTTTGGTAATAACACAGGTTGTGTTATGTTAGGGATTTTTCTGTACGAAAGGTGTGTAACTGAAATAGCAAATCACGTTTTCTTGTGAAACTTTGGCCTTAATTCTCAGGAGCCTAGTCTCCACATGTGTCTTATCCCCAGAGAAACGAGTTAATTGTTTGCTTAAAAGAAGGGTAAGGTAGAGGGAAGTGCTACTTTATCGGCGAGAGTTGATAATTCTGTGGTAGGGTAGAGGTAAGCGCTGCCTACTGGAAATACAGGATTCTTGTGTAAAAGGACAAAGCTGTCACTTTTGTTTAGCGAATCAGACTATGGAATTGTTTTAATTGTTGTAACTAACGAAGAAAACAGTGAAAAGAAAATTGCCGATAAATTTTTGTAAAGGAGGGGTAAAAGAGCAGGAGTGACATCGACAGTGCCGCGCTAGGATTGGATAGTGCGCTAGTCACGTGAACACAGAGTCAAGAGTGACGTAGAAAAGTGCCGCGCTAGGATTGGTTGGTCCGCGGACGAAGGGAATCGTTCTGATTGGTGCGTTAGTGTGAGTCGCGCTGTGATTGGTTAAAGTTCCGTACACGGAACAGTGTTGATTTGAAGAGAAAAACCAATCGAAAACATGCCGTATTACGAGTATGAAAGGGAGAGAACGTCATGGACGACAAAATTAAAGAATTTCTTTAAGAAAGACAAAAAGGTTGTGACTAGAGAGGGACAAGTAATTCCTCCGCCGAAATCAGCAGCTTCACATATGATGCTGAAATATGGATATCATACATGCATATGGTTGGAAAATTGGGCAAAGTATACGAAGAATGATGGTGCATTAGCTTTCCCTGAGAATGGTTCATTTAGTGTAGCGGTTTTGCGAAATTTGAGAGAAAAGATGACAAATCTAGAACCTAGACCTAGACCGACACAGTTTGAGGCATTGACGGAATGGGAGGATGAGATGTATGAGAGAGAGAGATTCAGAGGTTTAAGAGATCATGAGTTTATGCCTGGAAGAATGTGGGGAATAAATCATGAGGATAGAATAAAACGATGGAGATGTGCTAACATGACAGGAGGTTTGTTTCCGGCTTTTACAGTTGAGGAAGAGACTAAGAGAAAATGTACTGAGAAAAAGAAACATATGGAGAGGGAGAAATATATGCATGAGAGCGAAACGGATGATGAATTGCTGGAAGATATTTTAAATAGAAATCCACCTCCGTATCAGCAAAGTTCTACAGTGGTGACACCAAATGCGCCACTGATAGAGACTATGCGAAATAAAAGTCCGGTAAAAAGAATTGAAATAAGTAGGTCACAAGATCAAATAAGAACTTCACAAAATGAAGGAATAGAAAGTGACAATGCAAGCGAATTGGCAAGGACAACAAAAGAACTAACTGAGAAAATTAGAGAATTAACGAAAAATATGGAAGCTGTGACTGTACCTGTAACAATAGGTCCAGTAATACCAGTTTTTGAGAATCAGAAAATTGATGAACGATCTTTAGTGATTCCCATGAGTTCACAATTTCAGAGAGAAAAAGAAAGGATGGAACCAAGTGCAAGTACAAGTAATTTGGCTAGTACTTACAGACCAAGTCCACCTACAAATTTGACTGTGAATGAGTGCAATGGTAGGAAAATGCATATGGTAACAGAATCTGCAACAGAGACTCCTGAAAAGAGTGGTAATTGGATAGAACTAAATAATACACCCATAGGTCCGACTCCTGATGAGTTAAATGAGTGGATGAAGGCATTTAAAATGAAAGAACCTGAAGAAAAACCATTAGATGTAATTAGGTTAAAAATTGACATGGAAGAATTAATTCTAGGAACGATTGGTACAGAAAAGATAAAAAATTACCAGGATGATGAAATAATGTTTCTGTGCAAAAGTATTACATGGAGAGCAAAGAATTTACATGACAAACTAGAAGAGGTAGCCAGTGAAATTGGAATAGATTTTGCGAAAGTGAAAACATTGCAGAAACCCTATAGAGTAGACTTTTGTGAAAAAGATATTGAAAATTTGAACACGGCAGGAAGGCTGACACAGATAAAAGAGTTAATTGTGTTACTGAGAAAATGGGGTGATGTGGACAGATGGAAGGTTAGATGGACAAAAAAGAATGAGAAAACTACAGACAAAGCTTCTTTGGCTTTTATGATAACTGAAAAAGAACCTGTTGCCAGAGAATACCCTATGAGAGAAACTCCAGGTGGTAGTTATGTGCATGTTCCCTGGACTAGGCAGGATATACTGTCATTCACAAATGAGTTTCCGAAGCTGAGAGAGAAACCAGTTGAATGGTACCGACAAGTAGAGAGGTTTGTAAAGGTTTCAAAAGTGTTGTGGATAGATTTAGATGGATTATTTGACATAGTGGTACCAACTGATTTGTGGTCAGAGTGTAAAATTACAGTTGACTGGCCAACTACAGAATATCCAAGAGATCCTAAGACAGGAGCTCCAGGTCCTGAGGTGATGAGGAAGTATGATAAGGTGATTACCTTTTTGAAAAATAAGATTCCTCCTAAAGAAACAGATTGGGTAAAAATTGATAGAACTACACAGGAAAGCAAAGAGTCTGTACATGCATACTATGAAAGGTTGTTGTTGGTTTTCAAACAATATAGTGGATATGAGGAGTTAAGTGAAAAAGATATGAGCCATTTTGTATACAGATTTGTGTTTGGGCTGAAACCAGAGATTAGTGAAATGATTAAACAGCATATGATTAATTGGCAGAATGGCACAGTAGACGAGGTACTGAGGTATGCTAAGTATTGCAGTGATGATATTGAAAGTAGACAGCGTAAATTGAAAGAGAAGGCAATGTGGGCACAGGTGAAAGTGGCAGAAAAACAAGAAGCTCAATTGGATAATAATAGTGGGAATGAAACAGGACAGAATAAAACGCGACCTAACATAGGTAAAGGGAAAGGTCAAGTGAGTCTAGAGGAGGCAAAGAAGAAATGGCCCTGTCATAATTGCGGAAAATTAGGGCATTGGAGAAACGAGTGTAAGTTCCCACCTAAACCTAATCCGGAAAATCAATCATTAACTCCACAGGTGCAGAATGAGGTAGTTGTTCAACAAAGTCAGGTGCCACAACCACCACTTCCCAACACTGTTAACCAGCAAAGATACAGTACAGAAACAGGATTCTACGGAGGAGAGCAGGTAACACAGTTGCCGCGAGCAGCTAACATTTCTCAGTATTGGTTGCGACAGAGTGAGGATGAGACGTGGGATGAAAGCTTATGACGGTGCCCAGGAGAGGGAAAAGAGTGCGTACTTGGCGCAACTCTAGAGGTAGATCAGTCTGGTCCCTTTGTGGATGGAGAAGTGAATGGTGCAAATGTAACATTCCTTGTCGATACTGGAGCTACCCGTTCTACTGTTAGATCAGTGGAAATTCCAAACCTTCCTCTCTCAGGTGAATACATCCAAGTAGTAGGAGTAGCAAATCAGCAGATTAAAACACCACTTACTGAATTAGTGGAAGTAAAAATTGGTTCTTTTAGCAAAATGCATAGATTTGTAGTATGCGATTGTAGTCCTGTAAATCTTTTAGGTCGTGACCTCTTGTGCAAGATGAATTGCACAATTTATTGTACACCAGATGGAATCGGATTTCAGACCCCAGATGAAGATGTATTGTATAAAGTAACTTTGATGAATCAGGAACCTGAAATGAATGGTTTGTTTCCTGCATTTGATGCAGAAAAACTTCCAGAAGAATTAAAAATTGCAGTGAAAGAAAATGTGTGGGATTTTACAGGAGAAGATATTGGATTAATGAAAGAAGTTGATCCAGTAAAAGTAACAGTAAAAGAAGGAACAACTTACCCAAATACGCCACAGTACAAATTAACTCCAGAAATAATTGAAGGAATAACTCCTGTAATAAATAAAATGATCGAACAGGGAATTCTAAAAGAAATAATGAGCAGTCCATGTAATTCACCTATTATGGGACTGAAAAAGCCAAACGGAACATATAGAATAGTACAGGATTTGAGAAAGATCAACAAAATAGTTGTGCCTTGTTGTCCAATAGTGCCAAACCCTGCAGTAATTCTATATCAAATTCCACACGAAGCTGAGTGGTACACAGTGATAGATTTGTGTCACGCATTTTTCTCTATTCCTTTGCATCCAGATAGCCAGCCATTATTTGCGTTCCGGTTCGGAGAGCGTATTTTGGCATGGTGCCGAATTCCTCAGGGGTATACAGAAAGCCCCTCAATCTTTAATCAGATTTTAAAGAAATCTCTGGAAGATTTGAAAATGCCAGAAAAGTCAGTGATGGTGCAGTATATCGATGACCTGTTGGTGGCATCGAAAACAAAAGAAGCATGTGTAAGTGATACAATTGCTTTACTGAACCATCTAGAGAAAAGAGGACATAAAGTGTCCCCTTCAAAATTGCAATTTTGCCAAAAAGAAGTTCAATATTTAGGGCATAAAATTGAGAAAGGAGTGCGAAAGATAGCGACAGAAAGAGTAAGAATGATTCAAGGAATGAGAGCACCAATGACGCAAAGAGAGGTAAGAATGTTTCTGGGAATGGTTGGATATTGCCGACAATGGATAAGTGGTTTCTCCTTGATTGCAAAACCATTACAAAAATTGACCAAGAAAGATGTAAGAGACCCTTTTGAGTTAAATAACGAAGAAATGAAATCTTTCAAAGAGTTGAAAAAGAAATTGTGTGAGGCCCCTGCTTTAGGCATGCCTGATTATGAGAAGGACTTTGAATTGTACTGCAGTGAAAGAGATGGATGTGCGTTTTCAGTACTGGTACAAAAACATGGAACAATGAAGAGACCAATTGCTTATTTTTCAGCTGTTTTAGATCCTATAGCAAAAGCGTTGCCCGGATGTCTGAAAGCAGTTGCTGCTACTTGTGTAAGTCTGGAACAAAGTGAAGGTATAGTGATGGGGTATCCACTAAGAGTATATGTTCCCCATTCAGTAGAAATTCTTTTGACAAGAACAAAAACACAGTACATGACACATAGTCGGCTGACTAAGTACGAAAAAGTAATCTTGAGTGCTGAAAATGTGACCATAGATAGATGCATGAATGTGAATCCTTCAACATCATTGCCAGATGAAGAGAGTATAATTGAACAAGACGAAGTAGATCATGATTGTCTGAATGTGCTGGAATATTGCACAAAACCAAGAGCTGACATAAAAGATGAACCTTTAAAGGAATCAGATTATGTCATGTTTGTGGATGGCTCATGTTTGAGAACGAAAGAAGGAGTTTTAAGCGCAGCTTACGCAGTGTGCACAGTGGCAACTGTGATGGAAGCGTCTTGTCTGAAAGGAATAAGGTCTGCACAAGTTGCGGAACTGATTGCTTTGATTCAAGCATGTAAATTGGGAAGAAATGTGCGAGTTACGATTGTGACCGATAGCCAGTATGGTTTCGGTATTGTGCATGACTTCGGTCAGATTTGGTCACAAAGAGGTTTCTTGACGTCTGCAGGAACACCTATCAGAAATGGAGATTTTGTTAAAAAACTGCTTGAGGCGATACAGCTGCCTAAACAAATAGCTGTAGTGAAGTGCAAGGCACATAAGAAAAACGAAGATTACATAGCTGTTGGAAATAACTACGCGGACGAGATTGCCAGATATTGTGCAGAGAACATGGTATCCCTAAATAAGAATAGAGAAAGGGAGCATATCTCTTCTCCTTTGCTTTTTACTAACACTGTCGAGACATGGGATGAGGTGAGACAGTTACAGGAAGCTGCAAATGATGAGGAAAAAGATTACTGGATAAAAGCAGGATGTAGAAGACAGGAAAACAATGGTGTGTGGGTATACAGAGATGAAAGACCAGTTATGCCTGATAGCATGATTGCAGACATGGCACGGATGTACCATGGACAAGCTCATATTGGGAGAGATGCAATGATCAGACTTTTCAGACAAACCTGGTATAACCCAAAATTCAGAGCGATAGCTGAAAGTCTTTGTCAAAGATGTCTTATTTGTCAGCAGTTTAATCCAGGAAGAAAGACAATAGTGAGTCTAGGAACAATAGGACGAGAAGGAGGTCCGTTCACTAGAATGCAATTGGACTTTATCGAAATGCCCCCTTGTAACAGACTAAAATATGTTCTAGTGGTCGTCTGTTTGTTTTCTCGTTGGGTGGAGGCATACCCCACTAGAAGGAATGATGGAACAACGGTAGCAAAACTTATGCTGCGAGAGTTCATTCCAAGGTATGGTTTTCCAGTCACGGTTGAGACAGATAGAGGAACACATTTTCAAAATGAGTTGATCCAATTGATTTGTGAAGCATTGAGTATTAAACAAAAACTACATTGTGCATACAGACCAGAGGCTTCTGGGGTAGTAGAGCAAATTAATGGAACAATTAAGAACAGATTAGGAAAAATGTGTCAAGCTACAGGACTCAAATGGCCAGATGCACTGCCCCTTGTTCTGATGACCATCAGAAGCATCCCTGAAAAGAAAACTGGACTTAGTCCTCATGAGATGATCATGGGACGAGCAATGAGACAAGCACAAGTACCTGTCAACAAGTTATTGACTATAACTGATGATCTAGTACTGGATTATTGCAAGGGACTGGCTGATGTGGTGCGTTCTGTGTTTCATCAGGTTGGACCGGATGCGACCACTCTTGAAAGAAAACCAGCCCACGACTTGAATCCAGGAGACTGGGTCCGCATAAAAATCCACAGGAGAAGAAACTGTCTAGTTCCTCGCTGGGACGAGCCACGACAGGTAATCCTAGTGACAACGACTGCAGTCAAGTGTGCAGGAGTGAAGAACTGGGTCCATGCCAGCCACACAATCAGAGTTCAAGAACCTACTGATCGACATGTGAGTCGACGTCTGGAAGTGTGGGATAAGAGTTTAACGACTGGGACAACAGGAATAAGAGAAAGGGTGCCAGAACTTGAAGATCGACCTGAAAGTCGACATCTGGAAACCCCAACTGCAAGCACCTCTAGAGAAGAAGAGGAGGAAGAAGAAGAAGGAAGAAGTTCAGAAATTCCAGAACCTGAAGATCGACCTGTAAGTCGACATCTGGAAATATCTGACACAAGTTCAGGATCTGATGATTCAGTTGCAAACTGTGAAGAATTTCGAAGGAGAACTTGGGGATATAAACCAATTAGAGAAGAAAATGAACAAGAAAATGATCTAGATGAGCAACCAAGTACAAGTTATGGTGGAAATCCTTCAGAAATAATATTAATAGACAAAGTAGGGAAAGAAGTACACAAAAAGTTAGAGAATCGAGAAGAACCCCGAGGAGCAATAGGGACAGATAGCGAAACAAAAGAACAGGGAAATTTAGAAGTAGAGAGTGAGGAAAATACCAAATCGGAAGAACACCGAGGAGGGACAGTAATAAGGGAACACAAGAAGGAGAAAACAGATCCACCAGTAAGAGACGACGAGATCATAAGCTTCAAAATAAGAGACAATAGTGAAAAAGTTGAAACCGAATCTGAAGAAAGTGGAGAAGAGGAGAAAACAAAAACTGAATCAAGAAAAAGAAACTGGAAATCAGAAAGAGAAGAAAAGAAGGTGAAGCCAAAAGGCCAAGAAAAGGAGATAATTGGCCCAGCAACTATATAAGAAAATTGAGATATAGAATAATAAGAACAGGAGAAAAAGTGCTGAACAAGTGAATGAAATAACAAGTCAAAAGGGACAAGAAAAGCCAAGTGGAAAACGACTGCAAAAGTCTAAAAGAACGAAGAAAGTGAATGCAAAGTACAAGTCACCTGAGTGGCTATATATCGCACTGACGGATTACAAAGAAGAAGGAAACACTCACGAGAACCCGAGACTAAGAAATCGAATGGGTAAAGGTGAGATGCAACAAACCTGAAGTGAAGACTTATAGTGCTTCTGCCGGACATGACAATTTTACTGGATATGACAAATCACCGGATGTGACAACGAAAGAATTCTGGAGAGAATTAAAAGAAAGTACCAAGCAAAGACTTTTTGAAAGCAGAGTGGCATCTAAGTCATTTCTGAGGTGTAGTGACACAATTTTCTGAAACTTAGCAAAAAGATAAAAACAAAATGGAAAATACTAGGGACAGAAGAGATAAATGTGAGTTTGTAAAAAGATGGTGTAAAATGTGCTGCTTTTGTACGGGTTTATTAATGACCGTATGGATAGTTTTAGCAATCACAATTCCTATTAGTTTAGCTGTAATAGAAGCGAAGAATGATACTAAACCAGAAAAAGAAACTAATATTAAAGAACCAGTTATTTTAAGAAGTAGTGCAGAATTACATAAGGATAAGTCAGTAACAGACTTTTCTAAAAATGTTTTTACAAAATTGTTGTACGAATATGTAGAGACAATGGATGTGAGAGATTGTTATGTTTGTATGCAGTTGCCTGCATCAGTGTCAGAAGGTGTGACTTATCATCACCTACCTCTAACTTATGGAATAACCTGTAGTGTAATAGCAAGTTTATTTTATAAAACAGGTAGATTAGAGTCTTATTATACTGATATAGATAAGATTTTTGCAAACGTTCCGGTAGTACCAGAACTTAACAAAGTAAAACAAGCAAAAGTTTTAGGAGAATTCTTTCTAGAACATAGAAAATTAACCTTAGAAGAAATAGTTAATAACAACCTTACCTGTGAATTAAAGAAAGAAGAAAAGGTATTTTTAGAAATGGTTGAAGAAAGAAGAATGAAATTTCAAAAAGAAGCAATAAAAGAAGAAGGAACACATCTATGGACGTTTGAGGAAGGAAATCATGAAGGGAAAAAGATAAATGCAGCAATGACATTAGATTGGCCGCAAACAGGAAAGTTGTGTATTAGGAGAAATAAGACAGTCTATGACAATTACTTTGTAGGTTCCAGTATCTGCCATGACAATTATCAAATTTTGGGAGGTTGGGGATTCAAAGGTGGAAAAGATCCAATATTTCCAGGTATCTATTATATTTGTGGGAATAGAGCTTATTACAGGTTACCGGACCATTGGTATGGAACTTGCTATGTAGGCCTGGTCTTTCCAAAAATCTTTCATATGGACAGAGAAGAAAAAGGAACATACAAGATGATTAATAGCTTTACACGTAGAAAGAGGGAAAGTTTTTCAGAAATTGTAGGTGATATTTTTGGAGCATTAATACCAGCAGTGGGAATATCTTTGAATGCATTTAAAATTCGGAAGTTATCCACAGTAGTAGATCGTTTGTCTACAGATACTGCGGGATGGTTCTTGATGGTAAATACCGAAATGGTTGCCATGAGAGCTATGGTGATGCAAAATCGGCTTGCCCTTGATATTCTTTTGGCAAAAGAGGGTGGAGTCTGTGGAATGCTGAAAGTCCAACATTGTTGCACTTACATTCCTGATAAAAGTGAAAATATACAGAAGTATATTACAAATATTACAAATTTGCACAAAGAACTAGTTCCACTGGAGGTTGAAAGTGTCTTGGGAAAACTTGGTAGAGGGTTTTCTTCCGTAGCAAATTGGTTAACCAGAATGAGTAGACTAATGATAGGGAAAGTTATAATAATAGCAACTGTAGCAATATTGTTAGCCATGGTGTTGAAAATTGTAATAACGTGTATAAAAAGAAAAGTAAGACAAAATAAGATAAAAAGAAATAACAGAATAATGAAGAGAGAGAGAGAGAAATGGGTGAAATTGAGTTAGAGAAAATGAAAGAAAGCATGTATAAAGAGACGAGAAGACAAGATGAAATGGAGACAGATGTATAACTAACAAAAAGCAAAAGGATGAAAGACATATGCTGCTTGAAAAAGAAGTATAACTTGGTTTTATGTGGTGATTTAAAAATCACCAAAGGGGGAGTTGATGGAGCAGAGAAAATAAAAATTTTTAACCCCTAACAAATTTTATAAATAATTAATAAAATGTTCGTTTAAATGTATTAATCAACACTGTACGTGAGGGAAGGGTAACACGCAAGTATATGGGCTGAATAATCTATTAACGAATGTCTGTGTGTCTAATTATAACATAAAAATAATTGCGTACTAATTTTATAATAAATGCATGATTTGTGCTTCATAGAATATAAACGTGTCGTTGCAAAAACAATAGTGATGGTAAGTAAGGAACAGCTTAAATGTTGCTTTCTGCTAGGTAATAACTAATTGGGGTACGTAGATGACGGGTGGGAAACGAAAAGGCTATGTTTCTCTATTTTAATTATGTTTTGTTTATTTCAAAATAGTGCTTCTAAGTATAAACGAGTGGCGATATAAAATGGCTGCCGGTTAATGAAGTGCGCATGTGCAGGGAAACACGTGACAAGGGAGAAAAAGTTGGAGAAAAGCTAACCTCGTGATGTTGCTGAGAGGCTAAGGATGCGAGAATGGTCAAGGCTGATGTGACCTAATTGAACTGATAGTGCGCCGTGGTGATCAGCAAGGAACCGTGGGAAACCGTTTTAAGAGAAAGGACAATGCCTGCAGAGTTCTCGAATGTATCGAAAGAAGTTACAAATGTACTGATCGAAGCGGATGGAAACATGTCTTGAACTGTGAGAAAGGAAATGATCATATACATTCCAAAGGACCAGTTGGATCCGGGAGAACTTGATTAAAGAATGAATAGATGAAATGAATGGACCAATGAAAGGAAAGCGTGTTATTAATGTTGCAACAATTAGTTAGCAAAGTTAGAATTAGGGTATAAGAGGGCCTACTCTTAGAGGGAGGGGTAGTCGTACACGGTCGGAGTTGGAGAGTCGCAGTCAGAGTAGGTGTTGGTGTTGGTGGCTTCCAGTGCTTGGTGGTCCAGATCGATCCATTTACTGAGCGGGAGATGCTGAAAGACTGTTAGATGAGACGGGTTGCAGGTAGCGGATGCTGACGAGCTGAAGTTTCTGTTGCTGTCTTATTTTTCCAGTTGAGTATGAGAATCAAGATATTTTTTATTCGTAAGCTTAGGTTAGAAATCCTTAGGCTAAATTAGGGAAGATAGGCAGGTAATTAGGGTTTTGCTTCATGATAAAATTTCCTTTCTGCAATAAAATTGATTTTGCGTAATAAATATTTGAATTAACAATAAATGAATAATTGAATAAAAAGTCTAAATTCTTTCTCATGCTTTTAAAAATTATATAAAACTTAAGATTCTTAAATCAAACGACTCAGTGGTTATTTTACTAAATGATTGTGACACTAGTAATTGGTTATTGTGATTTAGCTGGTCTTAATCACTACAAATTAATTTCTTACTAGATGATCCATCGACAAAACAATGAGCAGGAATATCTTAAGAAATAACTAAGAAAGCGATAGGTAATAAGGTATCCCGGCTCTTTCCAGCGGTACATAAATGGTGTTTTCCATTTAGTTCTCATGCTTCTCCTAGGAGTACAGAATTTCGTAAAGGAATAAAGGAAATCCAGGTGTGTGTGTGTGTGTGTGTGATAGGCGATGTTTATGGGCCCCATCGTCATGTGGATGTGAGAAAATATAGTTTGCCCCTGGATGACCGATAAGTGACCTAGGAGGAGAATAGTTTTATTGTACGCGCTGCATCAAGTGCATTTTACATTAAATTCCATTCTTGCATCAGTGTGCGTTTAATGTGCTGAGATGTTTGCTACCAAACGTCCCATGTTTCAGTAAAGACACTGTGGAGCTGTGAAGTTCGTAATGACCAACTCCCAGACCATATACTCTTTATGGTTTACTGTACTTACAATGTCGAAGAATGGACTTAGAGATTGTAGGGGTACAGTGCTCATGCAACTGTACCCTCACCTTTGGGCTAGTGCACCCTGCTAGAAGGGTGACTTACCTAGGCCCCAGGCAGTGGGTTGCAGGCATGGCACACAGGAATGTGTGTTATGTCGACTCTTCACTTTTCTCAAAACCAAAACACGCAGCCTGCAATGGCAGTGTGTGGGTGTGAAGGTGCAGGGCCTCTAAGGGTGGCACAATAGGCGCTGCAGGCCTTCAAGGCCTTCCCTGATCACAGTGGCGTTGGTACACATGGTACCTCTTACAAGGGGCTTACCTGTGGACAAAGATGTGACAATTGTGGGTACAAAGGTACAGGTTTGTGAAAGAACACAGGCGCTGGTAATCTGATTGTCAGGGACCCAGGCACGTCAAGTCAAAGTGCATCAAGTGTCATGCAAAAAGTGGGTGGGTTACTGCAACAGAAAACCACTTTCCTACAGATGATTCCAGTGGAAGACCAAAAAATGCTGATGCACAAGTGAAGGTCAACAGCCAAGAAAAGACACTCCAACCAGGGAGAAAATGCATGTGAGAATCAGGCAAGGCCACCAAGGGCCAAAACACAGCCAAAACATCTCCAAAGGAACCAGAGGACAGCCAAATCAACACAAGAGCCCCTAGGGCACATGCAACAGTAAAGACAGAAATCATAGGAAGACCATCCACCAAGAAACTCCCTTAGCATAGAAAAATGTCCCACAAATCAAGCCACCACAAAATTCCATGGAGACACTTTACAGTGGATTGCAGAATAGCAGACTGATGTCTAATAGGCGTCAAGGTGCCAAGCACTGAGACCTATAACAAGACTGACAGGAGGCTGGAATCTAGGCAACCCAGATCAGCCTGCCAGTAGGAACAAAATCAAAGTGGAAAGATGATGAAGTAACCCACTCAGAGCATCACTGTTAGGTAAGAGCAACCCCTGACCAACTGCAAATGGATGCATGGAAGTAGCAGCCAACACCAGGAAATCTCAGCGATAGCTAAGGACAACACCAATGACCAACCAACATATAACCATTCACTGAATGCCAGTGGTGAAAACAAAGATCAGGCAGTCGTTGCTCAACTACACTAAGCATGGCTAAACAAACTGCAGCAAAACAAAGGGCAATCATTAAACCAAGGAAAGAACGCAGGGAGCAGCCTTAGCAAACACACCCACTAAAGAAGGATGATTCCCAAAGTGTAAAAGACAAGCATTGGCAAACCTAATAGGTCTCACCTATGTAAGATTTATTGGCTTTGTCAATTTGTTTCATACATGTTGCACAGCAGCATGAGCTGGCCAGCGTTGATCAAGTCATAGCCTGTTTTTTTAAGACATGTTGCACAGTAGCCCGTGCTGCTAGGCAATATGTTAAAAAAAAAGTGTACTGAGGCAAGCCACGGTGGAGGATGGAGGGAGGGAGCAACAACAATAAACAGAGGGGGAGGGAAAGCAACATGAGGGAGGAGCGGGGAGGAGGTTAAGAGCAGCAACAATGGGAGGGGAAAAGCAACACAAGGGAGGTGTGGGAAGGGGGAGGGAGCAGCAATAACCGACAGTAGGAGGAGGGGGAATGGGGAAAGCAAAATAAGGGAGGTGCGGGGGAGGGAGGTAGTACTAGAGGAAGGGAAGCAACACGGCAAGGGGTATGTGGGGGTATGTGGGAGTTGAAAGAAGCACCATGCACAAGGGGGAAAGGGAGGAAAGAAAGAAGAAAAGCAGCAGATGGGCACTAATTAAGTTGAATCAATCTGTATTTTGTCCATGCTTCACCGAAAGAAAAGGAAGTGACGCTTGGCATGCAATGACCAATTATGAGTCAGCAAAGAAGAGTGACAATGAAGCCAATGATGGGTCAACATTCTGAGGGGTCCAATCCCTTTATTGTAAACAGCACATCTTGCAAGTGATAGCGCATGCAGTGCTGCAGTTTCGACCTAAAACCTAAGGTTCAAATCACCAGGGCTCAACATCACCAGGCTAGCATCCATCACCTGGGACCAACCCCTGGGACTGGAGCACCACCTAAGAAGCATACCAGAAGGAAGAGCAACAAAACCCGAGTTGATAAAAGAGGGTGTAATTGTATCCCAGGGCAGGCGGAAACATCCATCAGAGCAAGGGCACCAGAAAGCAGAAGAAGCTAAGCTGAAGCAAAAATTATGCTAGAAGATAGCTACAAAACCAGTCATTGAAACTCACTCCCCTGGGGGTGTGAACCATCACCTTCCATAGCTCACAGGATATGGCAATGATGCAAAACTGATGCACAAGCCTTGATAATACAATCCTGAAGAAGCCCATACTGGATCCAAAAGAGCTGACACATTATAGATCTAGTATGAATCTCCTGTATCCTCCTATGTCATTGTAGAGAGTGGTGATTCAACTCCTGCAGGCCACTGTGGACAGTAACAAAATCTTTGCCCAGCAGAAGACAGGAGTTTGTCCTCACAAAGACAACAAGTCAGTAATTGTTTCAACATTGAACTATCCTAGAATAAAAGATGACCAGAAAACAACTGCCTTGGTATTGGCCAATCATGTCCTTGTGATGAATTGTCTTTATTCCGTAACATTAGATGGTCCTTGATTGGGCTATATTTGGTCTAGAGACCCAAACATATACAGTAACACTTTCTCCTTTCATTTCCACGCCTAGAACCTCTACCTCAGGAGCTGCACACGGCTCCTCCTTATCTTATGAAGCCTGGAAGCCTGTTCACTGCATGTGACTTCTCTGACCCACTCTTTGGCTTTTCAGTTGATGCTCAATTGTCATCACTTTTTACACTCTGTTTCATGCTTCAGTGCTGAATGAATAATAGTTCATTGAAATGCAGTTCTTACAATCCTTTAGGACTTAATTATGACCCTACACCATCACTTTCAAATTCTGCATTTGGGCCCAATATTTTAGCGTCTTACTGCCAGGGCTTAGACCAAGAATGTGTAATGGATACAAAAATGTCATTAGTACCCCAGATCACTGCAATTACCAAGAACAGTCTTTGGACTATCAAAAGAATCTTTGTCTCCCCTACCTTACCTATGAGGCAAACCTTGCTTTGGTCTTGTAATATTTGGACTGAAATCTGCCCACCCTGGCATCCCACAATGTTTGATGAAAGAACGTTTGCAGAGTCTGAGTCACGTTTTCTGCTCCTGTACTTTTGTTTTCTATCCGTGTAAAGTGGAGCTACTGCTTTTGTTTCTCCACTGGTGCATTTGGTATGTCTCCTGTCCTGGAGTGCAGGGAGTGCTCCCTTATAATATTTCATTTTCATTGGCTTGTGTGTATTTCTGCTTGGATGAAAGATCTGGTTGTCTGTTATTAATTGTAGCTACTGCAGTTTGTGTCACTGCAAGGTGCTTTCTTATCTCCCCCTTTTTAATTTTTGTTTTTTCCTAGTTTCCCCATGGAACTGTATTCAGGATGTATTATGTATACTAGGCTCAGGGGATGCAAAGGGTTTCCTTCATAGTCGTTTAAATCTTCATTATATCTGCAATGTCCTTTTGAATCTTTCATCTTATTGAAATGTAATCCTAGCTTTTTTTTTCTTTGAATAAGTTTCCAGCACTCAAAAAACTCTGGTGAGTGTCATTAAAGTTCAAGTGAAATAGACTGTATCATCGGCATTTAAAACTCACAAGACACTTCCAACAGGTCTACCATCCTACATGAAAGGAAAACTCCAAATTACTGGTGAGGAAAGAAACAACAAAAACACCAATTTCTAGAAATCCCAAAACTCAAAAAAAGACATCTAAATCCAAAAACTCAAAGCAAAACGTCTAATCAAACCTTCTCCTACCTACCTACCTTGCAGACAGGGGAATCTGATTTCGGATTATATCACACGGGATCCCAAACTCCTAGCATTCAGACTGGATCTAAAATCTCACTTTTTCAGATTACGCCTTCCAGACTAAATGCCGTTCTCTGTTTTCTCCTTTATCTCTACTTTTGTACCTATCTTTCAATGATAACTGCGTTAGTGGTAAAGTGCTCCACTTTCCTTGTGAATTGGTTTGTGGTATAAACATACTTCAAACAATTAAATAAACATAAATACCTGAGTCTGTGCCCTGACAGTATGCATTTAATCCTTGCAGCAGTCAGATCCATACTCTGGGGAGTTGATTCAGGACACCGATGCTCGCTGGAGGGTGGCAGCCAGTCTAGGGGCTGGCTGAGCTCAGCTGAGAGTTCCCGACGAGTATGAATGGAGTGGGTCACTTAGGCTTTCATGTCAAGTAGGCCAGGCAGCAGTCATCCACAAAGAGCTCAGTCACATTATGTCTCTTTACCATCGAGATAGAGATTGGAACTAATTAATGTGCACGAGTGGTGGTGCCGAGGTCTCATCATGATGCATGTCTCTCCCAAATACTTTTTCTGAAGGAAGCTAAACAAAGTATTGTTGCATTAAGGGATTTTAGATCTTCTACTCTCAGTGATGTGATATTTAAAAAGCTAGTTATTTGGTAAGAGCATCTGTGATGAAAGTTTCAGTTGTGCTGGTGAAATATTAGCCATGTGGCAATAATTCAAGCAAGCCAAATTGGCAACCACAGTTAAAATGTTGGGGGTTAGAGGAGACCCCAAGATGAACCACATGAAGTTTAGACAACACAAAGGTGGGGATGAATAAAAGGACTGCTGCTTCACAAATGTATCACATATATTTGGAATGAGCTAGTTCTCTTTTGTGACAGGTTATCTGTCTGGAAAAGGCCTTCATTTTGAAGGGGCTTCGGCATGGAGATGTATATGTAGCACAGAGTAGTGAAACCCAATGAATATTTGTACGGCAAAGCAGTGTTGTAGTGTAAATGAATTGTATACTACACCAGGGCCATAGAAGCTTACAAGATGTGTATTCTGAGAATAGGACGTTTAGTAATATATACTCAGTCCATGCTAATTATGTGCCTGTATCAGAACTGCACCATGACCTGATCTCCAGCCACCAATGCACCTCTGTCATGTCCTATCACACACCCTGCTGTCCAAGTAACAAGACTTCCACAGAGCTCTTACAGTTCACCTCTATTATCTATCCCACATTCACAGAATCCTGAGAGTGCATCTCTATCCATGGCTCCCATTATGCGCATCTACCCTGAGTTGCATCATAAGATGGACTGTAGGTACCGAAACGCCGAAGCTCTTATTAATACAATTTGTATACTGAATCACCTGCGGCATGATATTGTATCAGAGCACTAAGACACCCACAGAGATGTGATATTTTGCTCTATTTCGGTTTGTATTGGCCTGTGCTGTTTTGAAGCAGCAAATATCAATTTTCTTCTAAGTGACAATAGAGGACAAATAAAAAATAAAAATGTTCTTGCAAAGAACAGTGAAGAGCACTGCAAAATGAAGAATAGTAAACAAAAGTGCAGCCTTGCAATATGTAATATTACGGTAAATAAGGCCTCAATGCAAATTAGTTTCCACTGGCAGCGGATAAGTATGGGCAAATAAATATATTTAAGGCTCCACTCACCTTCTCTTCTTCCCCACTAAAAAATAAAAACAGAAAAAGGTCTAAAGGTATATTTTGTCCTCTCGTTGCTTCCAATCACCCAAACCAAAAAATGTGAAATGCACAAAGGACTGTTGGAGAGGAGTTCTGTTTCTACTTACCTGCCCTCGCCCAACACCATACAGAGCAAAAAATAGAAAAATCAAACTTTAAATTAGACAGTGGGTATGGCCCTACTCGGGCCTCTACACTCTACATCCCCTAATAAGCTGACCCTTTAATAACACAAAGAAAGAAAGTACTGTTTAAACATCAAAAATTATTCTAACTAGCACCCCTTGAGTGGGCCATCAGTCAGGCTGCCTTTTTTGCTTCTGTACCATGCTGACTCCAGAGATCTAAAAGTTGATGCTGTTGGGAAAGACCAAAGTGAGCACTTCCTTGGCTGAGAGGGTCGAGTCCGCATCAACCCCTCCACTGGTTGCACTTATGCACTAGTCAGCCCAAAACGGTATCTTGTAGTGCCTGCTGATAATTATTGTAGTGGATAGAATCCCTTTTTGCAGCTGTATTCTAGAGATGTGACTTCCATTCATGTCATTTCCGCAAGTCGTTTTGTCTCAGGCCCTCTGCTGCCCAACCTTCGAGGACATGTGTAGTTTGCCTCCTGTGCTTTTCAGTGAGAGGATTTTTCATTGCCTGTGCGTGTGAATATTCTCATAACCCAGGCGATTTGGCACCGCGAGTGTTTTGATCCGGAGCCTGCTTTCATTTTTCAAGCATAAAAGTAACATGTCTGTTTTATCACCACTTTGTAGCCCTGAGAATTACAGTGAATATCTACTAATGCCTTTAAATTGCTGAGTCAAAGAGACCAGTTAAACCATATCCTCTGTGGAACCGCAGAGAGACTTAGATTTAAGCTCTTTTTCAAGAGCTGAGAATATTAATTGTGCCCTCTGAGGCCACCCACACAAAACACGCTTCCCGATTGATTTGTGCGCAGAATACCAGCGCCGGCTAATTTAAGACGTGAAGCAGATTAAATGCACAGCAGAACATTTTCCAAGGTCAAACACGCCATAAAGAGGGCCTAGACAAAAATATATGCAGCAAGGCTAAATATTGAATTCATATTCAGTTGCATTCCAGAGACAGTTTTGAATCTCTCCCTATTAATACTTCGACATTCGAGGCCTGTAGCTTCTTTCCAGCCGACCAAGGTAACGCTATCAGAGGTCCGGGTTAATTTGTCCATATATGTGCAGCTGTTGCTTTCATACAAAAATGTATTTAATGATATATTTCGAAGAATTTTACTCGCTGAGCTCAGTGATAATGAATTCACCTTTGCAAAAAAAGAGAACCTCGCATAAGGCTAAATTCACCAGAAAATCGAAAATTTCCTTAGGCGTTAGGCGTAAATTTCTGATTATCTTGGATTTCACAGAGCAGAACATCCACCGGGCTTCCTAGAATTCTTTATGAATTCCAAGCAACTCATATGATGAAGCTCTTTGACGCATGCGTAAATAAGCCCAAGTACAACAGCACTTTCTTACTCTTTTTGTTCTTCCATTGGGAAAATACTTTTTCCTATGAACACACACCTTCCACGACACCCCCAAAAATTGTGCTGTCTTCCTATTCCTACCCTGTAAACTGTTTTACTCCTGCCCTCGGCAGTGGTAAATAGCCACCCGGTCCATGGTGGCAATAGGACTGCCAAATGTTTGTCAATGCCCCAAAAAATGCAAAGTTGTAGGTGTTCGCATATTTACGAAGACATTTATGAACTTTATCACCCACATATGATGCTAAGAGCTGATTCCCATACATGCAATGCTGATGTAATTCTGCCTCTGAGGTAAACCAATTACAAGTGTAAATTGATGTTTTTTGAATAGCAAACATCTGATTATTCTCAAAAAGCCTCCTAATTTCATCCTAAGTGTGCAATCAGGCTCATAAAGAGAACAAGGGCAGTAGCACATAAAGTGAGCGCTGGCAGTGCAAAGGTAAGACACAGTCTGTGCCACAATTTTGGGCTAACTGATATCTTAAGTAGTGGAAGACCTGGAGCAGTACTATTTGCTACCTTTGACAGTGGTAAGTGGTTGCTTTTCACAAGAACTTTCAAGACGTGCTGCTGTGCCTGAAAATATATAAAAAAAAACAAGGTATTGGATGTAATGCTTGAATTAATCTCAGCCACAGGCAATCACTCAAACCGCATCACAATCCATCACTTTTTGCCCACTATGCCACCTCAGTTTGGACCCAGCCACATACAAATCAGTCTTGACCCTGCTAATTCAAGCATTCCATCCATCACATTGTTGTTTTTGCAGCGGCTCAAATATAGCAGCATTTGTTGAAACAACTAAATTAAAGAAAAGAACATAACACAATGGCATACACAAAGGAACATTAAAGACAATTACAACATAGCAGGGCACATCACAATATAAGAGTTAAAACATAACACAATAACTACAGTACAACACAACAACATCACAGTGCAATAATGTAGCACAGACACAGCAGTGCAAAAAAACACATCATCACCAGAGCAAAATGCCACAAAAATTGCACAAAAATTCTTGTCACACATTGCCACCTCCAGAAACTGCTTTCAGAATGCAATGGTAAAAGGTGTTGCACCAAGCACTACCTTACTTACCACCACGGACATGAAAGAGCGCCACTCAAAAATATTTTGTGATCTGGCCCCAGGTGCTGCGAAGGTTAAATTCCAAAATATGCATAGAAAATGAGAACAGCAAATTCCAACAGTGCTCAATTGATTCCCCAAAAGGACAAGGGGATTTATTTGACCCATTATTTTCAGTACAAATGTGACCTTGTGCACACAATTCAGTGCAGACTTTGCATACTGCGGTCTAATTACTATAGCATTTAGAGATTTACTATATTTTGTAACTAGAATAAGAAAGAAAAAATGGATTTATTCTATGTTCCCTCGTGCATGCTGGTCTTTACAACTAGATGGGATTCACTGACAATTAAGTGCAGTAGATGGTAGGTTCATTTATTTGGGGGTCATGGAAATCGAAAGTGCGCTTAAGCAGAGAGGTGCGAAGACGAGATGGTGGGAGATGAAGGTAAAGCAGAAAAGGCTGGACTTTGCAGTGGTTCTTAACCTTTTGATGTCTGTGTATTCCCAATTAATCATTACTGAAACACAAGGACCCCCACTGAATGATTATTGGAATCCGGGAACCCCCACTGAGTCATTACTGGAAACCAGCAACTCAGGTCTCAGCATTATTGATGATTTCCACCACAAAACAACACTAGCATTTATCAAACAAATACACAAATGCCGATATTTTTATTTAATTTACAAACAAATATAAAGAAATCAAAATTTACATTTTAATGGGAAGGTTGGAGCTTTTCTAAATTTTATTGAGGCCAGTCATCATCCATACTATATTCTGTTTGATGCACTTGCACTGTTCCTACGGATCAATCTGAGGATATATACTTAATTTTTAGCCTTCAATTTAAAATGTCTTCACATTTACAGAATTTTTTAGAATTTCCAACTTTACATTTTACTTCTTTATTTATATTCACTTTAATAATCTGTTAATATTATTTACTTTTCAAAGCAGTCGCAGATCCCCAGAGTAGGCTTTGTGTACCCCAGGAACCTCTGGGCTAGAGGATTGCAGCGGAAGGGCATTAACATAGGGGCAGAGTCACTCACTCTAGAGATCTCCATAGCCATGGTAAACACTGAGCGAGGCTTTGCCACCCAGCAAATATTTTGCAAAATCTCACTTTGGAAAGTCATGTACCACCTAAAGGTTTCATTTAAAGGCCCTTAGATAGGATGGTGGATACAGTTTTTTTTATGTTTTCATCTTACACAGAGGAAATAACACAAACTAGAAATGTGAAACATTAACAATTTGAGTTCTCTCACTCTTATGACATATTTCTGTGGTGCTACTTGACTTGGTGTCCCAAACCATGATTGTGAGATTTCAGATCTCTGCACCCATGGCTTTTCTAATCATCCTTCTCCCATCTTACCACTACTCTTGTTTTTGAATTTTTCATATTTTTATTGCTATCAGAACCTTGAAGCACTTTTGTAAAGTTATCTCATTTTCTCCAGAGGTCTTTCCCGCTTCTACTCATCCAAGTTACCAAAAAGACCTTACACTTTAACAAATACTTGTGTGCGTCATGGGAATGTTAAGTTAATTGCTCTATTACCCCAAAAATCCTATCAGTAGCGAGCAATCATTCATCACCAGTGGTGCAGCAAAGTTGCAATGGGCCCTGGTACAAGCAAGGAAACTGGTTGGGTAGTAAAATACAGCCATAATTTTTTTTTTTTAGAATTCTTTTTATTGCAGTATATTCGAACAACAATATATCAAAATACAATGTCAACGCATCTTCTGTCATACCTTGATTTTACATTTAGTCATACATTAGGTAGATAATGACAAATCCACATAATAGGGCAACAGTCTTCACTCATTCCCCGCTATAACCCTCTATAACCCTGCCAGTTACCCCAAATATTCCCCCATTTCTTCGGGCAACCTCTACTCAAATAAATTGCATGTTCTGCTTGCCAAAACCAATCAAGATCCTTTTCCCAGTCCTCTGTTTTCAGCAAGGCCTGGGCCCCCCAATTCCTTGCAATGTTAGGCTTTGCCACAACTGCAGCCAGTGCCAGCCATAGCCTTGTGTATTTAGGCCAGGCCTCCTCTCCAGGAATCAGTAGCAGGAGCTACGTTCAGCTCTACTTGAACCTCTACCCCCGCAACCTGCGCCATAATCCTCCCAATTGCCTTCCAGTATTTCTCTATTTCCGGACATTCCCACAGCAGGTGGTAGAAAGGTTCCCTCCCGCCCACACCCCCGTGACTCCAGGCATTCTCCACGCGGTCTAGACGATGCAGCAGAGTTCGGGGGTAGTATGTTTGGTGGAATATTTTTAGTTGAACTAGCCGAAATTGAGAACGTATTGTTACCTCTCTCGGACCCTGCTTGGCCTCTATCCACTCATCATTTTCCATATGGCCTGTCATTTTCCCAAGCTGTTCAAATACAGCCATATTTTAAGTTCGGTGGTCCCCGGAGACTTCTGGGACCCTATGCTAATGCACCTGCTCCACTATTAATAGTTACACCCCAGATAATCTATGAGAGTTCCAGTGCTCAACTCATTTGTAGGTACTCAGGCCCTCATTTATGGGGATTTGGCGTAAGGCAGTGCAGCAAATCACCTTGCTGCACTGCCCTACGCCAAATTTAGAGGGTAGGAATGCACTATATTTGTCCAATACTGTGCATTCCCGTCCTTTCCCCCCGCGCTGGCGCCGTTTCGGCAGAATATCGCCAACGCAGACACCCTTACACCATGGTGTTGCAGCAGGATTGTTTTGTGCAGGAAGGGTCACCTGCCTGCACAAAAACAATTCTGGGAGGCGTTTTCCCTCTTTCTATGTGTGCTGCAGAACGCAGCACACATAGAAAGAGGAAAAAACGAGGAGAAATAGAGATATTTCTCCTTGTTACGCCTCTTGTAAATCTGGCAATGCGTCAAAAAACATGGGAGTTGCGAGGGGAACACCCCCCACAACACCCATGGAACGCCCCCCTTGCGCAGAGTAAGGCAACATAGCGATTTGCGCTGGGTTGTCATACTCAAGATTTGAAAAGTAGCTTTGCGTGGCTTCATAAATCTGACTCAGACTCTTGCAGTCACGCATGTACCACTTTGCGTGGTGCAAACATGAAGCCAAGGCTCTCATAAATATGCCCCAGGTTACCTCAAATCTCTTTGCCACTTTCTAGCACCTTTCTCAGTTCTGCATCCCTTGCGACTGTGAACCCCGATCAAACTACCATTTTTAATATGTTTATAGAGGGAGTTACCTGAGAAAGACTAGGGGTAGCCTATAAACAACTTTTTATTCTGTACTTCCGTGCCCATAATAAGACCCTCTCCAATGGGGTTTGTGTTCCAACTTTCATTTCCAATCCCAGTGATATTTCTAGGGAGAGTCGAAATGAAAGGTAGTTTCAAAAGTAAATTATCAATACTGCAAAGTGCAAACTATTCTTCAATCTCCTTTAATATTTCCATTCCTGTCCCATTCATCATGTACACCAGGATCTGAACCACTCTAGTGAAAATATATTTTCTTGAGGTGCCTTACCGGGCAAAAGTGGTGCCACTTGTGCTAATTTAGTTTGCCGCGGATTCTCCTTTGTTTGATTCTTCCCACCACCTCTTCAGTGTTTCCATCAATGGTAGAATGCTCTGTAAGTGGTGCTTTATATACAGCACACCCGTACACCCAATTTATGGCATTTCCAGCCTTCTGATTGCATCTTTCTTGCTATATTCATCCATTGGTTAGCAGCTAAGTCCATGTATCGTCCTGTCACTTACTCGTATCCCGTGCCTTGGATTGGCTTAAATAACATACTCATACCTTTGGTGTCACCGTGGACTTTCTCAATTTCAGTTTAGTTCTATTTTTCAGGAATCCTTGCCAATACTATAAGGCATGTACTTCAGCAGTGTGGCCTCTCTTCTCTAACTATCATCTACAAAGGTATAATACACCAACGCTTATCATCCTTGGTTACGTTTCCAATACTATTCTTACAACGCACGTTGTTAATGTCTTTTTGAAATCTATTGGTAGTATCTCCCATACCCATAGTTTGGAAATGTTATTGATCTGCCCGAGGCAAATGTCATGCATGAACATAAATTATGGATTTCTGACATCATATGCATACATCTGGGAAGAAGGATGGGTTCCACATGACTACAAATTTGTCGTTCTAATGTAGGGAGAGGTTGTCCTCTCCCCTTCCTGTCCGCTTGAAAGCAGTTAACGTAGGGTCCTACCCAACCGATCTTCCAGCAGATCAAATATCTTAAAAGATAGTGTCTGTCAACAGGTGGTAGCTATGTCTTCTTGTACTTCCCAGGTGATGCTGTAGACGTTCGTTTAGACACTGTCATTGTCAAGCGCTCTAAAGTCCATACAAGCACTGTGAGCTTGTGCTGGAGCCCTCTGTGCAGGTCACAGCTGGATTCAATATGTTGCAGCTTTTGGACATTTTGCAACTTCTGTGTTTGTTTTGGTCACAGCTCCAGGAAGAATTCAGACCTCTTTTCAAGATATGATAAAACATGGAACAAAAAAATAAATTCTTTTAACTCTAGAATAGGATAGTTGCAAACTAGCTTAATTAATTTGCCAATAAAGCAAATAGAGTCATTGTTTCGGCTTTCTTCTTGGATATATTTGAATCGTATTTTCATAACCCAGAATTTTTCTCGCGGCTGAAGTCACCATTGCAGGTTTTATTAGAATTATAGACAGATGTTACAGTCTATTGGCTTCCAACAGCTGAAATCAGAAGAAAAATATGACTCCCATAAAAGGCAAATCTACTGTGTCATCTATGTATAAATCTAGGGTGTTACAGAAAAGGTATCGGAATTTCAAAGCACGCACACGTCCAACCTCAGTGCTCTGTGAAGTGGCTTCAAGCTTGTTTTTTGGACTAACATAAACACATAATAACGTTATTGCTACCTTCCAGCCAAATATTCTCACTTTGTAGATTCACCATCATGTAACCCTTCCCCAAGTTTACTACACAAGGGGAAAACTATCAGAAATTAGGATGAGATATAATGAGGAACATTTTCAACCCACATACAGTGAATATATACGCATACAGAATCGGCATTAGCGGCTCTAGTTATGCATAAGTAAAAGGGACTGGGTGAAAAAGACCCTACTTTCACTCCCTTAAGAAACTTTGCTCTCCACTGCAGAAAAATACGTTTTTAAGAAATTGGCATTACAAAAATGAGTCAGTGGGCTGTGAAGGATTTAGTAGCGGCCGGCACAGGTAAGAGCGGTAGGCAATGAAGCAGGGGCGGGGTGGGGTGGGGGTCAGGTAAGTCGACATACAACGACTCGGTGATGTGGCGATGTGGCGATGTGGCGATGTGGCGAGCGCAAGTTAAGTGTTCTTTATTTGTTTAATTTACTTCTCCCGTCATATGTCGACTTACCCAACCCCCAACCCGCACTGCCCCCGCCCTGTCACACCACCCACCACTCTTACCTGTGCTGGCCGCCACTGGAAGGATTGACAGGTATTTGGACTTTTAAACCTCGGATGGTTCATAAACCCAAGTTCATTTACTATCTGAAGATGCAAATTAAACAAGCATTTGCAATGCAATTGATCTCCAATTTACGCGAGACCTATTGCATTGCAAATGGTTGGCAACTTGGCATCACGGACAACGTGAGGGCGGGAGGGGGGAGAAGGCACGGACATCGTTAGGGAGGGAGGGCGGGGGGACATGGCACGGACAACGGGAGGGCGGGCGGCGGGGGGGTGGAGAGGAGAAGGCACGGACAAAGCTGCGTGACGCTACCTGCGCATGAAGGAAATAATACATGCCCCGTGTAACAACCAAGTAAAGGGGCCAGTAGCCATGGGAGGATACAAATGATGACATGGCCGTACTAAGGAGGGACTAACAAGCCTCATAATCAATCAGAAGACAGCATTTACAAAGGACAAACACACAAGCCAATGAAAAATAAGGGCGGGGAGTGGGCGAAGCTTCTCTCCGTAATCCACTACCATAGCTCTTCGTAGAGCAGCACTTGCGCGCTGGCTCACGCTCGACCTAAAAACTAAGTACATCTGACTGGACAAGGGAGCTTTTAATACCTTCATCCATTTTGGGTCTTTGAACCCCAAGCCAGGTTTTCAAACCCAAACTGTCTTTGCCTAACCACAAGAAAAAAATGTTATTGGTGCTGCCATTATAGGAAGCAGGGCATGGTATGTGCACCTGGAAAAAAACGTAAAAGGGCACCTAAGGGGGCAGGGTGAGCACACAACGCCCCTTGAAGGGGGACCCCCAAGAACCCCCCGCTCCCCCCAATTTAAATGTTTAAAAAAATATTTGGCCCACTGGATTCACAAACCTTTGTCACAGGGTTTATGAGCTCAAGGCAGGTCATGGAACTTGGTGTGCACAAACTTAGTTCACTGTTTGCAAACTCTGAGCTGAGTTTGTATGCTAAAAAAACTCATGGACTGATTTGGGATTTCCTGTCAAAGTTTGTGAACTGTGAGACGAGTTTGCTTACTACAAAACTTGTGAAATAATGTTGGGGCAGATGTCAAAGTACGAAAGCTCCAAACTGAGTTTGCAGACCACACTCACCATTTGGTTGTATAATGAGTCCTCCATAGCTGGCAAGGTTTCAGATAGCTTATGTGTGACATTTTCATATTTCAGTGTAATTACGAGTGACATTCAACAACTATGAGTGACACTTTCTCGCATACAAAATCAAGCAATGAAGTCCAGGGAAACAGATAAATATCAGAAATGAACCCCATTTGAGCACTGAGAAACTCTAAGAAGATCTTGAAACTGCTGAAAAGCACCAGAAATGGAAAGCCACTAACCTAGTGCCCTGGTAACCTGATCCACATTCTTTGCAGCGGGCATATTAATCCTCTGCACTATGTTATCATGAGTGAAAACTGCCACTTGACAAAATGCTGATCTCACAACAGGAGGAACATTATTCAGCAGAGTTTACTTCACATTTTTATTGTTGCATGAAAACTCCTAGATGCAAAAGGAATTCTGCACCTTGCCGCAGAAGTTCCACAAGTAAACAGAAGGATCTCTGTGAGGAAAGCAATAACTCGCTGCTATCGTTATATAATATGTTTTTGCGAATATACGAGCTACATGTTCTTTGCAGCATGGATATTAACCCTCTGTGCTAGTACATGGTGAGTCAAAAACGCCAGTAGACAAAACTCCAACATTTCAGCAGGAACATTATAATCTGCCCTGCCAAGTACCACACATCAGGCATTAGACTAACGCATTTTAGTGTGTTAGTCCGCAACACTGCACTAAAATGCATTAGTCATGCATTTTTAGCGCACTGACACCGCTTGCGCGCTGTGAGGGAGAAGCTAGGAGTGACTGCGACCGTTGTAGCTTCATCACAGCAGCACAGTGAGTGCTGTGCAGACGGTGCTGCAAAACTCGTACTGGCCACATAATCAGGTCTGTGTGTTAATAAATTGGCTGACACATTGATTAAATATTATCAGTTATAGCGGCCTGGAACTCAGAACTGCTCTCACCCCGGACGCGGTGCTGCAGTGGGCTGGGCTCAGCTGATTGTACTGTAAGCAGCTGAGACTCTGCCACGGCAGCCTCAGAGGCCACACCATGTCACGTGGCCTGTAGTTCCTTTCATCCTGTGCTAGTAGTTGACAGCTGAGTGAATTATCGGGGGGATGGTAGCCCAGTGTCACTGACAGTGACCAGTCATTTTGGTGGCTTCAGGCAGTGTGATGGAGATTATGATGGACATTATCACTACCGTTTCATTATCTTCAGCACCTTGCGCCACAGTGGGGGCACTGGCGCCTCTCTCAGGTCAGTTCCACGTGGACAGGACTTTCACTATCATGATGCCAGAGAGAGTTCGGTCGGCTCAGGCTGCAGCAGGAAGTTATTAATTTCAATTTTTGCAAGCCCGGGCCAAAGGAATTGCTGCTGACACCTGGTGCTGGAGTTAAATTATGGGATGAAGTGTAAGATGGTGTCACCTCTGAGGCAGCCGTGGCGAGGTCTTAGCTGCAGTGGAGGCCGCCACAATAAAGTGGTGGTGGGGCGGGTGGTTGGGAGCGCGGGAGAGGGAGCGTGCGCGGGGGGTTTTAATAATAATTTTTTTTTAAAATAAACACCTGGAGCTGCCGCCTACGTCCTACGTCACGCCTCGTCCTTCCTGGTCCCAGCAAGCACTGGGACCATGTCACGGACTCCCTGCAATCCCTGCGCTGCTCTCATACTATAAGGGCAGCATGGGGATTGGCCTGAGTGGGCTGGAAAAACGCTCCGCTCAGACCTGGGAGTCTGTGGTGGTTTCTCCAGCTCGTCTGTTCAATGCAGCCGGGCTGGAGAAACCTAAGTGTGCATGTGTGTTTTGGTCGACCTGAGACAACCGGCCAAACACATATGCGGACTTAGGGAGTCCACATAGCACTCCTCCTCCCAATGCCCCGCCCCTCCCTGTGCAAGCTGGCTCAGAGCCAGCAAATTAAAAATAAAACGATGACATAATTTTATTTTTCATTTGCTGGCTCTGAGCCAGGCAGTGGGGTGACACTCCTCCACCATTGCAGAGGAGCCGCCGCTGCTCAGCTGTTTACAATACAATCAGCTGAGCCCAGCCTGCTGCAGCACGGCACCCACGGTGAGAGCAGTTCTGAGTTGCAGGCTGCTGTAACTTATAATAATGTTGTTGAATCAATGTGTCAGCCAGTTTATTAACACACAGACCTGATTATGCGGGCAGTACGAGTTTTGCAGCACCATTTGCACAGCACTCACTGTGCTGCTGTAATGAAGGTCCGACAGTCGTGTCACTCCTAGCTTCTGCCTCACAGTGGTGTCAAGACTCTAAAAATGTGTGACTAATGCATTTTAGTCAGGTGTTGTGGACCACCACGCTAAAATGTGTTAGTCTAATGCTTGATTCGTGGTACTTGCCAGGGCTGGTCCGCTAACTCAGAGGGAAGACAGAGAATTTGAGACACATTTTGACCTTTGAACGCTTTTAAAAAAATGTGAAATTAATTATTTCCTCATTATATTTATGGTTTCAGAGTGGCAGGTGTTACAATGTTTTTTAGGGGGTGTATTTATGGTGACTCCAACTTTTTTAACCGCTTAACCGCGGCAGCAATTCCGCCACGGTGCGGCGGTTTAGCGGAGTGGGCGGGGACGCGTCGGCCAACGGACGTTCGCAGCACTACAGAGGTAGTGCTCGCGACGGCCGTTGGCCGACGGGCGCACGCAACGGGTTAAAGCCTGATGAGCCTGCAGACGCGAACTCGAGTCCATTGACTCCACACACCTACCAACGAGGACAGGACTTTCTCTGGAGTCCACATATTTGGAGCAGGGTTTGCATAATTCTGATAGGTTTAAGCACATGCTGATGTTTTGACACTTGATATAGCTTTCCACCAAATCAGCATGCCTGTTTCATAACTTCAGGGGCCAGTTTGTGAACAGCAAGAGACCTTTGCAGTTCCCTGGGAGACTCAGTGCTATATTCTCAACTGAGCAATTGCTGACACAACTGAAAAGGAATTTCCAGGACCAGCATCCACTTATTTACTTGATAAAGAGAAGGAAGAAGTCATGTGTACTGGGGCGGAGACTGTGGAACCTGAAATACACATCTAGGTTTCCATAGTTGGGGTGTTTTTCACTCATCTTCTTGTATCTAAGTAAGTAAATGCAAAGGGGGTAGCCTGCAAACCCCGAGGACAAAAGTTGAGCAAGGAACAGAGAGGTATGTATTCCTTTGGAACATTTACAGTGACAAGATATATGAAGTTGAAGCATGTAAAGGAGTACCTGAAATTTGAGTACAGAACAAATACAAACATCAGATAGTCAAGGCACTGAAATACCACAAAATGTGGACAGGTGCTGCAGGAAATAGAAGAGGAGAACAATCCCTACTTCATCATCTTCGAGCAGCAATCGAAGTTGATGAGCAATGGAGGTGCAAACAAATGTTTGGTGCGGAAAACAATTCCGAGATTGAAAAAGAGAAAATGGAAGGCACTCCAAAATATACCCCCAATCATTTAAAACAAATATTTACAGTTTAAAGTGGCCGTTTGCCTTTAGAGATGCACCAAAGTTCAGAGTAACAAATCCAAAGAAAATACCAAAAACAAAAACAAACAGTTCTTCTGACAAATACCTACAATATGTAATAAAATACTTTGGGGCCTATTACGATGGCGGTTGGGAAACCTCCCCGACCGCCATGGTAGCGGGAAAAGACCGCCGCATGTACCGCGACATCACCGCCGGTTGAATTACGATGACCCGCTGTCGAAATCCGACCGCGGCGGTCGGATCGCGGGCATTAACATTGCGGCGGTTGCTGCTGCCCGCAGCACCGCCGCGATGCCGAAAGGAGCATGTCCTGCATTTCCCTGCAATGCGTGGCAGGCACTGCACAGTGCCTGCCACCTGGTACAGGGAAATGTAGGGGGGACCATGGGTACCCCCCCAGTGCACCCACACCCCCCCCAACACATTGGGGGCCCGCAAAGGGCCCCCGGAAGTCAATCACCGCATGCCTTTCAATGGCAGTCTGACCGCTGAGGAAAGGCTGGCTACCGCCGGCATCATAATCCTGCCGGCAGAGCCTGCTCTGCACCGCCACCATTGTCCTGGTCCTGCTCCGTTCACCAGGCAGGAGTGCGGATGGCAACCGGCGGTAAAGCGGCGGTCGGAATTTCCCACCGCCGCGGTCACCACCGCCATCCTAATGTGACCGGCGGTTTTCCTGGTTGCGATGGCGGTCGGATGTCCACTGCCGGTACGGCGGGCACCACCACAGGCCCGGCGGTGGACATCCGACCGCCATCGTAATAGACCCCTTTGTTTCTATTTAGTCCTAGACGCATTTTTAGCCAGAGACCAGAGTATTTGTAATTCACTGTGGGACAGCTTCAGCTATGGCCACAATTTGTTTGAATTAGATGTATTATTAAATGCAAAGTGTAAATTGTTCATTAAAATAAAGTTGCAAAAATTCTGCAGTGTCATGCCAAACTCCATCTTCCCCGTACCCAAAAAAATAAATGTGGAAAAATACTAATAAAATCATTAGGCAACAAATGTAGATAAATACAGGCGTGAATGCCTAAACAATAAATATCACAAAACCGGGATCCTTAATCATACACCAACACATTCACCATCAGGGGCCATATTATACATTGTGCCCAAAGCGCATATGGTATGTGTGCCTGCTTTGTTTACCCTGGGGTAAAATTGTGTTACCGAAGGGGTCACAGATGCGTGTGCATCCCCTTCTGTAATACTGATAGCGCGGGCGCACATGTAGCACCAGTGCTATCATGAGAGCGTGTTCCCTCATTTGCATGGGGGGGGCGTGTCTCAACGCAATTCCTGAAATCAGAACGAACCCCTCGACCTCCACATTTAAAAAACAAGTCAAAGGATTGCTCCTGAATAGCTACCTGCGACAATAGACTTTTAACCATACAAAATAACTTTAATTGCTTGTTTACAGCATTGACCTTCCTTACCTACTATACAATGTGCATCTGGTGTAACCGCTTATTTGTCTATTATTTTATCCTTTACCAGCTTAACCTATCTGCTTCGATGTACATCGCTCTGATACCCTGACGGGTCTTGTTGGCACCATAGAAAACTTTTCAAATAAATAAATAAAATAAAATGAGGGGATCTTTTTGACTCTGTGCCCGTGCCATCAGTGCGCCTCATGAAGGCTACACTTTGGAGGGGGGGAGGGGTAAGAGGGTCTCATGGATCCCCCAGGCATCCCCCTGCAGGCAGGTGAAGTCACTCAGTGCACCCGCCTGCTGGGGCATCTCTCTTCCTTCTTAAAGACAGAGCAGCTCTGAAGAAGCCACCCTGTAGCTCACTGAAAGAACTGCCCCCAGGGCAGTGCAAATTAACAGCTGCCCCCAGGGTGGCACATTCATTGCAAAAGCACGCACTATCCCCGTTTGCACCCAGAAAACCTATTGAAAGGTGTGCCATGATACAAACAGGGACAGTGCGCCCTTTCCATAATATGGCCCCTAATGTCAACGCAAGCAGCATTATAGGTACACCCACCATACTTTCACAGATCCATCATCGGGTGCCAACACACCCAACACTGCACATCGATACAACCAATATCATATGCCAAATCACCATCATGTCAACACAACCAACATAACCACCACCTTACGTCTACACATTCATCATCATACTCCAACACACTCAATATCATACATCAATTCACCTAGTATCATATGTTCAAACAACCCACATCATGAACCAACATACCCACTACCATATGCCAACATACCCACTGTCATGAATTGGCACTACATTGTATGCCAACACAAAAAAGCAACAAAAAAAACGTCATCAATGAAATCCCCTTCAAAACCTAAAGTTGAATGGGAGTTAAGATTGACTAATATGCAAAGTCTTTGGAAAGTCACAAACTTTTTTGAACAGAAATTAACACACTAAACATTATAAAACATCAATAAATACATCATATGACTTCAAACCAAGTATCGTACGCCAGACAAAACAACATCTTATGCCAATGCACCGACCAGATTACGTCAACATGCCCACCTTCACATATGGGTCCACCAACCAACTTATGACAACATACCTGCCATCATACGGCCACCCATACAACATAATATATGTCAGCACATCTCCTTGCATGAAGACCAATATACAACCATCGGACACTCACACAGCCACATTCATACACTGGCAAACACCAACATACTCTCATACACCCACCATCGAATGCCAATACCAACCACAAATACTACACATACACCTTTATATGTCCAAACAACGAACAGCACACACCAACACTCCTGTCAGACAACCACACTGCCATGTGTATACACACTCACCAGCATTTGTACATATAACCAAAATCAAATTACCACACAGCCACCATCATATGCTGACACATCTACCACCACATACAACCATCTCTTTATCAAGACAATTTTGCTAAGCTTCAACCAATTTCACAACTCTATTACATGGCCAAGCTACTTGAGAAAGTGTTTTCTAATTAACTAAATGCTTATGTAGAGAGAAAGAATTCACTCTTCTCAATGCAAGCTGGCTTTCTGTCTGGTTGTAGTACAGAGACTGTGGTGGTGGCTTCTTTGGAAGACTCTGCTCTGCTGATCTGCTGATGATCATCCAGCAACTTTGATTATACTTGATCTGTCAGTAGCCTTTTATACTCTAGACCACCAGATTTTACTATCACGTCTGGAGGGTTTTGGTGTCAAGAAAACTGCATTACTCTGATTTAAAACATTATGAGCAATAGGAGCTTTAGTGTTGTTGCACCACTTGAGTGCACTACCCATTTTCGCACTTGTGGTGTACCACAAAGTTGTATGCTCTCAACCATTATTTTTTAACTTATATATGATACCTCATCATTCTTTTGGAGTTTCACTTTTTAAGCATTCAGATGACACACACATTGTGTTAAATATTTCACGAAATCTTTAAGTATATCCTTCTAAACTCCATTACTGTCCTGCAAATGTGACATCTGGATGTGTTTTAATCAATAACAATTGAATAGTGACAAGACCAAAATACTTTTACCCTTCAAACCTCCTCCTTTCTGTGAACTCTCGTTTTGGCCAAAGTCACTAGGTGCTAAGCCTAAAGCTACTGCATGTATGAGAAACGTAAGAGTAAAGTTTGCCTCTGAGTGACCCTGACTAACAAAATTAATTCACTGGTCTCCTCTTATTTTCTTTTTGCTGTGGTCTCTGGAAAAGATTTTAACCTTTTTCTCTCTGGTGGACCATGCCCTTTTAGTAAGATCTCCCGCAGGTTTTTGTCTTCTATTGCTAAACTTTTTTTGTTGGGATTAGCACTTTTTCCTTGCTAACCAGTGGAAAAGTGCTTGTGCTCTCTCCATGACCTACACCTACTAAATTTACTTGTACGTCCCTGATAAATGGTACTACAGGTACCCAGGGCCTGTAAGTTAAATGCTACTAGTGGGCCTGCAGCATTCATTGCGCCACCCACTAAATTAGCCTTTTAAAACATGTCTCAGGCCTGCCACTGCAGCATGTAGTGCAGTTTTAAACTGCCATTTCGACCGGGCAAAATAATTTTTTTGTCAGGCTTAAACTTTTTGCTAGACCCTAAAGACTCATAGGGCAGGGAGTATTGTATTTAAAGAGCAGAACCTGTGTACTTACATTTTACATGTCCTGGAAGTGAAAAACTCTGAATGTAATTTTTCACTGCCTATCTCTCCCATTGACAAGTGATAACTTTGGATTGGGAGCAGATAGAAATATACTGTTTACATTCAAATAAAATGTCATTTAAAATCCTCTTTAATGGTAATATCACATTTCAGGTCACAATTCTGAACATGCCTTTTTTAATTTCTTGTCTACCCATTGGTGCCTTCAGCCAATGTCTGGGGTCGCATGTCTGTGAGTGGCTCTGCTGTTGGTGTTTTTGTATTGCTTCAATAGAGTACACAAAGGGGGCATAAATGTGGACTTCCTGGCAGTACTGCATACACTAAGGAATCTGACACCAGACCTACCCTGTCTTTCCAGAACCAGATGTGGGGGTAAGACATGGAGTCCCCCACACAAAGGCTGCCATCAGGTATTACATTTGGACCTCAAGAGCTACTCATCAGAACACTCCTGGAGCTGTGGACATTTCAAAAGAAGGACTGCCCTGGTCCCAGAGGACTACCCTGCTGCTGAGGACGGCCTTGTTGTCTGAGAATGAAGATTGGACCTATTTGTCTGCATCCCAGGCTAACGTGAGTGACTCCAAGGGTCAGTTGGCTGACCTCCTTTGTGAGCTACAGCGACATAACATGCTCCAGTACCCTCCCTGCAACTGCCCTGCTGACCTGCTGCACTGGACTGCCTGGACCTGCAACAGGACCTGCCCAAGCCCATCTGGCCTCTGCTGGAGTGAGCTCCCAATCCCCAAGAGGTACCCACCAGGACCCGGACCCTTGGCTGGCATCAGGCTGAGATCCTCCAAAGAAGAAGAGGAGAAATCCTGAAGTTTGGGCTGTTCGCAACGGCAAAGAGGCCCCTTTGCTGTGAGACTCTGACGCCCACAACGACCACCAACATGAAGCTCCTGTGAGACCTGCTCTTTGTGCAACAGCAACCACCAGCGACGCTCGACAAAGCAGGTTCTGCACTCCGCACTACAGCAGCAACAGCCCACAGTGATTGCCAATATGAAGTGCCAGTAATGACTATCGATGATACCTGACCGGCTCCTCGTGCTATACCAAAGACAGCCCGTGACGCCTGGCCTGCTCTTTATGCTACAGCGACGACGATTTGCGATGCTCTCTCAGGTCATCACGGCCTCCTCAACGGTGAAGGAACTCTTCGCCGGACTTTGAAAAGTTAACATTTTCAGCAGGGATAACCTTGTCTCTGTATCCGACCTATGCTCCATCACGGTGGGCCTGAACTTGTGACTTTCCGTGGTGTAGCACAACCAGATGCCCGTGAGTGGCTCTTTGAGCTTTTAGGCGCTATTTACACTAAAATTCTAAAATTGATTAGCTACGGTTCTATTGATTGGATTCTTGTCATTCTGGTAACATTTCATTTATTAAAATGTACTCTATTTCTCGAAATTGGTTTGATATTTTCCTTGTGTTGTGTTTTCACTTTATTACTGTTCATTGCCTCTAAATTAAGCCTGACTGCTTTGTGCCAAGCTACCAGAGGGTTAAGCAGAGGTTAATTTTATTGACCTTTGTGGTTCAGCCTGACAAAGATTGTGGTTGTTGTCTGAGTGGGGCTTTCACCCTCCTCAAACAATGACCCAGTTGCTTACACTCTGTTTCTCATCCAAACCAAATAACAAGTGCGTTCATTTATGCACTTTTAGTCTTTTCTAATGTGGTGGATTTCAATATGCATTGCAATAACTTCAGTTGGCTCAGAACCCAGCTTAACTTGTGATGGATCTGAAAAGAAGTGATCACATCTCTTCAGCACAGTATACCTTTTATTGGCTATAAGTGAGGGAATGTATTCCCATTGATGACCCAATGCCTTTCATCCCAGCTCTTTGTTTGAAATGGTAAAATCCCTGTCATTGTCTTAGGTCAGCAGGGGCTTTTATTCTCTGAGGGAGAGGTGTATAAAACACTGGTTGCAAAATACGAGTCGCAAATTGTAATCAGTATTTTTGCGACTATACAGCTAGGAAAAAGAATTTTAAAAACCTTAGAAATGCCCATATTGCCCATATTTACAAGGCCACGTAAATTCACCCTTCGTGACTTTCATTGGCCTTGTAAATATGGGCCCCTTTCACGCATTACTCTGCATTAAAGGTGCGTTCCATGGGTGTTGCTGTTGGTGTTCCCACGCAACATCCATGGAAACTGACACATTCCCAGATTTACAACGTTTTGTAAAGCTGGGATTGCGTCTCCCCAGGGGAGTCGTAGGAGTGGCGCAACAAGAAGAAATACTTTTTTTTCTCCTCATTTTTCCCTCTTTATATGTGTGCTGCATTCTGTAGCACGCATAGAAAGAGGAAAATGCCATCAGTGATTGTCTTTGCGCAGGAAGGTGTCCTTTCCTGCACAAAAACAAATATCCCCGCAACGCTGGCACCCTTGCAACATGACACATGGATGCCTACGCTAGCGCATTGCAGCCAATTGTGCGCCAGCGCAGGGGAAAGCACACGGATGTGTAGTATTGTTGTTAATACGATGCATCTCTGGGCTTTCAAAATAACGCAGCTAAGTGCAGCAAAATGGCTTGCGGTGCCGCACTGCATCATTTTGTATTAAATGGGGCCGATAGTACCTGCTAAAATGCCCAACGCTTCCATATGGAGACGTAAGACAGCATGAGGGTGAGGTATCAGATACTACCCAGTGGTGGCACGAAATTATTTCAAATGGCTGAAAATAGGCCTTGTTTAATTTCAATGGAACACCCCAGCGGCCACATTTCTATTTTGCTGGGAACATTGAAAATCCTTGCATTGTTTATTCCAGCCAAAAATATGACCCTGAAAACCTCATTCAACCTGGCCTTAAAACAACAGTGATGAAGGCTCCAATTAGTTACTCTACCTATCACATGTTCCATAGAATAACCATTTACAGTGTGAAAAATCTGTCGGTCTGGCTTCCCTTCAAGCCTTCTAATGGGTGGCCTCATGCTCCCTTTGTTATGCTAGAGATAACAATGTTCTGGGACAAGTCATTCATTTACTTATACAGAGTAATTCATTCATTTTCAATTCTCTCCAAACTTAAGGAGATATACAGAGTAAGCATATCTCTTTCACTTCACTCCAAACTTAAGGAGATTGTGCACTTGACTATGTCCATATGACTGTGAAGATGCAACGAATAGATTTTGTTTTGACCCAGTTCTCTCTTGCATCGTTATGCTCTCACTTCAAAATGTCATTACATAAGCAGTTTTCCTTAGCATGAGCTATCTGGGTTTTCATAATGAATATTCATGTGTTCAATGTATATATAAAATGTTCCTAATTGCGACTTTATTTGCATATTCAATTTTTACACTGAAAACGTGTAGATGTTAGGTCATTGAGAACAGCCAGGTAGTATCTATGGACCATATGTACAAAGCATTTTTCCGGTCGCAAATGGTGCGACCAGAAAAATGCTTTTTCTGGTGTACAAAATACGATATGGTAACAATTTGCATTTGTGATTCTTTTTTTGGAAGGGTTGTTGTTTAGGCATCCAAATACCAAATCGGTATTTTCCGACCGAATTCCGGTTGCAAAACAGTAATACTTTACCACCATTTTGAAAGTGGCATAACCTATTTGGTAACCCTTTGGGACCCCTCCCCCTTTGAGAATGTTTAAAACATATTTTTTAGGAGCAGCCAGTCGCCCCACGGACCACTGCCTACTCTTAAAAAATTTAACTTTTTTCTTTTTAAATGCATTATGTTTTCCTTTAAGGAAAACAGGTTGCATTTAAAACAAAAAAAATTGCTTTACTTAGAAGCAATCACAGACATGGTGGTCTGATGAGCCCAGCATGACACCATGCCTGTGATGGTAGCAAATCCTAGCGGGTTGTAAATTGTGACCTACATCATTAATATGCATGAGGTGGGTCTATTTGCGAGGCATTGGGAATCACTAACGAAACTCAATAGAGTTTCATACATTAAGAATAGCGGTTTCCTGACAGGAAATCAAATTAGGAAATCGCTATATCTAATTTTCGTACGTCTGGCCCATTGTTTCATGATGTTTAAACATTTCTTCACAAACTTCAAAGCACTGGTCTCAGTCATCCAGTTAAAATGACCTTGTAACCACTCTCGTTTTACAAATAATTTTTAGATACACTTTCCAAATTGGTTACGTCATTACGTGGCCCTATCTTTGACATGTTCAGCCGCCTTTGCCCCAGTCTTTTTCAGATGGTCATCCTTCACAGCCTGGTGCCAAAAAGAAAAAAAGCAAAGGCTGCTTTTAGCTCTTTCACTATCCCTGTTATTGGAAGAGTTTGGAGCTTTCAAACATATCTCCTGTTGACACGATATATTGCTTCTTTCCTTATTTCATGACTCTCTGAATTGTAATGTGCCCATAAAGAATAACATATCATCTTGCCTTTGACTATCGACTTGATTCATGCTTCCAAATGCACACTGTTCTGTCAGTGATATTTTATAATAGAGATATTTTATGCAACTGAACAAAACAACTCACACCCCACCTCATCAGTGCCTGACGAAGAGTTCTATCAGTTTTTCTCTATAAAATATACCTTACCCAGGTCAATGCTTAACTGTTTGTCATATGTTATAGGACAATGAAAAAACATGACAAAATGGCTTTGTTAATATCTTTTGATTGATACTAATGGCTAATGAGGAAAATTGCTCCATGGCCCTTTACCTGTCATCTAATTTGGACCATATTTTTAAAAGGTAATCTCAATAAGCGAATTCATAAGTGAGACTGTCAAAAGTAAAACAGATTTATTTAAATGTTCATTTACATTTTTCCAGAAATATTAAGAAGTTGACCTTTTTGGCTACATGCTGATCATACCGAGGACTTTTTTTCTCTAACGGAAAGGATCATTTGCTCGATGTAAAAATCAACTGAAAGTAATATATGATACGGAATGTTTCACTTGCACCTCAACAGTAAGTATCATGTAGGGCATATTTAACATATGGTCACACAACACAACGCAGCAGGTCACCTTTCTGCGCTGCACGAAAGGCAGAGGCCTGGAATGTGCTGCATATCAAATTATACAGTGCATTCCTGCGCTCTGCCTGCACTGGCACACAAACTGCTGACTAGCGCCAACCCAGGCACTCTGTCTGTGTTGTAGGCAGGATTCTATTTGTGCAGGAAGGGACACCTTCCTGCACAAATTCAATCCTCAGGGGCATTTTCCTCGTTCTACGTGTGCTGCACAATGCAGCACACTTAGAAAGAGGAAACAACAAGGAGAAATAAAGATGTCTCCTCGTTGCACCTCTGGTGGGGAGACGTACAATTCTAATGCATTCCCAGGTCTACCAGTGTTATTAAATCTGGGAATGTATCAGAATGCATGGGTGGTTATGTGGGAACACCCTGCTCCCCCCCTGGCATGCCTCCCTGCCGCAGAGCAATGCAAGGCAGTGATTTGCTTTGCCTTGCGTTACTCTAGTTATATCAAGCTATGTAGGGCCATGCAAGGTGGCCTTGCGTGGCTTGATAAATCTTATTTTATGTTTTGCATCACCCTGCGTCCCCTTGCATGGTGCAGGGTGAGGCAATGCCTTTCATACATTTGGCCCCAGGTAACTGGTGACATTGTAGACTAGCTGTCAATTAACTGTGATTTTTTACAGATTACTTTCTCAGTTAGGTTAGCTCTATTGCATAATTACATGTCTCGTTTGCTTCCCAGAGTACAGAGAGAGAATGTGCAGGGGATGCTGGTCCTCGACACAATGGAATTTCAATCCAGAAGATCTCCGGCAGGGTATGACTACACCCGGTATCACCCGATGGAAGAGGTGAGGCAAAGAGCAGACTCTACCATTGATCTAGCACTGGGGCAACGCAGGGGCAACTCATTTTTTGTAGCACTCAGGGGCATAGCTACCAGTGGTGCAGCTGGTTCAATGCACCGGGGCCCAGAGATGGCAAGGGGCCCGACTACTACAGCCGCTTGAGCCCTGACAGGGCACCTAGGCACTGGAAGTTGGTGTCCATCTGGCTCCAGCCTTCAGTGGCTCACCCACCTCTATACTTTACTCTGGGTATTCTGTCCCTGAAATAAGCTCAGATGCTGCTGCCAATGTGATACCCATTTTGTATGTGAGGATATCCTAGCTTGCGCTGCTGCTGACCATCTTATACCTGTGCTGCGTGTGATGATAACTTACACTGCTGACCATCTTATACCTGTGCTGCATGTGAGGATAACTTACACTGCTGCCAAATTCTGCACATTGTGTGTGTGTGTGCTTACACACAAGCTTGGACAGCTGCTGCAGATGCTGTCCATGTTGTGTGCACATGAAGGAAACTTGCACTATTTCTGCCCAGATAAGTGTTCTGGGGGTGTGTGGGAAGTGTGTACCTTTACCCAGTGTAGTACCTGTTTTGTGTGCAGAAATATTGCTATGCTGGAGAGTCAAGTTTGCACTCATACACCCCAGTGCTATTCCTTACACTTGTACCAACTCTGAAATGCTTCTTATTCGTTTTATGTAAGGAAAGAGTTAAATGGTGCTGCCCAGTGCCACACTTGTTCCATGTCTTTGAATGAAGCTAGCGCTGGCTGGTCCTGCAGTACCATCTTTTTTCCATGTCTTTAAAGCTAGTTTGCGCCGGCCCTGCAGTACCACACTTGTTCCATGTCTATGAAGGAAGCTTGCACTGGCCCCATAGTACTGCATTTGTTCCATGTTTTTGAAGGAAGCTTGCACTAGCCCTGCAGTTCCACACTTGTTCCATGTCTTTGAAGGAAGCTTGCACTGGCTCTGCAGTGCCACACGTGTTCCATGTCTTCGAATGAAGGTTACACTGACCTCTAATACTGAATTTGTTCCATATCTTTGAAGGAAGCTTGCACTGGCCCTGCAGTGCCACACTTGTTCTATGTCTTTGAAGGTAGCTTGCACTGGACCTACAGTCACACTTGTTCCCATGGACGTCATTAGTGAGTAGTCAGGGGTCAGAACTGTGACCTCTAGCTTGCTCCCTGCTACTCCTGCCACGTCCTTTGAGACCCCTGGCCTCAGAGGAGGCAAAGATTTGCCCCTTTCTGCGCCCAGGGATGCAAAGGAAGTGGCAGGAGTAGCAGGGAGCAAGCTAGAGGTCACAGCTGCGACCCCTGACTACTCCCAAATGATGTCCATGCGTGTTCCATGTCTTGTAAGGAAGCTTGCACTGGTCCTGATGTACCACACTTGTTCTATGTCTTTGAAGGAATCTTGCACTACTCCTGCAGTATCACACTTGTTCCATGTCTTTCAGGGGAGATTGTGAATCTCATGCTACATGTCTTATGTGTGTAAGCCAAGAACCTGCTGCACTCCTGCACCCTGTGTTCTATCTATTTCTATGTGCTTTAGGTCTGATCTAAAAACTGTTTTAGCTGTCTCACCAACCTCATGTTTTCTAAAAAATAATACATAAACTTGCTTAGAGAAATGGGCTCTGGGTAACCCACTGCAGATGTTAATCATAGTGTCATTCACATATTAGTTCAGCCCTTCAGAACAGCATACATACAATCTGGCAGTGGATCAGCCCTCTTCAGCCATTCGTTTTATTGTCAATGTTTGGCTCTGTCTAGTAGATAATTGCTGGTCTTTAGGGTATCAGATAGTGTGAATAACAGTATTTTTGCCTGCTTACTCTGTGTTACTTTGCATCCAGAGGATTCTGACCTCAGGATATATTTCCTTTAGTTCATCCCCCAACAGTTCACCTGCAAATACAGACTCAAGGGTGTAGCTTCAGTGGGGTGTTCTGGGTGTTACATCCCCCTAATAAATTCACTTTCTAGTAAATAGTTGGGTACAGCTGCTTTCAGTCAGGTATGAGGATGTGTCTGTCAGATTACACCAGGAATACATACAGACTAAATTGTAGGAGGTTAAGGTGTGTTGATGGCAGCTGACAAACTGAGATATCTCCCTAGTGAGGGGGCCCAGATACTTTGTTTGCACTAGGGCCCAAGGCAACACAGCTACACCACTGGTAGCTTTAGCACCATTCTTGTCTTTTATTAGGATTCAATGATTAAGGTAAGCAATTTGAATTAGGTGGTGTTATTCTGACTTAGAAGAATCAGACGTGCAGGCACATGCATCAACGTTTTTTGCGAGCGTAAACGGTGCGATTCTCAAAAATCGGCCGTTTGCGCCCGCAAAAACGCCTTTTGCGATGCATCAAGGTGTTGGGCACTCGCAATTTAAGGAATCGCAATTCATTGCGATTTCTTAAATTGCGATTGCATTTAAGGAATTGCAATTTGCGATTCCTTAAATGCAATGCATGTACCCCTTAGAAATAGCGAATTCGCTATTTGGGGCCGCAAAATACAGAGAAATTACTCTAGTCTGTGTTTTGCTAATACTTTGAAAAAAGCACTAAAGTGCATTTTTCAAGGTTACACACACACATGCCCTTGGGGCATGTGTGTGCGCAACATGGGTGCACATCACAATTTCAGGGGTGCAACAGGGTGTCATTTTGACACCTTTGCACCCTTGAAGTACATGCGCAATTTGCGAGTACGTATTGATACTCGCAAATTGCGCATGTACTTCCCATTCATTCCTATGGGCCTGTAGGCCCAGAGGAATGAATGGGAAGCTATTCCTTAATTGCGACTCGCAATTTGCGAGTCGCAATTAAGGAATGTTTAGAAATCGCTATTTTAATAGCGATTTCTACATGCATAGGCTTTTGCAAGTCCCTAATTGCGATTCCTTAATAATCGCAATTAGGGACTCGCAAAAGCATTTCTTGATGCATGTGCCCCGTGGTTTCTATAAATTTCACTGACCTAAAAAAGGTAAAATTAATGATTTTCATCTGCAGTTTCACATTTTTAAAAGCTTATGGCCAATTCACAATTCTTTTCATTAAATGTGACTTATTCATAAGTTTGATTTACTTCTGAAATTCTATCACTGATTTGCTCAAAAAGAAATGCTTTGCAAGATATGCCACCAATTGCTAAACTGAATGTCATTTTCAAATCAGGAGTGAGATTGAAACACCCAGTGAGCACTAGTGAACAACGTCCACATTATGGCTTGATAACAGTTGGTGCTTTACAAAACAACCTACACAAAGAAATAAAGTATAGTTTGAGCTAATAAAAAGTCTGTGTAAATAAACGGTTGCAAGAGTTCTATTCACAGCCAACTACCTGACAGTGTGCCAAATACCAAAGAAATTGTCCAAAACTGACAAAGTGCAGACATGCAGAGCAGATGTAGAAATGCGATTTATGAGAGTCAACTTTTGGTTGTCACTCTGCTGTTGTTTAGTTCATATAACACATTAGGGACCTCTTAACATGAAGAGCTTTTAAAACTGTGTGATATATGAGGATGTGTGCTATTTCTCTTTCAATCTCAAGACCTTGAGTTGTTAGCAGGTGAGAAAATATTAGCTTGGAACTGAGGAATGGTGAATGGATATTTCAACCAGTATTTGTAAGGCGCGGCACTATCACCCGTAGGGTATCTGGGCGCTAAGGATGCTGTGTCTCCGTCGATGATCTTGATCTTGAGCTTTCTTCTGAAATCTGCCAGGGAGGGTGCTGTTCAGAAGCAGAGGGGCAGAGTGTTCCAGCTCTTGGTGGCAAGCTAGGGGAAGGTGTCCCCCCCGCTGCGGCTGTGTTGGATGCGGGGAGTGTGAGCGAGATCGAGCAAGCAGGGCATAGGTGCCTAGAGGGCAGGTGGAAGTTCAGTCAGTGGTTGATGTAGGATGGTCCTTGGTCGTGAAGAGCTTTGTAGGCATGTGTGAGGATCCTGAACTGGCATCTCCTCTGGATGGGGAGCCAATGTAGGTTTCTGGGGTGTGAAGTGATGTGGGTCAGTTTGGTAAGGTCTAGGATGAGTCTGACAGCAGCGTTCTGTATGGTCTGGAGTCTTCCGAGGATTTGGGTGGAGATTCCGGCATAGAGAACGTTGCCGTAGTCAGGGCGGCTGGTGACGAGGGCCTGTGTGATGGTCTTTCTGGTGTTGATTGGGATCCTTCTGAAGAATCGGCGGAGCATGCGAAGGGTATAGAAGCAGGAGGAGGCAAATGAGTTGACTTGTCGTTCCATGGTCAGTTGGCTGTTGAGGATGACGCCGAGGTTGCATGCATGGTTGTTGGTTGGTGTGGGTATGAGTTCTGCTTGCCACAATGCCTTCCCAAGTGGAGGTTTTCTTCCCAAAGATCAGAACTTCTGTCTTGTCGGAGTTGAGTTTGAGGTAGTTGTCTCTCATTCATTTGCCTACATCGGTCATTGCGTTGCAGAAGTTGGTTTTGGCGTTGGAGGGGTCCATGGTGAGCTAGAGGATTAGTTGAGTGTCATCTACATAGGAGATTATGTTGAGTCCATGGGATCAGATGACATCTGTGAGGGCTCTCATGTAGATGTTGCATAGGGTTGGGCTGTGGGATGATCCTTGTGATACACTGCATATGATGTCCTTGGGTGCAGAGTTGTGGCGGGGCAGTCGGGTGCTCTGCATGCATCCTGTGAAGAAGGAGGCGATCCATTTCAGGGCGTTTTGTTGTATGCCGATATTAAGAGTCTGCCAATGATAGTTGTGGTTGGGACTGTGTTGAATGCTGCAAAGAGGTCGAGGAGGATCAGGGCCACAGTTTCTCCACAGTCAGGGAGAGTTCTGATGTCATCTGTGGTGGCAATCAGCGTGGTCTTGGTGCTGTGGTTGGCACAGAATCCTGATTGAGATGTGTCGAGGAGGTGGTTGTATTCCAGGTATTCGGTGAGTTGTTTGTTGATGGCTTTCTCCAGTACCTTCGCTGGGTAGGGGAGCAAGAAGATTGGTTGGTAGTGTTTGAGGTCACTCGGGTCGGCCGAGGGTTTCTTTAGGAGGGGTCTGACCTCTATGTTTTTCCATCTTTCCAGGAAGGTTGCTGTAGATATGGAGGTGTGGAGGATGCCGGTGAGTTCTGTGTTGATAGGGTTGGCTCCAAGCTTGAAAAGGTGGTGGGGGCAGAGGGTGGTGGGTGCCGCAGAGTGGATGGAAGATGTGATGGCTGTGGTGGTTTGCGTGGTGAGTGGAGACCAGGTGGTAATAGTTCAGCTGGTGTTCGCTGAGAGGTTGAGGTTGTCGAGGCTGAGTGAGGTGGGTTTGGGGTTGAAGTTGTTGTAGATGGTGGCGATTTTGCTGTGGAAGTGTGTCGCAGTGATCTTGGGAGAGGTGGACGGTGTTCTCAGAGGCAGTCGGGTTGGAAAATTCCTTGACTATTCTGAAAAGCTCCTTCGAGATGGCTGCTCTTTTGGCTTCCTTAAGGCGCAGGTTGTAGTTGCTAAGGGCCTTTTTGTGAGCGGCCCTGTCGGAGGGGTTCTTTGTGGTCCGCCAGGTCTTCTTGAGTTGGTTGCAGCTGCGCTTGGTGGTTTTGAGTTCTGTGGTGTACCAACTGGCTTGTTTTGAGGTGTTGTTGCCCTTTGCTGGTTTCAGCGGGGCGACTCTGTTGGCGCAGTTGGTGATCCAGGTGGAGACGTTCTAGAAGGCTTGGTTGAGGTCTGCTGAAGTTTTGGGTTGTGTGGTGCTGAGGGCCTGTGTCCATCGCATGTCAGTTACCTTGCCCCAGCTGCGGTGGGTGGCACTGTGGTGCATGGTGATGGTGTGCTGGGAGTCAGAGATGGTGAAATGGACGATGGTGCGGTCGGTCCAAGTGAGTTCTGTGACGTGGTTGAATTTGATTCTGTCAGTGGAGGTGAAGATGGCATTGAATGTATTTGCAGCGTTGTGTGTGGGTTCAGTGACCAGTTGGCTGAGACCAATATTTTTCAGGCTCTCCAGGAGGGTGGCAGAGTTGGCATCGGTGGGGTCATTGAAGTGGAAATTGAGGTTGCCGAGTAGGATGTAGTGATGGGAGTTGATGGCCAGGGGGTGATGAGGTTGGAGATGGCGTCGCAGAATGCTGGACAGGTTCCCGGGGGCCTGTGGGCGAGGGTGCCTCTTACCATGGTCTTAGCGTCAGTCTGTAGAGGGAATTTGAGGTGTTCCTTGAGAGGTATAGCATCGTCATTGGCTGAGGGAGGAATCACATCCCCCTGTTGTTCCATTGAAACGGAGCTCAGATCACTAGGTGTGGAGGCAACTCAGAGGAGCTCATAGAACGCGGCCAGGAGCATAGGTATTCATAGGGGACAGCTGTACAGATGGGCCTTCAGGAGGTCCACCAGCCCGTGTATGTTCCAAGGTTAAACCAACTGTGATCCAAAGCACAGGCCAAGGGCACACTTGTAAGTGCACCAGAGGCAGCGGAACACAGTCTGACCCAATGAAGCCATACAGGCCGGAAAGACAGAAACTCATCTAATTCTTGAAGCAGAGGCATGACAAAGAAATGCACCATGCGTTCAATGCACAGCAGGACATGAGGCAGTGCCAGCTCCAGTTGTTCCTGAACTGGGACATCCATTGCGGAGAAAAAATAAAATAAGCAGTAACCATGTAACCAGGATAAGGACCAGCAGTAGACCTCCGAAGATGCGCCTGAGCATGGAGTGGATGAGGGATGGAATGATTCCAAACACCATCTGGAAAGTGCTGATTAACCCAGAGCCTATGCTTATGAAAAACCCTACAGTTCCAGTGGTATTAGACATATTGAAAATACGATGGACTAGTTCCCCAAAATGTTGTGGGAAGTTAATATGGAGAAGCGCCTGTATTTTCGAAGAGGAACGCGCCACCTGAAGATCAAACATCTCCTTGGCCTAAGTTAAGGCCGCATCTTTTTGAAACAATAAGGCTTTCAGTTTGCTCAGGGCACCAAAGCGCACGTTGGTAGGATTAATTGAAGGCCACAGCGTGTCCTCCCTAACTACACGGGTAGGAGGAAACAGGACTTGTGTGCAACATGTTACAATGGAAGATACGGTCACCACATAGGCAACACCTTGCTTCATCCCACAGCAATCCTGATTGTTTAACATCAGGTAACTCCCATTCGAGAGTAGTCTGAAAGTCAGACATATCACATCCACTGGAGACCCTTTCAAGTGGCAAGAGAGATTTGCCATGAGCGCATAGCAGGCCCCATGTAACAAAACGTCCTTGCACACCAGGGGCCCACTTAATGTACTTTCACTGTCCAAACCGCTGAGAAAAACTGTAGTGTCCTTATTCCTGCAACAGAACCTGAAAGGAAGTTCCCATTGTTCATGTATGAACTCTTCACCTAATGCTTCTTACTTGCCCACTTGATGGTTGGCAGTGTAATGTACCCATGAATTATCCAATCAGAGGATGCTATCTCTGGAACGGTAAAAGGTAATTTCTCTAGCTTCTCAATGTGTACCATTGTATATTTAGCATCTTTCCATGCCATAGCTATCTGTTGTTCTGAAAGATGGTAAGGTGAAAACAGATCTGTGATATTAATGTATTGCCATGGCACATGACCAGAACCTAGAATCTGTAATGTCCAGCTCAACAATAGAATCAACCTAAGCTGTGACTGCCCATTTTGACAACTCTTGCTGTAGCACATCTATTGTGGATGAAACAATGTTACCCAGAGAATAAATTATAGATGATAAGGTGGTCATACCATTGTCCACTACTGCCAGAGCTTGTTCTAAATTAGACCTGTCAATCTCACGAAACCTTTCAGAAGCTTCTTGTTGAGATATTTTCCATATCTCGTTATAGATAACATATAGGAAGCGATTTTGACGTGGTTTCCAAGGACCTAATAGAACGTCTGGTAAGTCCAGGTCATCAGATAAAAGGGACAAGTGTTGTTTTACCTGGGACAGTGTTGAGGTTCTTAGCCAATCAAGGCACAGCTTCCCTTTACTGTAAGTTGTTACCACCCCCAAATGTTTATTTTGTACATAAAGCATGTCTGGCCTAATGGCACTAAATCCCCTGATGCTACCTAGGAATCTGTTGTGACACTTGTTAGTATTTAATGGCCATATGAACCATCCATTCCAATTGGGATCTGATGAGTTATGCCTGCTCTTACACAGCATTGTATCAATATTGTGTTCATCATACAGTGTTAATTGCTGCCGGTTGTCAAAGCGTTTAAGGGTGGGAACCTGTGGTGTGTTCAAGTCTTTTATCTTGGCCAGGCCAAGAGAGGTAGTCTGTTGCACAGTGTTGTTCTGGAAAATCATTTTCTGTGGTATTAAGCAGGCCCTAAATAAAGCCTCTGTTCCCTGAACTTGTCAATCCTTAGTTCCCCAGTTAGATTTTACATCTACGGAATCCCTCCAAAAGTCGAAAGCATGTACAGAGAGTTGGTAAAAAAAGGAAGCAGAATAAATCAGCTTAGTGTCAGTTAAAATATTTTTCTTTGCAGGTGATGGTGCAAGCCAATAATAAAATGAGGCTAGGTCAGTTGTATCATAACCATAAAAATAATCAAACTTTTGTGCAAACTGTTTTGAACTGCCCTTTGGTGGTGTAGGGCAATGTTCCCATTAAGTAAAGGTAAAGTCCTCACAAGGTTTACTAGCTTTATGCAGAAAATGGTCACCGTAATGCTGATAACAGAACATCTCTTCAAAGTTAGCTGTATCATCATATAACACATCAGAAGAAAACACAGTTGAATGTTCTAGATCTTCTAACATTTCATATACAGTATGAATTTCCCAATCATCAGAAATGGTGCTATGGGTGATAATGTCATTCAACGAAATTTTAAACAAATGTGGAATTTGCAACAGTTCAGTGGGACCATACACATCAAACCATACCTTGTCTCATAAAATCCCAGCTGAAATGTTCACCACGGAGAAGTCTCTTTGTTCACGGTGTGATGATGCGTGTGGCTTTAGAATCAAATTTACGGTGTGCACTGTAGAATGTTCTGGGACAAAGTCCATTCAAGAGTAGGAGGAACACAGTCATGAACCAAATAGGCCTGGGTGGTGACCTCCACTCCATTCGTGGAGTTTGCAGAGTTTTCTGCACTCCGTGCTCCGCGGAGTTCGCGGAGTGCAGAAAACTCCGCTCCGAGTAGTGCAGCTGAGTTTTTTCCCCGCTCGCGAATGGTAAGTTCGTGAGCGTGAGCTGCCGCTCGGGTAGAATTTCTACCCAAGCGGCAGGAAGATCAGCACAAATGGCAGTTTGCACTGCACTTCGCCACTTGTGGAACTCCGCGGAGTTCCCAGTAGCGAAACTCCGCGAACTATGCCCAGGCCTGGAATCAATCCAAAGTATTAGGAAAAGTACCACAATTCTAATCCAAAGGCGTAACCATGGTAATACAAGGTATGTTCTTTTCAGCCAATGATAGAAGACATGCACCTTCAGATCGAAAGGCAGGGGTGATGGAGGCTGTGGTACCTCCGAAGCATCGTCGAAGAAGTCATCAAAGTTGATGAAGTATCCAGAAGGTGTCCATTCTATCTTGGGCAGCTCTGCAGCCTGGTTCGAATTAGAAGAAGACAAGATCTGTGGTCTGTTGACATAGGTCTTGTTCTTCTCTGGAATCCGAACTGAAATCTGTGTTTCTGTACTGGTGGAGTGCATAGTAGTTGTCGTTTTTGAAACGGGTAGAAGGCATACTTAATTGTTGTTCGTCATTGTCTCATGTTGAAGAGAACAGGCTTTGCTTGTAATTAAACATTACATCTGAACTTCCTGCATGGCAGCGAGAGGAGATTGGTAGCTACCCAGGACCCCCCACAGCTTACTGTTGAGAATTGGCCACATAGTGGGGATTGATCAGAACAATGAAGAGAAACCTTTTGTCTCTGCGTCCGGCAAGGTGCAGAAGAAGTACAGTTCGTGTACCTTTAACAGTCAGGACAGGCACACTGTAGGAGTGCCCAAAACTCTGTCTTGTCCACAATCTTTTCTTGAACCAGATCCCCGATCTTTGGGGTCCCACTGGTTCTTGCCTGAACTACCTTCACTTCTCTAGTGGCGGTGCTTTTTACTTGGACGTTGCTTTGTTTGTCCCGGAAATCGTTCCGTTCTTGTAAAACAGTCAAATGTTCATTGATGTCAAATGGTGTTTCCGCCACCACTGTGCTGGCATTATCAAAATCTGGGATCCACATCTTAACCCCAAACAGTATTTCATAAGAAGCACGACCACCAAGGGACCTTCTTGGCATATTATTCAGGGCCCTCTGGACTTCATGTAGGTGATGGACCCAACTGCGACCTGAGCCTAATACCTTTGGTATTAAAGACTGCTTTAAGTCACGTTTTTTTCTCTCAATGTCCGTGCTTCCCTTGGGATGGTACGGAGATGAGAACCGCAGGCTCACACCCATACTTTCCATGGCCTCTTTGTAAACCAGAGAGCTAAACGCCAGATCCTGGTCGTAATGTAATGTGCCAACTGCACTATATCCGGATGAAGACTTGCAAATCATTTATAACAGTTAGGGCACCAGTCGATCGCTGTGGCCATACCCACAGGAATCGAGAGCAGGAATCCACTGCCACCAAGATGTACTTCTATGCCCCGTCAGATGATAAGGGGCCACAGTGGTCCAAATACACACAAGCCAGAGGCTTGTTTAAAATCAGAAGAGGTGTCTGGGGTGTGAGAACTACGGTGGAACCCTACATCTGCTGTCAGATGTCACATCTCAGAACAAAGTCCGCAGTTTATTTGTAAAGACCTGGCCACCAATAGCGTTGCTGCAAAAGAGAAATTGTTGCAGACACCCCCGCATGTGCAGAAGCCAGACCCTTATGCGCAACCAGAATTAAGTCTGCAATCACTGTTTGGTGTTACTCTGTCCCCCACTACTGGAATCTGAGCATACAGTATGTTTTGTGCATCTAATTTGTAGGAGTACTTGAGTGAAAAGCCTTTTGGCAGGTGTGTGTCATTGCGTGCAGCATTGACATCCACCATAATGTCTCTGTCTATTCTAGTACTGGAATGAGTTATCACAGCAACTGCGGCAGTGTGAACTGTTGCTTTTGCGGCCTCATTGGCCAGTGAATTCCCAGCAATATGTACGCCAACAAGTTGATGACTCAGTGTATGAATGACATGAGCCCGTGGTAAGCATTCTCTCAGCTGTGCCACCTGTTCCCAAACCATCTTGTTCTTCACTGTGCAGCCTTTCACATTTCTGAATACATTCTGACTCCAATAATGAAGATATTCATTATATGACTCTACACAATAATACGAATTACACACTATAAGTGTGGGGAATCCAGCATCCGTATTCTGTAGTGCCAGTACCAGAGCCTTTAGAACTGCCAACTGTGCCATGCAATCACCTAGTGGCTGCGTGTAGGTTTTTTCAGGATGGAATTCTACTTTGTGCATTTGGCCTTTATGACTGCGCATGCGGCAGAATATTGCTGTTTTGTCCCTATGGCCGGTTGTGCAGAACCATCAGTCTAAATGATGTAGTCATAGCGTTCAAGAGGCATTATTTCATTAGGCAGAGGATATTTTTGCTCGTACTGGAGAAATGCTTGTGTTTGTAATGTAGAGTCAAATCTGTAGTCTATGTCTGTTGCAGTGAGGGAATTTGCCCATTGTATCCATCTTGGATGTACAGCTTTTGTGTTTGGAACACTAGCTCTGGTAACCGCCTCGAAGGTCAGTGCAGGGGTCACACCATTAATTTGTTTCCCTTGAGCCAGGATACACTCTCTCACTACAACAGTCTGAGCTGCTGTCAGAATCTTTTCAGTTGGTGCAAAATGCATTTCAGCAATTGTATAGAGATGTGATTTACATGCAATTGGTATTGTATCACCCTCATTGAACATGATATATGTGTATTCTAATGTACTAGCAATTACACGGATTACCAGGTTAGTAGTATTCACACGTGTCTAAGTGTTTAGAAGCTATCATATCAGCTTGTACGGAACGTAAAGTTTCCATGTGTTCTTGTGTCCAATGTGTACTCAAAAAATCTGGCCGTATAAGGTCGTAGAATAGTTTTATCCGTTCTGCGTAATCAGGAATTAATGTTCTGCCAAAATTTTAAAATCCTAATATGGATTGTAGTCTTTTCAGAGTCATTGGAGGTTGAAGCAACGCACATTTTTCTAATAAAAGGGTTGCCAGGCTCTTGACTTCACTTGAAAGCTTGTATCCCAAAAATAAGACACTGAGATGGGCAATTTTTGATTTTTTTAAAATTGAATCTATAGCCCATGTGAGCAAACCCCAAGATTATGCGGTCCACTCTGGTCAAGTGTTCCATCAGGTCATCGTCTGTTAAGTACATGTCATCAACATATGATAATGCCTGATCATTCAAAGTTCTCAAATAATTCTGTGACTCTGGCTGAAAACAGCCCAGGGCTATTCTTATAACCCTGGGGTATATGGCATAACTGTTTCTGTGAGCCTAGCGCTGTGAAGGCAGTCAAATTCCTGCTTCCCGGCGCTATGTTTTGGCAGAAGAATCCATTAGAGATATCTAGCATTGTTTTATATTTCTTTCGCGCAATGTTAGTCATTAGTGCGGAACTGTGTGCATTTTGTACTGTAAATGTGCGAGTACATGTGTTTAGGTGTCTTTAATCTAACACAAGACAATGTGATTGATCTGGTTTCATTACAGGAAGCAGCGGATTATTCATGGAAGATGTGCAACTTTTAATCACACTTTGATATTCAAGTTGTCTTAGGATCTCCCTAACTTGCTATTTTGCTTACATTTTTATAGGGTATTGTCTCTGATGTTGTGGGGTTGTCCTCAAGGGTATGTTATGATAAGGTGAACCATCACCCCACCCCACATGTTTGCGGTATAACGCAGGAGCTAACGCGAAAGCCCACTTGCTGGCATATGAGTGTTTAATAGATTCTGGAACTAGGTCGGAGAAGGGTGGTAATATTACCATTTCCCCATTTGGGCAATCCATTACGAAGTCAGGTGGGCAATCTTTTTCGGCCAGTAAAATGTCATTAACTTGAGTGAGTTCCTCCCAAAAGAGGACATTTATAAATCTAGGTGTTTACCCTTCCAGCCGTAGTTGGATTTCGTATAACCGATGCGGGACACTTACCCTGGTATTGGGTGTTACCACTGTGATATACTCACTCAACGCTACTCTCACAAGACAATCCACCAGGTGCTGGTGTACTATTGTGACTTCAGATGCACTGTCCAGCATTGTTAATGTCCACTCCCCGTTCAGAAGAAGAGTCCTCAAAATCCGGGCATGCCTGACCTTTAGTCCGGCTACCTTCTTCTTTTTAAATTGAGGTTTTAATATTTTAGGTGTAACTTCTTTTTTAATTATGTATTCAGAAGAGCTTTATGGGTCCTTTCTTGGTTTCACATGCTCTTCGGATCTCCGGTCTGACTGTTCTCCTCTCTCTGAACGTCAGTCAGATGTATCCTGAAAGGGACGAGAGGAACGTGTATCAGTGTCCTGATACCTGTCAGGTGGTTTAAAATTATCACGGTTATGTAAGTTGTAATGTTTTTTGGTAGATTCCTGCATATTTTTCTTAGTATCCCACTTCTTCTTCGTGGAAGAGTTGGGTGCTTGCTTAGAGTTATCCTTCTCAGAATTAATCTTTACCTGTGGTTTCCCAGGTTCGGCTCCCAAATTATCTCAACCCAGCATAGCATAGGTTTCTTCGATAATTTTAGGCAATTCGCGCTCCTGTTGTGCAGGAGGCAAATCCCTCAGGCGTTGGCGTATAGCTAATGCTGCTGCTTCCCCTTTTACCTTGCTCAAAATTATGGCAGATACTGTGGCAAAATTGCCCATCAGTTTCATCCCTAAGTCCAGGGCAGGTGTTGCCCCATGCTCATTCTGTACCTGTTTCAATACCTCAGGCAGAACAGCCAAAGAAGGGGTACTATGTGTTCCGGTATAGACTGCAGCAAAGACTGTACGCCAAGTGGAACAGTCTTCTGTTGGGGGAGCCATCCCCATTGGCAAGCAAATTGTTAGTATCCTATGCTTTTCCTGCAGGCCCGTTGTCAGATATACTGCTTCGAGCTGGTTTGTTTTTTGTGCAATTCAAAAGGGAATTTCTTCCCTTTTGGTGGGAATCTTTCCCATTACTGCATTTAATGTTTGAGGGCTGATGCCTGGTGTAGCTAATTGTGGTGCTACCGCTTGAATAGTCCACGCAGGAGCGAGTGTTAATGTTCGCATCATGAATTGTGTAAGGCTTCTGTATATTGTTACTAGATTATTATATAATCTCCGTATCTGACCTGCAGTCAGACAGCCAATATTTGGATGTTGTGTGTATCCAGCCAAGACTTGAGCATGTCGCCCCCTCATTGCTGAGCGGGCCCAGTCTCACAATTTGTATTCTATGAGGAAGGGCGCTTTTGAACCAATTGGTATGTTCTTGGAATGTTAGAGGAATTTCTACCTCCTCGTAGGGAGTGTATTTGCCTGATATTTCACCTACTTCATATTTGTGAAATAACAGTGCAGCATCATCCACAACAGGGAACCTAACCCATGAGTAAAATACCTTCATCCTAAATTCCTTGTGTGCCTCTGCCACGAATGTAACATCCCCACCATCTAGTGTGAGGCCATGTTGAAGTGGGAGCAATATCCTTTCAAGCTTGAATTTACCAACCGCCAACACATAGGATATACCTACTCAGCCGAGGAGGATGTTCCCTATCACCACTGACATCTCCGGTTTAAAAGGTGTATAGGGATCTCTGAGGAAGCACGATTGAACTACTCAGTTGATCCATACAAAACAAGAAACCAACCAACGTTGGTGGCGCCATGTCGTGTAGTTTCCACCAATCAGTAGGAACTGCGCATTTGTGTACAACAAAAACTTAGGGTGGTGCCCGACTGATTCCATGCGCCCCCATAGGATATGTTGGCCCTTGTACCGGCTAGCTCGCAGTGCCACTGCCAGCCCCCCTAAACCTGAACAGGGAGGGAACAGTTCTGGCAACCATTGAACATGACAACTCTGGTTCCTCAGGAACCATGGTGACAAATTTCAAACTTTCGCTCAGTCACTCTTGCTTTTTTTTGCTCAGAGAAATCTACGAAGAATACACAAAGGGGCATTTTCAATATATAATGAACCAGAGTTATTCTTGTATAGAATATATGAGCTGTGATGATTAACATACAGAAGCAGATAAAAGTTATGATAAGTGTCAACACAGAAAATAAAATGAAGAGTTTCACCATCTTGTTGAGACACGTTATATATGCATACATATAAAGGATTATAACAATCGAGCGCACCCCTAAGAAACTAACCATAACTTTGTATGTCTATGGTGTGAAGGTGTGTTCTGCCAAGAACAAATCCCTTCTGGGTGATCTAACCCCTTCACCTGTCAGTTAAGAGTGTAGGACCCCGTCTTGGACACAAACTGGACACCCCTCATGGAGATGTCAGTCAGTGGCTAGGCGAAAGCTTCAGCATACAGGGACCCATCGACATCAGCAGAAGTGTCTCCTTTGATTATGTTAGGAAACAAAAGGCTATATATAGAAAATGGCATCCTTGCATTGAGCTGAGATTGTAATCTGGCAACCATTGTTTGTGTTTTACTCATAGCTGTGTCGCCATATGGATGTAATAATAAATCACATTTGTATTACGCATGTGAGAGGCCTTGCACCAAATGCCAAGGCAGGGTGAAAGGATTCTCACTAAGTGTTCGGTGTCAGCTAGGTCGGTGTTTCTGTGAAAACCAACCCAACCATCACAAAAACAAAATGTGTGTCAAACGTTAATATGGCAAAGAGAAGGCAACTTTAGGAAAAGATTTGTGTGTATGCAAGAATGGTACAATTTCCTACAGGGCCTAATTCGGGCACAAGGCACTATGATGCAAGGTGGAAATGGGTTCCCGCAACAAGGTAGAGGTTGTGGTGTTCCAAGTGATCTGAGTACTAGTATTGATGTGGCAACTATGAAGAGATCGAATCGTTCTCCTTCTTGTAATAAGTTAGGACATTAGAAGCGGGAATGTCGTCTTAATTCCAACAGAGTGATGAATGAGAACCAGGTTCAGAATTCAGGATTTACACAGCCCCAGAGTGATAGGCCCGTACAGTCACAGAATGTACCAAGACTGAGCGGGATATTCTCAAGAACGTGCGATAATCATTGCCAAAAAAGGCTAACGCACATTTTCATATCGCCGTCTATCGCGGGAAAATAACTCTGTGTTAACATCATATTCTCAACACGGCGGTAACATGCGATAGTCTCCCGATAACGCGTCAATGGCCGCGATAACATCACCAGGACGGCGATAAAAACGCAAACCCGAACGCGAAAAAAGTCGCGATGGGCCCAACCACGATACCAAACTAGCGATAAGCTGCGCCAGCCTGCAAGTCCCACAAGTCAGGCGGCCAAAATCACTATAAAAGCGGCAACCAAAAACACAAACAAGACCCAAACAACTGCGAAGCACCATGGAGGTAGCCGGAGCAAGAACAGAGGACAACCAGAACCCCACAAGACCCACGGAGGACCAGCCTGGGACCATCATTGGGGAGGACGGTGGCAGGAGTCTGGGGACCAGACACTGAGCCAACAGCAACAGGGTGAGTAACGACCAGGGACTGGGGGGACGGGGGAGATGGGCACAATGGCACACAAGCACAAGTAAGTATAGCACATCTGCGGACAAACCATGCCCAAGAGTCACAACTCCGACCAAGGGCCCAGTTTACCCAAGTCTGCAACAGCTCAGCACTGCATAAGCACAGAAGTGAAAGGCACACCGCCTGAAAGGGATAAGGGCCAGCAAAATCAGACCCGAAGGGGCAAATCACCCACAATGCAGCACACACACAAGATGCAGAGCACCCCAACATTGACAACAATGTGGTACAAACTGCAACACTTTCACAACAGAACAGAGGACACAACTGCTGCCGCCTGTGTTTAGAAAATGGCCATTCGCATTTGGCATAGCAGGAAATTGTGAGATGACAATGTACAAGTACAACCTCACATCCCTGATGGTGTAGAAATGCCAAGTGTCCCGCTTCAAATAGGCGTCTCCTCATACACAGTCACAATGTACAGTGTCATGCAGTCTGAAAGTAAACTTGCACAATGCGTGAACATACATGTGAACACAATGTCAATCTGCATTTCCCTTCACATTGCAGAGGGAGAATCAACACCTCCTGGAGAGCAGACCCAACAACACAGCACTGATGATGAAGAGGACCTCCCCAACATCTACACCGACGCACTTCAACAGCTCAGGGACTGCTCCGGCACACCACCTCCAGGAGCAGGGCAGCCCAGCTGCATCCATGAGACCCCACCCCCTGCACAGGCCACACAGCAGGAAGCACCCACCACCACGGCTGTCTCCCAGGACCCCCACGACCAACATATGGCCTCCCAACGCCTTGTGTTAGGGTGCCAGGAGGAGATGTCTGACCAGCTGCGGGTGGGGTTCGACCTCATGGCAACCAAACTGGATGCCATACGTGGGTGTCTAAGTCCCATCAGGGACCACTCACAGTCGCTAACGGACACCCACTGTCCGCTCCTTGCTCTACAACAAGCCATGGCTGACATCGCTGGAGTCATGACTCTGAGACAAGAACAACTGTCCAGTCAGAGTGGCCCCAGCGATGTCATCCGTGAGTTGGGACACATAAGGAGAATGACGGAGAGCTTGGAGCGGATGCAGGCGGAAAGAATGTGTGCCACGGCTGCACACCAGCGAGATGTAGCTGTGATCTTCCATGCCCTGCAGATCCTCGTCATGGCATTGCCACCACAAGGCCTGGCGGGGATGGATGCTGGTGCCACTACTACATCCACATCTCCTCCCCCTGAAGTGTCAGTGCCACACAGTGCGGCAGATTTCCCACCTCCGTCCCCTGATGTGTCACTGCCACACAGTGATGCAGACAGAACACCACCACCCGCATGTGAGGCACCTGACACATCAGAGGACGAAGATGATGATGAAAATGGCTTTGTGGCTAGAATGAAGTGTTAGCATTCATCTCCGCCATATGGCCGTGTTCAGCTTGGTTATGCCTTCTGCATCATGCCCTGGAATAACACCTCCCACTGTCCCCCCATACACCGAGCGACACTCACCTTGGACCTCAACATGGACTGCCATATTTGGTGTGGTTACCAATGACACAGCAATCACACTGCGGACTGTAGTCTTCCACTCCCTATGAACTTGTCAATCCCGAAAGGACTCTGGCTGTCCCTCCACGGGGCAACAATGTAAAGTGGGGTTTGCATGGCCCTGTACTGGCCCAGCTTCAATACTCCACTGAATGTGAATAAAACATCCCAATTCACACTGATGTGTCATGGCCATGACCAATTAAGAATGAAAGTATGGATGAATGTAGGGACAGTGGTTCCACAAAAGAGGCACTCCCTGGGTAATGCTATCAATGCGCATGTATGGCCGTGACCCAGATAGGCATTGAGACACACATTGTCATTCAAATCAACACTCATCACAGTTGAATACAAGTGAAGCTGCGTAGACTTTATTAGCATATGCGTGTCAGTACGGGCAAGATAAGTGCCACAACATGCAGACCAATGCAGCAGTATGTCAGAATGAGGAACCTTGCCAAGCGCCGCTGTCCACTCCGGGGGAGTGCCTCACCTTTCACAGGTGTGTGTTAACACGCGTTGTTGTCCGCTCATGTTTTCGGAGTGCAGCCATGTCCACTGTTGTCGTGGGATATGTGACCAGATCTCCAAGATGCAACAAGGTGTCGGGACATGTGCAATGTGTTCCAATCAGTTGTGGCTGCAGGTACGTAGTTACTCGTCCATGAAAGTGATTGCAGGTTCGTAGGCTAACATTTCCAACATGAGGTCAGTGTCGACTTCATCAAACAGGACGACGAGGCGATCCATTAGCAGGTCCGGACAGATGTGCTGCGTCCACCCCCTTTCACCAATTAGCACTACAGTCCAATATGGGAGCGGTTCAATGTGATCACTGCACACGAGGATTTGTGCAATCTCCCAGGTCCAGCTGCCAGCATGTATGCCAAGTATCAAGGCATCCCATAAATGGGTATCACAGTAACACTCCTGGCCGTGGGCCAACAGGGGGCGCACACACATGTCAAAATCCAGTTCAGCTACCGTCCTGTTGGATAGGAAGACATCCATGGACCACTCGAACATGCACGATCGACAATGCAACACAGGCTGAACGCAGGTGACGTTGGCAAGGCAGAAGCTTAGCCGGTAACTGATCCACAGCAGTGCCAATGGCAGTGCCCCCAGTGAATGCAGCATTCGTGCACGGTACAGTTCAACGTGACAGGGGTTGTGCATGTGTCCGGGATGTTCGGCCATTGCGTTAGTGGCTCTTGTTGAAGCGGCACTGTTCTGACCTGCGCCAGTTCTGTGGATGAAATGCCACATCTCGTATCAATGAGTTGTTATAGTGTGCACCGGTTGTACGCCTGGGATGTTGTGGGAGTAAGTGTGAAGGCCATTCCATGCAAGATAACTTCGAGCAAGGACTTCTGTGTGTGGGGTGTGTATACATTGGTCTTTCGTCGGGCTGTGCGTAGTGTGGGAGTCATCATCAGCTGCTATAGTATCTGTCAGGGGGTGCCGGGCACATGCAATTCCGAGGTCGGAGGTGCAGAAGTGCTTCCGCCTGATAGTTCAGACAAAGGAGCTTTCATCCCTAGTGTAAGTTTGTAATCTGCTTGCATTCATGGGATGTGAAGTGGCTTGTTGGGGGTGGGGTGGGATGAGTGGGACTTTGTGATTCATTATTGACATGACTTGCATGTGGCATATGAGCGGCATCACTGTGTGTTACGTTGCCTCACAGCTGCTCCTCCCTCCCCCGTACCAATTTACTTATGTGTGCTGCGCGATTGCATCACTTGCACTCCTGCGGCACAGTATTGTCATGCCTGTCTGCGCATGTCCACAAGCCTGACAACGACACTGTGATGTTGGCCGTTGAAGGTGGTGGGCCACGTGAGTGTAGGCCTATGTAAAGGATAGGGCGGACACAGATGTAGAGTACATGCCTGGCTGAACTGGCGCTGCTAATGTGGCTGGGCATTTTGCTCATGCTGCGGCAATACAGTTACACACAACACTTGGCATATATGATCCTGGACCCCGAACGGTCTTGCGCTCCTTCATTACTCCGTTCGTGCGAGCCCGCCCTCCGGGAGCATGCTACATTGCAACATTGTCGCTTACGGGGGGGACGACTTAGCTACATGTCCAAGCTATTACCCACTGCCTGAGGTGACATGGTTGCGTCTGCTGTCCACAGCACAATGTAATGTGGTAGGGCCCGGGGCCATCATTCATGCATAATGACCACACGGACACACTTGGATAAATAGTGGAACTGGCTACGGGCACATGCGCCCGGCCCCTTTTTATTACCAGGATCACATATCCAGTGACGCCTGTGCTGGATGGGTGTGGGGTGAGTGTGAGCCAGCCCTCAGTGAGTGGTTGGTGCTGGCAACAACTTGAACAGTGATCACTATTAAAGCGGAAACAGAATTCACCAACATAACACTAACAACTGCGAAGCACCATGGAGGTAGCCAGAGCAAGTACAGAGGTCACCCAATATTCAATCAGAAGGGGCCATGACTTGTGGTGCACTGAGATAGTGGCACCAGAGCTGGGCGTGCTCATGAGGAGAAATTGTCAATGATTGTGTCCCTTCTGGATATTCCTGCCACAGCTGCAGTGGGGTGTGTTACACCTGCCTCATCTTCATCATCATCGTCCCAGGTCTTCCACACTGCCTGAGGTGACATTGTTGCATCCGCAGTCCACAGCACGTGACTCAATCATAAAGGGTCCATGAGCTGTGGTGCACAGTTAGTGGCATCTGTGGCGCTCAGGGGGTGCGCAGCCAGCGATGATGCGTGGTCCGGGCGGGCCGCATTGGGAGCAATGTCTTTTGCCTATTGAATTGTGCCTCAATATGGCCACGTGGCGTTGCTTTGTGGTGCACAGAGTTAGTGGCACCTGTGGCGCTCAGGGGGTGCGCAGCCAGCGATGATGCGTGGTCCGGGCGGGCCGCACTGGGAGCAATATCTTTTGCCTATTGAATTCTGCCTCAATATGGCCACGTGGCGTTGCCTTGTGGTGCACAGAGTTAGTGGCACCTGTGGTGCTCAGGGGGTGCGCAGCCAGCGATGATGCGTGGTTCGGGCGGGCCGCACTGTGGTCAATGTCTGTTGCCTAGGAGTACTAATGGATGTAGGGTTTTTAAAGAGGAAGCTTGGCGCTCTAGCTAGTATGCGTTGTGTGTGTGGTGTTGCGAGTAAGGACGGTGCCACCAGGTCGGGGGAAATACCCTGTAACCCCCGTAAATGTGTGAGTCGTGGAACTCACACCAGAAATGTGAACAGAATCCTGGGCACACGTTAAGGGGATGTCTATATTAGTAGAAATGTCTCGTATGATCTCAAGTTCTTAGTGGTCAACACCAGAGTAATCTTTCAAAAGTATTTATTTGAGCAACCACATAAAGAAAACAACCAGCCGACACGTGTTTCGTCACACGAGGGAGGTATCCCGTGACTCTTCAGGGCTCAGCGGGAACTCTGAGTATGGAGCCTGGGAGACTGATGAGAGGATTGCTGGAGAGAGTGGACTCGACAGGGTAACTTCAAGCCCGGCTTGCAAGACGACTGATGCCACAATAGATGAAAGTGAACGGCGGGTATCCGGAAAGCCAACGGACCCAGTGTCGGATTTCCCGCTTTGCTCGAAACAGAGTTGGCCGTTTCACCCGCCTTCAACACGCCCATTGACACTGGACATCCTCACACGTGTTTTCATACGGTACACTCACCTGTCCAACAGCATACCCGCCGTTCACTTTCATCTATTGTGGCATCAGTCGTCTTGCAAGCCGGGCTTGAAGTTACCCTGTCGAGTCCCTCGTGTGACGAAACACGTGTCGGCTGGTTGTTTTCTTTATGTGGTTGCTCAAATAAATACTTTTGAAAGATTACTCTGGTGTTGACCACTAAGAACTTGAGATCATACGAGACATTTCTACTAATATAGACATCCCCTTAACGTGTGCCCAGGATTCTGTTCAAATGTCTGTTGCCTACTGGACTGCGTCATCTGCAATCGCGACTCGATCTGAATTGTGAGCCCTGCTGACCGCAGTGTAGGCCGGAGGCAGAGGTCAGCAAGGGCCCGCAGCCACGTGGCGTTGACTTGTGGTGCACAGAGTTAGTGGCACCTGTGGCGCTCAGGGGGTGCGCAACCAGCGATGATGCGTGGTCCGGACGGGCCGCACTGGGGTCAATGTCTGTTGCCTACTGGACTGCATTGTAGGAGAGTAGGATCTGCTTCACAGGGGTACCCCCACTTTTTGCTGATACTTCACTGGTTTTCGACATTAGTCTGGCTGGGGCCCTGCTATTCAGAACCCCAGCCTAGCTGTTTCCTCTTTAAAAGGGTCTCCATGTGCCTTAGGCACATCACTGATTGGGATCTGGAGTGCCCTTGTAAGTCCCTAGTATATGGTATACTATGTACCAAGGGCATAGGTACCTCAGAGGCCTGCCAGGGGCTGCAGCATGTATTATGCCACCCCTGGTAGGCCATCCAAACTGGCACCACAGGTCTGCTACTGCAGCCTGGGTAAGGTGGTGCATGCACCCCTTGCAGTGGTATAGGTTACCTATATCACTAAATGCATACACACATATAAACCTATAAGTCACTCCTAAGGCAGGCCTTATCAATCCTAAAGGCAGAGTGCATGGTTCCTATGTGAGAGGGTGCCCCTGCATGAGCAGGGCCCCTCTGCAGCGTTCGGAGACCATCTCTGATGCTGTTTGTAGTGCAGCCTGACCATATACTCTTAAACGCATTATATCCTCGCGGTAAAATGCTAACTATGGAATGGCTGCACCTAAACATGTCGTGTTTGGTGTCAAACATCTTGAATACTACCCCCCGCCAATCCTGGCGGCGGGGGTAGCATTCCACCCTTCTAGAGGGAAAGGCATGTTAACTCTGACGAGTCCGGTAACTTCTTTCCAGAGCCTGGCATCACAAAATGGATGCTGCTGCCACAGACACGAGTCTGGCCTCCTGCTGCTGGACGAAACTCCGGCAGGGGAGGCCTGGACAATAGGTTTCCTGTCCCAGGGAGGTGTGACCACCTCCCCAGACAGGACAATGTGTATTGGGGCTGGGCGGGAGCACTTTCGGGTGCTTTGAAGTCCTGCACTGGGGGCACATTTGGTGTCCCTGTGCATACCCCAGTTCAAACCGGATCAGGGGCTTGCAGCCCCTGCTTTGGCGCGAACTGGACAAAGGGAAAGGGGTGTAGCCACCCCTCTGCCCTGACCCACCCATAGGTGGGGCCACAGAGTAGTCCATCCCCTATTTTTAGAATAAAGGTAGGAACCCAGTCCCTAGGACTTTAGATTATACCTGGACGAAACTCTGAAACAGAATCCTGGACCTTCGACGCTCTACTCACGATTAGAGGACTGAAGAATCTCCCTTGGGGTCAAGGAGTGACTCCCCTGCTTGGCAGGCACCAAAGAAGCATCTGTCCGGTTCGCATCACTGAAGCTCCCGTCGGACGCCGAAGTCATCGCATCACCAGAGGTGGATTCTCAGACTTCCCCGAGGCTACCCTGAGTCCCCAGCAAAGCTGAGGCCCGTGGCTATCGTGGGTGACTTGAGACCGTGACCCCTGGACACCGAGCACATTTGCAAGTGCACCATCTTCTGGGTCTCCCAAGAAGTCGTGCTTTGGGCTCCGAGTAGCCCTAGCCTCCAGCACCACCTGCACCGAAGATCACTGGCCCCCACTCCACGAGTGTCCTGTAAGCCAGCTCCACGTGCGGCGTCACGAGGCTCCTTCGCGGTCGCTAGCCCGTTGGCTAGTAGCCCTTAACGAAGGCCAATCTTTTCTTTACTTGGCAGTCTGGTTGCTCCAGGCCTGCCCTCACTTACCCTTGCTGGGTGAGTTCCCCAGACCTTGCTGGTCTGCATCATCGACGATCTACATCTTACTCGAGACTTGCCGTTGCCAAGGCTTGTTGGGTCCAATCTGGTCGCCGACACCTCTGCACTCGACAGACATCGAGCAACAGCCCGAATCCTGCTCCTGGTCGCCGACAACGCCTCCCGGACCTCGTGGCTGAAGAGTCAAGACGACCGTCATCGAATCTGAAGCACTCGACATCGGTGGGCATCTGTCCATCGCCTCCCTGGTCACTGGCTAGTGACCCAGACTCTGTCCCCTCTGCTTTCAGGTTCTTCAGAACTCCGATCCACTCTTGGATCCACCCGGACACTTTTCTCCTGGTCGCCAGCAGCACTTTGCAGCAGATCGCCATAAGAACCGACGACGAAACCCGACCCCGAAAGGCACCTATGCACCCGGCTTCCCTGGGTGAGGTAACACGAGTACTCCGGTGCTCCCGTGGGTAGAGACTCTTCAAAGTCCTAGATCTCAAAGGGTTTTGTCCTAGTCCTCTTCTAAGTGTCCCTTTCCTCTATTTTCCCGATCCCGACTTTCTCCATAGAAGTTAACGGCGTATCGCGGTTGTGTATTTACACTGCACGCTGTCTCCCGTGGGTCCCCTGTGTCACTACCTTGGGTGGTTCCTTGTGGTCCAAGCACTTCTAGAGGCTCTAGGCCTAGTGTCTAGTTCAGTCGTGGTTCGCATACCACTTTATTGGTATATGGTTTGGTACGCCCCTAGGGCCCAAACGTGTATTTGTGCTATTACTGTGATTTAAGATCTTATAACCTATGTATTTCGAACTCTAGCCTCATAAAGAGACTAGAGGGGTGTGTTTAGTAATAAATACATATATTTTGAATATATACCTGGTGTGGTGCTCTTTCATTTGGTCACTCAAGAGATTATAGACTGGTAAAACAAGCTGCTTTACATTCCTTCAAGACTTAGCCTGAAGGCTGCTCTCCACAGCTACCACTAGGATAGCTTTCAATAAGGTTGTCTTTAACCTACCTACCATAAGAGTCGATTTGGACTGGTGCAAGGTGCCCACTATAATTAGTGGACAGCATATGCCAGGCCAACTTCTCACATTGGTGTGCAGCGTGTGGGATTCCAGCTTGCTATTGTTTTACCAGATAATCTCAATTGAATTGATCAACTGAAAACCACTAAAGGTACCTAAGGTACATATAATTTAAGCTTAGAATATCAGTAAGTTCTACTGAACTTAGAGTTGTGTGTTAAGGGATAGCACAACCCTTTCTACAACTCAAGAGAGTTTAGTAGGCCACACTAGAGTAGGTAGTGCATACACCACACCACACTAGTAATGTCTTTAAAAGCAGGATCTAGAGATGCCCTGCAGGAAGCCATGGAGCTTCCCCTCCAAGTATGACACACTCCCATTCTTGGAACTGAGAGCTTTGTGTAACGTGAGGAAATTAAGGACAGGCCAAAGTCCCACCACCCAACACCTCCAGGAGTTGTTGGTGGCTTATGATCTTAGTAAGTCTTCAGAGACTGAAGGGGTAGGAGCAGAGGGTGGGCCAGCAGATGAGGAAGGGGCCAGGGGTACTACTACCCCCAGCCCCCTCTGAAACTGACCAGGAGGGTGACAATGACCCTGACCTGGAAAACCCAATCCCTTCTGGGGAAGATGAAGATGAGGATCTTGAGAACCACACCTTTGTCCCCCCAGGAAGGATTATGAGTGTGCTCAGAAAGTCTAGGTCTCCTTCTCAGGAGTCTAACCACTCTGGCACCTCAATAGGGAGCTCTGTTTCTTCTCACAGGAGGGAATCCTCTCATGAGAGAAGAAAGAGACTGGTCCAGTATGAGGAAACTCAACTGGAGATCAGGAAGAAGCAATTGGCTTTAGATAGAGAATCCCTAGATCTCCTTAAAGAGAGAAGAAAGTTGGGACTAGAGTCCCATGGTGGCAGCCATGTCCCTAGAGATAGGGAAAGGTCCTATGACCATAGGAACCTGAGCAAGATTGTCCCTCCCTACCAGAGTGGGGATGACATCCACAAATGGATAACTGCTTTAGAGAGGGCCTGTAAAGTACAGAAGGTCCCTCAGGAGCAGTGGGCAGCAATCTTGTGGCTCTCCTTTGCTGACAAAGGTAGAGACAAGCTCCTCACTGTTAGAGAGGAGGATGCTGATAATTACAAGGTCTTGAAGAGTGCTCTTATTGATGGGTTTGGCCTAACCACTGAACAGTACAGGTTGAAGTTCAGAGACACCCAAAAAGCACAGACTCAAGACTGGGTAGACTATGTGGATTGTTCTGCCAAGGCTCTGGAAGGCTGGTTGATGGGCAGTAAGGTGTGTGACTTCTCAGGATTGTATAATCTGATAATGAGGGAGCAGATTCTTAATAACTGTCAAAACCAGCTGTTGCATCAGTACCTGGTTGACTCTGATCTGACCTCTCCCCAAGAATTGGGAAAGAAGGCAGACAAATGGGTCAGAACCAGGGTGAAGCAGAAGGTACAGAACCAAGGTGGGGAAACCAAGAAGCAAGATGCTAAGAACTCTGACAAGGGTGGGGAGAAGGGTAAAGATCAAAAGTCTTCATCAGGCCCCCAACAATCTTCTTCTGGTGGGGATTCCCAGTCTACCAAGGGTAAAGGCCAAAGAAAACCATGGTGCAAGGTCTGTAAGCAAAAGACCCACTGGACCAGTGATTGCACCAAGTCCAAAGACTCCAGTCCAGCACCCACCAATGCCCCTAAGGCACCTGTTCCCCCTAGTACAGTTGGTGGAGGTGCTCCAGCAAAGGGTTTAGTAGGGTTCACCCTGGGAACTGAGTTGGGCTCTGACTTAGTCAGGGAACTGACTCAGGCTGTGTTAGTCTGTGATGGAGGCATGGATGTGACCTCCACTGTGAGTCCCAGTAATCTGGGCAAGTACAGACAACAGCCTTTAATCAATGGACGAGAGGCTTTGGCATTTAGGGACACAGGGGCAAGTGTCACAATGGTGACACAAGACCTTGTGCTACCTGGGCAAGTTATACTTGGTGAAATGTACCAAGTGACCAATGCTAGCAATGTCAGAACAGACCATACTCTGGCAGTTGTTAACTTCTCCTGGGGAGGGGTAACTGGCCTTAAGAAGGTTGTGGTAAGTGCAAACCTACCAGTCGAATGCTTGCTTGGCAATGACTTAGAGACTTCTGCTTGGGCAGAAGTGGAGCTCAGGACCCATGCAGAAATGCTGGGGATCCCTGCAGATGTGTTTGCTGTGACCAGGTCACAAGCTAAACTGTCTAAAACTGAACAGGCCTTGGATTCTGGAAGAATGGACCAAGTGCCTTCCAAGAGGAGGAGTAGTAGGGTTAAGGCAGTGCCTTCCCCTTGGCTCAGGAGGAAGATCAGTCCCTTGAGGGGGATGATCTCAGCCCTGAAGAAGGAACTGTCCCAGAGGAACTTGAACCTGAACAGGTTGAGTTCTTGGGGACAGGGGGACCTTCTAGGGCAGATCTGAGCCAGGAGCAGCAGAGCTGCCCCTCCCTTGAACCCCTCAGACAGCAAGCTGCTGCTGAGGCTGCTGGGAAAGCTAGTGGTCCCCATACAGTGTATTGGGATGATGGACTCCTGTACTCAGAGAGTAGAGACCCCAAGCCTGGTGCTACCAGGAGGTTGGTAATACCTTTGAAGTTCAGGGGCTTCCTATTGACCCTAGCCCATGATATTCCCTTAGCAGGACACCTGGGCCAGAACAAGACTTGGGACAGAATTGTCCCTCACTTTCACTGGCCCCACATGTCTGAAGACAGTAAGGAGTTTTGTCGCTCCTGTGTAACCTGCCAAGCCAGTGGCAAAGCAGGTGGCACTACAAAGGCCCCCTGATACCACTACCTGTGGTGGGGGTGCCCTTTGAGAGGGTAGGGATTGACATTGTTGGTCCCATGGATCCCCAAACAGCCTCTGGGCACAGGTTTATCCTGGTGGTAGTGGATCATGCCACCAGGTACCCAGAAGCTATTCCCCTCAGGACCACTACAGCACCTGTGGTGGCAAGGGCCCTCCTGGGAATCTTCTCAAGAGTGGGCTTTCCTAAGGAGGTAGTATCAGACAGGGGTGCAAACTTCATGTCTGGTTACTTAAAAGCAATGTGGAAGGAGTGTGGAGTTACTTATAAGTTCACCACACCCTATCACCCACAATGCAATGGTTTAGTTGAGAGATTCAACAAAACCTTGAAGGGCATGATTAAAGGGCTCCCAGAAAAGCTTAGGCGTAGATGGGACATACTCTTGCCCTGCCTTTTATTCGCATATAGGGAGGTGCCTCAGAAGGGGGTTGGTTACAGCCCTTTTGAACTTCTGTTTGGCCACCCTGTGAGGGGTCCACTGTGCTTGGTGAAGGAAGGATGGGAGTTACCTCTCAAGCCCCCAAAGCAAGATATAGTGGACTATGTACTTGGTCTCCGCTCCAGGATGGCTGAGTACATGAAAAAGGCAACCAAAAACCTTGAGGCTAGCCAGGAACTGCAGAAGGCCTGGCATGACCAAAAGGCTGTTCTGACTGTTTACCAGCCAGGACAGAAGGTGTGGGTGTTGGAGCCAGTGGCCCCAGCAGCTCTCCAAGACAAATGGAGTGGACCCCACACTATTGTTGAGCAGAAGGGTGAGGTCACTTACTTAGTAGACCTGGGAACACCCAGGAGTCCCCAAAGGGTTCTCCATGTCAACAGACTTAAGCCATATGTGGACAGGGCAGACATGGGCTTGCTCATGGCTACTGATGAAGGGCAGGAGGAAGAGAGTGACCCACTCCCTGACCTGCTCTCACAGAACCCTGACGATGGGTCAGTTGATGGTGCAGCCTTGGCAGGCAGCCTCACTACCCAGCAACAAACTGATTGCAGGCAAGTCCTCAATCAGTTTAGACATATGTTTTCACTGACACCCAGTCAGACCACCTGGTGCACTCATGAAGTGGACACTGGGGACAGTCTGCCTATTAAAAACAAGATTTATAGGCAACCTGACCATGTCAGGGACTGTATCAGGACTGAAGTCCAGAAGATGTTGGAATTGGGAGTGATTGAGCCCTCAGATAGCCCTTGGGCTAGTCCAGTAGTCCTAGTACCTAAACCTCACACCAGTGGTGGGAAAAGAGAGATGAGGTTTTGTGTAGACTACAGAGGCCTCAATGCAGTCACTAGGACTGATGCCCATCCAATACCCAGGGCAGATGAGCTCATAGATACTTTGGCCTCTGCCAAATATCTCAGCACATTTGACCTAACAGCTGGCTACTGGCAGATCAGACTAGCTGATGCTGCAAAGCCCAAAACAGCATTTTCAACCCCTAGTGGGCATTATCAATTTGTGGTGATGCCCTTTGGTCTGAAAATGCACCTGCCACTTTCCAGAGGTTGGTGAACACAGTTCTCACAGGACTGGAAGCCTATAGTGCAGCTTATCTAGATGATATTGCTGTCTTTAGCTCCACCTGGGAGGATCACCTGGTCCACCTCAGGAATGTTTTACAGGCCCTGCAAAAGGCAGGCCTGACTATCAAGGCCACTAAGTGCCAGATAGGGCAGAGTCAGGTTGTGTACCTGGGCCACCTTGTGGGTGGAGGCCAGGTTCAACCTTTGCAGAGCAAGATCCAGACCATCATGGACTGGACTGCTCCCACTACCCAGACTCAGGTGAGAGCCTTCTTAGGCCTGACTGGGTACTATAGGAGATTTGTCAAGGGGTATGGATCAATAGTGACACCCTTGAATGACTTAACTTCTAAGAAAATGCCCAAAAAGGTTCAGTGGACAGTTAGCTGTCAAAAGGCATTTGATGACCTCAAGCAGGCCATGTGCACTGCTCCAATTCTGCAGAGTCCTGATTACTCCAAGAAGTTCATTGTTCAAACTGATGCATCTGAATTGGGGGTAGGGGCTGTACTGTCACAATTGAATGAAGAAGGTCAGGATCAGCCAGTAGCTTTTATTAGCAGAAGGCTGACCCCTAGAGAGAAACGTTGGTCAGCCATAGAGAGGGAGGCCTTTGCTGTGGTCTGGGCTCTGAAGAAGTTGAGGCCATACTTGTTTGGTACACACTTCCTGGTTCAGACAGACCATAAGCCCCTCTTATGGCTAAAACAAATGAAGGGTGAAAACCCCAAACTGCTTAGGTGGTCCATTTCCCTACAGGGGATGGACTTTACAGTGGAACATAGGCCTGGGAGTAACCATGCGAATGCAGATGGACTCTCTAGGTATTTCCACTTAGAACATGAAGACTTAACTGGGCAAGGTTAGTTTAATGTCCCTACGTTTGGGGGGGTTGTGTAGGAGAGTAGGATCTGCTTCACAGGGGTACCCCCACTTTTTGCTGATACTTCACTGGTTTTCGACATTAGTCTGGCTGGGGCCCTGCTATTCAGAACCCCAGCCTAGCTGTTTCCTCTTTAAAAGGGTCTCCATGTGCCTTAGGCACATCACTGATTGGGATCTGGAGTGCCCTTGTAAGTCCCTAGTATATGGTATACTATGTACCAAGGGCATAGGTACCTCAGAGGCCTGCCAGGGGCTGCAGCATGTATTATGCCACCCCTGGTAGGCCATCCAAACTGGCACCACAGGTCTGCTACTGCAGCCTGGGTAAGGTGGTGCATGCACCCCTTGCAGTGGTATAGGTTACCTATATCACTAAATGCATACACACATATAAACCTATAAGTCACTCCTAAGGCAGGCCTTATCAATCCTAAAGGCAGAGTGCATGGTTCCTATGTGAGAGGGTGCCCCTGCATGAGCAGGGCCCCTCTGCAGCGTTCGGAGACCATCTCTGATGCTGTTTGTAGTGCAGCCTGACCATATACTCTTAAACGCATTATATCCTCGCGGTAAAATGCTAACTATGGAATGGCTGCACCTAAACATGTCGTGTTTGGTGTCAAACATCTTGAATACTACCCCCCGCCAATCCTGGTGGCGGGGGTAGCATTCCACCCTTCTAGAGGGAAAGGCATGTTAACTCTGACGAGTCCGGTAACTTCTTTCCAGAGCCTGGCATCACAAAATGGATGCTGCTGCCACAGACACGAGTCTGGCCTCCTGCTGCTGGACGAAACTCCGGCAGGGGAGGCCTGGACAATAGGTTTCTGTCCCAGGGAGGTGTGACCACCTCCCCAGACAGGACAATGTGTATTGGGGCTGGGCGGGAGCACTTTCGGGTGCTTTGAAGTCCTGCACTGGGGGCACATTTGGTGTCCCTGTGCATACCCCAGTTCAAACCGGATCAGGGGCTTGCAGCCCCTGCTTTGGCGCGAACTGGACAAAGGGAAAGGGGTGTAGCCACCCCTCTGCCCTGACCCACCCATAGGTGGGGCCACAGAGTAGTCCATCCCCTATTTTTAGAATAAAGGTAGGAACCCAGTCCCTAGGACTTTAGATTATACCTGGACGAAACTCTGAAACAGAATCCTGGACCTTCGACGCTCTACTCACGATTAGAGGACTGAAGAATCTCCCTTGGGGTCAAGGAGTGACTCCCTGCTTGGCAGGCACCAAAGAAGCATCTGTCCGGTTCGCATCACTGAAGCTCCCGTCGGACGCCGAAGTCATCGCATCACCAGAGGTGGATTCTCAGACTTCCCCGAGGCTACCCTGAGTCCCCAGCAAAGCTGAGGCCCGTGGCTATCGTGGGTGACTTGAGACCGTGACCCCTGGACACCGAGCACATTTGCAAGTGCACCATCTTCTGGGTCTCCCAAGAAGTCGTGCTTTGGGCTCCGAGTAGCCCTAGCCTCCAGCACCACCTGCACCGAAGATCACTGGCCCCCACTCCACGAGTGTCCTGTAAGCCAGCTCCACGTGCGGCGTCACGAGGCTCCTTCGCGGTCGCTAGCCCGTTGGCTAGTAGCCCTTAACGAAGGCCAATCTTTTCTTTACTTGGCAGTCTGGTTGCTCCAGGCCTGCCCTCACTTACCCTCGCTGGGTGAGTTCCCCAGACCTTGCTGGTCTGCATCATCGACGATCTACATCTTACTCGAGACTTGCCGTTGCCAAGGCTTGTTGGGTCCAATCTGGTCGCCGACACCTCTGCACTCGACAGACATCGAGCAACAGCCCGAATCCTGCTCCTGGTCGCCAACAACGCCTCCCGGACCTCGTGGCTGAAGAGTCAAGACGACCGTCATCGAATCTGAAGCACTCGACATCGGTGGGCATCTGTCCATCGCCTCCCTGGTCACTGGCTAGTGACCCAGACTCTGTCCCCTCTGCTTTCAGGTTCTTCAGAACTCCGATCCACTCTTGGATCCACCCGGACACTTTTCTCCTGGTCGCCAGCAGCACTTTGCAGCAGATCGCCATAAGAACCGACGACGAAACCCGACCCCGAAAGGCACCTATGCACCCGGCTTCCCTGGGTGAGGTAACACGAGTACTCCGGTGCTCCCGTGGGTAGAGACTCTTCAAAGTCCTAGATCTCAAAGGGTTTTGTCCTAGTCCTCTTCTAAGTGTCCCTTTCCTCTATTTTCCCGATCCCGACTTTCTCCATAGAAGTTAACGGCGTATCGCGGTTGTGTATTTACACTGCACGCTGCTCTCCCGTGGGTCCCCTGTGTCACTACCTTGGGTGGTTCCTTGTGGTCCAAGCACTTCTAGAGGCTCTAGGCCTAGTGTCTAGTTCAGTCGTGGTTCGCATACCACTTTATTGGTATATGGTTTGGTACGCCCCTAGGGCCCAAACGTGTATTTGTGCTATTACTGTGATTTAAGATCTTATAACCTATGTATTTCGAACTCTAGCCTCATAAAGAGACTAGAGGGGTGTGTTTAGTAATAAATACATATATTTTGAATATATACCTGGTGTGGTGCTCTTTCATTTGGTCACTCAAGAGATTATAGACTGGTAAAACAAGCTGCTTTACATTCCTTCAAGACTTAGCCTGAAGGCTGCTCTCCACAGCTACCACTAGGATAGCTTTCAATAAGGTTGTCTTTAACCTACCTACCATAAGAGTCGATTTGGACTGGTGCAAGGTGCCCACTATAATTAGTGGACAGCATATGCCAGGCCAACTTCTCACATGCATCATCTGCAATCGTGACTCGATCTGAATTGTGAGCCCTGCTGACCGCAGTGTAGGCCGGAGGCAGAGGTCAGCAAGGGCCCACAGCCACATGGCGTTGACTTGTGGTGCACAGAGTTAGTGGCACCTGTGGCGCTCAGGGGGTGCGCAGCCAGCGATGATGCATGGTCCGGGCGGGCCACACTGGGGTCAATGTCTGTTGCCTACTGGACTGCGTCATCTGCAATCGCGACTCGATCTGAATTGTGAGCCCTTCTGACCGCAGTGTAGGCCGGAGGCAGTATCCAGCACACACATAACTCCGTGGTGCTGTGTGGCTGGGTGCGCTGGGGGCCTGTGTCGCGGAAGCCAGCGTTCGGCTGAGGAGGCTGGTGGTCACGGTGGCGGACTCGTGGCAGGGTGAGGGGCGCCGCCCTGGCAGACGCGTTGGACATCCCGGAAGTGAACCACGCCCAGAGCCCCGGCCTATTTATTCACACTCCTACACTGGGCTGGCGTACGCCGGACAAGCCCACTCCGCTTACGCTTACAGGGGGACTGCACAGCTACATGACCGAGGTCTTCCACACTGCCTGAGGTAACATGGTTGCGTCCACTGTCCACGACACTGCCAACACCTGCAGTATATGTTCATATGGATAGGTCTGTGCTCTGCATACTGAGGTCTGTCCAGCACATCACCCCCACACTTGGCATTGTGTGCATTCTTATTCATGGGTGACTTGCCTCCTTCACACATACTTGGTTCCCACCTCTCCCCACATTCTGCTATTGTGTGGCTGAGGGGCCATGCCATTTTCGGGACGTCCGCTGTCCTGTTCTGCGCTGCCTCGGTGGTAGTCGGGGGGCGGGGTGGTCCGGGGTGGGCTGGGGTGGTGGTGGTGGGTGTTGTGGCCCTCTTGGGTCTCCGAGCTGCATGGTCAGTGTCTCCATGGCATCTGTTGGTCTTCAGATGTGGCTCTGGGCTGGGCTCCTTTCTACTGCAGTTTGTCGTCCTCCTTAACACCAGTAAAAGGCAAGTGTTAAATCCCTGCTGCTAACGCGCCTTATCGCCTGTTTTTGGTTCGCATCGCAGATCTGGCTGGAAGTTGAGAATATCGCGAAGTGGTGTTTTTGTGTGTTTTGCACGGGAACGCCAACTCTGCATATCATTAGCGTTAGTTGTCTCTCTCATCCGTGGTGATGTTTTTGCGGCAGCTATTGCTGGTAAAGTGGCGATGTGGGCAGTGTGCACCAGCTTGGGAATGGGGCGATAATTCTTTCACCACTTTTGCTGCGTTAAAGTGCTGATAACTCGGCGATAAGTCCTTGAGAATATGCCCCTGAGAATGCAAAATTCTAATGTGCCCCAAGTTCCACTGATGCAGATTCCAAAAGCCCAGATGCAGCAGCAAAATGCAAATGGTCCCCAATTTAATTGAAATCAAGTCCCAAATTTAAATCAGAATTCCTTCCAAAATCAGAATGCGTTTCGCAATTTCCCATGTTTGATACGCTTCATGGCTAAGGCTTTGATCAGTCACATTAATGGTGCCAGAGGGGGAGGAAAATTGTGCACTTAGCGCAGTCTTAGAGGTAGACCAGAGTGGTCCATTTGTAGAAGGTGAGGTGAATTCCCAATCTGTATCATTCTTGATCGATACTGGTGCTACCCGTTCTACTGTTAGAACAGTGGAAATTCCAAACCTACCCCTCTTGGGAAAAAGAATCGAGGTTGTAGGAGTCACAAATAAACAAATGACAAACCCCGTAACAGAAGAAGTACCTGTTAAAATATGGTCCTTTGAGGAGAATCACCAGTTTGTAGTGTGTGATTCAAGTCTTGTTAGCTTATTAGGATGTAATTTATTGTGAAAATTAAACTGCACTATCTATTGTACTCCAAAAGGTTTAGAATTTAAGACCCATGATGAAGATGTAGGCTTTCAACTGATGAGCCGAGGAACAGAAGATGGGTTGTATCCGGTGATGACATCTGAGGATTTTCCACTGGATCTTAACGATATGGTAAAGCCTGAGGTCTGGAACTTTACAGGAAAAGATATTGGTCTCATAAAGGGAGTTGAGCCTGTTCGCATAAAAGTAAAACTAAATGTTGAATACCCAAGAACCCCACAGTATTATCTGACTCCTGAAACAACTGTTGGGATTACTCCAGTGATTAAGTCAATGATACAACAAGGCATTTTGAAAGAGATAATGGGGAGTCCATGTAACTCACCCATTATGGGCTTACAGAAGCCTAGCGGTAAGTACTGTGTAGTGCAGGACCTGAAAAAGATTAACAGAATTGTTGTTCCCTATTGTCCTGGTGTACTGAATCCAGCAGTTATTTTGTTTCAAATTCCATGTGAGGCTCAGTGGTTCACTGTCATTCGATTTATGTTAGGTATTTTTCTCTGTTCTCTTGCATGAAGACAGTCAGTACCTCTTCGCCTTCCGGTTCCCACAAGGGTATACAGGGAGTCCCTCAATTTTCAACCAGATCCTCAAATAGAATCTTGAGGCTCTAATCAAGCCCTGTAACTGTCCTGATTCAGTATATTGATGACCTGTTAGTGGCATCAGATACTCAAGAAGCTTGCAAATGAGACATCATTGCATTGTTGAACCACCTAGCTGAGAATGGACATGAAGGGCCTGATTCACAGAACTAACTTACGTCAAAAACGTAAAGTTAGTACTTTTTGGTATTCACAGAATACACTTACTCATTTTGGTATTCACAGAATGAACTTACTCATTTCGGTATTCACAGAAGTTAGTAGTCCTAACTTTAGGACTCCTAAATGCCTTCTGTGAATACCGAAAGTCTTAAAGTTAGGATTTTTCTCAGTTTAGAGTAGTAAAGTTAGGACTCCTAACTTTAGGACTCCTAAATGCCTTCTGTGAATACCGAAAGTCTTAAAGTTAGGATTTTTCTCAGTTTAGGAGTAGTAAAGTTAGGACTCACTTTACTACTCCTAAACTGAGAAAAATCCTAACTTTAAGACTTTCGGTATTCACAGAAGGCATTTAGGAGTCCTAAAGTTAGGAGTCCTAACTTTACTACTCCTAAACTGAGAAAAATCCTAACTTTAAGACTTTTGGTATTCACAGAAGGCATATAGGAGTCCTAAAGTTAGGACTACTAACTTCTGTGAATACCGAAATGAGTAAGTTCATTCTGTGAATACTCAAAAGTACTAACTTTACGTTTTTGACGTAAGTTAGTTCTGTGAATCAGGCCCGAAGTGTCCGCGAGTAATTTGCAGTATTGTCAGAAGGAAGTCCTGTATCTCAGACATCACATTGAGAAAGGAGTGAGGAAGGTGTCACAAGAAAGAATCTCTGTGATTCTTAAAATGAATCTGCCAACCACCCAGGGAGAAGTCAGGATGTTTTTGGGAATGGTGGTCTACTCTCTGCAGTGGAAACCCAACTTTCCCAATTGGCCGAGCCTTTACAGAAGCTGACACACAAGGACGTGTCTGATCCGATACCATGGGATAATGATTGCTTGATTGCCTTCCTAGAGGTGAGAGAAATTCTCTGTCATGCCCCAGCCATAGGGATGCCTGATTACAATTACGCTTTTACTTTTTTCTGCAGTGTGAGGGAGGGCTGAGCTCTCGCAGTGCTTACACAGAGACCTGTGGCCTATTTTTCTGCTACTTCTGATCCCGTAGCCGCAGGGCTGCCTGGATGCCTTAAAGCCATGGCAGCAGTTGGTGTCAGCATAGAACAGTGTGAAAGTATTGTGATGGGACATCCTTCAACTGTTCTGTGCCCCATTCGGTTGAGATCTTGTTGACACGCACCCACACACAACTCTTAACCAACAGTCGCTTGACAAAATATAACCAGATTTTACTTGCTGCGGAATATGTCACAGAGTTGCGCTACTTTGAATCCTGCCACTTTAATGCCTCTCCCGGAGAATGAACATGATGAGGGGGAGGGGGAGCATGATTGTCTGGATGTCACTGAACTATGCACCAAGCCAAGACCAGATATACCAGATGAGCCACTGGTAGAGTCTGATTACATACTGTTTGTGGATAGGTCATGTTTAAGAGACAATGATACAATGAGAGCTGCATACGCAGCCTGTCCAGTCTCAGGGGTAGTTGTTGCCTCCTGGCTTTGAGGGGTGTTCTCTACAGAAGTGACTGAATTGCTAGCTCTTACTAGGGCTTGCTATGTCCCTGACCAGCTGAGAGTGACTACATTTACAGATAGTCAGTATAGCTTTGGTGTCGTTCATGACCTGGGACAGTTATGGTCACAAGGAGGATTTACAATATCATCTGGATACCCGATCCACATGTCATGAGACACTACAGCTGCCTGTAAAATTTGAGGGTTGTGAAGAATCCTCCTCATCGCAATAGTGATGATTATGTGACAGTGGGCAACCGTTATGCTAATGAGGTTGCATGATATTATGCTCATGGGCCATGAACATTTAATTGTGAATTTGTGAATGAACCTGAAGGTGAGACCAACTATAACCGTTTACTTCCAACAACTGATACTTTGGAGGAAGCGAAGAGATTGCAAGAGGAAGTGTCAGAGGCAGAACAGCAGAGTTGGGTGAGAGCAGGATGTATGAAGATAAATGATGATATATGGGTTTCTGTAGATGGCAGACCAGTGTTGCCCGACAGCATGTTGTCCCCAATGGCAAGACATTTCCATGGACCCGCACATATTGGGAGGTATGCCATAGTCAGGTTCCTTAGACTGCATTGGTTTAATCATGATTAGGCTTTCCTGTTTTCAGTTTCTATTTTTGGTAAATTCTGGTGGTTTTTCAGTGTTTTCCAGTGATTTCAGTACCTCAATAAAACAGTGCTTTTCAGTGGTTACTCATTTAAGCGCTATAAAAAACAACTGAAACAGTGTTTTACCGGTGTTTATGGAACGCTTTGCTTTCATTATTGCTTGCTTTCTTCATCAGGCCCCAGCCATGGTAAGGACCACACTGTATGACATTTAAAGTGGATAAGAGGGCGATCATGATGTGTGCTGAAGAGATGAATGCCGGAATGTCACAATCTGACCAGACCAAGCAGTGTATATAGGTACAAATTACAGAGAATCGTTTGTGGCAGCCAGCACCTTCTCACAGTTCGGATCATTTTTCATAATTGACCCTACAATATCACTGGAAGCTTCGGACGACATGATTTACAAGTGTTCATATGTGCCACCAGAATGACGCTCTACAAGCATAATACAAAGTGACACGTTGGATGAGCAGAACAGAACGTGTATTTAGAAAGTGTATTTTCGCCCCGAAGAGCAAGAGCACCACAGTGCTGAATAACTGATATTTATTGTTTCCCGACTCTATGGCACTCGCCTTTTCAACCTCAGAAGATGAAAGGCTGAGTGGATGGATGTGCCAGGATTTGAACTAGGTTCCATTAAGTCAAACACGGGTCCCTACAATGGATGTATTAGTCCACGGAGCAACCAGCCCTGGATATTTTCTATTTTATGGGGGGGTTTTTTCTACATTTTTATATTTTGCTAAACATCAATATACATAAATACCTCTAGGGACTTAACCTTAAAAAGGTTTTTCCATTTTTCTTCAGAAATTGTATACTGCTCTACATTTCAGAAGCTTAATACAGTCATGAAATACTTTCCATTGTCCTTTGATTCTGCAGCTCAGATTTAACAAGCATTTGCAATGCAATAGGTCTCGCATTTATGCAAGTTTAAGCTATTGGCATTGTAAATGACAAAGCCCTTTATTCATGTTTTAAAAACAAAAACAAAAATAAAAGGCATTGTTATTTGCAATGTCAATAGCTCAAACTTGCGTAAATGCGAGACCTATTGCATTGCAAATGCTTGTTTTAAATGAAAGCGTGAATTGGTCACTCAGCAAGTTGGAAGTTACAGTCTGTGTTCGAGAGTCGCTACCCCTCTCCTGCTCAGATTGTTGCATTGCATTGTATCATCGATATAGCGCCCTCACACGTGTTGTGTGCGCTAACCGCTGTTTGGCACTTCATTTGGTGTCTCTCAAAGGAATGGCTCACAGCACATATTTTGAATTTTCTGCGTTGTTTACGTGTGGGTACCATTGGCCACCTCTGCCACAGGAGCCAATATCTAAATATGAAGCCCCCCACCCCCCCAGCTCACATATAGCTCCAATACCTTCGGGTCGAGTTCCCGCTATACAATACTGCCGTGGCTGCTGAAGTGAATGGAGCATGAGGTCTATTGCGACTGCGAGGTACATTACATTACATTCCACGTTCTGTGAATGTGCATACGGCTTGCACTGCTGTACTTGAGCTGTGCCACTTTTGTGCGTGCAACGGAAGCTGTTCCTATTGTGTTTCTGATAGACTCTTGCACTGCTGCTGTCTGTTCTTTACCGACCCTAGGTGGCAGAAGCTTGCTCACCTAATGAGTGTACAGTTTCAGTTCTAGCGCCTGTTATGTAGCTGTTCTGTGTGCCCAACTCGAGTGACTTTCTGGTGTCTCTCTGCTGTACTTTCTGCTTGTGAAAGGAAAGTGTGCTTTGCCTGTTTTATCTGTGTGAGGGACGCTTGTTCAGCGGCTGCCTGCGCTTAATTTGAGCCGGTGGTTTTCGGCGCTCGGCAGAATTGTCAACATCGACACTTATGACAGTCTGCCACGCTGTTAGTCTAATTTTGAAATGAGCACAAAAGTGTATTATTAATATGATATACATTAGAAACGACTAATACCTCTGCTCAAGCCATTCTAACAGCTTTGGGTATCTGGAATGGCCTGACTAGTCGCACTTGTAACAGTGTGATGTTAGTAGTTCTGCTGGTACTGTCATTGGCTGGACTCGCAGGAGCAATAAGGTGGCGTAAGCTACAGTGGCCTCCTGACAAAGCCCTGGCACTTTTTTTAGTATTATTATTTTTTTTTTTATACAAACTAAGCACTTCTGCCTGCGCTGTATCTATTTACAGCATGATGGGGAGGTTACACCGCTCCTGTACGCGCGTGTCTAAGTAGGGCAGTCGGCTCCGAAGGTTCCAGTTCATCTTATAAACACATGATTTTTTTGCCAGGCCTTCGGTTCTTCACAAAACCTCTAACTAAACAAATTTAAAGAAGAAAAGCATGAATGTAGCACTTTGTTGTGAACAAGGTCGGCATGAGCAGTTCATTGTGCTCATTCGGCGCTTTAAAGCAGCAGGAAGGAAGGATGAGGCGCTTTATATTGCAGTAAATCAATCAATCAATCAATCAGGGGTTTAAGCGCGACTACTCACCCGTAAGGGTCTCAAGGCGCTGGGGGGGGGGGGCGGTGCAGGTTCCATCCATCAAGGAGGGGGTCTGTCGAAAAGCCAGGTTTTGAGGTTTCTTGCAAAGATGGGGAGCGATGTTGTCTGTCTGAGGTGGAGCAGAAGGGCGTTCCATGCTTTGGCCGCGAGGAAGGAGAAGGAGCGGCCTCCCGATCTGGTCTTTCTGGTGCGGGGGACCACAGCGTAGGAGAGCTGGGCTGATCGTAGGGTCCTTTGGGGTGCGTGGAATTTGAGTCGGCTGTTCAGGTATGCTGGTCCGGTGCCGTGGAGGGCCTTGTGTGCGTGGGTGAGCATCTTGAAGGTGATTCTCGCCTCGACAGGGAGCCAGTGGAGTGTGCGCAGGTGCTGGGAGATGTGGCAGTGTTTTGGCAGGTTGAGGACCAGTCTTGCGGCGGCGTTCTGGATGTTCTGTAGCTTGCGGGTGAGGTTTTTGTTTATTCCGGCGTAGAGTGCGTTGCCGTAGTCGAGTCTGCTGGTGACCAGGGCGTGAGTGACGGTCTTTCGGTGTTCGAGGGGATCCATTTGAAGGTCTTACGAAGGAGGCGGAGGGTGTGGAAGCAGGAAGACGAGACAGAGTTGATCTGGCGGTCCATTTTGAGCTCGGAGTCCAGGTTGATTCCCAGGTTGAGTGCGTGGTCCGTGGGGGTTGGCGGGTTTCCGAGGGCGGGGGGCCACCAGGTGTCGCTCCAGGCATCGGGGTTTGGGCCCATGATGAGTACTTCTGTTTTGTTGGTGTTTAGTTGTAGGCAGCTGTTTTTCATCCATGCCTTCTCGAAAGTTGCGTCTGGCGATGTTGGGCTCGTTGGATAGGGAGAGGATGAGCTGGGTGTCGTCTGCGTATGACATGATGTTGAGTCCGTAGGTTCTGACGATGGGGGCGAGTGGAGCCATGTAGACGTTGAAGAGCGTCGGGCTGAGGGAGGAGCCCTGGGGGACTCCGCAGGTGGTAGGTGTGGGGTCCGAGAGGAAAGGGGGGAGTCTGACCCGCTGCGTCCTGCCGGAGAGGAAGGAGCGGATCCAGTCGAGGGCATTGTCCTGGATTCCTGCGTCGTAGAGTCTGCGTATTAGGGTGCGGTGGGAGACTGTGTCGAACGCCGCTGATAGGTCGAGGAGGATGAGGGCTACTGTTTCTCCTTTGTCCAGTAGGCTGCGGATGTCGTCTGTTGCGGCGAGGAGGGCGGTTTCCGTACTGTGGTTTTTTCTGAAGCCGGATTGGGAGGAGTCGAGGATGTTGTGTTCTTCAATGAATGTGGCGAGTTGGCTGTTGGTGGCTTTCTCGATGACTTTCGCTGGGAATGGGAGCAGGGAGATGGGTCTGTAGTTTTTGAGGTCGGTGGGGTCCGCTGAGGGTTTCTTTAGGAAGGGGTTGACCTCAGCGTGTTTCCAGTCGTCGGGGAACGAGGCGGTCGCCAGGGAGCGGTTGATGGTGTGGCGGAGCATGGGTGCGATGGTGTCGGCGGCTCTGTTGAAGATGTGGTGGGTAATAAAATACATGCTGTACTGCACACTGCTTCCGCCGCCCCTTCTCACACAGGGCTAACATTAAGAAATGCTGCGAGGAAGAGGTTTACTTCCCAATTGTTTCAAAGCTCTGTCAGTTATAAAAGCGCAAGCAATAATAAAGATTGGACTAAGACCACACAGCGTGTGAACGTGGTGAAGCTGGGCTTAGACCCACGTGTCCTGATTCCGAAGTAAACAATACACTGCAACGATAGCAATTCTCAATGTGAACACCGGTGACGCGCCTCTTGCACATGTTTTCAGCAGGCGCTGCCATGTGTGACCCCCGGCATAAAACCGGGCGAGGTGTTATTATTGAATCTCGGGTGAAAGAACAAAAAAGCCTTGTTAAGTAAATGGTATTTTTAAAGACCTGTGAAGTACTCGGGTGCGGCCGCAGTAAGACAGACGGCAGACCGCAACAGCTCCTCTCCCCCCACGTCAGCCAGGCAGGGGGCCTTGTGCTGCTCTGGCCTTTGGGCCATTCACACCTCGGCTCCCCCATGTGCCGGACCAGCCCAGAAGCAGTGTTTGCCCCTGACACCTCCGTGCCAGGCCACCACAGGCAGGCCAATGGCGGTGTGGATACAAGGGATGCTGGGCCTTCATTCCACCTCGTACCTCTTCCAACACCCTGGTTTGGGAGGGTCCTGGTGAACACGGAGTGTCGCTCCAGATCCTCGGCGCACAGATGGCTCCATCAAGTGGCCAAATGGTGCAACAACTATGAAAACTCGGTTTAAACCGGGTCAGCTGATTTTCATCCGGTAGGGTACTGTCGGGCACAGTCGGTTTTAACCGATTTCCGGACAGCCTATACACAAGTAATGCAGAAAGACATAGAAACCTCTAGTCCCTTCCAAGCAGGAGGTAAGCGTGGATGTGAACAGACGCTCTTTGATCTGTGACTCATCTGGGGTCCGGAAGTGGAGAGCGCATTCCACTTTGCCAAGAAATAGGCACGAATGAGGAGGCTGTGATGTATCAAGCAGTGCACGTGCAGCATACTAAGGCGCCGCCTGGCACGAGGACACCGGCAAAGAGGTGTAGCCAGATTGGGCTATTTCCCGCACAAATGGGGGATATTTTTCCCATTTGTGCCGGAGAAAACTCAATTGGCGGATTCCTGTTTTGTGGGCTTATATCTGCCCTTTGTGCGCATTTTTAAGGGTGAGGCGGTGCCCAGAAAATGTAAATAAAACTGCAGCATTGCATCAGCTCAGCGGTGCGCTCACTTTTGTAATAATTTGGACGGATTTGAGTACAGCCTGACTCTATCCCAAAGCAGAGGAAACAGGAAAGTATCTGCACGTGCTACTCTACAGGGTCCCGCCCCCATCTTTAGACTTTCCAGGTAGTAGGCCCACCAGGAGCCACCATATATTGCTGATGTAAGTAAAGCCTCTCAGGCTTTATGCCCTTTTATCTCAGAACTTTATTTTTCCTATTTTAATTTGAGTACTTAAAAAGTATTGTACATTTTATCTAAAAGCGATGTAAAACTAATGTTTCTTTCAGTGCGTGTAAAGGTTTTAATTAACCACACACGACAGAAACAAATGGTTCGGAAAATAGTGAGCTTTGATTCCACAGCAGAAGTACTAAAATGTAAACTTAAAAATGCTCCCCATTTCACCTTATTCTACAGATCACCATTCATTGAATCCAACCTATTGGATGTCATATTTGATAGATGGTGGACCTTCTTTAAATCTAGTTCTCAGCTCATTTATGTTATACCTGTATGTTTTTGAAACCGGATGAAAGCCGTTTTATAGGCTAGAAGATATTTCCTCCATTTATCAACTGGGCTGCCATTTAACATTGTCTTTGGAAACATCTGGATCTCTCTAGTGGCTACAGACTGTTAGGATCTTTCATTCACATCAGTGATCCAAAGACTGACATGGAAGGGGGCGTGCGGTAAACCAGTCAGCCATCGGTGGTCTTCACTAAACAATCTCAGAGAGACCAGCCTCGAGTAAATAACCTACTAAACCAAAGTTTCCCAAAATGTGGGTCACAACCCACTGGAGGGTCACCAGCTGATTTCTGGTGGGTCGCAAAAGGGCTATAAATAAGGATGCATTTAGATTTTGTATTCATCTTATCACATTTGCTGTGAGTTACAGAAGTCAAATGATAGGCTATGTCGTCTGACAAATTGCTGCTTATTTTTTAACATGGTATTTATTTTTCTTTCTCAGCAAAGTGTGAGTTTTTTTTTTTTTAAAGGTAACTGAAACTCCTGCTCAGGTACAAGAATGCAGGGTGTTTCTTTTTTAATCCAGCCAAAATTAAATACTTGTAAATTAACTGCACATATAGTTTAGAATATATCAGCAGTTCGGAAAGCAAAATTGTCGCACATTATTTCTAACTCTGAAGAGTGATGAAAACAAAGATTTTAATAGGCTCAAAACAAATCAAGACACTTACTTAGTGATGTGCAAGTTATAAATATTCACTGAAACCAGATTTTCACATTTTATCCCTTGTGTGCTATACTATATATGTCTGTCCAAATTTTGCGCCCATTTCAATGACAAATGTGCGGTCTGTAAATGTGTGCTACCGCACAAAGCTTTAGTAATAATATTGCACACAGTGTGCTCCAAAATGCACTACCAGATACATACTATATATACCCTTACCAAGCTCGTGCCGAATAGATTTGCCACACTTCCTGTGAAGCTAGGACAATCCGTATGACTTCAAAAATGTAACATTGATGCCAGCACACCCACTCTGATAATTGTTCGAGCACCACTGGTGTAAAGACACTGAACTGTGTCCTTAAGTCCTGTTTTAAAACAAAGCAATGCAAGGATTCCCAAGCAAGACTCTGAATCAACCTTCTTTTGCTGCTGTTGTTTAACCCTTTTCAAGAGAGAGAGAGAGAATTTCCTCATTATGTGTGGTCACACACAATCACCTCACTGGTGAATGACTTTTGCACATGAATTGAGAAATATGGGTGTGGCTTAATGGACAAGCTGCCTACTTTTGATCTGGTCCAAATGTTTTTTTGTAGCTTTGTTTTGTATGCAACATGGGAGCCTTGTAGAGCACTCACTCCAGGGCCTGATTGAGAGCTCTAGAGTTCAAGCTGTAACTAAAAACAATGTGAGTTTCTCTGCATCACTGTCATAAAGGAGTTAAGAATACATGCTCAAGTGTGTGGGTGAGTTCAGAGTGTGGATGGATTTTTGGATGGGCATGATTGACTGTTAAAATTGAGGATGTGTGCAACTGCTTAGCTTAAAGTGCTTTATATGCCAACAGATCCATCCGATTGCAAGTTATTGTAGTTATTAGGTAGAGCAGGGCCCCATATGAGAGGTATTGATCTCAGTAACTGGAAGCTTCCACTGACCCCTTCCTGTGCCAGAACATCCCAGGTCACTTCACAGCCCACTGCATAGTTAATTACCTGCGCTCTTTTGGCAGCCTTTAGCCTCTGCTCACTCCCCAGTCCCAGTTTGTTTCCTGGACCTCATGCCAGTCTTCCCAAAAGTACTCCCTTCTTGAAGATTTTGATTCCTACACCTCTTTTGTCTCCTTGCTTGTATCCCTCAGTCCCTGCTCCTCTCCTGGAGACCTCGTGCCTGCTTCCTCCAGGCTGTGCTCCTCCAAATGGCACAGAGCATTGGTAAATATTGGTGGTGTTGGAAGCCTCTGAGCCACGGCACGAGAGGAGTTGTTGCAGCCCATTTGTTCAGCCACTGACGTCAGAGAGAACAGCTAATGAGGGAGTTCAGCACCTTTGTGAACTCCTGCAGTCAGGAGCTGAAAAGCCTATTGGCTACATTTTGATGGACATTGGGAGCCAGCAAACGACGGGTATGGACCAGAGACATGCATAGACTAGCACAATACTCTGCCTTATTAACATTAGTCACCTTAGCCACAACACTACTTTCCCTTTGGTGCATTGGATGCCCACTTCCCCTCCCTCTTTAGCCCCTGTTGTCCTTGGGGCTTGTAACCCTGGCAGCCCCTTTGCCTCCTCATGTCCCTCACACCCTCTTTCCTTGTGGTGTCTCTGGCAGTATGGGAGGAACAGAGAGTTTGCAGGTGGAGAGAGGCACAGTAGATGAGAGTCAGCCTCACTTGATGTACTGCTTCCACTCAAAAGTCACAGGAGCAAGACAATCCAGGCAATCACTAAGATACTCAATAACTAACCACTTTCATTCTCTTACCCTCGCTAGTTATCCTGTTCACTGTCCACTCTTAGAAACACACTGTGTGCCTCATGACCTTCCCTGAACGTTTTTGCCTACATTTACTAGCCCCCGCAGCAGTACCAATATGTTGTATGTAGACCTGACCTTGCAGTTTTCCTCCACCAAATAAACATGTGGTAGCCCAACTTGGGTTGCGTTTGAGTACCTGCATAATTGAGCCCCATTCCCATGCAACAAATGTCACCTTCACCATTAGGATGAGAGTAGATTACTGAGTGAGGGCCAAAGTCCCCAATCCATAACTTGGAGCAGCCTCTCACTTTCCCTCTGTGCTAAATTAGGATGTAGCTTTAAGGAAGCTCTCCGGCCCCTTCTCTCGCATCAGAAACAGAGGCAGCACTGCACATGTGCAGTCAGGCATGGCTCACAGGCTGTTCTGCATGCCCATCCACGAGATGGGACAAGGACTGTAGGGAATTCAAGGGCAAAAGGCTGATGAGCAATGGTGTGTGGGCAGGCAGCAGTCAAAATGCATTAAAAAGTTAGAGAAGGTATGATCCAGAGAAAAATAAGGGTGGGGTCAGTAAGGGTGGGGTCAGTAAGTGTGGTGTCAGTAAGTATAGGTGAGATCTTACACGTGGCCTCAGAAAATAACATTCTCAATTTTGTTGCCCCTTCACCAACATTTAACTGTGTTTAAAATATAATCCACACATCTAAAATGAAAAATATATGCAAGGTAAACTAATCTGGGGGAAATGCGTATCTGGTTGGTAAACTCACTTTGTTAACATGATCCTTTTAGATATCCGTGTGTGCAACCACAGAGTCACTGATTAGAATCTTGGTTGGTTGATGTGTATTTATAGTGAGTGATATAAAGTCCTGATAAAGTGCTATGAATATGTAAGTCACCAGATTGAAAAAGTTATTGCACCCAGTGTAAGATATGCTGCTGAAGTTTTAAAATTTATATTATACACAGTATAAGAACGATGTTACAACATTTGCAAAAAGATTCAGGATTCAAATGCTTAATGTAAAGGGGGCCAAACGAGATAAGGACAAATGCGCGGCCTGCAAATGCACTGAAGTTAATACATGTACACTTAGTGTGGTGGTAAGGGCAAAAGACCCCGAGCGGTCTTTGCTCATTTATTTATATCCTCTGGCCACACCTGGCCAGAGGGTGATACAACAATGTATGTGGGCCCTTCCGGGTTACACACGTAACCCAGCTGTCGCGGTATCTGGATCATTACATCCCTTCCCAACTTGGTGTTAAACTGTCTCAACAGGATTCAACAAAAAGTCTTTCAGTCTCTGACTGGGCGGTGGATTCGGTCTCAGGTTGTAGCGTTGGGAGTTGGGACCGACAGCCTGCACTCTGGGAGTTAGGATCTGGCCAGGAGCGGACTTCCGACTCTTCACTCTCTGCAAGTCACCGCTGACCCTCCAGGGCTGGGCTGTGAGTTTCCTTCGACCCAGTCGTCTCTTGTTTCGGTGTCTTCAGGATCAACGCTTCCTTGGTTCGGGCAGTCTACTCTCCGGAACCATGACACATTCCGGGTGACTACTTTGTCCCCCTGTCTGGTAGTGATGGCGGTTTTGTTCACTCACACTACCGTCCAGGTCCCTGGTTCGTAGGGTGTCTTGAACTTCCATCCTGCTCAGCAATTTCGAATCAGCACCCACCGTCTCTTGCTAGCCCGCTCGTTGGGTTTGGGCTCAACGGGTTTAAGCGATGGCTGGTTCACAAGGTGTTAAGAGTCTAGCGGTCAGATACGGGGATGGTGTCTCGTCTGTGCCCGGCAAGCATCAAGTACCAGGGGGGCCTTTGTGCAGTGTGGGGTGCTGTGGTACTCTCGTAAGATTCGGTGTAGTGCTGCTTCCAGGTTGGTCATTTCTGCCACTGCGATGCGAAGGGTTTTATTCAGTGAGCGCATGAATCGCCCTGCTTTGCCACTGGCTTGTGGCCCCTGGGGGGGGTGATGCGGCGGCTCCGGATTCCAAGTGACGCGAGCAGGTCTTTGAATTCTCCTCACTGGAAGGGTGGACCATTGTCTGTCTTTAGTTCTTGGGGTAAACCGAACAAAGCAAAAGTTTTTTATAAAAGGGGCGCCCATTTTCCCGGCTCCACCTCTTGCCTGATCACTGCTCCCAGACCTATGTGACTGGCATCCACGAACAGCTCCATGTTCAGTGTTGCGTCGAAGTAAGCCATTGTAGTTTTCCTGAGCAATGCTTCCTAGACGCTCCGGAATGCGTTTTTTTCCTCACACTCCCACTTCCACACGGCGTCTTTGTTGGTCAATGCCCGGAGGGGTTTGGCTATAGTGGCTAGGCTGGGGATGAATCGCCCAAAATACGTGACCATCCCTAGAAAGCTGCGTTTTTCGGATGCTGTTGGTGCTTGTGCTTGTTGTATGGCGTGCGATTTTCATGGATCCACTTGTACTCCTTCCTGGTTAAAAACGTAACCAAGGAATTCAATAGAGTTTTGGAAAAAGGAGCATTTGTCCTAATGAAGTGTCACACCGTGATCCGACAGTCGTTGCAGAGCTGCTCTGAGATGTTTGTGGTGCTCTTCGATGGATGAGGAGTGAGTGAATCAGAATGTCGTCACTGACGCTCAGCACCCATTGTAGGCCAGAAAGAGTCCCTCGGACTGTGTCCTGAAAGATTGCGACGGCAGATGAGATGTCGAAATTGAGTCGTTTGTGGCAGCGCAGCCCGATGTGTGTAGAGAAGCTCGTTATGTACCGGCTTTTCTCTGCTAGCTTTAGCTGATGGTAGCCCGCTTTAAGGTCTAGCTTAGAGAACCATCGGGAGCAATTCAGGTCGGCTATAATGTCGTCCATCGTGGGTGTTATGTGTCTCTCTCATTTGAGACCCATGGTGTCGGGCCGGTGACCTTTTCGATTACTCCTTGATGTTCCAGGTTGTGCAGCTCTTGTTCGACGAGGAGTCAAAGGTGAAATGGTATGCATCTGTGACGGAGGGCCACGGGCTTGACCGATCGGTCAATGTGGAGTTTGACAGGTGGTCTCTTCATGCACCCTAGCCCAGTAAAGACATGTGGGAATAGTTTGAGTACCTCCTCCATTTGGAGGACTTTAACTGCTTGGGCAAAGGTGACCAGGCCGAGGACTTCTGCGGTGTGGCTCCCCACCAGGATGTAGGCTTCTCGATCAACTATGTGAAATGTGGTCCTGATTTCTTGGTCTTCCGCTTTCACCTTTACGGTCATTTTTCCTTTCAGAGGTAGCAGTGTTTGGATTCCATAGGTAAAGATTTTGACATTGGTCGGGGCTAACAGAGGAGGGTGTTGTTGGGGAGTGGCCCCTTGGGCAAGGGTCAATCCCCTTTTACGGGGGTGAATATTTTGGCTATTTCTGCCCCGCTTGGGGGCAGATCGGCCTTACATTTTTTGGCCCATCTGCCCCCATGGGGAACAGAAACCTCTAGACACCAGGGATTTTGTCGAAATCTATTTCTACGATTGGGGGAGAACCCCCTTGGGCAAGGGTCGCTCGTCTTTTAGGGGTTATTATTTTGGCTGCTTCTGCCCCCTTTGGGGGCAGATTGACCGTATGCTTTTAGGCCCACCTGCCCCCCAGCCTGGCTGGTGGATTGAGTGGACTGGTGCATTATTTGCACATGTGATGGAAATATTTTATTTCTCCATTTTATTCTAGGGCAAAGCTTTTGATTCTTGTTTGCGGTTTAGGCAGTGGTTGATCTGCAGTTTGCGTAGTTGCATGTATTTGATAAGAAAAACATTTTTGTTGTGTTTACTCCAAATATGTATTATTGTCATGCATGAATGAATTTTTTGTAAGTGGTGTCATAATAGCAGCTTATTTGGTGTATGTATTGAGCATGAAATTCTTTTTGGATTTGTGCACGATGTGTATTGCGTTGTCTTATGTGTAATTTTCTTTTCTCTTTTAGTGGATATTGTTGGTCCTTGCTGTGTTTATGCAGAGTAGGTGGTGGTGAGTCTAGCTCTTTCTGGCAAGTTACTGGTATTGTTTTGGAGTATATAGGTCTTTGTGATAAAGCTACATTTTGTTTATTACTTATTTTACAAAGTGTTTGTTGTTGTTGACTTGTTTGACAAGTTACCTGTATAAGTAAGGATTATGGCTAGCCGCAGAATTACTGCTCAGCAGGTGGTTGGTCTGCTTTTTTAATCTTCCTCTGACCATGATTATGAGACTCACAATGCGTCTGAGGCAGAGGAGGAAGTGCAAGATTCTGGCAGGGAGTATTCTGTCCACGAGGAATCATCTGACGATGAAGCTACTCTCAGTGCGGATGAAGTGCGGAGGACACTGATGTGTCGATTGTGCAGCAAGAGGCTGCAAGGCTTCCTATTGGAAGCGCTGGACACTGGGTTGATCCAAACATGGTGCAGCTGGTGTTGCCAGCCTTTAGTGGTAATGCAGGGTGTAGAGTAAATTGTGAAAAAACATTTCTTATGCAGTTTTTTCTGTTTATGGATGATGTATTTTTGGCTGAGATTATTGAGCAGACTAATTTGTACGCTGAACAGTATTTGAGGGACAACAGTGCCAGACTCGTGCCCCGCTCTAGAGCTACCCGGTGGACTCCCACAAATCTGGATGGGATGAAGTTGTTAGGTTTAACTTTTTTGATGGGCTTGATAAGGAAGCTGTCCCTGGCTTCATATTGGTCTACCAGTCCATTAATGGCAACGACTATATTTCCTGCAATTATGAGTCGTGATCGGTGTTTACTTTTGCTTCGGTTGCTGCATTTTGAGAGATCTATACTCCAGGGAAAGAAATAGCTCTTGATGAGTCTTTGGTCCTGTTCAAGGGCCGTTTGTTTTTTAGGCAGTACATTCCTAGCAAGAGGGCATGTTATGGAATTAAGCTGTATACCTTTTCTGAGAGTAAAACAGGATATGTCTATAATTTCCGGTTGTACACTGGTAGGGATTCCACTATTGACCCCCCCTGGTTGTCCTTCCACTTTAGGAGTTTCAGAGAAAATCGTGTGGGAACTTGCTAGAGGACTTTTTTTTAACAAAGGTCACCATTTGTACCTAGAAAACTTCTAGACTGCTCTGCAATAGTTTAAGGAATTGTTCAAAGTGGACACTCATGCTTGTGGCACAATCCCCTTACCCAAAAGAGCTTGTTTTCAAAAAGCTTCAGAGGGGACCGTGAAGTGCCTTGCGTAGTGATGAACTGCTAGCTGTGAAATTTGTGGACGGGGGGGGGAAGGGGGATGTATACACGCTGACTACCATTCATGATGAAAGTACTTCACCTTTGACTGTTTGGGGTCAGGTTGCTCAAGTGTGCAAACCTGTGTGCATTGTAGACTACAATAAGTACATGGGTGGTGTAGATCATAGGTTGGAACCTTACACTTCTGTTCGTAAGTCTTACATTTGGTTTAAGAAGTTGGCCATCCATCTCTTCAAATTAGCAACTTTTAATGCTTTTGTTGTGCTCAAGGAGTGTTCTCCAGCATCAAGGATGACTTTTGTTCAGTTTCAGGAGTTTGTGATAGGCAGCCTTGTTGCAGTGGAACAGGCAAGTGTTCCTAGAGTTGGAGTGGTGGAGGATGTGGCTAGATTGATAGATCGCCACTTTCCTGATTTAATTCCTCCCATGCCCCAAAAAAAACATTCCCTGTAAGAGATGTAGAGTCTGTTTGCGAAGAGGTATGCGGAAGGAGAGTTGTATGCACTGTGCTGATTGTCCTTCTAATCCTGGACTGTGTGTGCCCACATGTTTCAGATTGTATCACACAAAAGAGTTTTTGGGAGCAACCATGAGTCTAATAGTGAACTGCCTGGTCTGTATTATTTTATATTTGTAGTCCTGTTTCATGGTTGGCATTAGAATGATGTATTTAGTTACCGCTGTTGTGTTTGTAGTTATAGTTTTGTATCTAGTTCCAATTGGTTTGTTTTCTTTCTTGTTAAAAAAAAAAAAAATTGAGGACGGTGTGTGTGGACTGGCGTTTGGCATGGTTGTGTACATGGCCTGGCGCTTGGCTGGCAGTGTGCGTGGGCTGGTGCTTAGCTGGCAGTGTGCGTGGACTGGCGTTTGGATAGCTATGTGCGTGGACTGGCAGTGTGCGTGGGCGTGGGTATCAGAAAAACCACAATTTTCCTACCACCCAGCATTCCCCCAGCTCCTCACTTGTGTGGGTGGGCCAAGTGCCCGTGACAGGCAAGGACCCAAAATGTATTGTGGACACATCAAAATTACCTATCACAAAACGACCTGGTTTTACAAGGGGGGGGGGGGGTCACCTGGATTTTTGGCCCCGGGCTCAGCGGCCCATCTAGGAAAACCAACCAAACCCAGACACTTCTGAAAACTAGCCACCCGGGGGAGTCCTGTGAGTGATAGCTTGCATGGATCCCCCAACATTTTCCTACCCAGAATCCCTTGCAAACCTCAAATATAGCTGAAAAAAAGCTAAATTTGAGGTTTGTACGCTGCTGTCCAAAAGCGGTAGCTGTGTTGCACCTTAAGGTTATTCTAGTTTTACAGTTCCTTGAAATGTCTGATGGGAGAATCACGTGAGCCTTTGGTGTGAGCCTCTCCTGGCCACTTTGTTAAGTTACGAGTCTTCATTTCGGGACTCAATCCTGGCATCAGTTACATAGCGGAGAAACTCCCCACTTGGTCGCCCTCCCGGGTCCCAGAAACTCAGACCACACGAGTTAATCTTTATGGAAGAATTGAGGGTGCAGTTTCTTTAGGCAATTTCCAACATACAAGTGATCCTTACACAATATTCCTTTCTTTACTCACGGAGCCTGTGCGCCCGCCCCCCCCCCCGTCATACCCAGGAGACTGTGCCCTACGTTCAGTGCCCCTAACCATACCTATAAGTACTGTGCCCTACATTCAGTGCCCTCTAATGCCTCTACAATTGTACCATGGGCCAGGGTATCAGCTGCCTTCAGCACAGATGGGTAACCTTTTACTGCCGGCATGACCCTTCAACCTACTTTACTTCCGGGCAAGCGTCTGCTTCCAGCCCGCGGGGTAACCATTCACCTTCTACTTCCGGGCAAGCGTCTGCTACCAGCCCGCCGGGTGACCTTTCACTTCTGGCATAAACTTTGTTCCTGGGTAAGTGTCTGCTCCCAACCCCATGGTGACCAAGTCCTCTATGTACCAAATTCTTCCGGGCTACAGGCCCGACAGTTAGATTTTCATCCGGTTCAACACTGTAAACCCTTGCAGTGTACTGCCTGTACACCACTGGCTCTGACTGATACCTGCTGAAGGGATGTTTCTCTCTGACTGCCTATCTATTTTCCTAGGAGCGCTTTTTAAGTACCGCCAGAAAGCCCCCCCCACCACCACCATAGCTACGCCACAATTCTTCCAACCTCCATCCAAAGATGTCCTCCATCACGCCTGTAAATTATACAGTGCCACAAATGAATTAAGATATTGTTACCCCAAAGTAGGTGTGTGCCCAAGTGGAATTTAGCCAGAGGCCCTTGAATTCCATACCGTTTCTGCACCTTAAGACAGTTAGGGATTCCGTCAGAGCTCGAGAGAAACTCCTATCACCTTTGGCACACTGCCGTTTACAACCCTCATCATTGGCAAATGACAATGGTGTGTTTGGCCATATGAAGTGAGTTCTGGAATTCTCCACCACCTCACTGGGCTCCCATAACAAAATCAATCTGTGCCTTGGCACGGGAATGCTGGACCAACCCATTCCTGCCAACTCTTTCCGCTTTCCTGGACAAATTGATGGGCCCGCTAACCTTCACAATTTGCTTTTAGCTTTGCTATTTTCCTTTACTCAGTTTAGTTTGGGGCCGTGCTCCTCCGGGTACTGTATTAAATGGGTGACTTCTAAAAGCGCGACGACACCCACCCATTTACTGTATTGCCTTTGGCATACCCTGTTTCAGGGAGTGCTTACTATCTCCCAAATCCCTCCACCCCATCCCCCGGCGAGGTGCCTTGCACACCCACCCAAGTCAGAAGAGGGCCAAGGGATACTCCCCACTACAGTCAACCGGGTGTGGACTTGTTGGAGCAAACCTCCCTGGCAAGTTGTGTTGGCAACCTAAACCAGTGATAACCATTCTGCTTTATTTAACCACTTGGTCTGAACCTGGCAGTGTGTACAACTTCCCCCAAGAGACCATGGTACCTGCTGTAGAGTTCGCCATCTACCCAGCATTTATACGGTGACCGACTACCAGTAATGGACAATGCTACTGCTGAGGCGATCCGTGAATATGTGCGGTTTCATCTCTTACGTCACTGTTTAATAACAAAAGTACAGCAGGTTAATGTTTTGGGTTCCAACTTTAATGTGCTCCCTGGACCGCATGCATAACCTGCTGATCTGCACTCCATAAAGCCATTTAACATAATTAGTGAATCCTCCATGCAAAGCACAGTAAAAAAACATGATTGCACCCAACCCATGGGCAACGCCACATACATGACACGCAACCACTCAAATGTTTTTTTATTTATTCATTTTTCTTTACTGCCTTTTGTAGTAACAGTCTATAGTATATACCGCACCCCCACTCGTCTTGACCGGTCTAGCATCTCAGCCCTCATTAACTATCCCATTGCAAAGAGTACCGAACATTAATGCCTGTGGCCTTGGTGAATGGGGACCTAGTACAGCATGTATAATACGCTGACCCACCTGTCTTGGTCACGAGCATCCTTAAGGTGTGCACTTTCTTCCTTATAGCTCTTTTGTTGCAATGGTACTAACGCCTTAAAAACCCTGCATCGCAGCTTGCTCCCTGCAACAACATTAATGGACAGAAGGTCACATACCCTGTTATTAAAACTGAGGGTGTTGGGGTGGACAGGCTGTGATTCTGGGCAAATCACTCAATGATCACCCTTCCCACAAAAGCAAATGTGTAGTGTAACAGGTGCTTATGTATAGCGATCGAAGTCTACGATACATAAAACTGCAGCACATGCACAGAGGTAATCACAACGTTTTACCATAAGGAAAGACAAATAGATGTCAATCTACTGGCTCAATTGCACCAAGTGAATCCAGAAAAACATGTATAAATCACAGCTTACCCTGGCTTAAATGATGTAATCGTAGCCAAATATTCTATCTCACTAAAACAGTTTTTTCTTCAATATTGCGTATGATAGTACTTTCAAGTCTGCGAGTCAGAATATCACAAATCATATGTGGGAGGGTCTGCTAGGTGTTTCCTTGTGTGCAACAGGAACATTGGCACCGACCCTGGGGGAGGCCAGGGCAGAGCAGTATTCGGAAGCTCCAACTCAGGCATCACTCATCTCTTCTTTGCCAAGCTCCCACTTTGGCATCTCCCCTGTCCCCCCACCCCTTATAAACCCCTCTACAGTACAACAAATGCCTTGGGAATACCCCCTCCCCCCGGGCGATAAAAATCCCCCCCAATACCCACGGTCTCCTGCACCCATCCACTTGACATGCCTCAAGGACACCCACGATGTAAAGGCCCACAGTTAAATTCTGGTGCGGTAAAGGACGGTACAGTCATTCAAGAATATAGGCTCCCCTGAGCCCCAAATTATGCAACCCACCAACCATGGATGTAGCACAGACTAGTGCCAAGCACCACAAACTCCAACCCTCCCCAACCTCCCATCCCTAGATATCAAGGAATGCCAGGGATTTCTGAGAGGCCCCGCCTGTCCTCATCATCCCGATGTCCAAAGGACTGCCGCTTAAAAGAATTTGGCAAAGGGAATTTAAAATATTTCAGTTGATCTCTGCTCCCTCCCCCAGTGTCCAGCAGAATCTGTGGCACCGAGCCCAAACCCTGAACAATTAGTTGCAATGGCATCCAGTAAACCCTCCTCAGGTAGCCACCCTTCCTTCCAGAAGCAGCAACTGCACCCACTGATGCACAGAAAAAGCCACAAAAGCAAAGCCTGCAACACCCCTGGCGCTAATAATCGAGAGTCTGAGAATGGCGCATAAAAGCAAGAGTTCGGAGCAGTTTTCAGCCCAATTACTACGCATTTCATACTGCCCCCACCCAGCTAAATCAAATTTACGCTCAGCTGTTGGTAATCTCCAGCCATTGAATATTACCCATTGGAGCGGCTAGACATTAGGAAAACGGGACAGCTGTGGGTTCTCTGCCAGCACTGGCACCCACGAACAGCCCTGCATATCGATGTCAAACCTGACATGCAGCACGATCTGCTGTACCATATGGGTAACCCCAAAGTGCTCTCCCAATGCACCTTAGCCTATGTCTGAAGGCCATTACACAAGTATTAAACTTATTATCACGGAGACTGGCGGGGCCTGTCCCTTGAAGTGTGTACACACGAACTTCAACCCGTGGACATACAGCTCTCTGTATCGCAAAACTTTCCTTAACACTATGGCAGACTGGGGGCGGGGGATCCCCTGCTGCTTTAAGGACCCCCCCACAAAGTAACTGTTCCTAAACAAGGCTGTGGTGGGCACAAGTGCCACTCTTACTCCTAAACTATGCAGTCCCAAAGTTTTCCAAACTAAGGATGCGCCATCTCCTGTGGCTAACACCGTCACATGGCCCCTGCCCAAAGTGAACACCCGAGGCCCGCCCAGACAACCCACTGGGGAACCCCGCTGGCCACCAAAGGCACCCCACATCCCCCAAAGTGAGGGGGGTTACGGCCACCACAGGAAAGGGACGTCTGTTTCTGAGCCAGGAGGAGATGCTCCACTTAGAAAAGACAAAAACCTGTACTGCCTACAAGCACATGACACACCTCCACTCTCTTCATATCTGGTGCAACCCCACATCCAGGCCTAAACACACTGTTTTTTGCGGAAGCGCTATGTCTCGTAGTGTCACCATAAAGGCGCTAATGCATCACTACCCCCGGCTGATCTTCACACCCTCTCTTCGGCTTTTCTTTTCACTTTGTGTGCCTCGCTGCTCCTCTCAGGCTCCAAGATGGCGAACATTTGTCCGGGGAAGACCGCTGGCTCAGGAGGGGGCACTTATCTCAGCGTGGTGGTGGTGGGGGGGGGGGTGGTGCTGCCCAGGCTCAGTGTGCAATCCTGCAAAGCGGGCCTAATCATTCCCCCTGCCCTAAAAAAAAAAGTGCATAGATAGCCTGTCACATCCAGCCCATTTGCTGCAATCATAACCAGTAACAAATGAATGGCTTTGACAAATCTGTGCCTGCTGCAGATGGGGTCCCAACCTCCTCCCCTAGCACAATGCAGCAGCAGCCCCCTATTCCACTGCTGAATCCCTGCAGAAAGAGGGGACTCTTCCCTCCCTTCAATGGGTAAATAACCCCCACCCCCAAGTTACACTCCAAATTCATGACTGGGCTGGGCCACGAGTCCTGCTAGTGAACCAAGTGCATTATGTTTGCCTGCCCCCTCACCAGCCCGGGCTCTGCTCCCTGGGGGTGGTCTCCACTAAGGCCCTCGGCCTAGCGATATTTCCTCTCCTTTGGACCGGGAAGGAAGGGTAGGAGAGGGGGGGGGGGCAAATCTCAATTCAACCGTCTCTGCCGTTCTCCCAACACCCTACGTCCCCACATTCCAGTGCCCGGACCGTCGCTTTCGGGGACAAGTAATGCAAAAAAACTCATAAAACTCTAGTCAAGCAGGAGGCGAGCGTGGGCTCAAAGAGGCGCTCTTTATCGGAGCCTCACCCGGGGCCCGGAAATGGAGAGCGCGCTCCACCCCACCCGGAAATAGGCAAGAACGAGCGGTGACGTCTCAAGCAGGCACGCGCGCGGCAGACAAGAGCTTCCTGCAGGAGGCGCGAGGACACCGGAAGAGAGGAGCAGCCTTCCGGCTACAAAAACGGCGGCTGCGGCGCTGAGTAGGCAGCGCGGGGCGTCCGGAGCAGAGCACTTCACGTATGGCCGCAAGGATCACAATCCGGAGGAGACTTTATAATACGCAAGGACGTGAAACACAAACTGTAGGGATACGAAACCGAACTCTCAGCAATCCAACAGCCAGCCATACCACCTCTACGGGCCCTCTCACCCCCCCGGACTACGAGCGACCACTGACCTGATGGCAGCTCGGGACGATGCAAGGTCACCCCGTTCAACTCTGTCTCCGTCCCTTCAGGTGCAGTCACAGCGCTAGGTCTGCCAGAGCTATGCTGAGTGTGGATCACGCCGTGCAGTACCCCTCTTCTCTGTCCCCTGCGTCATACATGAAGTCCGAGCGGCGTCTGTCTCTCGGAGCATGCGCACACTGATCGGACTGTGCCGTACAACACTCGGAGCATGCGCAAATTAGTCGGAACGTATCAAAACACTCGGAGCATGCGCAGACTGATCGGACTTTACCTGAACACTCAGAGCCGAAATGCAGTCACTAAAATACTACCACTATGTTAGCTAATCAGACTGAATTCTGGTGATTTTCGGATTAAGTCACTAGGAACTTCATGGTGGCGATGAATATTTATTCTTTTTGAAAGGTAATGTGAGGGTGTGTTTCCAACCAAGTTCTGGAGTGCCTTCTTTTAAAAGACACCTGGAGGTTGGCAATATTTGCAGTCTGGCCATGTATTACCAAAAATATATACTTTCAATGCACCTGTTTTATACTAAACACTATATCTGCACATTTTCTGGAAGCCTATACTTGCAGATTGACAGTGCTTTCTGTTAGAAGGCTGGGACCACATAGCACTACAAAAGCACAAGTCACTGTTCCCCTTAAGCCTGTATTTCTCTCTTTACAGACACAGACATTTTCAGTGATTGCATTAACCAATGAGATTTCGGAGGTGTCATCAAGGGGAAACGTGCCCTTTAGCTTCCAAAACTCAAGCCGTGCAGTGAGGAAACAGCCCAATTTCTGGTTCAGGAAAGAATGTGCCTGGACATAATCACAAGTCCTGTGTTTTTTTTTTACCAAGTTTTGTTTGCATGCTTGAATTTGTATGTCCATACTGTATGATAGGAAAGAGAAAACTACAAATCCCAGCATGCAAAGTGTTTTTTGTTAAGTCAGGACTTTTTACACACTAATCATATAAAGTGCACAACAGGCTGCAGCTGGAGATCACACTATTACAGTCCTTGGTGCAATATGATATTCAAAGCCACCCTCCCACACAAATGTCACCTTATGAGTAACAAGCTCCAGGGCTTAATTGACTACACTACCAACTGGCTAGCCAAGTGCTCTGTAATGACCCTTCCTCATGCCTGGCCCAAATACTACAGCAATAGTGGTCTGTCCACACATATCACACTCTTCCCACCACAATAATAAAAAGCTGATGCCAGGGCTGGACTCCAACCGGCCACGTCTTTGACTTCTTAGGAATAAAACCTTTACTAATACTGCACCACTTCACACCTAAATCCTTGGCCACTTACCGCAGAGTACCGGGGAGCTGTCGGAGTGGTCTCTAGCAGAGCTGGTTTGGGTGCTCTGTTAAGTTGTGCTCAATTTAATCCTGCTGGCCTCACCGTGATGCTGCTGTAGTAGGTAAGCAGCAACTTTCTAGATCTATAAAGCGCACAGTGTTGTAAGTCAACTGGCATTCAGTTCTTTCACTTCAGCAGCATTGTGTTGTCTGTCCATCTATTTGCTGTGATCTCAATGCAGCTGGTGCTATCTCACTCAAGTCGCACTAGGCAGCAGCAGAGGCTCCCTCTCTCCAGGGGCCTGGGCCCAGTGAAGTGCACCCGCTGTTGCTTCAATGCCAGTCTCTGTCAGAGCTGATGTTCAGTCAGAGTGCGGCCACCTTTTCAATACAGTGCGCACACCTGGACCAGCATGACCAGACAAGTGGGTCCCCTACCAAACACATGTTAAGAGGGCATGGCCTAATTTCAGCATGTGGGGGTGACCCCGGGCAACGTTGATTTTCAGCTATTGTTTAGGGCTGGCGAGCTAGGCCGCACTTTGAAAACATCCTGCCTTGCTCCGACTGTGCCAGTCAGTGAGCGTCACTGTGGACAAAAGGTGTGGTCTTAGTGGGGCAGCCGGAAAAGAAAAACAGGCAAGGTGGCCCCCCCCAGATCCCAGCCAACACTGTGCCATTAATCAGGCATTGTATTTTATCTTGGTACCTAATTCTGTATTCAAAGTGAGAAATAATAAAGACTGTCACCTTGCTTAAGCGGCTTAGTGCGTTAAAGTGTAAGGGAACCAACAGGGGCCCAACCCTCCACCAGCTCTCGGTGCCTTCTGCATCCATTGATTGCCTGACAAAACATAAGTGGTAGCAGGCTCTGCTTTGTCATGTGGATCAGACTCTCCAGCACACCAGTGACAGTTCACTGCATCATGATGCAAGCCAAGGAGCCCCCCCCAAACCACGTGGGGGGCACGGTCTGCGGGTCCTGAATAAATATATTTAAATAATGACCACTGTGCTGACACAGAAGACACTTAGTAAGGCTCTTGATGAGTTTGGGTATTGATGACCGCAATGCGCATTTGGCAGACAGTGCACACAACACTCTCCACAAAGCACTCATTCTGCCGCGCGCCCTACATAAATGCAACTCCTCGAAAAGCGTGCATTAGGGTGGAATAAGGGCACTATAAATGGGTGACAAATGCATTTTAGTGCGGTGATGTGCACACCAGCACTAGAATGCGTTAATATGCGTGGTTAGGATGCGTGGTATTTGGCAGGGCTGGTACAAAGCATCTCCTGGTATATAAAGCTCCGAGCATGCGCAGAGCCGCTCATCTTGTGGTTTATGCTGGATGAGCTGTAATTTAATCAAAGGCAGTTAGAGATGCTGGAAGTGACATTTAGCTTGAAACCTTAATTAAAAAAAAAATATATAATGCCTGCAGGCATCCCTCTGTTTAGTTTGTTCTTCTCTGTTTTGGTTCCAAGATAATGGTCAATAGCTGCCCATGTTGGACTTGAGCTAACTGAAGACACCTTACATGTGAATCGAGTCATTTGTGTCACTCTTCGAGGTGTTCGGCTGGAGAGGTGGCAGTGAGATCACATACCCACACGTAATAGATACGCTTGTTTTTCTTGTTTGACTCAAAAATAGTAGTAATCTCTTATAAAATGACTACATTTATCAACCAGACTTCTCTTATTTAATAAACACTCTGATTCAGAGTGAAACAAATTTAAATCGTAAAACAAAAGCAGCATTTGTGTCAGGGAGTTGGTAACTTCAAAAGCATAATGTAATGGGGCCATACCTGTCAACTCACACTTATTTAGTGAGTGTAACCCTCTTTTGAGGCAAGTTTATTCTTCTGATAACCAACATGCCCACAATAGTGTAACCCCCGTCGCCACCATCAGCAATAAAATGGTTAATTCTCTGTAAACTTTAATGAGACCTAAACATCTGACTTCACCCTCATGGGAGAGTCGACCGGTATGCAGAGCAGTCAACTCCAGTTTCTGGTGGTTCTGGCCCGTTTCTAGTTCAACTTTGCAGCACAAAAGTTGGGATTTATTACGTGTTTTTTTCATGTTCAGATTGTTCAACTCAGTCATTGACCTTCGTTCCACAAGCCGAAATGTCAAATCCAGAATCCATGGTCACTGCAGCCCCCATAATTTCAATACTCAGCAACATAGGTCCCTCTAAACACGGCTCAGGTGTATTAGCTTCTAGGTCTGGTTGTCGGCTCAGCGTGGTGAGTGCCAGCTGTTTCATTTTTCTGCATAATCACTCTCCCATCACTTAATTTTTTCCAGCTCGCTGGTATGTGTACTGGCTTGGTTCTATTCCATTGTTCAATACACAAATTAGACGTGGTCTCACTGTGTAGACCTGGTGATAGTACTCTTTGGTAGCTTGTCATTCCAGTATTTTTCTTCAGATTCTTCATCTCCAAACTCCATGGGGTCCTATCCTGGCTTTGGGTTCTTTCATTTTGTTTTTCCTGTAAATCTACATTTCCATTAGCAAAACTGCCCAAAGGAATGCACAGTTTAACTATCTTCATGGGTTTCTAAAATTATATAGATAGAATAATCTCTTGCTCCCATTTGTTCAGAATTTCTAACTGGCTGCCCAGTACAGTTTATCCTAAGTTTTTTTGGGGGTGACCTGGTGTCATTAGCTTGCAAAGAGATTTGGGAGGAGACCTAAGTCTATTCTGTGTCGTACATATTTGTTTCTGTCCACACCACCATTGAAGTAGTGAAATAACATGGCCATTGACAGCCGGCTCACCCAACATTTCAGCAGGTCTATATTGCTTTGGAAACCTAGAGCCGTATTACACTAAGTGCACCGGGGGTGCAACAGGCGTTTGTGTATTACAGAAGGGGCCACAGATGCTTGTGTGGCCCCTTCTGTAATACTGAAAGCGCTGGCGCACATACAGCGCCAGTGCGTTCTCAAGACGGCGTTCCCTCCATGCAAATGAGGGAATCCCTTTGCCTCTGTGCCCACGCCGTATTATAGACGTGGGTGCAGAGGCAAAGGAGCACTCAGGAGGTGCACTGACAGTGCACCACCTAAACATTGGCGCACTGACAGTGCGCCCCCTCATAGCAGCCCTCTGGTGGGGGGAAAAGGGGTCCTATGGACCCCCCCAGACATCCCCTTGCAGGTGGGTGCAGTCACTCACTGCACCTGCCTGCCAGGGGATCTTTAATCCTCTTCTAAAAGTGCAGGATGTTTGCCGCCTGAACAGTGAAACACAGAGCGGCTGCTTCAAAGCCGCTCCGTGTTTCACTTGATTGTGCTGCCCCCAGGGCGGCACGAGTTCGCGGCTGCTCTGGGGACAGGGCATTCTATGTAATAGGGTGTACTTTCCCTGTTTGCTCCCGGCGCATTTGTTTTAAGGTGCGCCGGACGCAAACAGGGAAAGTGCGCCCTTTACATAATAGGGCCCCAGGTGGTGATTCTCGTCCAGGTGTCATTACCCAGGTTCAGGGCCTCAATTAAATCTAAAAAGGTGAGAGATCAGGTCTGACAGGTTTGGCATAGTTAGCAGTCTCATTTTGTCCATTTGTACTTGGTAAAGCAAATGTAGCACAATTTACTTTGAATTATAAGAACGTGACACAAGGTTACCAGCTTGCTGGGAATTTTCACTGCCTGGTAGGGGTGCCACCTGGCCATTGTTTTACCGGCTTGACCAAGTATTTTACTGTGTATGAATTACACCAAAGGTACCCATGAAATGTGAATGTTGTGAGGTGTTGGGCTATCAACCGATCTGATGTCAATCAGGAGGACATTTTTCTTCTGAGGACAGTAGTCCTCACCCTCTAGTCTGGTAGCATGCTTTATGACATGTTTCCTCTTCACACCAATCGGTGTGGGCTACAACTCTGCAAAGCAGGGGAGCTCTTAGATGTTTCCTGGGGACAGGAATAAAGTCATTTGAGTTCACTGTTTGGTATTTCGAACAGCTTCGAATCTCTGTGTAAACGTTACAGGGCAGCTTACCCTTCACAACCTTTTCCAATCAGCCATTTATCATAGGATTCTAACTGCAAAAACATCCTGGAGCTCCTCTGTTTCACAGGGTTGTAGCCTGTGCCAACTGGCATGAGGAGGAGCATGTCACCAGATTTGTGGGTGAGGGCTACCACCCTTATGAGGATCATTTCCCCCTGTTTAACATCAGGTTGGATGATAACACAACAGTTCTCAGCCTTCTAGTACATGAGGTACATTTAGTGTATTTCATTTACAGCAGGGATTGTACCCTAGTATGTATTCACACTTCTCCTCTTTGATAGTAGCCAGTATTATACTTTTCAGGCTAGTAAAATATAATCGAGAAATTACCTTAAAACCAGTATTTTTTCCCCTTCCCAGTACATAGTTAAATCAGCAAATGCAAGGAGGAACACTTTAAACTTTGATCTCTAATTGGTATTTAAAATGAAGAGACACAAAAGCCATGTTAAAAATTCCTATTTAAGTATCACATCTCCACCATGACTGAATCTTAAAACTTGAGCAAATGGCTTGTATTTTTCTTTGGGAAAGGTGACAACTCTACTGGCGAGAAAACATTTGCTCATTAACGTTGTTAGTGTTTGATCTAACTATATCCTCCTAAGATGTAGACACTCTCCACTGGAACTAAATGGATGGACCAACACAGGGATTCTATCCAGCCCTTCAACAAGGCGGTCACTTATTGGCATAAGAGGTGATCGCCCCATGTCCTTCCAGACAAATATAAGGATTCCAGTGTGGCTTGCATGAGAGTTCACAGCTACTTTAACTGTTCTGGGTTTTTGCTTTCTGGACACAGGTTCCTCTGGAGGAAATTAGCACTGCCAATGATGGTTTATTCCGGCAGTGGTACCACTGACTGTAGTGCTTCAGTGCCCTGCTTGTTAGTCATTGAAATCTAAGGCTGGAATCTTCCTGAAACTTGTCATTGTCAATGGAGACTAAAAACAATTTCGTCTGCGTCCCCGGTTTGAATTTTTGGAGCAACCAGTTGATTTTCCAGTCTTGTGGTCTGGGATGAAAGACAGTGACACATTTGGGTGTTGCATCAGGGGCTCAGATGCACTGGGATCCTGAAGGCGGGAAGTACTCTGCCTCCACCCCACTAGCTGATTCACTGTGGCTGGCGCCGTCTTTGTTTTTGGTGGCCCAGGTGACTACACAAAGTTACATCATTGGTCCATCCACAGTTTCCCTCAGTGGAATTTTCTCTAACTCTTGTTGTGGTTGTGAAAGGAAGAGGGAGACTAGTGTGCTGTCAGGGGCTGCGGTTTTTAGAAAGTTCTGTAGTGCCTGAAGAAACTGGGGGCCGCTTGACACCCTGTGTGTCTTAGAAGAACCCTGCTCGTCTCCTCACATCTTTAAGGAATGGAGGTGTGTGTGAGCCTGTACTTGGTTTAAAGTTGAAGATTGTTAGCTTGAAACTGGTAATGGGGCTGCAGATCCTGGAGGGTGCTACCCTGGCCTTCTTGCTGTGAGAGGCCTCCCTTGCACCTCCCATTATGTCACCGAGATACTCGTATTGAAGCAGATTATCCGCTAATTAGGCCAATTACGTTGAGGGCTGGCTAAACCCATACCTAATTGTTTACAAGTGACTAACAGAGAACATGATTCCTGCTTCTCTGCCCCCTTAGGATGCTTTGACAATGTGGCATCTAAAGCAAGATGCAGCTGTTTGTTGTAATAAATCCATTGTGACCAAGGACCTAAGGAGACTTCAGGTTTGTGCGAGTGGGCTGTGTCGACTGGCTCTGAGTTTCTCTCCCATGGAATAATAAGAATGGTTGGAGGTAATGACACAGAGGCAGAGGGCAGAGATCCAGATTTGGAAGATACTAATGAGGAGCTGAGTAGCCCAACTGATGAATACAACCAGGAGCATATACGATCAAGCAGTCAATACATAATGATGAACCGCAAGAAACAATGGAGATTCCGGTAGGCTTAGAGTTCAGAAATACTGACTGAAGTGGAACAATGAGATTAATTTCTAGCATCTGCCTTGAAATAGCTGACCATGGGCAGATACTTTCCATGGCCCATTTCTGGACTAGCTACGTAGCCTTTCAGATTGTTTCATCTAATGTTGAGAATATTTCTATTCTCAACCAAGCAAGTACCATGATCCAAGACTGTTTCGTCCTATATTAGAATTGAGCCACTGTGTCTTGTATGTCCCCAGTATACAGCACATATTGGTCATACTTCTGGCTTTCTTGCCACCTTCATCCTCTGGCCTACTTGCCAACTTCATGTCTGTCCACCATATTACAAATGCATTACAGTCAATGCAACTGGACGTGACATTTGCCATTATTTTGACTGAGTACCCAATCCTCCAAACATTAAGGTCCTTAGGGGCACATGCGTCAAAGTAAGGAATTGCGATTCCTTAATAGCGATTATTAAGGAATTGCGATTCCTTAATAGCGATTATTAAGGAATCACTATTAAGGAATCACAATTCCTTATGCATGTAGGAATCGCCCAAAAAATTGTGATTCCTACACATTCCCTAATAGCGAAACGCAAATTGCGATTCGCTATTAGGGAATGGCTTCCCATTCATTCCTATGGGCCTTGAGGCCCATAGGAATGAATGGGATTGCAAGTGCCAAATAGGTAGTCGTAAATTGCGCATGCAATTTAAGGGGGCCAAAAGGCCACCCTGATGCACCCCCAAAAAAGGTAAGTATGCACATGTAGTGCACACACATGTATGCACCACAATGCACTTTGAAAAATGCATTTTTTTGCATTTTTCAAGGGAATTGCAAATTACCATCAACTTGAAGTTGATGGTAATTTGCGATTCCAAATTGCCAAAATGCTATTTGCGAATGCATAATGCATCGCATTTAGGGAATCGCAATTTGCGATTCCCTAACTGCATTCGCAAAATAGGTAATCGCAAAATTTGCGATTACCTATTTTGCAAATTGCTTTTGGGTTGATGCATCCCAAATGGCAAAATACCGGTCGCAAAGGGGCGATTCTGCGAATCGGCCCATTTGCGACCGGTATTTTGCTTGATGCATGTGCCCCTTAGTCTCTCTGGAAGTGCTATTAAGGGAGCTCGGGTGAGTATGCCCCAGTTAGTTTATACCATCTTTCAAATGTAGTTGTGCTCACTGTCCGAGAGGTAGGTTACAAGACATCCTCCAACATACTCCAACTTACTGCCATGCAGTGGAAGTAGTTGGATTTAGTACAGTGAGTACGCTAAATGTGCACGAAAGACAAGTCTTCCTGAGTCTAAGCAGGCTGCCATGGGGTGGCTTTAGAAAAGGTTCATCTGGCACCCACACAGTATTAGTCAGGACTCCTGGCCTGATATAGATCTTGGCGGTCCAACTGCAGGCCCGCCGCCGCGACAGTCTCTGAAAGATTGTCGACGGTTGTCTGCCCGACCTATCTAGATGTATATGCGATAGACAGGAGACTGCTGCAGTGGTGATCTTCTGTGCTCGCGAACCGCCCGCCATTGCCATCTGACAGCGGAGTCCTGCTGAGCAGATGTGGATGTTCCTCTTGGCCTGGCGGTGTCCTGTCGGCGGAGTACTGGCCGGGGCGACCCTGGAGATAGGGAGACAGGTAAGTGATTGTTCTTTACATAAATCACATATGTTGTGTAAGTGTACATATGTGTCTGTGGGATATGTCTTGTGTGCATTATGTGTGCATTCTGCACTGCACCCCACCAACATACACACACGAGGCAATGTATACTCGCACACAACACTTACCTTCCAGTCCTTCAAAATGGGGTGCCGGACTATCACGGTCAAGATGCAGCAGGACAGGGGGGACCTGGACGAAGGAGAACCCCAAAAAAATGGTGAGTATTCACCCCTTTTCATCCATTTCTGCTGACTTGAGGTATTCCCGTTTGAATTCCCTCCAGACCAAGCCAGAACCAAATACCTACGGCAGTAATCCTGGCTGGAGTCCCACCGCAGCCTCCTGCAGCCCATCCCACTGAAGGGTCGGAGAGCGAAGTCCTGATAGTCAGCGAGACCGCTGCCGTCTTCTACCCCATTGTAATGCAGCATCTAAATCGGGCGGGCAATCCGCCAGGTAGACAGGTGGGAAGACCGCCAAAAAGTCCACTCTGTAGTGGCCCCACCAACATCTAAATCGGGCCCTCTATGTTAGGCAGTGTCATGAAGAGATAGTCAAAGCTAGCCTAGGCTTTTTTTATAGTGCTCTCATATAGTTAAAAGACAGACGATGAAGGTAGGTTTGACACACATATCTCTAGGCCTTCCTAGCTCCTCATCAACATTTCCTCTGCTAAATGATTAATCCAGCACTGCTCCCCTAGCTCTGTCCCCAGTGCCTTGGATTTTTTGCCCAGAGCAGGCCGGTTCTGTTCCCAACCTTTCCGGCTCCCATTATAAACTCCCATCACTTTCATTCCTTTCATCTCCTCCTCCCCTATGTGCTTTGCTCACATGGCTGCCAAGTTTTCCAGGTCCATGTGTGATGTGCGGCTCCAGTCCAGGTTTTGTCCTTTGAATTCTGAGACTTGTAGTCCTGTTTTATAATTGAATAAAGGAAACACAAAGAGATGATGGACCGAGCGCTGAAACTTTTCAGACACTCACCCCCAGTCACTATTAGATCTGGGTAGAATCCATCATCGTTCTTTTGCTCACTTCGCCACCCCAGTTCAGACCCGGCCATATGCAAATCAGTCTTGACCCTGTTCCTCATGGGAACAGTCCAGCCTGAACTGCCAAGCCAAGTCTTTTCATGAACCAGAAACAAGCATTCTGGGACTGGTTTTGGGGTAACACCCCTCAACAGCCAGGCTAGCTTGAATCCAGTGTAAAAGTGAGCAAGGAACCCACGTCGGGGCATAGCATACCAACTTAGGGCAAACATTTAAAATTAATCCTTTCCATGTGTTCAGCTCCAGTGTGTGAAAAGTTCAATGTCTGAAACTTTTGTTCGCGTTAGGGGGCCACCCTGTTGACAAGGGTATAGGCACGAGCCAGCTGTGTGATAAGTTTATCCTCTGAGCAGGAGTATAATAACATACGGTTTGGGTAGGTGTTTATTAATGATGCACGCTCCTGTTGGGTTCGTTTGTGTGAAGGTGGTTCGATATTGCCAGCACTGCAATCTGTTTATTGGGATCCACTTTCTGTGGCTTTCAGGGGTGAGTCTTCAAAGAATGGCGGGGGCTTAAAAATTACCCATTCTCTCTGGAACGGAGGGACATGCACAGTTCATGACCATTCACTACACAATGACAAGCCATACCATGACATAACATACCATACTATACAAGGTCCACAGAGCTCTCAATTCTACTTTACTCTACGCCACGCCACTCTATGCCACTTTACTCCACTCTTTGTCACTCTACACCTCTCCACTCTATGCCAATCCAGTCTACGCCTATCCACTCTGACACTCTACGCGCTACTCCACTCTATGCCTCTCCACTCTATTCCACTCCACGATGCTACACTGTACACCACGCCATGCCACTCTACTCTACGCCACTTTACGACACTCTACTTCACTCTACGCTACTCAACTCTACGGCACTCTATTCCATGCCACTCCACTATGACACTCTACTCCACGCCTCTCCCCTCTACAACACTCTACTCCACTCTACAGCACTCAACTCTATGCCACTCTACTCCATGCTACACCATGCAAATTTACGCCACTCTACAACACTCTACTCCACGACACTCTACTCCACTCTATGGCACCCACGACACTTTACCCCTCTCTATGCCACTCTACTCTACGCCAGTACTCTATGGCACTCCACTCTATGACACTGTACTCCTCTTCACTCTGTGCCACTCTATGCCACACAACTCCACTCTATGCTACTCTACTATACTCCACACCACTCCACTCTGTGACATTCCACTGCACTCCACTCTACAACACTGCTGCACTCTGTGCCACTCTTCACAACTTCACTCTACACTACTCAACTCTACTTCACTGTACGCCACCCTACTCCACTCTGACACTCCACTCTATGCCACTTTACGCCACTCCACAACACTTTACTCTACTCTTTGAAACTCTACTCCACAACACTTTATGCCACCCCACTCTACTCCACTCTACACCACTCCACTCTATGACATACCAAGACACTGTATGCCACTCCATTCTACGACGCTCTACACCACTACATTCTATGATACTCCACTCTGTGCCACTCTACGGCACACTCCTCTATGCCACTTTTAGCAATGCTGAACAGCAGCCACACTGGTGTACAACATGGCTAAAATACATTGGCAAAGCCAGTAGCTTTTGCAGAGGCAAGACCTATTGGCTTTGCCAATACTTGTCTTGTTTTTGGAGGCCTTTAAAAGTCTCCATCCATAAACACCCCAGGACATTGGCACTAGCCTCAGCAGGCTAGTGTTTAGAAGGAGAGGGTTTGGTGGGGGAGGGTTCAGAAGTGCCTCCTAGGTAGTTGTGGGGGAGGGCTCATAAGTGCCTCCTAGTTAGTTCTGGGCACAAGACGCCCCTCTCCAAGGCCATGCCCCCTCACACAGTGATTTTTTTCTCAAGTTTGGCAGGTGTGGTAAAGGTGTAGATATTCATGATTCTCTCTGTAATAGCGTGGGACCTGGTAGCACTATAAATATGGAGGTCACTATTCCCCCCCCTCTGCAAACAAGCATTCAGTTCAGTGACTCTCCAGTTACAAGCAGCCATCTACGGTAATTGCATTAACCAATTGAGGGTTCATAACATAAACAAGTGCATTTTCCACTCATTAGTTTAACATTTATTTTTCATTTATGTGCAGTTACCTGAAGGTGCAAGACCAACTCAATCATTAGCCTTATCTTTCACCCCGCCCATGTCACTGACTCCACCCAACTGCAGTCAGGATCACAGTTGCCATTATGGTTTTTATGCACTTCATTGCTCTCTGAGTGAAGTGAAGTAGGTGGACCGCACAGTGCAGGAAAAGGCAGCTTCCATCCTGATGGAGCCTAGATTTCACCTAAATTTAGGCATTGCTCTGTTTTAAGTTTCAGACAGACTGCATTTCAAAAATGGCACGCAGATTATGGTGCATGCAAAGTCAAAAACATGAAATGAGGCCTGGTCAAATGCTTTTTAAAAGTGGCACTTTTGGTGCATAAAAAGTGAAAACATGAAAGAAGCCTGCAAATGAAATCATGCAAAACCATGCTCAATTAATTAATCATGGATGTTTAATTGTGTTTATTTTTGATTTAACCTCACTATAGAATGTACATTTAATTTAGAAAATGTGTTTTGAACTTTCAATTGTGCTGAATTAACACGCATTTTACGGTGTAGAAAAGGCTGAAAAGGCTTTGGCAGGCTCAGCTCACTGTGCGGCCTTTAGCCTTGGAGATAACAAAGGAATGCTTTCCTCCCTGCTCTGTTTCCTCCCGTCTCCCATGAGAAGACACGTCTTCAATGAAAGACCTTTGTTAAAATTTACGCCTCTGTTTCCGTCTCTTCATGAAGGCATGTTGCAAACTTTATCAGTTTACAGTTTGTTTAAACAAAGCTTACTTCACTTTAAAACGTGGAGTGAAAAGTGCAAAGCACACATCTTTCTTATAATATGTATTCTCTGTTTCCGCATAATTAATACTTTTCGTTGCAGAAAATGTAATTGTTTTCATTTAGCACGAGACTCAAATGTGCGCCTGATTGATGACGTGTCCAGTCAGCCCATGGGGTGTCGATGTGATCTGAAGATCCTATTGGACAAGCTACGAAGACCAAGACATGAATTTTTGCTTGAAATATGGGTTGCTAAGCTGGGAGGAGCAGCCTTGCACATTATTTTTTTGGCAGGACGCGAGGCAGATCACAGTTTTTTAGTTTCTTGTGAAGGGAGGGCTCATTCAAGGAGCAGCTTCTGTGTCAGACACAGAAGGCAGAGATGCACAGCACAGAGCCAGAGAGAGACCAGCTGAGAGCAGGACAGGTTTTAGATTCTTAAACTTTAAGTTTCATGCTTTGACTAACTGGCTTTGCAAAGATTTAGTTGTCTTATGCATTTATTTCTCTTTATGGGAGATTTTTGCCAATTATTAATTATTGATTAGCCTCGCAAAACTCACTCTAGAATTATATTTTCCTGAACCTCTTTAAAGAGATCTGACTGACAGTTTATGCCTCATTTCCCTTCCTTTATGGAGAGCCTTGTATGAAATCTATAATATGTTCTGTATTCTATTTTTTCCTATTTTTCAATTCTGTAACCTGGTTGATATTTGACTAATAAATAGTCAAAGAACTTTAACTTTTGACTAGAAAATAAAACCCTTTAAAACTACTCACAACTCTCATTATTGCCTTAAATATTATTTGCATTTGATTTTTCACGTTTATGCAAAGTCTCCTGATGGTGATAACATGGTGGCAAAGGTCCATCACCTTAAAGCGGTAAACAAGAGGTAAATGATGTTTTGCATTGAGAAATTACTGTGAAATTAAAATGTAAATGTAAGTAAAAAAAAAATGTAAGTCCGTTTTTATATAGCGCAGCTACTCACCCTTACGGGTCTCAAGGCCCTGGGGGCCGGAGTGGAAATTAAGTGAGCTATTGCCCAGAGTCACATGGTGCTGAGCTGAGCTGCCGCCGGAGCCGGGGATCGAACCGTGAACCCTGTGCTCCGAAGTCAGCTGCCCTGGCCGCTGCACCACACCTCTCCACCCTTACCGCTGGATCAGTTTCTGGTAGCAGTGGTAAGGTTAACACCATCACCAAAAGGAGCATAGTTTAGTCTAATGCCTAAATAGCGCTACAAAATAATTGCCCAAGTTAGATAAATGTCCAGATTCTCAAAAAAAAAGTTCAGATTCCTGATTCCAATGCTCAGAACTTGAAGACTGGCAAAGCAGTACTGGAAGGTAATGCAATAAGGCGATTTCTGGAGTGGTGTGAGTATCAATAGGGTTGTGAAATGTTGTTAATGTGCAAGAAGGTATTTTTTTTTGAAGTGTTGAAAAAATAGTAAGAGTTTTGACTGTTGGTGAAATTTTGCTCATTTTGACTTGATGGTTTTATTGATTAAATTGGTAATTTCATAGGACAGAATTATTGATTATATGTTCTTAACATGAAAAGTTAGTGTCCTGTTCTATGTTGTCTGGAAGTGCAGGTACAGAGCTACCTGGGAATCCTGGGAATGGAATTTAGAAGAGTGTGGTAAGGAAATCACACTGCAGAAGGTTACTCGTCTGTTGTCATAATACCTAAAAGCTACGGAGGGCTGTAGGTGTTATATTAGGGACTATATCGTTTAAGAGTAGAGTGTGAGTGATAGCGAAGGGTCCACCTGTGAAACTTTGGCCTTACCCAAAAGAGGAGTATCCCTAGAGGAGTAATAGGTCCTCCCCGAGCTTAAGTGAAGGGTAAACAGTGGTTTTTACTCGTAGTGAAAGGAAGTACTTTCTCTTTGAAGCAAGTGAAGAAACTATATTTGGTTTAGCGGAGCAGACAGAGTAGCGCTGTTTTTTATGTTGTTACTAACAGAATTTTGATTAAGAAAACTCAGAAAAATATTGCCGTAAGATTTTGTGAAGGGAGGCCTAGTAGAAGGAGTGATACTGACGTCACAAAAGGCTGCGCTGTTATTGGACAAGGCAGCGGGCGTGTAATGAGCTCTGATTGTGAAGGGAGGGTCAGTAGTAGGAGTTAAACTGACCGAAATTGAAACTGACAGCATCAAAGAAAAGAAATTGCATTAAAATATTGCAGAAATTGAATTGTTTAAAGTTTTAAAGAAACTGTTGGGAGGTAAAGTGAAAAATTCAATTTTAATTGGGGATGCTCCTGAAGGAACACCTGTGCATTTTATGTCTACCAATTTTGGCACAAAATTCATGTATGTGGGTTCACCAATGGTGCAAGGTTACTGAAAAAGAGGGTCCTTTGAGGTTTCCAAAAGATGGTACTTTTGAATTGCAAATTATTGACAAATCAAGGGAAGTGTTATGTGAAATAAAGACACCATCTATAGCTGCACAATTTGAAGCTTTAAGCATGTGGGAAAAGGCAGCAAGAGACAAAGCAAACGAGGATAAAAAGGTAAAGCACCAGATACAGGAGAAGGAAATTAAAGATGACAAAAAGCTTCAAATAAATAATGATTCAGGGGATGAAAAAATGGATGTATTGTTAACTGAGTGTCCACCACCTTATGTGGTCCCCACTAAAAATACTGATAATATTGTACCAGTAAGTACTACAGTGGCTACTGCTTCTGTTGAACAGAAAGAAACTCAGATTGAGAGAACTGTGCAGACATTTCAGATTGACCCACTACCTGTTGATTCAGCATGGACAGTGATATCTCCAGGTGTTACTGCTTCAAATGTGACTGATTCAGTACAAATATTACAAAGTGCAGATGCACAGGCAGTGCCTAGATACATTGTGACTGTCCCAATTAATATGGTCCGTACTCAAAAAGTTCAAAGAGCTGCAGAAGGAGTAATTATGTCAGGGTTTATTTCAGAAACTCAGAATTCACAGATTATTGAACAGAAACTACCCCAGACAGTCCAAGCACTGAAAGGTGGGGAAATGGTCTTTACAACATCTGCAGCCCAGGATAAAATGAATATATTTGAAGATGGGATTTTTCAAACCTGCTTTGAGGAAGCAGCAGTGATTTAAAAAGATAGAGAGCATGGGGGAACAAATTAACCCAGACCCTGAAAAAGAAAGACAGCTAAATGTTTTAAATTCAACATTTGAACATGAAGAAATTAACAGTCCCTGCTGTTTAAGTCATGAAAATGTGAACCAGTGCCAGGAAAAAGAATTAATTTCCCTGAGTAAGGAAACAACTACATGTGCAGTAACTACACATGATAGACTGACTGATTTGGCTCAAAAATATGAAATTGATGTTTCAGGAAGTTTTCCATTTCAGAAAAGTTTCAGGGTACATATGAATGATGAAGCAAATGAGACAATGTGTTCTTCAGGAATGCAATTGCACATTGCAGAAATAATGAAATATATTTTCAAATGCAATGGGTTTGAGAAATTAGGAGACAAGTGGGAAAGAAAACATGAGAAGAAAAAGAAACCACCAGACCTAGCAAGGAAACTGGATAAGAAAAAGAAACCACCAGACCTTGTTGAGGAAAATAATAAACAGGATGAGGGAGAAGCTTTTGCTTACTCATTGAGAGAAAAGGTGGGAGAAGTGCATGTTCATGTGCCACGGAACAAAAGTGAACTTGCAGCATTTCTGAACACATTCCCACAATTGAGAGACAAACCTATGCTGTGGTACCCACAAGTTGATGGATTTGTTGAAATTTTAAAAGAGTTGTGTATTAATGTGGAAATGTTTTTTGACATTGCCATGCAGACTGAATTATGGTTTGAATCTAAAGTTGCTGTGCAAGGGCCAGGTGAGGAGACAATGAAAAAGGTTTGCATGAATGCACCATCATTTTCTGTTGTTATGGAGAAAAACGAAGCAGTTATTACTTTCCTGCCGGGCAGAGTGCCAGCAAAAGATGTTAATTGGGTACAGATTAAAAGAACAACACAGAAGCTAACATAATTGGTTCATGATTTTTGTGAAAGTGTGTGTCTAGAGTTTCCACAACACTGTGAGAGAGAGAATGGCCTGATGCCAGTGACATGAGATTCTTTGTGACACAGTTGGTAATTGGTGTAATGTTCTCAGAAATTGGTTTGTTTGCAAAGAAAGCTGATAGATGGGCTTCTGAAGGATGAAGGGTACTATAGTGCTGGACAAGGAATGAAGCAGAAAAAGTTTGAGGAAAAACCTATAATGGTACAGAGAAGTTTGCAGAATCAGTTGTTTGCAGAGAAAGAAAGTAAGTTACAAGGTGTTGTTTCACAGGATGGAAGTAAAGGTGTTTTGGTTTGTGCAAATTCAGGTATGGATGTTGCCCTGCTGGAAAAAGTGTCCTTTTGCCATGTTTGTAACAGATTAGCGCATTGGAAAAAGAAATGTAAATTTAAACCTGATGCAGCAAATGGAAATGCGCAAACACAGAGAGAAATGCAGGTGCAAAATGTGCCAGTTCAGCAAATGCAAATTTCAGTTCAGAAACAGGTACCAATGACAGGAGTTTTTCAAGCCCAGATGGTCTCTTAAAATATGGAAAATGCTAAAATTAATTAAATAGGTTGTCCAAAGCAAAGGAGAATTCTTTCCAGAAACAAAATCAGAACCAATTTCAACAGGTTGCTGTATTTGAAAATAAGAGTTTTAGCACTAACAATTCTGAATTTACCAAGTCCATTCTGAAAACAGTGAAGGTCCAGACTTAGTTGTAGGAATTTTAAAAAGAGAAATTACAAACCCAGTTTTAGAAAAGGTTACAGCAAAAATAGGCCCATTTGAGAAAAGTTGCCAATTCGTTGTTTGTGATACAGGCCTGGCAAGAAAACAATTGTTTTGTAAATTAAACAGCACAGATTACTGTACACCAGATGATGTTAATTATCAGATTCCTGATGAGGATGTACATTTTAAAATGGCCCAACAAGAGACAGCTATAGCAGAAATGACAGTTGAAAAATTACTTTCTGATTTGAAAGAAATAATGAACACAGAAATAAGGGAGTTCACAGAGAAGGATGTCAGATTAATAAAATGTGCAGAACATGTCTTATTCAAATTAGAACCAGATGACATGTATTCAAGAACACCATCAGTTGCATACATTTTACCTATAATTGGAGATAAACCGAGTAAAGGATTTTTGATGGAATTGATTGGAAGTTTATGTAACTTTCTGATCACAGGTTCACAGAAACTAAATGTAAAGAACAGAATAATGCAGGAGATTAGCAGCATAACTTTTCTATGTTGTCCTATGGTACCGAATCCAGCCAACATATTTTTTTCACATTTTATGTGCTGAAGAATGGCTTACTGTTTTGATTTTTTTCAAGTTCATGTCACAGTGCCATTGCATGAGGATAGTCAGGAGTACTGTCAAAAGAAGATGAATGTCTGGGACACATAATTGGAAATGGAGCTAGAAAGGTGTCACCAGAGAGAGTGGAAGTAATTCACCATATGAATCCACCTCAAATTAAGAAAGAAGTCAGGATGTTTTTGGGAATGGTTGGCTGCTGTAGAGAGTAGTTACTAAACCTTTCCCTAGTGGCTAAGCCTTTACTGAGGCTGACACACAAGGATGTGTCTGATCCACTTCCATTGGACAACAATTGCATAAAAGCATTCCTAGAGTTGAAAGAGAAAAAGTGTTGTGCCCCGGCACTAGGGATGCAAGTTTATTTAAATGAAAATACACCAATGTGCAGTGAGAGGGAGGGCTGCGCTCTCTCAGTGCCTGTTCAAAAACATGAATGTGTTCGAAAGTCTGTGACGTATTTCCCAATGACCCTTGACCCCAACGTCACAGAAATGCCCAGCTGCCTTTATTTAGTAGCTGTGGTAACTGTCAGTCACAAAAAGAGTGAGAAAATAATGATAAAATGTCCAAATACTGAAATGTTTCCTTCCTTTGTGAAGTTCTTTTGGGAAAATACTGTGACCAAGAAATGTCTAAATTCAAATATATTTAGCATACTGCCAGCAAATGAAATTGTTTGTGATGAAACTGAACCTGAATGTCTAGATATCCTGAATCTATGCATGAACCAAAGGTTAGAAATTAATGATGAATGTCTGATTGAGCCCAACAATATCCATTTTGTAGATGGCCCATGTTTGAAAGGTAGCAATGACACATTAGGAGCAACACATGCTGTGCTCCCTATTCATTATGTTGTCAAAGCTTTATGGCTTTCAGTAGTTACCTCAGCCCAAAATTCAAAATTGATTGCCCTTACAATAACATGCAGTATAGCTGCTCAAATGGGAGTCACTATTGTCATGGGAGAGAGAAATGCTAATTCAGTTGCACAATATTGTGTCCTGTTAGCCTATGCATTCAATGGAATTTTCACAGGTGAATCTGAAAAGGATACTTTTTATCTATTGCTAATGATGTCAATAACTTACACTTGGAAAGAATTAAAAGAGGTACAAGAAAATGTTTCAGAGACAGTACAACAAGGTTGTATCAGAACAGATTTTGAGAAAAATGACAACTGCATAGTAGCAAATTTGTTATTGTAAAAACTGATGCCCAGGTATAGATTGCCAGTTTCTCTGAAATCAGATCATAATGAGGTCTCAAAGATGATGTGTGTAGAACCACAGATTGGACAAGGATTGGATTGTAACTATCTGCCTGAAGTTCCAAGTATAATAAAGCAACACAAAGACAGTACAGAGTTTCACTTTGCAAAAGACTGTGTCCCAGCATCACTGAAGTGGCTTGAATATGTACATGCAAATGCACTTGTGAAAAACACAGATGAAAAGACTAGCCATTGCTGTTAAGGTCTGGCTGATGTGGAGCGTGCAGTTTCTCACCAAATTGCAGTTGCTACACAAGATCTGCATAATGGATGGTGCCAAAACTTTGATCTGAGAGATGCTGTGAAATGGAAAGGCCTGTTCCAAATGATCCTGGCAAAGACTGTTGTGAAATGTGGTGGCCTTCCAAATTGGGTGCATGCCTCTCACACACGTATGGTCCCGTGTCCCCCTGATAAAACAGCTCCTCTTCAAGAAGAGATGCCAGCTGTGGTCAAAGGTCCGCAGAAGAGGGTCAGTCAAGCTGTAAGGGAACACATAGAGCGTAAAGCAGCACTAGAACAAACTGAAGTGGCACTGGAAAAGCAAAAAGTGGAAACTGACTCAGATGAAAGCGTGTCAAAAGGGTGAATGAGTCGGGTGCAGCCTCTGAAGAAGAAATTAGTGCTGTGGGCCTACGAGTGGAGGTAGGAAAAAGCTGGCTGAAAGGGTATCCAAAAAGTCTACAGTGGTCCCTTGAAAAATCATTTGCACCCATAGCTGAAACATCTGAATCTGATCCAAGTGAAAATAAAAGTGAAAGGCTTGGATTGAAAAAGTGCAAAGAATTGATGGTGCTCTGTCAGAGTTTCTCAGCACCTGAGTGGTCAAAATGCATGGAAAAAGTACAGAATGCCACTTTGAATGAACTGCATGAGCCACCCTGATGGCAAGCTGGTGATAAAGAGAAAAAGAAAGGCTGAAACAATAACTGAGAATTGTCAAGAGCTGAAGAGAAAAGAATCTTTGAATGATGAAAGAAAAAGAAGAAAAAAAGAAAAGAAAATAGAAAAGAGAACTGTCCTGTTGAAATTTTCCTTTTATTATTTTAGTTACTTATTTTAAAGAAGACTAACTGTTCCAGGAAGCTACTTACAGAACTCTGCACTAAAATTTTGAGCTTGGATATATATAATCTGATTACAGACAAAACATGTGTTGCCTTAGAAATAGAGGTAAAATTGTTATATGCTCAGCTTTTGCAATTAAAAAAAAAAAAAAATCACCTGTGAGATTAAATAAGTGTGATGATTTACAAATCATTTGAGGTATCATGATTTGTTATCAAAGGGAGGGTTGATGTAGCTCAGATTTCATCTGGATTCAGGCATTGCTTTATTTTTGTGTTTCAGACAGACTGCATTTTAAAATGGCACTTTTGGTGCATGCAAAGTGAAAAACATGAAATGAGGCCTAGTCAAAATGCTTTCAGTCTGAAATGCTTGTGCTGAATTAACATGTGTTTTTGCAGTGTAGAAAACTCGTGATTTCAGTTTCCTTTAGAAGGCTCACTGTGGCCTCTTTAGCTTTGCCCAGCTCCTTTTCCTTGTAATCTACACTCCCTGTCTCAAGAGACTTTGGCTTTGTTGCATATTTAGACAATGCATATTCAGTTCATAACACATCTTCTTATAATGTGTATTAATTAATCAACCATGCACCAACACTACACATGGGGCAAACGCATTTTGCATGAAAAGCTATCTAAAACATTAGAGCATGTTGCTATGAGTATGTATTAACTGTTTGCGCTTTGAAAATTTGCACTAGAGCATGTTTATGCTATGTTGTACATTGCACATTTTTGCATGATGTGCACAAATAATAGAAAAGCTGCTTTAAACTAATAGCTTTTGCTAGGTAATAATTAATACAGGGTACTATTATGGGGGAGGTAAACATAATGGGTTTTATTTCATAAATTAATACTCTTTTGTGTTTGTTTTGTTTTGGGCCCACCATAAAATGGCTGCCTAAGAATCCAGCATGGCTGAGAATTGTGCTGAATGAGAGATGCATGCGCGGAAGATTATGCCAGCTGCATGAACTGCTAAGTGCCTCAAATGAAGACACATGGGTCAAGACCACAGTGAACTGTACATTCTTGTCATCCTGCCAATGTACCAGTATTTGTGGGAAAGTGTCATTTTTGTGTGCTATGTGAAAGAGAGACAGGAAATTGAGTGATACATTTTGTTGCAAGAAATGTTTTTATTGATACATGTTATGTATATTGTTCTTAGCATTAAGCCCTTATTGTCAGAACTGGTATGGGTTGGATTTGCAATGAGAACAGGATGATGAGACCCCTATGTCACCTGTGCTAACCAATCACAGTGCGAGTTTCTACTGAAACTGCAACATTATTAGTATAGTCAGCCAAGAATTAGAGTATAAATAATGACCCCTTAGGGGGCGTGTCAGCTTTAGCAGCTTTTAGCAGCCTTAGCCTTAGAAGAGAGAGGAGAGGGAGCAGATGAGTCCAGACATCATATGGATTAGGTACGTGAACGTCGCGGGTGCAGCCTGGGAGGAGATTGCGTCCGAGGAGAGACAGAGGGAGGAGGGGGTCTTGCTCATATTTTTTTCAGAGAGTCCTTGCACGTCATATATTTGGCAAGGCAGATCACATTCCTCTGTGGTCTTGTGAAGGGCGGGCAGCCTCTCTCTGTGAACACAGAGAGGCAGATTGAACAGACCAGGGCAGATAATACAGCTGATGGAACAGGTTTAGATTTAGATGCTAAAACTCTAAGTTTATGCTTTGACTAATTAACTAGATTTGAAAAAGTTTTATTTGTCTTATGCATTTATTTCTCTTGATGGGAGATTTTTGCCAATTATTGATTAGCCTTGCAAACTCACTCTTGAATTATATTTTTCCTGAAACCCTTTAAAGAGTTCTGACTGACATAGAATTAGGGGTTTCCCTCCTTTATGGAGTGCTTTGTATGCAACCTATAATATGTTTTGTATTAATTCTATTTTTCCTATTTTCAATTCTGTAACCTGATTGATATTTGACTAATGAATAAAGGGTCAGAGAACTTTAACTTTTAACTAGAAAATAAAACCCTTTAAAAATACTCACAACTCTCTTTATTGGCTTAAATATTAATTGCATTTTTGATTTTTCATGTTTATGTAAAGTCTCCTGAAGGTAATACACAGTGGCAAGGGTCCATCACCTTTACAGCGGTAAATTAGAGGTAAATGAGGTTTTGCATTGAGAAATTACCGTGAAATTACCGCTGGATCAGGGTCAGACACCGAAATGCGCGTCAGCGCTGGAGTTCTTTGTTTCTCATGTCTCCCCCTGAGTTTTTCGACTTATGACATCACCAAAATTGTACAAATGAATTGTACTAACATGTTGTCTCAACCAATGAAATGATATTGAAAAATCATTTGCACCCATAGTTGAAAAGTGTGAATATGAACAAAGTGAAAATAAAAGTGAAAGGCTTGGATTGGAAACGTGCAAAGAATTGATGGTGCTCTGTCCGAGTTTCTCAGCACCTGAGTGGTCAAATTGCATGGAAAAAGTACAGAATGCCACATTGAATGAACTGTGTAATGCGAGGCTTTAACTGTATTAGCTACCTTGATGGCAAGCTGGTGACAGAGCCATGAAATGCTGAAACAATAACAACAATAACTGAGAACTGTCAAGAGCTGAAGAGAAAAGAATCTTTGAATGATGAAAGAAAAAGAAGAAAAGAGGAAGAAAAGAAATAGAAATGAGAACTGTTCTGTTGAATTTTCCTTTTATTATTCTAGTTACTTATTTTAGAGAAAACTAACTGTTCCAAGAAGCTTCTTACAGAACTCTGCACTAAACTTTTGAGCTTGGCTATATATGATCTGATTACAGACAAAACGTGTGTTGCCTTAGAAATAGAGGTAACATTGTTATATGCACAGCTTTTACAATAACAAGTGATAAAGAACATATTCATTTTAGTAGGAGTTTTTCCTTATATACCTATATGAAATAAGTGTGCTAATGAAATTACCATGTCTACATACACTAAAGATGAGTAGTAATATTTTTTAGTTAGAAAAAAACTTATATTTGACTCAACTAATAATGTGTGCTATTTGATCAAATAACATGTGAAATTAAATAAGTGTGATAATTTACAAATCATTTGAGGTATCATGATTTGATATTTATCAAAGGGAGGATTGATGGAGCCTAGATTTCACCTAGATTTAGGCATTGCTCTGTTTTACGTTTCAGACAGACTGCATTTCAAAAATGGCACACAGATTATGGTGCATGCAAAGTGAAAAACATGAAATGAGGCCTGGTCAAATGCTTTTAAAAGTGGCACTTTTGGTGCATGAAAAGTGAAAACATGAAAGAGGTCTGCAAATGAAATCATGTAAAACCATGCTCAATTAATTAATCATGGATGTTTAATTGTGTTCATTTTTGATTTAACCTCACCATTGAATGTACATTTAATTTAGAAAATGTGTTTTGAACTTTCAATTGTGCTGAATTAACATGCATTTTACGGTGTAGAAAAGGCTGAAAATGCTTTGGCAGGCTCCGCTCACTGTGCGGCCTTTAGCCTTGGAGATAACAAAGGAATACTTTCCTCCATACTCTGTTTCCTCCCGCCTCCCATGAGAAGACACGTCTTCAATGAAAGACCTTTGTTAAAATTTACGCCTCTGTTTCCGTCTCTTCATGAAGGCATGTTGCAAACTTTATCAGTTTACAGTTTGTTTAAACAAAGCTTACTTCACTTTAAAACGTGGAGTGAAAAGTGCAAAGTACGCATTTTTCTTTTAATATGTATTCCCTGTTTCTGCATAATTAATACTTTTTGTTGCAGAAAATGTAATTGTTTTCATTTAGCACGAGACTCAAATGTGCGCCTGATTGATGACGTGTCCAGTCAGCCCATGGGGTGTCGATGTGATCTGAAGATCCTATTGGACAAGCTACAAAGACCAAGACATGAATTTTTGCTTGAAATATGGGTTGCTAAGCTGGGAGGAGCAGCCTTGCACATTATTTTTTTGGCAGGACGCGAGGCAGATTACAGTTTTTTAGTTTCTTATGAAGGGAGGGCTCATTCAAGGAGCAGCTTCTGTGTCAGACACAGAAGGCAGAGATGCACAGCACAGAGCCAGAGAGAGACCAGCTGAGAGCAGGACAGGTTTTAGATTCTTAAACTTTAAGTTTCATGCTTTGACTAACTGGCTTTGCAAAGATTTAGTTGTCTTATGCATTTATTTCTCTTTATGGGAGATTTTTGCCAATTATTAATTATTGATTAGCCTTGCAAAACTCACTCTAGAATTATATTTTCCTGAACCTATTTAAAGAGTTCTGACTGACATTTTATGCCTCTTTTCCCTTCCTTTATGGAGAGCCTTGTATGCAATCTATAATATGTTCTGTATTCTATTTTTTCCTATTTTTCAATTTTGTAACCAGATTGATATTTGACTAATAAATAAAGAGTCAAAGAACTTTCACTTTTGACTAGAAAATAAAACCCTTTAAAACTACTCACAACTCTCATTATTGCCTTAAATATTATTTGCATTTGATTTTTCATGTTTATGCAAAGTCTCCTGATGGTGATAACACGGTGGCAAAGGCCCATCACCTTAAAGCGGTAAACAAGAGGTAAATGATGTTTTTGCATTGAGAAATTACCATGAAATTACCGCTGGGTCAATCCTCTTCCCTATGCCATGCACATGGTGAACGAAGAGCACTCTGTGCTCAGACTGCCGCTAAATGTTTCAGTTGCAAGTGTTGCAGAAATTCTGCTTGGAAACAGAACTGTGCCTGGGGTCACAGGACATCAGAATGTAGGGACTGGGTCGCCTTACCACATCAGTACCTACGCAGACCCTCCAGAATTTCGCACTTTGCAAAAAAATCCCGAAATCCACTGTTTTGGAAAAAGGCCGCGCTTTTTACAAAACCTCCCGTGAAATTTGGAGAAAATGCAATCTGATATTTTTTTTATTTGACAAGGCTGACAAACGGTCTTGAATACATTGGTAAGAGATAATGTTGCCTCTCAATTCCCAACTTTTTGGAAACTAGGACATCTTGTGGCCATCTCGTGGGTATACACTGTAAATTCATGATAACTATGTGGGAAAAATCTGAGTGCTCTAACAAAAAAAATCTTGACCTTTGAGTACATATAACAATGCAGAATCCACAGCAGAGTATGACTGTTTATAACTGGGGCTGTAGTGCAGACTCCTACTATCTTGCTGGTCCTGTCAGATGCTGCTTATGGAACCTTTGGTCCTCTTTATATACACACACATGATTTGCTAGTGTAGAGAAATAATGTTCCTGGCTACAATCCGAACCATGAAGTATTGGAATAATTCACCAAGTACGAATGAACCATGGGGACACATGCATATTAAATGTATTAGAAGTATTGGAATAATTCACAAGACTATTTTCTGAACCTTTCATAACAACTGTTCATTTTTAATCAATATAGATGAAAACGATTTCCAAAATGGATAATTTGGACTTCTGATCTGGATGCAGTATGGGGGTAGTATCATGATTTCAGGGTTGCTATAAGCCCTCATCCCAACCCTGATATCTTGAGAGTCAAAGACCAGCTGGAGAACTTCTCCTGTTTAGCATGCACATTCCATTAATGGCCTCTAGAAAATATGCATTAATTAATTATTTTACGGTGAATTTGTGTGTGCATCCACCAATCATAATAAATGATTTATCCTGCAGACTAGTAATCATAAACGTTATAAGCAAGCAAGAACCAGCACATCTGCAAGTTCCTGATATTCGTATTTTGTTAATACTGTTGGAAGAAGCATTTTCTCTCCTTGTCAATCAAGGACAACGTTGAGCTGTATTTTATTCTACTCATTTATCCACCCTGATTTAAAATATGCACTAATTTGAAACAGCATTTGCCCACTCTCGTCTTTGGTGATGGTGACTTGCTTGTGTTGTGTGGGCAGTGCTGCCACCAGGTTGCACAGTCCTTGCGGGCCCTGGTGTATGCACCGAGCAGTGGAGGTCTGCCTGTGTTGTCATTATTGCATTTGCCATTTATTATACTTACCACTCGAATGCTTGCTTAAAGTCAGGCAGAAGGTCTAGAAGGAGCCGCTGATGTAGTTTTGGTGGTGGCCATTTTTGCTGGTTGAAGGGTGTGTGTGTGAGTCAGATAGTGTCAGTGGAATGAGCAATGTCTGCAGTTTGAGTGCCGTTGGTGTGTTAAAAGTGTTGTGCTGACATCTGTCAGGTTGCCGTCAGCGGCTCAGGGGCTGTTTGCTGGTTAGGTTCATCTGCGAGATAAGGGACACTGTTTTAAATGAATACGTGCAACATGAGTGACGTTAGTGCATCGTAATGTCTGCCTGTTGAGACCTCTCCACGTCAAGCGCCGTAAGCAGTGCCAGCGATTTGGGAGACATTTGCATGGTCGGGGTTCTCACGCGTAGTCTGCTGGTTGAGTGCCATTGGCACACAGGATACTTCCGGGTCGCTGCATCATCGGCCACTCCAGGGGTTTGTGTGTTGAGGCACTTGCACGTCAGGACCTTGCGTTCTCTGTAGATCGTGTGAGTGACATTTGCAGGTTGATGACTTACTATGTCACTCATTAATTGATGGAATAGAGGTCTGCTTGTTGAATGATGCTGGTACATCACACGTAAACATGTTAGTGCATCTCCCTGCCAGTTCATGTACCCAACTTTAGTGCTGGCTGGTGTGTTCAGTGGTGTTTGCTTGTTGAACCATCTACTAGTCGATGTCTGCTGTTTTAGCGACATTTGCGCTTCCAAACCTTGCCTTTAGAGGCATTTCCGAGTTAAGCCGATGTCGGTAGTTTAAGTGACGTTGGCGCTTAAAAACATTTGTGCAGCATCTGCGAGCTTCGTCGAAACCGATCCACATCTCCATGGTCTGGGGTGTCTCTCACGTCTCCATGGTCAGGGGTGTCTCCGACATCTCCATGGTCAGTGGTGTCTGATGTCTCCATGGTCAGGGGTGTCTCTGAGGTCTCCTTTTGCTATTGTGCTTGTTTTAACCTATGCTCCAGAATGTTACCACAAAGGAGAATATAGCAAAAAACACTCTCAGACACTTTAAACATGCCTATTTCAAAGTAAAATACTCTGCTAAAACAGTTTCTATTGATGTAAGGCTGAAAAGGAATGATTATGAGTAAAATAAAGAGCTGCAATAATGCCGCAAAATTTCCATTTTTGTGCCGCTAAATTTGCAAATCAATGCCGCAATATCCTGGGGGGTCTGGAGCCCAAATCCAACTAGCTCACTGTGCCTCACCTGCACTCTCTAGTCCCCAAGGGAACCATGGAAACAGATCATCTTTTGTTTCCCACTCATGCTTGTCCATAATAAACAAAAGAAAGACACAAGGAAATCTTACAATATTTATTAAAACTACCGTAGTCTATTATGAAGCAATTGTGCTGTAATTAGAAAACATATACCACTAAGCAGAGTAATTAACATTACGAGCAAACTGTATACAATAAAAAGCCCGACCAGGGCTACTGATATATCTGTCTAAGCCTACCATCATTACGTGAGCATAGGGATATATCATTGATCTCTGAGATTAGCTCTGAATTCCATATCTGGCATTTGTAGTTAAGCAGTCTGCGTCATCATAGGTGTAAACTCAGTTTACGCAAGACTGGTGCGCCCGTTCCATGACCTTTCCCCTCTGATAGAATTCTCTTCTCCGTTTTCCAAAGGGCAAGTCTCAGTTAATATGATAAAAAGTGCTGTGTTGGAAAACAGCAGGTGTGCCACTGTGTAGTGTCTAAACGTTAGGAGATGTTGCTGACCGAGCACAGAAAAACAGGGCACCATGTTGTTCAACCTTGTACGAAATGTTCAGACTCATTCCTAAGAAAAAGAACTGAATAACAATAACGCGTATATTGTATTTCTAAAATAATATCATGGCACAAAATAAATGTGTTATGTGTGCTCATGCAAAGCAAAGGCGGCCTAAAATGTGTAGTTAGACTAAAATAAGGGAGAACCAAAGGAGACCCTAAAGGGAACTTACTACACAAGTACTTCACCACCACAGTGCAAGTTTTTTGGTACTTTCTGGTCCCAGCTAAACTGGTTCAGGATGTGCAATGGCTGAATAGTCACCAGCCAATAGCCAAGAGCCACTGCTATTAAACATATGTTGTGTGATAACTTATAGTTTATGGGATATATGTAGACCCCACTTCTCAACCTTCCTCCAGAATTTATCTTCTTAGTGCAATATTTGCTCGTCAGGAGAGCTCTATGGTAGCTGATTTAAGCAAGTTAATGTGGAAAATAAAAACTATTTTCTCTAAGTCACCCTCATCTGTATAATACATTATTGCCATGTATGATGCTAGCTCAGGGAGAGATGTGTCTCACTAAAAGTTTTTAGTGTGCACCAAGGCACAAGTCCTAAAAAAAGAAGTGGGGGGACTAACCTAATTAGTCAGTGTGCAAGTGGCATCACTACGCGTGATATCACGGCGCGTGACATCACAAGAAGTGACATCAGATCTTAAGCCCGCACATATATGTTTAGCAGGCCTATCATGAGTACATTTGAGCACATTTTGAGTATACTTGGAATCCCTCCTGATTTAGGCAGAAGATTCACACTTTTGTAAGCTTTACATAAACCAATGTTGCCTTTTGTCAGCATAAAGCTTCCTCTATCCATAGTGCTTTAAAAGAAAAAATTGTGATATTTAAATTATTACAAGGCCTCCTCAGGGGTAGTAAGCGCTATATAAATGCTATTTATTTTGTGCAAATACTGGGAAAGATCAACACATCTGATGTTCTTACAGTGCATTCATATCTTGTAAACAGGGACTGAACAAAGTGAAAAGCTGCCCCTCTTAAGTATGTGTGAAGTGCTAACAAAGAGTGAGCCTTTGTTTCCCCTCTGCTGCATTTGCTTCTAAGTGTGAGGCTCCTGACTGCTGCCAGCCAGGCGACTTGAACAAATTCGGCCTTTGTTATGGGCCCAGCAGGAGTCAGAAATAAGAGAGCCCCATCCCCTCCCAGCCTGCACGTTGTTGCAGAACGAAAGCAGATAACAACGTGCAGGCGCTGCTGAAAGTGTCCCGGTGTTTGGAAATTACACCAGGACGAATTCAGCATCTTTTTCTGTGGGGCCCAACTTCTTGGCAGGGTGGACGGAGTCCACCCTGTGAAAAAAGTTGGTGGACGCCGTCCACCCCCGACTCGTGCCCTGGTGTGCACCTCATAGAGAGATGTGACTCACTAAAGCTTTTAGTGAGCACCTGCCTCTCCATTTATTGAGAAGCAGGGGTTATTTCAACATAAAAAAATGTCTGCAGCCCAGGAAATTGCCAACACGGAGAATTGTGATCATCATTTTTATGTAGTGCGTTATACTTATCAATGGCAAGTGCTGTAAATAAGTGGTGTTACTGTTACCCAGTTTCACGTTTTTCTGTTTACTGACCACGGAAGGATGAATGGCTGAGTCTGTCTTACTGTTTTGAACTCATGACTTATGCTTACCACATATGTCACCATTCAAATGTTTAGCTCACTGTGCCATCCTGCATCCTGATTTTAAGATGGCTGCCTAATTGCTTTTTCTATTTTATGTCACGTAGCCATTCTGCTAGCGTGGGAGCTTCTAATGAGCGCCAGTGTTTGGCTATGTCCCTTTTTGCAACTAGACAGCCAATATCATACAGTATCTTGTCGCTGTTTGTGCCATCCCACCCTTGGTGCATGCCACGTAGCCATTCTGCTAGCATGGGAGATTCTGGTGAGCACCAGAGTTTGGCTATGTCCCTTTTTGCAACTAGACAACCAATATCATACAGTATCTTGTCGCTGTTTGTGCCATCCCACCCTCTGTGTAGGTCCAGTATCGCCCTGCAAGGGGTAATGGTCCACAGGGTAGCCTATGATGCTGTGAAGGGTATTGTGGGTTCTAGTTCAGTTTGTGCGGATCATTGGGCAATCCCAGGCCATATGTAGTGGGGTTCCCGTCACTGTGTGGCAGCGGGTAAATTCAGCGGTCGAAGAGCTATTCATTTTGTGTAATTTCTCTGGTGTCTAGTCTATACGGTGGGAGTATTTGATTTGTACTAGATGTAGCCAGGAGGAAATGGCCTGCATCCTGGCTGCCATTTTGGCATCTCGCCACTCGTCATTATCTAATTCCCCCACATTGCCACCCATCGTTCCTGCAATGTCATCATAGAGTCTGGGGAGTTAACTACCAGTGTGCTGTATAGCCTGGTGACCCCTTTGCTCTTGATTGCTTCGAATGTCAGGTGGGCCTCCAGCGGGTTGTTGTCTGGGATGGGGTTGAGGGCTAGCTTATGTGTCTCCAGGGCATGCCTTAAATGGAGGAACTTGAAGAACTGTGATCTGTGAAGATCAAATTCCGTTCCAAGGTCGGCATACGATTTCATGTGTGATGTGGCCCAGACATCCCCTAATGTAGTTATGCCTTATTTGTCCCATGCCCGAACCAGCAATGCGAATGGCTGAGGGTAACCAATTGCCCGTCCATAAGGGGATTGCCCACGTGGGACACATCAGCCATGTAATATGTTTTGAGGCCTTTATCCAGCAATAACACATCAATAAAAGGCATTTGCAGATAGTCGTTGGCTGGTTCTATCATATGAAGCACATCTGAGAATAAAAAGACCAGAAACGACCATCTGCAAATGCCTTTTATTGATGTGTTTTTGTGTACCAAATTGCTCGTATCTATATATTGCCTCTCATCCAACTAATTAACATAGTTACTTTCTACAACCAGTGACTAGTCTTGGTGGTGCAGTCATCTATGACCCAGCTGCTCGTTCTCCTTTCTTGCCTTTATCCAGCACTCAATCGTAAGCGTCGCAGCAGGGGGGCCGGGGGGCCGCTGGTGTTTTTAAACTGTATAGGAGTGCTAACACCCCGGGTTTCTTGACTTCACTGAGCTCTAGTCGGATCGTGAAGTCATCTCGGTCCATGTAAAGCTAGCCACTCATAGGGAGCATGTGGGCCACCCAATAGTAGAGTTGTATATCTGGTAGTCCCAGTCCCCCATCGCATGGTGACTGCACCACTTTAGAGTGGGGGTCGTTCTCCCACAAGTAGGCTGTGACAGTGGTTCAGAGTCTGCTGAAGAAGGTGCAAGACAGTGGGTGTGGGTAGTTTTGGAGTATGTAAAGCAGTTGTGGAAGGCAAACCATTTTATATAGGGCTACTCGCCTCATGATTGAAAGTGAGAGCCGACACCAGACTGCCAGTTTTGATTTGTTTGGTCAGTAGCGATTCTACATTCAGCTTCCAATAGTCCTCTGCTCTCTGTAAGACCTGAAGGCTCAAGTACTTGAATGGGCCGGGTGATTGTCGAAGGCCAGGGATCTTTGGTAAGGCCACCTTGTTAGTCACCCGCACCGGTATAAGAACTGACTTATGCCTATTGACTGCGAGTCCTGAGGCTTCTCCATAGACCTTCAGCATCTGGAAGATGTGGGGGACTGATAGCGGCCCAACCGCATACCTGGGCGTCCATTCGGATCCAGGCGGCAAGCAGTTCAATCGTAAGGGCGAATAGGAGCAGAGATTGCGGGCAAACCTGTCTTGTTCCTTGTTTGATTGGGAAGGCGCGGGAGAGGAGACCGCTGATGTGGATTCGGGCCCAGGGGGAGTTGTAAAGTAGCTGTATGTATGCGGGGTACTGTGGGCTAAAGTTCACTCTATGCAGCACCCGGAATGGAAAGTGCCAAGACATTTGAATAAAATGACTTTCGAAGATTAAGGATAACAACACCGCCAGTCTTGGAGCTTGGCGGAGGAGGTCAAAGATTATATGTAGTCTCCTTATAAAACCATTCTGATCAGGGTGAACCAGAGTATGGATGACCCCAGCTAACCTTGATGCAGGACTTTAGCCAGTATTTTTGCCTCAGTAGTGATGAGTGAGATAGGACGATAAGAGGTGCTGTCCATTGGGCCTTTTTGCGGTTTGGGGATAACCACCACTGGTGCCAGTTTACTGTTTGAAGTGATTTATTGTAGAGTGTCAGTTAAGGGTTAACTAGCAAGCTGGCAAAGCACTTATAACATTCAGGGGGAAAGCCATTTGGGCTGCAGTTTCCCCTGAAGGCATTGTACTGAATCATAGCATATATTTCTGTGTCGCATACGAGTAAGTCTAGGGTGTCTCTGTCATTTGGTCAGCGCATTGCAACTGGGAGATCTTTTATGATGGGGTTGTCATATTCTGTCTCAGGGATAGGGGGCATTTTGTACAGCTTGCTGTGATTAATCTGAGAATGTGTCAGCTATGTCTCTGGAATTAGTCACCACTGTACCTGAGAGGTCCCAGATACCCTCACCTGGTCACAATCAGTAAAGGAGGTTGCTAGTCTTGTCCTCCAGCCATTACCGCCATTAATATCACTTCCACTATCAGCGCAACAACCATCACCACCACAGTCAGTAGGTCTGGCTTTAATGAGCTAACACATGCAATAGACTTGCAAAAATGCTGATTGCATGTGCTCGTTAAAGGCAAACCTATTAGTTATGCCAAAGCTTGTTTTGGACAACAGTATGTTGAAGTTATTGCATTGGTATAGAGTGAAGCTATGAGCTTCGGTAGCTGGAATCTTTTGGGAAGCGTAGAACTCCTTATTAGAACATTGGAATGGTGGGAGCTTCATTGAAGACAATGGGGTGCTCCGGTCTTCTAATGGCTGGTATAAGCCCGGAGAGCAACATTCCAATGTTTTTTTCATTTCACAGCTGTTACTGTGAAAAGGCCTCTCGGAGCCCGAGGGGATTGAAATGAAATGAATGAATGAAATGAAATGAAAAGACCATTTATTGAGCGCGGTAGTTACCCTCAGGCGTCCTAGCGCTACGGACAATGCATACAAAAAGACAATTGAAGTTATTCAGTTTTATTGAAGAGCAGAGTTTTTAGGTGTTTACGGAACAGAAGTAAATTGGGTTCTGATCGCATATAAAAGGGGAGGGAGTTCCAGAGTTTAGCTGAGTTATAGGAAAAAGACCGACCCCCACATCTGACTCTCTTGATCCTAGGAACTGTCGTGAGGAGAGAGGATGCTGATCTAAGCTGTCTATTTGGATGGTAAGGGGTGATCAGTGAATGATTAATGACAGCACCTGTTCTCCAGAAAGCTCGGTGAACAATGCACAGAGTTTTAAATTCGATTCTTTCCCTGACTGGGAGCCAATGAAGGCTCTTCAGTCCGGGTTTGGCTGAAAGTCGACGAGGGATCTGAAGCAGAGTTCGAGCAGCGCAATTCTGAATTATCTGGAGCTTGCGTAAGGTAGCTTGGGGGGCCCCTAAATAGAGGGCATTCCCGAAGTCCAGACGAGACAAAATGAGTCCCTGGACCATAATCTGTCTCGCTTGAGAAGGCAGCAAGGGGAGAATCTTCCGCAGAAGCCTGAGTAGACCAAAACAGGTGGCTGATAATTTAGCTGCTTGACAATTAAAGTCAAGGGACTTATCCAGCCAGATTCCCAGGCTCTTTATCGTATCCTTTGGCGTGGGAGCAGGGCCAAGGCAGGAGGGCCACAATGAGTTGGTCGTAAGTTTAGGGGGGTTACCTAAAAGCATCAGCTCAGTTTTGTCTCCATTCAAACCCCATCGGGCTCCGAGAGGCCTTTGTTTTTACAAATTAGAACATTCTGCCCTGTAGGGGTGGAATGTTCTAATAGCCTTAGATCCCTCAGTAGTGGGCTCTACCGGCCATTAAAGGCCCTCTCCCTTGGTAAAGGCCCGAGCCAAACACTGCAGTGGGCCTTTAATGGCCAGTAGAGCTTGCTAAATCGGGCTCTAATGCTATATTGGTTGGCATTCTGGTCCTATAATGACCTGGCTTCATATAGCCTATTCCAGTTTTCAATTTGTTTTTGATAAACATTTTTGTTGGGTATTGTACAATATTAGCCCATAAAGGACCATCAACATTAAATGTCAATTGCCCCATTTCATGTACATGTCTCAGTGTAGGGTTTGTTACATTGAGCATCACAAACCTTTTGCAGACAAAATGATCAGGCCCAACCCTTAATAGTCCCACCATTTGCCCCAAATTTTGCAAGGTTTGTGTGGACAGTCCCTTGCCACTTATATAGGGGCTTCCTGTTGTGCACATCAATCCACTCCTCTGTGTCACGCCCCCAGTGTGGGTGTTTGTGCGGAGGGAGCCCACAGTAGGGCTCTGCCCCTTTTTGCTACCAGGGTACAGTGGCGGCTCCTTCGCTAAGGAGGAGCAGTGTCGCCCCACTGCTTTTAAGCAGTGTGATGAAAGGAAAAATAAAATAATAACGTTGTTGTTATCATTTTATTGTTTCCAGCTGCTTTGCAGGCAGGCGGAGCTGCTCTGCTAACACAGCAGGGCAGGGGAGGAGTGGTTTGCCCACCCAAGTGCGCATGAATGCTTGGCCAGCCCTCTGGGGCTGACCAAACAGTCATGCGCCCTTTTCACGTTCTCCACGCAGGCTGCATTACAGCCTGCGTGGAGAACATGCCCAGGCCCCCAGTCTTCATCTGAGCACCGAACCACTCGCTCAGACCAATCACAACGCCGCATTGCAGCTTTGTGATTGGTCAGGGAAGCCTCAGTGCTTACCAATCACAACGCTGCATTGTAGCGTTGTGATTGGTCAGGAGAGCTAGGGTATGCTTCATGGTTGCTATTCTGGCTCGATTCCGACAGAGCAGAGACGGAGCAGAGACGCAGGACGCAGCAATAAGGTAAGTGTTTTTTAAATTATTTTTACATTCCCCTTCCTCCACCCCGCCCGCCACCCCCAATCTGTGCCGGACGCCACTGCCAGGGTAGCCATACCCACCATCCTTTTCTCCTCTCTATTATTATCAAAGTAACTTACGATATCTAATAGGGTGATTTGTGGTGTCAGGATGATGTGACAGTCCAGTACTCAAGATAAATTATTGCTGATCTCCATCCAGTATGTGGCAATAAGAGAAAAGTGTTATGTCATGTGATAGAAGTCTACAAGAACGTGATGGATGGAATGCTTAATCTCAGGCACTGTTAATTACTCAGGGTGCATCCCAATACATTGTTATTTTGCACACCATGTCACCTCAGTTTGGACCCGGCTATATTCACTCAGTCTTGACCATGCTCCAATGGGAACAGTCCAGCTGAACTGGCAAGCCAGGTGCTCCATGAACCAGAACACAAGCAACCCATCCTATGTACACTGTGTCACTGCAACCAAGCTGTACCCGACTGATGAGCCCATTAGTAGGGGAAACCCAGCCCTGGGTTGCTTGTGCTCTGATTCAGGGAGCACCAGGCTTGGCAGTTTGGGCTGGATGGCTCCAATTGGAGCAGGGACATGTCTGATTTGCATATTGCTGGGTCCAAACTGAGTTGATATGGTGTGCAAAATAACAATGGATTGGGATGCGGCCCACAGTAATTACCAGTGGCTGGAATTACCTCAAGCATTCTATACATGACTTTTGTATACTTTAGTCTAATGCCCTAAGTGGGAAGGGTATGCCCAGACATGGGACCCGTGCATGAAGTGTCACTGGAGCCAAGCTGTACCCATCGAATGAGCCCATAACTTGGGTGAAATTGGTCCTGGGTTGCCTGTGTTCCGGTTCAGGGAGGATGTGGCTTGGCTGTTCGGACTGGACTGTTCCGATTGGAGCAGGGTCAAGACTGATTTGCTTAAAGGTTTGTCCAAACTCCGGTGAAATGGTGTGCAAAGTAACAGGGGATTGTAATGAAGCCCAGAGTAATTACCAGTGGCTGAGATTAATTCAAACATTCCATCTCTAACTCTTTTTATTCTTTAATGTGATATAAGACCGATTCCGCTTGATTACAACATGGGCAGGCGGGAGTTGCCATTCGGTCCACTCCCCAGAGGCGTTGGGGTGTAAGGTAAGTGGTGTGGAGGTAGTGGAGCTGGATCAGTTGGAGGCGGGATGATATTGCTATTTTGTGAGGGCCATACATGCTTCACACAAGTCCATGTCCTCAAGGGAGCCTAGTTAACCATCCCAATTCTGCCCAGGGGATTGGACTTGTAGAGTACTAGTGTTTGGTAGAGTTAGGAGACTCCTCCTTTTCTGATGGTCCCCATGAGGAGCTTAGCTTCTAAAGGGCTATATTGGGGTAAGTCCAGCAGGTCCATTTTGTACTCTGCTAGAGCGTAACGGAGTTGAAGGTATTTATGTAATTGATTTGGAGCTAGGTGATATTGATTCTGCAGGTGCTAACAGTAGGTCAATACCCGCCCTCCCCCCATTGTGCCATACATCTCCAAGAGTGGAGATCCCACTCCTGTCCTATTTGGCGAACCCCCTCTAGTTGAGCGGTGTGGTGGAGAAGGCATCCCTGGCACAAGGGAGTCAGTCTACCCAACCACCCCATGGAGTGGTGACCAGCTTTGTAATGTCTGGAAGGTCTTGGGGATCGAGTCCCCCATATAGCATTCCTGTCACTCTGTCTAGTCCCAGCAAGGAAAGGTTGCCTGGTACGCCGGTTCGCTACAACTTCCACTCATCTATTCATTAATCACCAGGAGGTGCACGGCTCGGTAGTGTTGTTGTATGTCAGCCATGCACATCCTCCTGTCATATGTCAAAAGATGGCATTTAGTCATAGCTATACGAGTTGGTTTATTAGCTCACAGGAAGGAGCGAATATCTGTGGTCACTTTCGTGAACAAGGTGATATGGATTATCAGGGAAAATTTTAGAGGGCATATAGGAAACGAAGAAGGAGCATGGTAAGAGGTAGGGATGCCCAACGTGAGAGGTCTGATATCATTTGAGTTATTAGGAGTTTGAGGTCAGGCTCAATGTGAGCTGTGGTTTAAGGGCTATTTTGAGTCCAAGGTATTTAAAGCTAGGTCTCTGGATCTGTATATTACCTCTCCAGGTGGTTACGGCCACATCGCCTTGTATTGGGACTAGGAGGGATTTGGTTGTGTTGGGGCAGAGGCCCGATGCCTCCACGTAGAGAGTGAGTATACGTATGCAGCGGGCCCAGCGGTATGGGGGTTTCTTAGAAACTCGAGAACATCATCAGCCTATAAGGCAGTATTATCCTCAAAGTCGTCTCCCCAGTCCTAGCCCTCCATCTGAGCATCACAGTGAATCAGTCTGGCTAGTGGTTAGATGGTGAGTACAAAAAGGAGTGGGGAGAGTGGACAGCCCTGATGGCTTCCCCAGTGAATTGAAAAGGGGTCAGATACTTCACGATCTCCAATGCTCAGCACACCATCGCCAAGCACCACAGCGCCTCCCATCGCAGCTGGGGCAAGGTAAGTGAGACTCAGCGGACACAGGCCGTCAGCACCACACAACCTGAAAAATCAGCAGACCATGACCAGGCTGTTCAGAACTTCTCCTCCTGGATCACCAAATGGGCCAACAGAGTCGACCCGCTGAAACCAGCAAAAGCCAACAAGACCTCAAAACAAGCGAACTGGTACACCCCAGAGCTCAGAACCAGCAAGCGCCACTGCTACCAACTTGAGAAGCGATGGTGCATTACGAAGAACCCCTCCAACAGAGCCACTCACAAAGTAGCCCTCAACAACTACCACCTGCACATCAAGGAAGCCAAGAGAGCAGCTATCTCTGCCTGCATGGATACCACGGCCAACCACACGAAGAAACTCTTCAAAATAGTCAAGGAATTCTCCAACCCTACAGCCATAGGGAACACCATCCACCCCTCCTAAGAACTCTGCAACACCCTCTCGGACTATTTCCACAGCAAGATTGCCACCATCTACAACAACTTCTACCCCCCCAACCCACCACTCTGAATCTCAACAACCTCAACCAACCAGCGAACACCAGCTGAACGATCACCACCTGGTCTCCGCTCACCACTCAGACCACCACAGCCATCATGGAACCAACCCAATCTGCATGGAACTCAGCAGCATCCTCAACACCTCCATCTCCACAGCCACATTCCCGGACAGTTGGAAACACATACAGGTGAGACCCCTTCTAAAGAAACTCTCTGCTGACCCTAGCGACCTCAAAAACTACAGACAAATCTCCATGCTCCCCTACCCACCCAAAGTACTCGAGAAAGCCACCAACCAGCAGCTCACTGAAAACCTTGAACAAAACCCCCTACTTGACGCGTCACAATCAGGATTCCATACCAATCACAGCACCAAGATTGCGCTGATCACTGCCACAGACAACAACAGAACTGACCAAGTAGAAATTGTGGCCCTGATTCTCCTCGACCTCTCTGCTGTGTTCGACACCATCCCCCACCACACCATCATTGACAGACTCTACAACATAGGCATACAACAACATGCCCTCAAGTGGATCGCCTTTTTCTTACAAGACACACACAGAGCATCCAACTTCCTCCCTTAACCTCTGCACCCAAGGTTGTCATATGCAGTGTACTCCAAGGATCATTCCTCAGCCCCACCCTGTTCAACATCTACATGACCTCCCTCGCAGACGTCATATCCCACTGACTCAACATAATCTTCTACAGAGACACTCAACTAATCCTCTCGCTCACTGAGGACCTCTCCAACGCCAAAAGCAACTTCTGCAACGCCATGACCAACATAGCCAAATGGATGAGGAACAACTGCCTCAAACTCAACTTTGACAAAACAGAAGTACTTATCTTCGGGAAGAACACCTCTGCATGGGACCACAGCTTGTGGCCAGCAGAACTCGGACCAACACCCTCACCTACAGACCATGTGCACAACCTGAGACTCATCCTCGACAGCCAACTGACCATGAAATGACATTTCAACTCAGTTGCCTCCTCCTGCTTCCACACCCTTCGCATGCTCCGCAAAATCTTCAGATGGATCCCATTCAAAACCAGAAAGACTGTCATGCAGGCCTCGTCACCAACTGCCTCGACTACTGCAATGCCCTCTATGCCAGAATCTTCACCCAGCTCCTCAGACGTCTCCAGACCATACAGAACACTGCAGCCAGACTCATCCTGGACCTCCCCAAACGGACCCTCAGAAACCTCCACTTGCTCCCCATCTAGAAGAGATACAAGTTCAAAATCCTCAAGCATGCCTGCAAAGCTCTACACAACCAAGGACCATCCTACATCAACCATCGACTGAACTTCCATCTGCCCACTAGGCACCTGTGCTCCACCTCACTCACCCTTGCACACCAACCCCCACATCCATCGCAGCCGTTCCTTCTACATCGCCACCAAGGATTTGCCCCTCCACCTCCAAACAGCACCCTCCCTACCTGACTTCAGAAAGAAACTCAAGACCTGGCTTTTCGACAGAGACTTGGCACCCTCAGCGCCCAGACACCCCTAGTGGTGACAGTTCTGCACTACACAAATGCTGATTGATTGACAGCATTCCAACCTGCACCGCGTTGTCGGTGATCGTTTTGGATGGCCACCTACACTTCTACTGGGAGTTCGGCCTCTAGAGTAGTTCTCGTCCCTCAGGAGTGGGAAGGGAGAGAGATCTCTATAATCAGCGAGGTGTTTATTTGAGTAGGGGAGTGGGGATTGGGTATATAAATCTCCATGGTAGGCGACAAACATCTGCACTATTTCCACCAATGTGCATACCGTTATGCCCTGCAGGTCCCATAACACCGGTACCACCCAAGAAGCCAAATCTCTGGTGGCCAGCCAGTTAAGTAATTTCCTATTTTTATTGTTATTTTCATTGACCCTCAGTTGAGGTCCTCCTGCACTGGCGAGGCACTTACAGGGCCAGTTGCTGCAGGGCTGCACAAGCCCAGTACAGTTTACTTCAGGGTTCCTCAAAGTTATCAGTCTGAGCTTGTCTCTACCAGTGGGGTATCTGGCTTTCTAAGCCTGTGATTGTCTGGTGTTTGGCAATGTCCCACCTTCTTCCAGTTTTTCATTTTATTGAGTGTCTATATACACTGCTATGTTGCTATTGATCACCAAGTGTTTCTTTCCAACCTGCCAGTGGGGAATAATTCAACCATGCGTGGACCGTAGTGGTACTTGGGCACCTTTAGTGTAGCTCCTAGATGTAGGACTAGCACCCATGATTAGGTAGTGTAAAATAGGATTATTCTAGATTTAGCTTGATTCCTAGAACACGAGTGGTGCAACGCTGCAAGAGTAGGATATTGAAGAGTTAATTGTATTAAGAAGTTACAGCAAGAATCTACAAGAACAAACTAAGTTGTGCCTTGGTACAAAGTAACATTTCTTAGATAAGATGTTCCCTTTATAAGCAGACTGGGGACAAAATATGTAAATAATTCACTTTGTTAACATTGAAGCTCCTCAGAGTGAGCATGCAGGTGTTTATTTTGACTAGAGATGCTCTCTGCCTGACAAGAGGGTGCCTGGCCACCGGAATGCTCTCTGCATAGGGGACTCCCCCCCTCCTCCCCCTCACCATACATTACACCAGGAGGCACCAGGACACAGAGGCTGCAAGGAAGAGGACAGGGCCCTTCAACCCGTGCTATATTTTGCTTCCTGTAATCCTACTTCACGGGATGCTCTCTGTCTGACAAGGGGTGCCTGGCCCCCACTGACTTCTCTATGTAACGGGGACTCCATCCCCAACCATACATTGCACCAGGACACAGAGGCTGCAAGGAAGGGGGCGGGGCCCTTCAACCCACGCTATATAGCGCTTCCTGTAATCCCACGAGAGCTGTGCCCGGGCCAAGGGCGGGGCTGGCCTGTGTCTGTCAGCGGCAGGCAGAAGCATTGCAGGCCACACCCCCTGGCTCTGCCACTAGTTGTGGCGTGGTGCACATGGTAGGATTAATACCGCATCCAGGTATTGTTTTATCTTAGCCCCTACCTGTATTTCCTTAGCAGTGTTCCTTTGGGGTTGCCTCCGCCTCCGAGTTCCCACAACGTAAGATCTAGGACTGATTTAGTATTGAAGGGTGATTTGCGGCCTGCCAGACTTTTGCCTCTGGGTGGGAGATTTAAGCGGCGTCCCTTTCTTCTGTTGGTTTCTCATTGGTATGTTGTACTGCCACTCACTATGGTGAACAGAAAAGCATCAGGTGCTTTGCCTGCCCCGCACCTCTATCGAAGTGTACCTCGATAGATTGGCTGATGGAGAGGGCAGTGGGGGGTTATTAATACGGAATTACCTGTTGCTAAGAGGAGTCTATCTTTAAGTACGTGCCATGACTCAAAGCCCGTGGAGGAAGCATCACAGCATCCTTTCTTTAGCCTCCAGATGCCTGCTCTAATGCTCATTTTTCACAGGCGGAAAAAGCTGCTAGTTTACACATTAGAGGGCACAAGGTGATTGCAAAGAGAAAAAACCCAAGAAGGACCTATGGTGTGGAAACTAGTTGCTGTTACTCAGACAGAATTTCAGGCAGATGTTGTTTCAACAGTGGCTTGAGGGAACTCTTCGGCCCAGCCTTTGGAGTCCTCAGAGATAGGCACGTCTGCATCGTCACTTGACTTTGGTAGGAATGAGATGTCCATGGACGACTGTATCATCAAATTTAAGGCTCTGATACGGACTAAACTCTCGCCAATTGTAGCTCGTTACATCCCTTCTGACCCAACATCCTCCACCCCTGCACAGTTCCCCAAGGGTTGCCACGGCTAGTGTTATCATTTCAACCAGCCTACAAAATTCTTTCAATGAGCAATTGATAACATTGGTAGAGTTGCCCCCGCCACTACCACCTAGGGGCACTGTGCTACCCGCCCACTCATTGCCTCAGATTACTGAACCATCAGTGACTATCCCAATGAATGAATGAATTAGGGTATTCATAAGAGTGTCCCCATGCTTAGAGTTCTGCCGAAGAGAGTAATACAGAGGATTTGTCTGCCCGTGTTCACCTCTAGGGTCTAAATTTCTATTTTCAGTTCCTCTTTAAATTTACCTTCCTCAGAAGTAAGTCTCAAATGTTCAAGGAGTTTATTCCAGAGGCTTGCTGCATTAACAGTGAAAGAGGAGCCTGCCCTCCGCTGTGTCTGAAAGCGATGAATCACAACGGGGGCTGCAGAACTGGAGCGCAGGAGCCTACCAGGGCAGTACGCCTCCATGCATTCATTTAGGTACCTTGGGCCCCTATTGTGGAGGTCTTGAAGAGATAGCGTCAATGCTTTGTATTTAATAGGCGGACAGACTGGCAGCCAGTAAAGTTTGTCCCGAAAAGATGGCACTGAGGCAAATTTCGGGATTTTAAATAATAAATGGACTGCCATATTCTGCATGACCGTTAGCCGCTCGATCAAATATTCCGGGAGACCAAGGTATAGAACATTGGCGTAGTCCAGTCTAGATAAAATTAGTTAACTGACTACTGTCACTTGGGCGTCTTAGGGTAGCAGGTGAAGACATTTCTTCAACATGCAAAATATCCAGAAACATGATTTCACCACTTCTGACACCTGTGCTCCAAATGAAAACTGGTCATCAAGCAGCACACCCAGATTTCTGGCTACCGCCGTTGGATGGGGTACATTATCTGGCCAAGCTCCAGACCAGCCCAGGAGAGGATCCTGTCCGAACAATAAGACTTCTGTCTTTTTGGGATTACACTCTAATCTGTTAGCCTTCAGCCAATCTAGCAGTGCCACCAGTCAGCTAGCAAACGCAACCCTTGCATTCACAGGATCCCCATCATACATGAGTAGCAGCTGGGTTTCATTAGCATATGAGATGATTTTGATGTTAAAGGATTCCACCAAATATGCCAAAGGAGACATGTAAATGTTGAAAATGGTGGGACAGAGGGAGGAGACTTGCGGCCCCCCCCCCCAATTCAACACTTTACCTCCTGAGGCATATGGTTTCATCCATACCATCTGCTCACGTCCTTTGAGGAAAGAGCCTGTTCTTCCCAAGTGCTCTAGCCTGTGCAGCAAGATGTTGTGGTCCACTGTATCAAATTTAGCTGACAGTTCTAGCAGCACCAGAGCCACACTGAGCTTAATGGACTCGGATACTTCTAATAGTGTGGTCTTGGTGCTGTGGCGGGCTCTAAACCTAGATTGGGAGGGGTGAAGTAAGTTGTTCTCCATCAGAAAGGTAGTGAGTTATTGATTTACCAACTTCTCCAGCACCTTTGAGGCTACTGGCAAGAGTGAGACTGGCCTGAAATTAGTTAAGGATTCAGGGTTAGCATTTGCTTTTCTAAATTAAGGAATCACCCTAGCCTTTTTCCAATCATCAGGTATTTCACCTGAGCGGAGGGAGATAGCAAATAGCTCCTGATACATCGGAGCGAGGCGGTCTGAAATAGACTTTAATATGTGAGGGGATATGGGATCAGTTGGTGACCCTAACCTGCAATTAAAAAAGAGGTCCTCACGTCCTCCAAAGTTGGCACCACAAATGTTGCCCATGTTGAATGTAGTATTCAACCCTCTGGATCTCCTCGATCCGCTTCTCCCAAAGTATCGTCATTATTCCCCCTGACAGGTTGGTCTGAATTTTGCCGATTTTCTCCTCAATAAAGTCGCTCAATCTGGAGCAAAGTGACTGACTAGGTTTCAACGGGGGGGGGGGTGATATAACTTTTGGATCAGTAAACTGAGTTACGATTTTAAATATCTCTCTCTCATCATTCTCAGCCTCTATGATACAATGCTTATAGAAGGTGCTGCAAGTCCTCTCAAGGTTACTATGGTAAACCTTCAGGGACACTTCATAATGGGCTTTGTCGACATCCACACACGCACGCCACCACACTCTTTCTAACTTCTTGCATGCAGCTCTTTCCTGAACAAATTCCTGCGAGAACCAGCGAGCTGATATAGTTTTTGTTGCTTTTCTTGAAGCTCAGATGGGGGCTACAAGATCACCTGCCTTCCTGAGCCATGAGCTAATCGCCATGTCCCCTTCTATTACTGAGTCAGGGATCATGGGTTCGGAGTCCAGCAGGGTGTTCCTTAACACATCCAAGGGCACCCTACTCCAGCATCTGTTCTCAATCTGTGGCAAAGGAAGACGGGGGTCCTTTAGATAATCAAACTTGTAAAAGGCAGGAGGAAATGGTCCGACCATGGCACTTGCTGGGGGGAAACCTACACTTAATGTTGCATTAGAGAACATGCCATTGATGGAGTGACCAGCCATGTGTGTAGGTCCTGTTGGGATTCTCACTAAATTAAAGGAGGTTAGGTTATCGATTAGGCACCTAGGCAAAGGCTCCTCAGCCATATCTAGCTGAATGTAGGCCTGGTCGGAATTTGCGGAGTTCTGTCTACAAAAAAACTCCACGGAGTTCCGCAACAGACGGAGTGCGGCGTGAAAAGCCGTTTGAGCTGATTTTCCTGCCACTCGAGTAGAAATACAACCCAAACGGCAGCTCACGCTCGCCAACTTACCGTTGGCGACTGTGAGTGAGGAAAAAACTCCGCTGCGCTATGCGGAGCAGAGTTTTCTGCACTCTGTGAGCTCCGCAGAGTGCAGAAAACTCTGCAAACGGAGCGGAGTTCACCACCCAGGCCTAGCTGAATGTTAAACTCCCCAAGCATGGTGAGGTTGGCATAGGAGATGCATTTAGGGGTTAATACTTGTTCCAAGGATGAAATAAAATCTCCTGCACATCCTGCAGGGGTGGGGGGGGGGGCGATAGACTAATACCCCAGACAGACAATACTGTCCATCAATGGCTAAACTAAAGCCCAAAGTTTCTGCTCCTTTAATCCCCTCTGGTTTGAAGATCTTACACTCATATGCCCTTTTAAAGACCATTGCCACCCCACCTCTTCTTCCCACTCTATCTGCATGCACACATACATTAGCCTCTGAGATAGCAAAGTGCCAATCGGGACAAGCGTCCTCCTTCATCAACAGTCATAAAAAGTATATCCAGGGTCTCCTCCTTTAACAGATCATATACATCTAAAGCATGTTTGTGCAAAGAACGAACATTCACCTATGCTGCTCTAATTTGCCTCTCACCCTGTTTGTGGACTGCACTATTAATGCTTGAATAGTTCAGGAGAAAGAAGCTGTGTCTACTCTTGTCAAATGAACTAGGGCCAGTAGCATCTACCAATATAGGGCTGCACCCCAGCACCCCCCCCCACTCATACCTACAAGCTGCTCTGGCGAATATGTCCAACGAGGCTGACCCACTGCTGTACAACTAGCATAAAGGCTGTCGCTGACCGCTGTCGGGATACGGACGAGTGCTGACTGGCTTGCCTTAGGCATGCCTTTGGTGCGCCCGCTGCACTCGGCCATGATTTTATAATCCAAGAACAGAGCCTCCTCCAATTAACCTGTGAAACACTAGCGCATGCCCGACAAAAGACGGCTTCTCTCCTAGTTCCAAAACGCCCTCCTCCCAGCAGACAGTCCGACCTTCAGACCACTGCACGAAGATGCCCTCAAAAATGGAGTCTAACATTCCCCAAATGGCATGTCAGCCCAATTAAACACTTTAAAAATTCCCTTTTTTTCAGCATCAAAATTCCCACATTTACAATATCAAAATTCCCAAGTTTTTTCAGTGCACATTCGGTAAACGTAAAATATTAGCACTCCCTTTAAAAACATCAAGCTCCCCCTAGAGAAATTCAGTAAAAAGAAAGGTATGGACTGTCGTACCCTTTAGCAGTGCTTAGAACTGCTAAAGTACCCAATGGAGGGGGCCTCCTGGACAGTGCAACTAACCCTGTTTTGATTCCTAATTGGACCATTTTAAATCTCCCCCAGCTGTGTGTCCCTATGTTGTGGTTTTGACTGGTGATCCCCCTTTACGGAAACATTGTGAGGAGTCATATGGCGAGCTGCGCAACAAAGTTGAAAGTTGAGTTTATTGTACAGTTAATTAAAACCTTTACAATCATGCATTAAAATTCCTCTCTTTTTAAAAAAAAACATTTTATGTGACTTAAAATAGATCGTTGTTAAAACACAATAAAATTCAATGATGTGTGACCTAAAAGTAGTTATAAACATCAAAAAGAAGAAGTATCGGGCAGGCTAGGAATGATGAGTAAAGTGCAGGGTGCATGGCAGCAAGTGTTGCTTATACGGGTTTCCTATTAAGGGTCATGGGTGTTCTACTTGCTTATGACAAGTGCTAGGGGGAGCTGAAAGCTAGGTAGCCGTGGCTATAACTAACTATAGCGTAAAGCTATAGAGCAGTGCGAACCCTGCGAGGTACAGTGAGTTGCCCGGCAGCATTGGTCTGGTACCTAGCAGCTGTTTGATTAGAGGGGCCGAACAGGAAGCAATGCTTCTTGTAAATAAAGGGTGCGAAATGCTGGCAGCGAGTACGGCATCTTCTAGAAATTGCGGTGGGCAACGGTGTTAATAATAATAATAATAATAATAATAATAATAATAACAAGCTTATAAAGCGCTTGGTTACACTAACCAGTGTGTCCCCGCGCTGCGGCACAGATCAGGTTGCGGGCAGAGGAAACAAGAGATTCGGCCTGACTTGTGACAGGGTAAAGTGATGTGTGCTGAAAATGCTGTGGTTCGGCCTGACTTGCAAGAGGGTAAAGTGCTATGTACTGAAAATGCTGTTTTCCGAGAATCTTGCTGTAAAGTAAGGAACAATGCCTTCGTTGGAAATAGTTGAACGCTAAGTATAGTGATGTATACGGGAGCTTGCAATGGAGTTATGCATTAGGGCTTTGAGTATTTAAAAAGAGGAGTATGGTTAACTTAGAAATAGAGGGTTGGAGAAGGTATTAAAGCTAGTGCAAGACATTTAAGGTGCATTGTATACATATTCGACATTACAGCAGTTACACAGTCCTTAAAGTGCATGATGTGCCAGTCTTAACGCTACTGGAGTTCTCATTTAGGGTAGCGACACAGACCCCGGAGTCCATTCAGTTGTAATGCAGTCTGCGAGCTGGGTAGCCTGCCTTTTTATAATTGTTTCTGCGGCGGAAAAGTATTTTACCAGATGGCAGCTTTGTTGGATGTCCTCACCAGAGAAGGATGCTAGCACTGCTTGTCTGCAGGTTCGAATGGATTTCTTATTGAAGAAAGGTCTTAACAGGATCCGTCGTTCCTGTTTTAGGGCCTCACATATAGTTAGTAGATGCACTATGTCCTCCTCCCCCTCCCGGCAGAGCCGGCAAATTTCTGGCTTCGGGGGACGTAGCCAAGGTGGCATGTGGTATGCAGATGGAAGTATGCCCAGGTGGTGTTTCAGGAATTTCTCTTTTGTTGCTCTAGAGAAGCTGGTGAGGAGATAGGCTTGTGGTGATGCCTTGCTGTAGGTCTGCAAGGTGAACCAGCCGTGAGCGCGCTCACTCAGGGTGGCTTTGTCCTCTATAAGTGATTCCTTTTTGATCACGTTGTTTACTATTTTTTTGAAGCTGGCAACGGTTGCTGGAACCTCCCAAAGTTCCTGCAATCCCAACTGGTTGAGTGAGTCATCCAAGTAGCGTCGGGCTGGGTGTGCCTCCTTGGTGTTCAGTTCTTTCCACAGATGCATGTTTAATGAGTCAGGTGGACCCCTTTTTGATTTTGAACCAGCTTTTAATGAATGCCCCTTTGCGGGCGATCTCTTTCCTTTGTATCCCAAGCTCCAGCCTTAATTGTGCGGGAGATGTATATCCTGGTAGCCCAAAAATCATTCGAATTGCTCTTGTTATTGTGCGATCCAATGTTTCAGCATCTCTCCCTCTCATAGCTTTGCTTCCGTAGCTGATTGATGGTATGAGCTTTGCCTGGATCACTCTGATCAAGGGAAGTAGATTTGGGCCAGAGATGTTATTCTTAAGGTTTCTTAGTGCCACAGCGGTCATTAATCCCCTTTTTTTTATGGCCTCCAGTTGAGCTGTGTACTTTCCTTTATCATCGATGATGATTCCCAGGTACTTGTAATTTTGTACAGCTTCCAGCTTGCATGAAGCCAGATGCCAGCGAGGCTGTGTCTTTTTTTTTGTGCCAGTTCACGCAGAGAGGTTTAGTTTTTTCTCTGTTAATGTTGAGTTTGTTCTCATCCGAATACCGAGATGTAGTATCAAGCAGACGCTGTAGGCCCACTGGTGTCCGGCTTATGAGGACCAAGTCGTCTGCGTAAAAAAGGTTAGGCAGCTGAAGGCCGCCTATTTTGGGAGCGTGCGAGTTGTTGTCATTGAGGGAGATTGAGAGCTCTGCCATGAAAAGATTAAAGAGTAGCGGCACAAGCACGCAACCTTGTTTTAGTCCATTGGTGGTTGGGATTTTTTTTGTTAGATGGTCTCCTGTGCCCAGTTTTACTTGCACCCAGGTGTTGCTGTGCAAGAGGACAAGCTGTTTTAGTAGTAGCGGTGGAATGTTCAGCTTTTTTAGTTTTTGCCACAATAGGTTCCTGTTTATATGGTCGAATGCTGAGCTGTAGTCAATGAAACATAGATACAAGGGCTGTTTTATGGCAAGTGTGGCATCTATCATTAGTGAGAGGGTCATGATGTTGGTGGTAGTCCCCATATTCTTACAGAAGCCTGTTTGATTTATCGAGATTGCAGAGATTCCCGTCACCCACGATGTTAGTTCTTGTAAGCATAGCTGCCAAGGTTTTGGATTGCTTATGTGTGACATTTTCATAATTTCAGTGCAAGTATGAGTGACATTCAACGACTATGAGTGACACTTTCTTGCGAGCAAAATCAAGCACTGAAGACGAGGGAAATATATAAATATCAGAAATTACACCCATTGAAGCAACGAGAAACTCTAAGAAGATTTTAAAACTGGTACAAAGTACCAGAAATGGAAGGGCACTAACCTAGTGCCCTTACATAGGGTTGCTGCATGGAGGCTGTGCGTTGCTGCAGCCAGGCCTCAGAGTCGGGGTTTGAGGAAAGCAAGAGGTGTGAGAAGGCTCCCTAGGGGTTGCTACCTGGAGACTCTGTGTCACTGCAGCCAGGCCGCAGTTTCAGGGGTTTTGAGAGAAGTAGAGGGTGTGAGAAAGCTTCACACACATAGCTGCCAAGTTTTCAGATTGTGTGACATTACCATGGTTTCAGTGCACTTGTGAGTGGCACTCAACTGCCAAATGTGTGACATTGTCCTGCGAGTAAAACGAAGCAATGAAGGGCATGGAAATAAATAAATATTAGAAAATGACACCCTTTTGATCAATGAGAAGCCCTAAAATATCTTTCAACTGCTTCAAACCCCTGAAATGGAAGGTTAAAATACTGATACAAAACTATTTGTGTACCAAGAAGATATAAAAGTAAAGCAATCATCATAAATGTCTTACACCCCAATGTCATAACACTTTATTGTGTCCTAATATTTAATAATACAGTTAAGTACGTGCTGCAGAGATCAAATAAACACAGGGTTGATATGTTGATGTTCCAGCCAGTAAAAGAATAAGCAAAATGACAGCTCTGGTATATATTTTTACTGTTTATCTGTATACTTCACAAAAATAAATAGAAAGCACGTTTAAATGTGTTCTATCCATGACTAATACTAACAAACACAGAAATTGCATGTTAAAAATGACTAAATACGATTTTGTCTCCAGTTAGTATGTAATGTCCAGGATCCAGGCCTTTGCAGACTCTTGAAAAAACAATTAATGGCCGGTTATTTTTTTTCTCTTGGAAAGGTGTGAACTCTAAGCGGAATGCATGACTCACCCGAGTGCTGCCATTTCAGAGCTGCAGTTAAAGCTGTCTCAGAGCACACGGCGAGCCACAAGCAGCTCTCCTCAAGAGTCTCAAGCGGCAGTTTTCAGTCATTCGAGGACCCCCTGAATGTTGTTTTCCGGCGGGCCCCGCCCGCCTTAAGCAGCAGTGATGCCTTCCTGGGGCCACGCCAGGCAGGATAGCAAACACGGCCCCCCGGGGTGCCGGTCACGCACATAAACGACCCTGTGATGGCTTTTTTATGTTAGCACACAGAGTGCATTGCCAATTCTGTCACGCTGACCTGAGCCTCACACGCTCTCTTGATCTTTATTTAATGCGTTTTTATATAGCGCGGACTTTACCCGAAGGTGTCAGAGCGCTTCACAATAGGAACAGTGACGTTGGAATAAGAAAGAGAAAGTTAATTTGCCCGACACTCTTGGCTATAACGATCCCAGCACAAAACTGATGATAGTGCTGGGGGGCGGGGGTGGTGGCGGAGTGGCGCCAGTTGCCGGAATTTCAAAACAACAATCAATCAATCAATCAATCAATGCATTTATAGAGCGCGCTACTCACCCGGGAGGGTCTCAAGGCGCTGGGGGAGGGGGGAGTTACTGCTCGAACAGCCAGGTCTTGAGCTGCTTCCTGAAGGAGAAATGGTCCTGGGTTCGCCGAAGGTGAGTGGGGAGGAGTTCCAGGTCTTGGCTGCCAGGTAGGAGAAGGATCTTCCTCCGGCGGTGGCTCTGCGGATGCGTGGTACGGTGGCGAGGGCGAGGCTGGTTGATCGTAGCTGACGGGTGGGCGTGTAGAAGGTCATGCGGTCGTTGAGGTACTTGGGGCCCAGGTCGTGGAGGGCCTTGTGTGCGTGGGTGAGGAGTCTGAACGTGATTCTCTTGCTGACGGGGAGCCAGTGCAGGTCTTTCAGGTGTCCGGTGATGTGGCTGTGTCGGGGGATGTCCAGGATGAGTCGTGCGGAGGCGTTCTGGATGCGCTGGAGTCTTTTTGAAGTTTGGCTGTGGTTCCGGCATAGAGGGTGTTCCCATAGTCCAGTCGGCTGGTGACGAGTGCCTGGGTGACGGTCTTCCTGGTTTCAGTGGGGATCCATCTGAAGATCTTGCGGAGCATGCGCAGAGTGTTGAAGCACGAAGATGAGACGGCGTTGACTTGTCTGGTCATCGACAAGGAGGAGTCCAGGATGAAGCCCAGGTTGCGTGCGTGGTCCGTTGGCTTGGGCGCGGTGCCCAGGGCCGGGGGCCACCAAGAGTCGTCCCAGGCGGAGGGTGATGAACCCAGGATGAGGACTTCCGTCTTGTCTGAGTTCAGTTTAAGGCGGCTGTTCCTCATCCAGTCGGCGACGTCTCTCATCCCGTCGTGTAGGTTGGCTCTGGCGGTGGTGGGGTCGTTGGTGAGGGAGAGGATCAGCTGGGTGTCGTCGGCGTAGGAGATGATGTTGAGGTTGTGTTGGCGTGCGATGGCTGCGAGGGGGCTCATGTAGACGTTGAAGAGGGTAGGACTGAGTGAAGATCCTTGTGGAACGCCGCAGATGACTTCGGTGGCCTCGGATCTGAACGGGGGAGGCGGACTCTCTGGGTTCTTCCGGCGAGGAACGAGATGATCCATTCCAGTGCTTTCTCTCGGATTCCGATGTTGCTGAGGCGCTTCACTAGGGTGCGGTGGCAGACGGTGTCGAACGCCGCGGAGAGGTCCAAGAGGATGAGGGCTGCTGTTTCCCCGTTGTCGGTTAGGGTTCTGATGTCGTCGGTGGCTGCGATTAGGGCGGTCTCGGTGCTGTGGTTGGCCCGAAACCCGGACTGCGAGGGGTCGAGGGATCCATTCGTCTCGAGGAAGGCAGCAAGCTGTCTGTTGACGGTCTTCTCGATGACTTTGGCCGGAAACGGAAGGAGCGAGATGGGACGGTAGTTCTTGAGGTCGGTGGGGTCCGCCGTTGGTTTCTTCAGGAGGGCGGTAAGCTCGGCGTGCTTCCAGCTCTCCGGGAAGGTGGCGGTGTGGAAGGAGGAGTTGATGATGTCCCGGAGATGGGGTGCGATGGTGGCGTCGGCTTTGTTGAAGACGTGGTGTGGGCAGGGGTCGGTTGGTGATCCGGAGTGGATGGAGTTCATCGTGCGGGTGGTGTCTTCGGTGCTGATCGGGGTCCAGTTGCAGAGGGTGGTGGTGGCGGGCGTTGGTTCGGCGGTAGGGTGCGTGGTCTGTGCGTCGAAGCTGTTATGTATGTCGGTGATCTTGCGGTGGAAGAACGCGGAGAGTGAGTTGCAGAGGTCTTGCGAGGGGGTGATGTCGTTGTTTCCGGCGCTGGGGTTGGAGAACTCTTTGACGATGCTGAAAAGTTCCTTGCTGTCGTGGGCGTTGTTGTCCAGTCGTTCTTTGAGTGCCGACTTCTTGGTGGCACGGATCAGCTGGTGGTGTTTGCGGGTGGCGTGCTTGAGGGCGGTCCTGTTGTCTGTGGTCTGGTCGAGTCGCCAGGCTTTCTCGAGAGTGCGGCAGTTCTTCTTGGATTCCTTGAGTTCGTTGGTGAACCAAGGGGTTTTCTTGCTTCCGGGTCTGCTGGGAGGGTTTTTAGTGGTGCGAGGTCGTCGGCGCAGGCGGTCAGCCACTTGGCGAGGTTGCTGGCTGCTTCGTTTGGGTCCGTTGTGTTAGTGGGTGTGTTCTGGCTGAGGAGGCGGTGAGCTGCTCGGCGGTGATCTTGCTCCAGCTCCGGCGGGGAACCTGTTGCGGGTGGTGGTGGGTCGCAGTCTTTCTGAAGCTGAAGTGGACGCAGCTGTGGTCGGTCCAGTGGAGTCCGGTGGCGTGGCTGAAGGAGATGTGCTTGCTGGAAGAGAAGACGGGGTCAAGCGTGTGGCCGGCGTAGTGGGTGGGCGTGTTCACCAGTTGCTTGAGTCCGAGGTTGGCGAGGTTGTCCAGCAGGGCGGTGGTGTTTCTGTCGTTGTTGTTCTCCAGGTGGAAGTTGAGGTCCCCTAGGAGGATGTAGTCGGTGGAGGGCATGGCGTGCGGGCTGATGAAGTCTGCGATGTCTTCGCTGAATAGTGTGCGTGGTCCCGGGGGTCTGTAGATGAGGGTGCCTCGGAGGGTGGTCTTGGGGTCAGTGTGTATCTGGAAGTGTAGGTGCTCGGCGGCGGTGAAGGTCTCGTCGGAGTTAGTCGAGATGCGACTGCCTCCCGATTCTTTTAGTGCAGGTCTACTGCGGCCGGGGTGATTCCTTAACTCAATAATAACTGGTGTAGGTTGTCCTCTGTGCAGCCCTGCCAATCTTTAACAGCCACGTCACGTCAGGCTGCCCCGCGCCGTGGTGGAAGTAAGACTCGCCGATTGAATGCAACCAACGGAGGTCACATCCCCACCCCCACGGTGCCACAGTTAGAAATCACGCAATCACAGTGAGGGCAATTCCTGAGTTCCTGTTTAGGTGGGTTCCCTTTTTTACACCATGTTGGTTTCCTAGATTTCGTGTGAACAACTCCCAGCTTCTCAGGCCATCGGGGTCTGCGGATTGTGCTTCCTCCACAAGTTGTTTTGCAAGAATGGGGAAGCCTTCCGGATCATCCATTTAGCATTTTATTCGCTTTTCATTTGATGTAAATTCTGAGTCGTGAGTGTTTGCTGGCAAAATTTGTGGGATGACGGTTGAACCTATTGTGATTTCCTGTGGTAAGTGATCGCTGTGTTCAGAGGTTCCAATGTGATAGTCCCTTACTTTTGGGAACATACTGCGAGAGACAAATGTGTAGTCTATTGTGGTGCTTGCTACTGTGTTATGGAAAGTTGAGGACTGTGGGCGGTCTCCTGGAAATCTTCCATTTAGAGATCGGAAGCCTAGCTGCTCCAAGATTGCTAAGAGCCTCTGTGCTGTTTTCGTGTGTCTACCGCCTGCATTATTATCTTGTGTTGCTGCAGTCCACAAAAAAGGGTCCTCCTCCGTGTCGCTGTCTTCAGGAGTTCTTCTGAACATGTTTGCGTTGAAGTCCCCAGTGATGATTAGATTGTTGGTCTGCTCTTCCGTTAGGATTTCCTCTAGCTTCTCTTTCAGCTGCAGAATGCCTTTTGTTTTATCACGGGGGTGTAGGTAAAGGTTTACGAGGATTACCTGCTCTTTTGTTTCCCCTGTAAGGTTAGTCTGAGCGCTTGCATAGCGTTTGGAGGTGCTATGCTATACGTCATTGACTCCATAGCGTAAATGCTCTTTATGGAGCAGTATGTGGCCAGTCCTCCCTTGCTGTGGCCAAATTTGGCACTCTTTATGGCAGGTAGGGAGAGCAGGTTGAATCCATTCAGAGCAGGCGGCGAATCGCTCCAAGTTTCCTGGAATGAGATTATGTCGAAGCTTTGTAGGTAAAGTTGCAGTTCCTGATCCAGGGTTTTGTCTCCCACCCCGTTGATGTTCCACGAGCAAAGTTTGAGGGAGTTTTTAGTGTCAGTGTAGTGTTCAGTGAACCTGGAGCGTCAAAGATTTTGGTTTTTTGTATTTATGGTCCTTGATAGCCAGCTCCACTCTTGTGGGGGGATGCTTTTTGTTGCAATGGACCCATGGAGCCGTTGGTCGCTGGCTTCTTTCCCCTCTGGGGTTTTGCTGCGCGCTCCGCGTAGGACCGAGTACAAGTGTGTGCTCGGTTGCCTCGGTTGGCTCCCCCCAGGCTCTTTTTGATTTTACGAAGTTGTGATTAGGGGTTCCGGATATCTTGGTCTGGCTAAGGGATGTAGCTTAATTCCCCAGATGTTGAACTTAGTGTATTCTTTAAGAACTTTGTCTGCTATTGCAGGTGTGGCCCAAACTGTTTTAGTTGCTTCCACACCCTGGTATTCCGAGCACTAAACGAATTCTATCGACTCTAGGTCATTAGATCTTATGTTCTTTAAGCTGTTGATAGAGTTTATTAAGCGTAGGATGTTTCCTCTATTTAATATGCCGATCCGTCCCTTTGACTTATATTCGGGGTGGAACATGATTGTTGTGGAGTCCGATTGCGCCGTTTGGTCTACAGGTGGTTCCTGTTTGGCTTTGGGTGTATCAGCAGCCGCAGGGGATTCTCTTAATGTAATTATTGCCTCACCGTTGATTGTGCCCTCATAAATGCGTTCTCTTTCCTCGCAGGGTTCGCCCTTTGGGGCGTCTCCGCCACTTGTGATTGTAATGGGGGAATTGCATCCTTTTGCGGCTTTCCCCTCTTCCTGGGGCAGTTGTTCTGGAAGTTCCTGTTGACTCTTAGACCCGTTGCCCACATGGGCTGTAATTTCGGGGAGATCCCTTTGCGGTCTTTTCCCTGTTCCTGGACCATGGCCCTGCAAGGAGATGTTGATTGAATCAGCTTTTGGTTATGCCCCTTTCTCTTCAGCTTCCTTCGCTGTTTAGATGTAAGCGAACTGGTTGGTGAATGCTTCATTCCTGGAAGGCTGCTGTTGGAAGGCGAGTTGCGCTTTGAGAGCCTTGGCGAGCCAGTCAGTAATCCTTGCCTTGTTTGGTTTTTCCCCTTCGATCTTGTTGGGGCTGGGCCGTCCTCAGGCGGACTAGTCTCTGGTTTCTGTTCCGCGATGTCCTCGGGCACATCCTTGGTTTTCGATTGTGTTTAGTGTTGCTCGGCAGTTCCCATTGTGACTAGTTCTTTTGGAGTTAATTTCTGAGACACCGCGGTTCTTATGTCAGATAGGAGGTTATCCATTACCGTTGGGAGGGTTGCCAGCTTATCTACTATAGATAAGCATGAGCAGCTAGCCTGTACTATTTGTGTCTCCGCTTGTGCTCTTCTGATCAGGTTATTAAGGTCTGCCAGTTTGTCGTCGATGTTTGCGACAAAGATCGAGAGAGAGTTGAGAACTGACAATTGGATGTCCATCTTGTCGGACTGGTATTGCATGGCGTTTATCGACGTTTGCATTGTGTGTAGCAAAGTAGTCCAAATGTCTTCTTTTTCCTGCATTTTAGAGTGTTTTATGTTGGTCCTTGTCGAGCTGTTTCTTCGTTGGGGTTCAGCAAGGGGTGCGAGAGAGTATGAGGAAACCAGTTCCTCCCATTCCTCCGGTGTGTGTTAGGATGATTCTGGTTCTGTTTCCTGCGTTGTTGAGGTGTGATGCCATTGTATTTTGGGTTTTGGATCATCTTGCGCAGTGCCTGCAGGTAATTGGACATGGTTGTCAAACGGCTGTTCCTTAGTTGGTTGGGTCTGCTTTTCCTCTGGTGTCTGGAAAGTGTGCTGAATTTCTCCCGCCGCCATTTCGATTGGCGAGTGCATGTAGTCGCTGTTGCCATCGAGGGCTCTATCCCTTGCGAGATTAAGGGAGAGTTTTGCATTGCCTTGTTGAGGGCTTTTCTTCGGTATTCCGATTCCGTTACCTTTTCCTTTTGTTGTTGGTGGAGTTCGGGGGTGCCTGATTCTTCCCTTTGTGTAGTGTTTTCGTTGTTTTTCTTGTTGACAGTGCTGACATTTTTGTTAGCGGGGTTTCCATGATCTTGGCATTCAGGGAGTTTAGACCCCACTGTTCCCTGGTTGTGTGCTGCCCAGTTGGGTGGGGTTCCTTCCTTGTTATCGCTGTCGCTGTCGTTGTAAGAGGTGTGTTTATTGATTTTTTGGTTCGCTTCCTCTTTCATAGCCTCTATGAAGCTGTTAGTCTGAGCTTGTTCACCTGTCTCCCTTCCGTTGGTTTTGTCGGTTGTGTTTTTGTTGGTGGTATTTCCTTTCGGTGTCAGCTCCGATTGGCCCTGTCTGATCTTGTTTATTCCTTCATGTTCCTTGTCCTCATTGGGCTCCTCGTCTTCTACGCCGGCTTCGCGAGGTCTTGTTGCGCATGGTGTTTCCCTGCCTGCCGGGAACCCGTCATAGTCTCCGTATGGCTGTTGTCGCATAGTGTGGAGTATTTTGATGGGTTGAAGAGGGGTTGGGAGCAATTAAACACTTTAAAAATTACCCTTTTTTCAGCATCAAAATTCCCACATTTACAATATCAAAATTCCCAAGTTTTTTCAGTGCACATTCGGTAAACGTAAAATATTAGAACTCCCTTTAAAAACATCAAGCTCCCCCTAGAGAAATTCAGTAAAAAGAAAGGTATGGACTGTCGTACCCTTTAGCAGTGCTTAGAACTGCTAAAGTACCCAATGGAGGGGGCCTCCTGGACAGTGCAACTAACCCTGTTTTGATTCCTAATTGGACCATTTTAAATCTCCCCCACCTGTGTGTCCCTATGTTGTGGTTTTGACTGGTGATCCCCCTTTACGGAAACATTGTGAGGAGTCATATGGCGAGCTGCGCAACAAGGTACTGGACTGGTTAGCTCGATTTAAGTTCTTTCCCGTTGCACTCTCTGAAGAACTTTTGTTCACTCAAAGGATTGGTTGGATAGGCCCAGGCCCCATTACTTCTCAAGGGGATTGTGTTATACATTTTAGGTCCCCGTCCATGGCACGAGCCATACTGGGCAGGAATTCGAGTAGCTCTAGCCCTGCAAGCTCCATAGTCCTTGTTCCTCTTGGGCTCTTTTATAAACCACATTTGGTACGTACACCCTCCTTACCCCACATCCCATCCCCTCCAGAAATACCAGTTTTTGGTAATGAGTGGGGGAGGGGCTGAAGATTCCTCAGGATGAGACTAGCCCCTACACTGCTATGTTTCTCCGTCATGCCTTCCGTTCCTTTCAATCCTTGTTTTAATGTCCCTTTTGGGAATCGGTTCGATATTTTATCAGAAGTTGATTGACTGTTACAACCTCCTTTCAGAAGCTTGTCCTCTTCTGCATCTGGGGGGGCTGTTAATGAGGAGAAGAGGCCTGATGTAGAGAGGGTAAAGTCTAGCTGTTCTGTCTCACCGGTGAGTTGGAATGTGGCAGGGTTAAAAGACAAGGTCTTAAACCCAGATTGGATGGCTCTCATTGATAAATTTGATTTTGTTGTCAAGGAAACATGGGCTACCACTCCGATTGCATGTAGGGAGCTTTCCTGTTACTCTTGCCCTGCTATACTCTCTCCACATGGGAGCGCTAGAGGCGAACTCTCAATATGGGTCTAACTAAATCTCAGGGGAGAAGTATCAGTTATTGGTACAGGTAGTCCTGCTTACTAGGACTTACTTATTAAGGATAGCCAAGGCTCTTTTTATGTTTATTTCTACAATAACGATTTTATTAATTCTCTCTGCCCTTTATTTGTTGAGTTGTTTTGCTTTATCATGAGCTTGAAACCTATTGAGTCTGGCATCACACTTCAACCCCGATTTCTGTTATGCAGAGATTATAACGCTAAACTCAGGGACTTGCCTGAAGAGTTGGGTTTCATGGGCTCAGTAGCTGAAGTAGCACCAATGGATACTAGAGGGAGGAAGCTGAGGAAATTTGCAGTCTCACACGACCTTCTTTCAGGGTGAAGGGTCGAGCAAGCCCACCTATGGATGGCATGGGGGGCGAGCATTTGTTATTGACAAAATGTTTGCTCTGAGGTACTTCTTGTAGTGGTGCTCCAACAGCTCAATCATAGAAACCCGATAGGAGGACCACAATGCTGTCTCAATTGAAGGGGTTTTCCCCTGGGTAGGGATAAAACGTCAAGTATGTGTGCTGTAATTAATCAGGACTCTAGAGATGGGCCCAGATTAGTTTGGCACTTAAAAGATCCCAGCTCTACGCTCCCTTTACTCCTTAAAACTCATCTGCTGGTGTTTATGGGATGCTCAGCTGAGGATTCTGGGAAAGTTTTATTTACCTGCTGCCAACTTTTATGCTCTTTTATCAAGAGTCATTTGCTGAAACCACATTGTTCTGCCCCAGATCACCCATGTTGGTTTGATGCAAATTGTTCAGCGGCTGGCTAACCGCTGTTTGGGGAAGGCTTTGTTGGGGCGCCCAAGAGATGCTAGGGAAATGCAGGAGGCCAGGAAGGACTATAAGCAATCTGTCATGGACAGGAAGAAATCACTGAACAAATTGGACTGGGAAAAGCTGGAGCTAGCAGCTGCCCAGAACAATAGTAAAGTATTGTGGGGCATTCTTAGCAGGATCGACTCCAAGCTAGTTATATTTCTGGCCCAGAATGGAGGTAAGCATTTTACTTCTATTTTTAGAAAAATCTCCCCCTCTTAAGATTTCCCATCAGGAAGTGGCTGACGCCATTATCCAAAGCTCAAGCCGTAAAGCCCCGGGGCCCAACGCGATCCCCATGGATTTAATAAAGTGCAATATAGATGTCTGGGGGCCCCTGCTTACTAATCAGTTTAACAATTCTTTGTGCAATAGAGTCCCAAGTTCCTAGGCCCTTTCAATAATTGTACCTATTTTTAAAAAAAGGAGACGGGGGTCCTCTAAATGTTACAGGCTGAAATTCCATATACACAGTTCAGTGAAGATCTTAGGAAGTGTTATTTTTAATCGCCTGCAGACCTGGGCCAGTGACAGTAAAACATGTTCCCAATAGTAAGGGTGTGCGTCAGGGGGCGTTCTGGCTCCTCTGCTTTTCATCATCTATATCAATTAATTAAGTACCCATTTGTCTATTTCAACTAGCGATGTACAGAAAATCGCTAACTCATTCGTTCTGGCATTATATGCTGATGGTGCCATCTAATAGCTTGGACACCTCGAACCCTGTATATTCTGGTGGAATCTTTTGTTTCATTTACAGGTAATTTGTAATGTCACCCCAACTATGGGAAATTTCCATATAATGGCTTGCGGTGCCAGGCAAGGGAAATATGTTGACCCTAAAGGTGCAAGACCAATCCCTGAGCGCTGTGCAGAATTTTAGTTACCAGGGTGTTAACTTTGATTCCTCTAACTCCTTGCAACCCCAAGTTAATGCAGCATGCATGAAGTTAGATAGGGCGGCTGGGTCTATGTTCAATCTTGTATGGAGGGATGGTAGGGGTTTCATCTCCCCCACTTACACTCAGATCTATAATCTGCAGTGCATCTCTACAGCCACATATGGAGCGGAGATCTGGGGTTGCCCGGCCTAACATCTCCCCCATTCAGGTGGAAGAAAACAGGATGTGTAGATGGCTTTTGAATCTTCCGCCAATTAGTTACCATTTTATCATACACTTTGAATTAAATTTGGAACATGTCTTAGATAGAATTAAAGAGGCCCGCTCCTGCTTTGGGGGAGTGTGTAGTCGAATAGTGAAGCATGTTTTATAACAGAAGTTATTTTAGATTGCCTCAGCTAAGATAAAGGACTTTCAATTCCCTGGTTAAAAAGCGTTAGTAAGTCTTTTAATGAAAAGAATCTCCCTGAAATGTTTTCGGCACCGGCCAACCAAAGCAAACATGACAAGAAGCTGGTGAAGTCCCATCATGAAGAACTGAGCCTCTCCCAAAGAATGGAAGAGGTTTTTAGCAAGCACTCAGTCCGTAAGTCTTTTATTTCGCTAGCCACAGGAGATTTGGCATTTTATTTCACCATGGAACTCTCCCAGTGGGAGAGGTCCCTTCTTCGCACTGTGCGGCGTCTTTTATCCTTTTTTGAGACAGTAGTAAACCAGCATGTCCATGTGATGGTCTGGCTGAGAAAACTTTGATGCATTTAATGCTTTTCTGTAAATTGTATCGCTCTTTTCTCCAACACTGTCTAAAACATATCCTGAAGCCACTTGCTTTTAAGATATGTAGGCATGCCCTACTATCCCTTCAAACATTAGGTAGTCAGACGTCTGTTTGAGTGTTTGCTGCTTCCTCAAAATGTCTGTGCGAAATAGGAAATCGATGGAGGGGTGATGGCATAGAAGGTAGTTTTCTTGCTAAGTTAATGCACTTTACTGTAGCACTTTATCTTGCATTGAAGTTACATTTTTAATCATTCGTCTTTTAAAGTTTTATGATGTGTTTTTGTATAATTGTGAATAATTTTTTATCCAAAAATCGAATAAAGATATTTTGAAGTGCCTAGAGCCAGTCTTTAAAACCAGCTATTCTGACCTATGAAAGGACAGCAGGATAACCACTTATTTTCTATTATTTGTTCTTTTTTTATTATAATAAATGTGTGGTAAAAGTATCTAAACCCAGGGTTTCGTTTAATTTGTTGGATTGAAAGTCACCAAATAATATTCTCTTCACTGAAGGTGATAGCCAACATGCGCTTTCTGACTGCATCATCCTTTGAAAAAGAGGACTTCTCGAAACGCGTCAGGACTGCAGTCACATGCTTTTAACTTGCTGGCAAGTGTTGCTGTTTGACCGATAATAAAGGCTGTTTGGGGAAGCTATCTTTTGTCTGAGTGCGACTTACCTGTTGGTCACTCCCCACTCCCCACTGAGCGCGATGTATTTAGCGGCCGTCCTGCCGCTGAGTCTGCACCACTCCAGAAGCTGGGGGCCACGGAGCTCGTATACGAGGGGCTCTGAATGTGGGGCAAAGGATTTGGATTTTACCAGCCATACTTTCCAGGGGCTCATGTGAGAGCCTTATAGTTGCATTTATTTTGAAAGCGCATCCATTTTAGGGAAAAGAAAGGACTTCACCTCCCATAAAGCAACGCATTGACTCATCCAGAGTAGCCAATCAGTGGCATGTGATATCGTTTTAAAAGTGAAGGTGATAGCCAACATGCGCTTTCTGACTGCATCATCCTTTGAAAAAGAGGACTTCTCGAAACGCGTCAGGACTGCAGTCACATGCTTTTAACTTGCTGGCAAGTGTTGCTGTTTGACCGATAATAAAGGCTGTTTGGGGAAGCTATCTTTTGTCTGAGTGCGACTTACCTGTTGGTCACTCCCCACTCCCCACTGAGCGCGATGTATTTAGCGGCCGTCCTGCCGCTGAGTCTGCACCACTCCAGAAGCTGGGGGCCACGGAGCTCGTATACGAGGGGCTCTGAATGTGGGGCAAAGGATTTGGATTTTACCAGCCATACTTTCCAGGGGCTCATGTGAGAGCCTTATAGTTGCATTTATTTTGAAAGCGCATCCATTTTAGGGAAAAGAAAGGACTTCACCTCCCATAAAGCAACGCATTGACTCATCCAGAGTAGCCAATCAGTGGCATGTGATATCGTTTTAAAAGTGAAGGTGATAGCCAACATGCGCTTTCTGACTGCATCATCCTTTGAAAAAGAGGACTTCTCGAAACGCGTCAGGACTGCAGTCACATGCTTTTAACTTGCTGGCAAGTGTTGCTGTTTGACCGATAATAAAGGCTGTTTGGGGAAGCTATCTTTTGTCTGAGTGCGACTTACCTGTTGGTCACTCCCCACTCCCCACTGAGCGCGATGTATTTAGCGGCCGTCCTGCCGCTGAGTCTGCACCACTCCAGAAGCTGGGGGCCACGGAGCTCGTATACGAGGGGCTCTGAATGTGGGGCAAAGGATTTGGATTTTACCAGCCATACTTTCCAGGGGCTCATGTGAGAGCCTTATAGTTGCATTTATTTTGAAAGCGCATCCATTTTAGGGAAAAGAAAGGACTTCACCTCCCATAAAGCAACGCATTGACTCATCCAGAGTAGCCAATCAGTGGCATGTGATATCGTTTTAAAAGTGAAGGTGATAGCCAACATGCGCTTTCTGACTGCATCATCCTTTGAAAAAGAGGACTTCTCGAAACGCGTCAGGACTGCAGTCACATGCTTTTAACTTGCTGGCAAGTGTTGCTGTTTGACCGATAATAAAGGCTGTTTGGGAAGCTATCTTTTGTCTGAGTGCGACTTACCTGTTGGTCACTCCCCACTCCCCACTGAGCGCGATGTATTTAGCGGCCGTCCTGCCGCTGAGTCTGCACCACTCCAGAAGCTGGGGGCCACGGAGCTCGTATACGAGGGGCTCTGAATGTGGGGCAAAGGATTTGGATTTTACCAGCCATACTTTCCAGGGGCTCATGTGAGAGCCTTATAGTTGCATTTATTTTGAAAGCGCATCCATTTTAGGGAAAAGAAAGGACTTCACCTCCCATAAAGCAACGCATTGACTCATCCAGAGTAGCCAATCAGTGGCATGTGATATCGTTTTAAAAGTGAAGGTGATAGCCAACATGCGCTTTCTGACTGCATCATCCTTTGAAAAAGAGGACTTCTCGAAACGCGTCAGGACTGCAGTCACATGCTTTTAACTTGCTGGCAAGTGTTGCTGTTTGACCGATAATAAAGGCTGTTTGGGGAAGCTATCTTTTGTCTGAGTGCGACTTACCTGTTGGTCACTCCCCACTCCCCACTGAGCGCGATGTATTTAGCGGCCGTCCTGCCGCTGAGTCTGCACCACTTCAGAAGCTGGGGGCCACGGAGCTCGTATACGAGGGGCTCTGAATGTGGGGCAAAGGATTTGGATTTTACCAGCCATACTTTCCAGGGGCTCATGTGAGAGCCTTATAGTTGCATTTATTTTGAAAGCGCATCCATTTTAGGGAAAAGAAAGGACTTCACCTCCCATAAAGCAACGCATTGACTCATCCAGAGTAGCCAATCAGTGGCATGTGATATCGTTTTAAAAGTGAAGGTGATAGCCAACATGCGCTTTCTGACTGCATCATCCTTTGAAAAAGAGGACTTCTCGAAACGCGTCAGGACTGCAGTCACATGCTTTTAACTTGCTGGCAAGTGTTGCTGTTTGACCGATAATAAAGGCTGTTTGGGGAAGCTATCTTTTGTCTGAGTGCGACTTACCTGTTGGTCACTCCCCACTGAGCGCGATGTATTTAGCGGCCGTCCTGCCGCTGAGTCTGCACCACTCCAGAAGCTGGGGGCCACGGAGCTCGTATACGAGGGGCTCTGAATGTGGGGCAAAGGATTTGGATTTTACCAGCCATACTTTCCAGGGGCTCATGTGAGAGCCTTATAGTTGCATTTATTTTGAAAGCGCATCCATTTTAGGGAAAAGAAAGGACTTCACCTCCCATAAAGCAACGCATTGACTCATCCAGAGTAGCCAATCAGTGGCATGTGATATCGTTTTAAAAGTGAAGGTGATAGCCAACATGCGCTTTCTGACTGCATCATCCTTTGAAAAAGAGGACTTCTCGAAACGCGTCAGGACTGCAGTCTCATGCTTTTAACTTGCTGGCAAGTGTTGCTGTTTGACCAATAATAAAGGCTGTTTGGGGAAGCGACCCCTTTGTCTGAGTGCGACTTACCTGTTGGTCACTCCCCACTGAGCGCGATATATATATATATATATATATATATATATATATATACATATAATATATATATATGTTATGAGTAGGCAGTGGTCCTTGGGACCACTGCCTGCTTTAAAAAAATATTTGTTTTCCATTCTCAAATGGGAAGGAGTCCCAGTGGGACCACTTATTGGCGAATGGGCTACCATCTGCTTCAAGGAGTTCGCAAAATATGAATGTTTTGTAACTGTAATTCAGTCGCAAAACATTCATACAAAGCATTTGGATTTGGTATTTAGAAGGTATGCTCTAAAAGCGCCCCTTCTAAATATCGAATCACAAACACAAATTGCAATTTGGCAACGTGTCACTGAATCCTAATTTCTGATTTGCACATTTGTAAAAGCATTTTTCCAGTCGGAATAGCGCTATAGGGCCATTTCAAACCGCAAAAATGGTTTGTACATATGGGTGTTGGTCTTGAAGGAGTAAACAGGAATAACATTGGTGAGAGAAGCTACGTTTCTGTGTTTTGCAAATTCCAGGTAAAAGTCAAGAAAAAAATGTAGGTGATAAGTCAGAACTACTTTAAAGATGGACTGTTAGCCTTGCCATACTGTGATGAGTTACAGAGAACAAAAAAGACACATGCAGGCAGAAATGTACTGTCAGGGAAGGGCTCGAAATGTGCAATGTATAACTTATAGAGAGAGTTAGAAGTATATAAAAAAAATACACAAGAAATGCATGGGGAAATCACAGAGTCGGAAACAACAAAGTAACGTTTTGAAAGAAACTTTTGTAGAAAAGTAAATATAATGTATTTGATTTACAAATTCAGATGCTAGAGAACAGCATGTTGAAACATCCCTGTTTTTTTCTGAGACAATGTGGGATGAAGAAAACAGATTCCTGTGTTTTTTAAAGCAATGTCGTGCATCTATTGTTCAAGTTTCAGGGATAGTTATCTGAACCGCCACAGTCTGCGGAATGTGAAATTAAAGGTTCTGAGAAAACGCAGAAGTTAACATATGCAAATAAATTAGATGTAATGTGTTTATTGAATTACATAGAACACATTTGCAAAGTGTTACTGTTGCAATGCAACAGCCAACAAGATTAACCTTTAATTAACAAACAAGTGCAGGCTGTTTATAGAGAGGAATGTACTGCACTTTTGACTGTGACACCACAATCAGAGTACACTGCAGAGTTGCAGATTAGAATGAGCCCCGATGGGCAAATAACATGGGAGAAAACCAGGAATTCCATACAGAAATGGGTTGCACGAGATCACACAGGAGGGGACTGGTTGGTTTTTTGAATTCAAACAAACACAGGAAAGTTTCTGAAGAAAGAAAGTGAGCTGCTGTTGTATACATGTTTTTACAATTGCAGCTGGAGACAGAAAGAGGAAGCGATATGACTCATATAGTTTTCTGGAGTAGTGGGATCCCTTGAAGAGTGGACCTTTTTTTGCTACTAGGGCATAAGGCTGATCCCCTTCCACTGCTTTACCCTCCCTCTGCTGCCCCCTCCGTAGCCTGAGTGTCTGAATCAATGTGTCTTATTGCATCATCATTGAATGGCTCAGCCCCCAAAGACTAGAGCTATAAGAGAAAATAGTTTTTGCCATCTAACTGTCCAGGCATCCTTCAACAGTTGAATCTTGTTCACATTAAACAGGTAACTTTTCATCAATGTTTAGGTTGTGTCACCTTCCAAAAGCTTATGGCCTTTTTTAATCAAAAAACATAAGAATGCAGTAGCTCCTGGATTGCTGGTTTTCTTGTTATGAAGATTAGAACAGGTAGATTGGACTTAATTGTGAACACGAGTAAAGCAAACGTGCTTCCTGAGCACCCACTGTGGTTTGCCTAAAAAGATGCCTGATGCAAAGCTTTTTCATACATATAATTCATTATCCAAATAACAGCAAATTAAGCTTAAAAATAGAGTAGAAAAAAATATGAACTCAAGTTATGATCAGCAATATCAGAAAATAACTGATCAACCCATTATTGATTAAATCTCAGCTTGTTCCACCCTATCCCCCGTCACATGGGTTCTATTATCATATTGTTCTCCGTGAATTTCATTCAGAACTTTGCATTATCTCCTTCTAGCTCACTAGTGGTCATACTTCATGCATTGCTTTTGGTCCCATACACAAAACTCAAAAAGAAATTGAATGAACAACCATAATCAGCAAAATCGCAAGCAATAACATGGTGTTTTTACTAAACACCCTCAAGTGGGTTTGCCTTAACAGGTTATCTCATGCCTCCATGTTTCACTGTTATATTCCAACTACACCTTACATTTGTCAACACAAACCCATCCTTGTCTCTTACATTTTTAATACAGAAGTTGGCTCCCAAGATATATTTCACAAATGTACATGAAGTTCCTAATCTTGGTTATGCCCGGGTGGAGTTTCTATTCAGTATTTAAGTATATACTTTAATTCCAATTGTCTAAGTAGATGGATCATGTCTCCCACCCTGATTGATTCTTCCTGAAGATCAATACCCCAGAATTTCAAGAATGTCATGTCCATAGCATGTGTTATTTTGTAATGTCTTGCTACAGGAGAGTTTGCATCTTTGTTCTTAATTGCCCGTAGATGTTTCAATATTAGTTTTTGCAACTGACAAGTCGTACTTCCTATATATATATATATATATAGTAAATCACATGGACATTTCAAAAATATGAAACCACAAAAAAAAACACAAACGTGCTTGTACAAGTGATCCTCTTCCTGATTAGATATGCTTTTTCTTTGGTTGTACATTCCTTAAGTGAAAACTATTACTTTCTTCAGAGTTGAAGATTTATCTGGACTTAATGCCGGTTTCCGATAAATAAAGGATTTGTGAATCATCTTGCTGTCGTGGGCGTCCTTGCTTCAGGGCGTTTTTTTGTTGGATGTATTCACGGCAGTCCGGCCGCGGAGGACGCAACACCGTTGGACTGTATTACGGGGCCCTGGAGGTTTGAATCTCACTAACCTCCGTCAAGGGCACAGCGAGAATAGGAGAACAAACTGGAAATTAAGATTTGGAGACCTACGAGGGTTGAAGTTATCAATTTTAATTTTGACTTTGGAATGTACACTGAACCCAATGGGGAATAATTGAAGGCTCGAATAAAGAACTACAGGTACCAGCATGCTGTTAACGTCACTAACCTGAGAGGCCCACTGGGGCTGTTATAATGAATTGCATGCAGTTAATGGCGCCAACAAGCGTGTCAGTGTTCCAAAGATATCCTATGAATAAAGAGCCACAAGAGCTCCGAAACGCGTTAGGATTTGAAGATTTATCTGGACTTAATGCCGGTTTCCGATAAATAAAGGATTTGTGAATCATCTTGCTGTCGTGGGCGTCCTTGCTTCAGGGCGTTTTTTTGTTGGATATATATTTATATATACACTGAAAAAAATAAAGGTTAAAGTAATGTTATAGTTAGGTTTGAAAAATAGATCTGTTTTTGTTAAAAAGCAAAAAAAACTAGAAATTCACTGAAAAAACTAAAGGTTAAAGTAGCGTTATAGTTAGGTGAATATGTCAGTGATAACATTACTAAACACTGAACTTGAAAAACACACAGAAATTCACCACTTACAGTTATCAGACCAAACTATAACTTGTGTCCCTGTCACACACTGCTTATGACCTCATATATTACATCTCTCATGACATGTTCTAAATCTATGGCATCATTTATGACATCCCAGAATTACATCTCTCATGACATCATCCGAGTGTGCTAGTTTATTTTATAGTTTACCGAGTAGCGGGTAACCATGTTACTTCTCTATCTAGTTTTGTACAGCCTGTGTCCAGCTAATAGGTGTAAGTGTTTACAAAACATGTGTTCCTAATACATCATATGTGTAGTGGTATTGAACACGTTATAGTTCTTTGTATTGAAGAGTAAGTCTGTGTGCCGGTGCCTGTTGACAACTTGTGTTCAGCATGTTCCACACAAGTTTTTTGGTTCTGCAGAAAAAGTTTCCAACAGGCAAAGGTTCTATGTAGATATTAAGTATTGTAAGCAGCCTTCAGTTATTAGACAGAATTGTCTCAGCATGACAATTTCGACATAACATACTAACCTATGTACATGTGCTTGTTTCACTTCAGAAGATGGTCTATTTGTAATGATTTCGCCACAGTATGAAGGCTGCAGGTAGTATAATCTTTAGAACGTTCAGACCTTCGATATTTTAAGCAAACAGTTTTCTTTTTTACAAGTGTTGCATAGAGTGTACTCTGTTACTTTTTAATACTCAGCAGCATTTTTCACAACATAGTTTCACTGTCTGAAAACAGTGTGGTACACAATAAACTCTCTCCATAGGGTAAACACTGTTTACATTACCCACTTTTCTACTCATATCAAATGAATTTCTCATTGTAGGTTTGGTGACTGTATAGTGGGGCATACATTTTGGAACAGACGTTGAGTATCTTGAGGAACCTGACTTTCTCTGAACAGTTGTATACAGGCGGAACACTGTGTGCAGTGAGGGATTCCCATAAATCTGTGGTTGATTGTTAATATGAAGGAGGCTACCCATGAAGTGTATGGTACAGGGTCAATGTTGCACATAACATATGCTTGCTACACCTAAGGGCGTTGTATCTGTGATGGTATTAATGATACTTCATATTATTCTGAGCTATTTTGTATTTACTTTCAGGTCTCTAATGCCATATTAGTTTATAGAGTAGTGTGTAGAAGGGCCAGGAAGGGCCTTGCTTGGCAGTTCGGGCTGGACTGTTCCCATGAGGAGCAGGGTCAAGACTGATTTGCATATGGCTTGGTCTAAACTGGGGTGGCATGGCGAGCAAAAGAATGATGGATTTAACCCAGGTCTCTTGGCTAAAGGTAAATGTTTGATTTGTTCCGCATTTGGTGTGTCTTTTGCTTATTCTATGAAAGACATTCCTGAACTTATGTCCGAAATTCCAAACTCTGATAAGATTTAATATACAAGTCCTGGCAACTGACCACTTGTCAGGAAAGGTGTTTTGCCCAGATTATCGCATAATATTCTACCAGAAACAATCTTGACTACTGCCATCACGCCAAGAAGATGCTACATCTCACCCGATGCAGATAAGAGCCGAATCTCGGAGGAAGGCTGCTACTACACATGTGTTTCCCTATTAGAGGAGATGCGGTCTCCAAGACTCCTCTGGTAACAAAAGCATTTGCTATCAACAAGCTATGCAGTATGATGCTCACAATGTAGCGCATAGAATTAGGAGGTTTAGGGTGTTGGTTTTTAGATGAAATTTTTACTATGTTAGAATTGTTCATTTTTGTCTCATTATTCATAAAGTTCCTTGTTGTTGTTCCTTCTCTGGATGTCTTTTTAGGTCTGCGTGTCAGACTATATTACTGAAATGGATGATGAAGATATTTGAGAATTAGGGAAAATGTGTCCTCATTTCAGCTTTCTGAAGCACTAACCATAATTTTGACAGCAAAATGATCCCCCTCTTTTTGTTAAAATCTAAAACAAATGCTCTAAGTTTTAGATCTTTGATTCCATCAGGTGTGCCATACTTTTGTCATAAAGAGAAAATGTTTGTGCTCTAGTTGTTCAAGAGAACATTGAGAGGCTGCAATAGAACATGGGGGACTAAACTGGCAGGCTGCTGCTGTTGGGAGTGCATGTTTTACTCAGAAAATCACTTTATTTTCTTATGGCTGAGGAAGACAGTGTGAACTTTGCGAAAATATGTACTCAATTTAGCTTCTGCAGCACCATCCATGATCTCAATCAGAAAATCACAAGAGAAACAGTTTATTCCTTGAACATGTATATAAAATCCCAGCAAATGGTCATCGTGTTTCGCAGGATAAAATTCACTGAGTACTGACTAGAATTAACAAAATGAGTATAAAACCACCAAAAAATGATTTATATTGCAATATATAGTGCCCATGTGTGTCCCTTTGTGTTTCCTTCAAAAGCAGACACTACTTTTCAATGGGGGTTAATGCCCCCCCACCCCGTTTTGTAAAGGCTGCCTAAGCATGTTGTCCATGTCGCAGCCAGCCCAAGGGCGCCACCCACATGGCCCTGGGAAACACGGTGTGCTCAGCCTGTCCAGGTATATATTTTTTATTAATTTTCGGGACGCCGAAACCATGTCCGCTAAAGTGCTGTAACGGCAGCCACAACGCATTGTTCATATTGAGACTAGCAAATCTGTATTGCCTAGTCCCCTTTAAGTTAGCCAATCAGACCATATCTAGACATAAACATTCCAGACATACCTAACATTTTAACCCCTTCAAGTTAAATGCAAATAGCTCTTTGAATGCAAATTTCTCAAAAACAGCTGGCCAGAATTTACCCCAAATCACTTAGGGGCAGACGTACAACACATTTTACCAGTAAAGTGCATTTTCCTATACACCGACCCTATTTTGCGAGTCAGTATCCTATTACAGACTCGCAAAATAGGGTTTGCGTGTGGCTATTAAGAAGGGGAGTGTGAAGGACGTCCCTTCCTAATAGCGTGTTGCACTGGTATGTATGAATGTTTTGCGACCGGGTATGCGGTTACAAAACATTTTTAGATTACCAACAATTTCAAATTGGTGGTAAGCTATTCACAAACCGGAGTGGTCCCCACGGGACCCTTAACGTTTGTGAATGGGGGCGCCTATATATTTTCAGAGCAGGCAGTGGCCCCACGGACCACTGCAAAAAAAAAATTAAAAGAAACCTTAGCATTTTTATTTCATGTAATGCATCCTGTTTTCTTTACGGAAAACAGGCTGCATTTCTAAAAAAAAAAAAAAAAAACATGCTTTATTTAAAAAGCAGTCACAGATATGTTGGTCTGCTGACCTCAAGATGCTACCATTGATGCGAGTGCTAGCCATTCCCAAAGGGTCGCAAAGAGCGACCTGCCTCATGAATATTAATGAGGCAGATCCTTGGCGACCCTTTTGGGAATCGCAAACAGTGTCTGAGACACTGTTGTACATGAGGTTTTGGAGTCTAGTTTTCTGTAAATCAGCTTTTTATTGGCTATTAGTAGGTGTCCATAGTGATTATTGATTTTCTATAATTAAAGCAAGACCATGATCCTAAATACCTGCCTGTTCCTGAGGAGTTATAATACTTACATATTCTCCAATGACTGAGACAAAATATTTTATGGTGTCTGGTTGTATAATAGTATTCCCAGATAATTAGGCCCTAATGGTGTGCTCGGCAGGCCATGGACCGCCAGACTCGCAGTCTCCCGACCTCCCAATTAGGAGTCGGACGGTAGGACCTCCACAGCCCTGCCACAGCCGCCAGGGAATCGCCGTTCCCTGGTGGTGTTGTGGCGGTTAGGAAGCCGCAATATGCTTGGCAGGACTGCCGCGGTTCCGCCAAGCATATTACGAGTTCCACTTTGCCGGCAGTGTCATGGAGGTTCCTTCTCTATTAGCACCGCGGGGGAGAGGAAGCAATGGGGGGCTGCAGGGCCCCCGGTGCCTCTTCCGCATGGGGATGCACAGAGGGGGGCGCATGTGCCTCAGTTCTTCCACGGCATGGACCTTTTAGTCTATGCCGTGCAGGATCTGTTTTTGGAGTTCTCACTGCAGTGCCCATTTTTAGAGGCACCATCATGGGAACGCCAAAAACCAGCCCGCCAGACGGGAGGAAACTTCTAATCTGGTGGGCGGTCTGACCGCGGCTTTGACGGTGCAGCGGACCCAGCACCACACCGCCTAAGCCGTAATCAGGCCTTAGGTGTGACTTTTAAACAGCTGTCCAATTACACAGACCACGGGCCCACATCCCACCAGGGGAGGAAACTAAGGAAGAATACCCTCTAGAAAGACGATTGCTGGACAGACACGACCACCATGGCCATCTCCCCAAAATACGGCACACTCATGACAAATACACAGGGAGAACTGAGCAAACTTCAAGCACGCTGGCAGGCAGGTGTAGGAGATCTAGATGACAACGACTGAAGAGAAGCCCTACAGTCCTCCCAGAGGTGGGGATACAGGCGCCTGATCAAAATTATAATATTGCACAGAATATACTACACTAAAACGCTATTGCACAAAAAAGGAAGGGCACCAGACGACAGGTTCTTACAAGGCTGTGCCCAACAGAGACCCTCCCTCCACACACACACTAGAGATGTTCTGGACAGGGGTGCAGCCTAGGCCCGAAGCTGCAGTGGGTACACCAATAAAGGAGCAGGTGACCATGCTGCTACTAGGAGTGTGGGGAGACTCAGGCAGGCCATCACACCAGAAGCACCTGGTAGACCTGGGATACCTACTGCTCAAAAGAACGAACATTCACCTATGCTGCTCTAATTTCCCTCTCACTCTGTTTGTGGACTACACGATTAATGCTTGAATAGTTCAGGAGAAAGAAGCTATGCCTACTCGTGTCACATGAAATAGGGCCAGTAGCATCTATCAATATAGGGCTGCACCCCAGCACCTCCCCCCCCTCTCATACCTACAAGCTGCTCTGGCGAGTATGTCCAACGAGGCTGACCCACTGCTGTACAACCAGCATAGTGGCTGGCGCTGACCGCGGTCGGGATACGGACGGGTGCTGACGGGCTTGCCTTAGGCATGCCTTTGGTGCACACGGCAATGATTTTATAATCCAAGAACAGAGCCTCCTCCAATTAGCCTGTGAAACACTAGCGCACGCCCGACAAAAGATGGCTTCTCTCCTAGTTCCAAAACGCCCTCCTACCAGCAGACAGTCCAACCTTCAGACCTCAGCACGAAGAAGCCCTTTAAAAAGGGAATCTAAAATTCCCCAAATGGCATGTCAGCCCAACTAAACACTTTAAAAATTCCCCTTTTTTCAGCATCAAAATTCCCACATTTACAATTTCAAAATTCCCAAGTTTTTTCAGTGCACATTTGGTAAATGTAAAATATTAGAACTCCCTTTATAAACATCAAGCTCCCCCTAGAGAAATTCAGTAAAAAGAAAGGCACAGACTCCACTGTCATACCCTAAAGCAGTGCTTAGTACTGCTAAAGTACCCAATGGGGGGGACCTCCTGGACAGTGGAACTAACCCTGTTTTGATTCCTAATTGGACCATTTTAAATCTCCCCCCAGCTGTGAGTTCCTATGTTGTCGTTTTGACTGGTGATCCCCCTTTACGGAAACATTGTGATGAGTAATATGGCGAGCTGCGCAACAAGGTACTGGACAGGTTAGCTCGATTTAGGTGCTTTCCCGTTGCACTCTCTGAAGAACTTTTGTTCACTCAAAGGATTGGCTGGATAGGCCCAGGCCCCATTACTTCTCAAGGGGATTGTGTTATACATTTTAGGTCCCCGTCCATGGCACGAGCCATACTGGGCAGGAATTCTAGTAGCTCTAGCCCTGCAAGCTCCATAGTCCTTGTTCCTCTTGGGCTCTTTTATAAACCACATTTGGTACGTACACCCTCTTTAACCCCCATCCCCTTCAGAAATACCACTTTTTTGCAATGAGTGGTGGGAGGGGCTGAAGATTCCTTGGGGATAAGACTAGCCCCTACACTGCCAAGTTTCTCAGTCATACCTTCTGTTCCTTTCAATCCTCGTTTTAATGTCCCTTTTGGGAATCGGTTCGATATTTTATCAGAAGTTGATTGACTGTTACAACCTCCTTTTAGAAGCTTGTCCTCTTCTGCATCTGGGGGGGCTGTTAATGAGGAGAAGAGGCCTGATGTAGAGAGGGCAAAGCCTAGCTGTTCTTTCTCATTGGTGAGTTGGAACGTGGCAGGGTTAAAAGACAAGGTCTTAAACCCAGATTGGCTGGATCTCATTGATAAATTTGATTTTGTTGTCATGCAGAAAACATGGGCTACCACTCCGATTGCATGTAGGGAGCTTTCCTGTTACTCTTGCCCTGCTATACTCTCTCCACAAGGGAGAGCTAGAGGCAAACTCTCAATATGGGTCTAACTAAATCTCAGTGGAGAAGTAAAAGTTATTGGTACAGGTAGTCCTGCTTACTAGGACTTACTTATTAAGGATAGCCACGGTTCATTTTATGTTTATTTGATACATTTCTACAATAACAATTTTATTACCTCTTTTTGCCCTTTATTTGTGGAGTTGTTTTGCTTTATCATGAGCTTGAAACCTATTGAGTCTGGCATCACATTTCAACCCCGATTTCTGTTATGCAGAGATTATAACGCTAAACTCAGGGGCTTGCCTGAAGCGTTGGGTTTCATGGTCTCAGTAGCTGAAGTAGCACCAATGGATACTCGAGGGAGGGAGCTGAGGAAATTTGCAGTCTCACAAACCGTCTTTCAGGGCAAAGGGTTGAGTATGCCCACCTATGGATGGCATGGGGGGCGAGCATGTGTTATTGACAAAATGTTTGCTCTGAGGTACTTCTTGCAGTGGTGCTCCAACAGCTTAATCGTAGAAACCCAATAGGGGACCACAATGCTGTCTCAATTGAAGGGGTTTTCCCCCTGGGTAGGGATAAAACGTCAAGTATGTGTGCTGTAATTAATCAGGACTCTAGAGATGGGCCCAGATTAGTTTGGCACTTAAGAGATCCGAGCTCTATGCTCTGTTTCCTCCTTAAAACTCATCTGCCAGTGTTTATGGGATGCTCAGCTGAGGATTCCGTGAAAGTTTTATTTACCTGCTACCAACTTTTATGCTTTTGTGTCGAGTCATTTGCTGAAACCACATCGTTCTGCCCCAGATCACCCAAGTTGGTTTGATGCAAATTGTTCAGCAGCTGGGGGAAGGCTTTGTTGGGGCGCCCAAGAGATGGTAGGGAAATGCAGGAGGCCAAGAAGGACTATAAGCGGTCTGTCATGGACAGGAAGAAATCACTGAACAAATTGGATTGGGAAAAGCTGGAGCTAGCAGCTGCCCAGAACAATAGTAAAGTAGTCTGGGGCATTCTTAACAGGATCAACTCCTAGCTAGTTATATTTCTGGCCCAGAGTGGAGGTGAGCATTTTACTTCTATTTATCAGCTGCCAACAGATAAGATGTGTAGTAAAAGGATACATGTGTATCTAGAAAAATCTCCCCCACTTAAGATTTCCCATCAGGAAGTGGCTGACGCCATTATCAAAAGCTCAAGCCGTAAAGCCCCGGTGTGGAAGTGAGCCTTTTCAGGGGCCCACCAGTGCAGGGGTTCGCCCTTCTTTGTCCTTTATTCCTCAGACCAACAAAATAGAGATTGGCACGGAAGCTGTAATATCAAAACAATAGTTTATTATCACTCATGAGTGGGACTAAATCGATACAGAACCCTCAGGCAATGTATGAGGCAGTACATGGAATACAGATACCAGGGTGCTTTTATACACCTTTTGTTGCAGTGTAAGCATGGAGACTCAAAAAGAGGCGGTACAAGTATACTCAAGAATAGCTATTCACATATATGGACATACAGAAATCACTTAGTCAACAGAGTAGGAGGGGAAACTAAACTGCTTACATCAGTTGGAATAGCCTGACAGTTACACTCTAAACAGGTGCAATCTAGCAGCTACAGGCCTTTCTGAGCATGTGCAGTGCTCTGGCTCAGTACTGAAGGAGTTAACTATAGTTGATGACTCAGGCAGAATAGCAAAGCAGGCGACAGTGAAGACGGAAAGAGCACATGGCGAGCACATGGCTAACTAAAATGGATGCTAAAACAAAATGGCTACAGCTCATGCTAACAGCGATTTCTGCTGATTTCCACAGACTACCCTTTTAGCATTAGCTGAAGACATCTCTTGATTTTGAAGGAACAAGGAAAACATCTTGCACATCAATTTTCATCATATCGCTAACTTCTTGGTCTAATACATATTGGGCGTTCACATTCTTGAAGTTGTGTTTGGTGGGTATACAAGCAGAAATACAAAGGGAACAAAGCATCGGGCCACATTGTATGCATAAGCAGCATGACAGTAGGATCGCAAATAGTATCCATAGAATTGTCAACAGTTTCCAGCCCCAGGTAACAAACAATGTCCATAACCAGCCAGTTAAAGTCCATGTTCCTGAATCGGGATGAATTTCAGCAGCTATCTTATGTAATTTAGAGATTGCATCAAAAACTGAAAGGGGCGTGATCAGGGATATAGACACAGCAACTGCTCCCGATGATGCGACATGCACCACCACGATCAGCCAACACGACATCGAGGACCATTCTGTTTTGGATCGCCACAATCCTCGCAATTTGCAATTCTTCTGTGATGTTTCCAAGTGCCATAGCAGTTTGGTTGGTTACAGCCTCTACAACACGTGTCAAGCGTCTGATTTTCCGGCTGTTTAAGGCAGCACCAACAAAGAAGAACAACCCCAAATTAAAGTCAAGATATTGCTGCAGTGCAGTGTCAGTCTGATCTACCTCATCATGATTTATTGTCCTCTTAAATCTGTTTTTGGAAACGTCATTAAACAGTTTATAGTCTTTATGGTAGGATACAGGTGCCAAAAACACAGGTGGTAGCAAAAAGGACACATAGCAAGTTCCTGACCAACCAATGGGTAAATGGTAGTATCCTTTATTCCCACAGATAAAGTATGTATTGTGCGATGACGTAAAACTGCTGTTATTTACTTCAGTAATATTCAACACCAGAGTACAGTCACTTTTCCCCACGGGAATACTACCAACATTGTTCACACACAGGTCTGCTCGAGCTCTAGTAACAGCTATAACAAAAGGTCCATTACCCTTGGCAGTTCGAGTGTTTGGGAAAACATAATGTGTGGAGGAATTTCCTCAGCGATACTCCTCCATTTCCCATACAGTTCCTTTGGCCTGTGGATCTCCTTCCTCATCAGGGTAACAGACTCTGTTTAGCTGAAAGTTCAGTCTTCCTACACCATAGTCAGTGATGTTAGCAACATGAGTAGCCCATAGCAGCGCAAACCAGGCTCTGCAGGAGCTGTTGTGTGAAAATGGCAGAGGAATAAAAGGCGTTCCTCCCTTCTTCTGATGAGCTGGCATCATTCCACACACCCAACAGTTGGTAATGTTCATAGCATTATGTGTGTGATGCAACATTTGAATGAACGTGTTGTTGAGATAAGACTGTCTATGCTTCTGCTCATGATAAGGGAGGGTGAAGTAGTGGTGCTCAATGGGGACAGGAGTAGTAGCAGTCAGCAGATTTCGAGCAGGAGCAACTCCCTCTATGACCCATGTTATCTTAGCAATGATGATAACAATGGAAGTAAGCCCAATGATAAACACAATTTTTCGATCACAAACTTTTGCAGCAGTCGATGTCTTCTCCATAGGCATATTTATCTCGACGTTGAACAACAAAGCAGATGGAACCCTAAAGTCCTGGGCAGCCGTTGGTTTCTTCACTGAGTTTGAGACGAGTATCCCTACCGGAGTCCCCCCCCTTTGTAGCTCAGGCTTCACTAACCCAGGACGGTGGCTCAACCAGTCTCTTTCGGCAACAAACTTTCTATTTTCCGGGGTCACAGCTGATATCGAGATGCACCAGTGTGGTAAGTCAAAACGAATCATCAGACAGTTGCAGAGTCTTTTCGTAACGTATTTGACTTCTTTATTAGCAGACAACTTCAGCCACGGCAGGGAGCGGCGCGACCCTCAGGATCCCGATCAGAACTGACAACAGTTGATCGAATCCTCAAGGACGCACACTCCATGCACGCAGCCACCAGAACATAAAGAAAATGACATTCGAAATAACAATAAATACAAACCCACTACATCACCTCCCCCCTAACACAAAAAATGACAATCAGTATGTAATAAAATCCTTAAACCTGTAAGGAAGTTTTTTTTCGCGACATCCCCGAACAGTTTTATCCACATTACCATTCAACACTCCACTACCAGGATCCCTATTAGACAAACTCGCATTCACACTCCTGGAAACGCTCAAATCCTGATCCTGTAACCAATAAGTCCACTCCAAACCATGTGAACCCCTACTTGTTTTCTTATCTCTAATTAATTCTGCCTGATCCTTCCTCAACTTAACTACCTGCCTTTTGTTCCACCAACCCTTGCCTTCCAGAAATACAGCTCCTTTGCTAACTTTACAAACAAGCACCGGATCAGAAAAAAGGGACTCCCCCTTTCTAACCATAAAAGGTTTTTTAAATAACACCCAGTCCCCTTCATAAATCTCCAAATCATTAAGGGAACCTCTCCTGTCAAACCTCTTCTTCATCACCGACTGCTTTTCTTTGACTACTTTAGACAAACCGTCCAGCTCAGTATTCGCAGACAACTTATTGTCCAGCCATGACGGTAATAAAACAGAATTCACTTTTCTACCCCTAAGCAAATCAAAAGGAGTAACTCCAGTAGTACAGTGTGGGGAGGTATTGTAATTCCACACTTTTTCTTCCAAAAATTTTCCAACATCAAGACCAGCCGCAATAGCCGTTTGAATACCTTCCTTAAGAACTTTATTCCCTCGCTCCACCAGCCCGTTCGAAGCAGGGGAATACCTTGCCACTTGACATCATGAGATTCTAAAAACCTACACATTTTGTCCGAAACAAAGTGAGTACCATTATCTGTGACTAAGGATTTAGGTGCTCCTTCCAACAAAAACAGTTTTTTTAAGAAAACAATAGTATTATCAGTATTGGGTGAATCCACAAATTTATAATACATCCACTTTGAATGGTAATCAACTGCCAAAATCAAATATCTAAACTCCTGTGCTAAGATGATATAAGGCCCCGAAAAATCAAGGCCAACTTTATCCCAAGGCTTCTCCGGAAACTCGGTGGGATGCAAAGGCAACTTAGAGAGTTTCCAGTGTTTGTCCGAAAGTAAACACTCCTCACAACCATCCACTAGACTTCTAACCTGTGCTTCCAACGCGGGCCACCAGTAATGCTGCTTTATTTTCATGCAAGTTTTGGTCACACCCAAATGACCCTCATGTCCGATTCTGATAATAGCCTTTCTCAGACTAATAGGAGGTACGAATTTATCTCCTCTTAGAACAAAACCATCCTTAACTGAGAGTTCGTCAGCAACTAATGCGAAATTCCTTAAATCTCCAGTTAAATTTCTTATTTCAGGCCAATTACCACTAGAAAATTCCATCACCTTGGAAAGAACCATATCATCCAAACAAGCTTTCCTCCACTCTGTTTCAGAAATAACTAAACCACAATTTTCAACAGCATCCAGAACAGCTACACATTCTACTTCATCCTCATCAAAGTTTTCTTCATCATCTTTCTCCATTAACATTCTTGACAGACAGTCGGCACGAAAATTCTTTCCCCCTTGAATGTGTTTTATATCAAAGTTGTATTCCTGTAACTTTGACACCAAACGAGTTAACCTAGCTGACATGGTATTATTACTGGACACCTTGTTGAATATGAATGAAAGTGGCTTGTGATCCGTGATCAATTCAAATTTCCGACCCCAAATATACATTTTGAATTTTTGGGCCGCCCAAACACAGGCTAAAGTCTCCCGCTCTATGGTACTATAATTTTTTTCAAAGGATTTGAGAGCCCTTGAAGCAAACGCTACCGTTTGTTCTTTGCCATTCACTCTCTGGCTGAGAACAGCCCCATGTCCATTCATACTTGCATCCACCGTGATTATAGGACAATCGTCTCGAAAAGCATGCAACGCTTGTGCTGATATAATCAATTCTTTTACTTTCACAAACACACCATCCAGTTCCTGAGACCATATAAATTTCCGACCCTTCTTGAGCAAAATACGTAGAGGCTCCACAACTCGGGCATAGTTACCTACAAATCTAGCGTAATACTCCACAAGCCCTAAAAAGGAGCGCAGAGCATCCTTATCGCCAGGTGGTTTAGCTTCCTTTAGAGCCCTGATGACAGAAAATGTAGGTTTGATACCTTTATCAGATATCGTATGACCTAGATCAGTGGTTCCCAAACTTTTGACTCCTGAGGACCCCCATTGAGTCACCACTGGAAGCCGGGGACCCCCAAGCAATTTGTATGATTTAAATTTCAAACATTAAAACAGTAATTCAGAAAAAATAAACACACGTGCACACAAAACAAATACTCGAATTACTACGGATTTTAGGGGCATATTTAGAAGCCCCTATCGCCATGGGAACGTCACTTTTTGCAACGTTCCCGTGGCGATAGAGCTTCGCTTTATTACAAGGCAGCGTTAAGCCACTTAACATGGCTTAACGCTGCCTTGTAAATAAGGCCCCCTGTCACACAATGCCTAGCGTGAAAGGGGTGGGCAGTGGGTGTTGCGGTGGGCGTTCCACCGCAACACCCATTGATTTTGACACTGCCCCCTATTTACAAGGGCAGCGTAAATAGGAGGTAGCGCCAAAATTAAGCCAGGGAAAACCAGGTCTTAACTTGGCAAAACGAGGAGAAATCCTTTATTTCTCCTCGTTTTTGCTTTTTCAATGTGTGCTGCTTTGTGCAGCACACATGGAAAAAGCAAAACGCCTTGGATTGTTTATGTTCAGGAAGGTGACCCTTCCTGCACATAAACAATCTTTTAAAAAAATGCCATTTTGTAACTTCCATGTGTGCTGCATTAAGCAGCACACATAGAAGTGACAAAACGGAATTTCAAGATTGAAGGGGGACCTTCCTGCACATAAACAATCTTCCACTGCATCTACACACCCTTGCACTATGGTGCAAGGGTGCCCATTGGCGCTACACTGCTAAGTGTAGCGCCAGCACAGGGAAACGCAGGGCTGCACCATATTCTTGTAAATATGGTGCAGCCCTGTGTTTCCGAAGTGGCGGAGCGTGTTGTTAAGCCAAGGAGGCCAACGACACGCTCCGCCACTTCTGTTGTAAATATCCCCCTTAGTATTTTATATTCAAAGAATTTGCAAAAAACAAAACATTTTAATGGGAAAGTTGGTGCTGCATCTCCGTGACTAACTTTTAAATGGTTGGTTTTATTTCGCAGTACGAGACTCCTGCTCCTGCTAGGGCCAGACTGTAAACCCAAAGCAGCCCTGGCAAATGTTTTCAGACCAGTCACCATACGGTGCACACCAAGTGCAGTGTGTGAGTCTGACCACTACAAAGGGGCTTTGGGAGGCTCTCCCCAAGAAATTTAGGAAACATTGGTGCAGTTTAAAACACATTTATCATTATATATTAAATTGTATTGGCTTTTAACGAATAGTAAATGTAGACCTTACTATGCACCAGGATACGACAATCTTTGTTGGGGTTCTTCAATGATTCCCTTTATTATCACCCTTCAACAGTGCCTCTCATCTCTCCATAGCCTCTCTGTCACATGTATTTCATTTGTTTTATAGGATCTCTCATACCATTGTAGGATGTCAGAGCACTTTACATCACACACATATAGCGACAATGAATCATACGTGTAAATCAGTGTATAGAAAATGTTACATAAGGCAAAGGGTACTACAATGTGTAGGATTCACATGTCATTCATACTGGTAGGCATTTTTAAAGAGTGCTTGATCCGGAGAAGCGCAAACTTGGGATTTAGAACATCAGCCAGTGGTTAGCATTGACTTTAAAAAATAAAAATGTATTTCCGCCCAAATAAACCTTTTTAGCAGCATCAGGATAATGAAAGACTGGGAAAAAACATAAGTTACTAGCTTGTACCATGCAGTTTTCAAGCACCTCTTTGATGACAGTTTATAGGTCACTGTGCTAGATTACGATTGTCACTTATGAACTGCAGAGTAACAAAAAAATCTCTGTGACAAAAGCAGTAACCCACTGACCAATGCACATAAAACACTGTTTTTTAAAATGCATGGTACACGTTCTTTGCAGTAGGCATATTAACCCTCTGTGCTACGTTAGATTACTCAAAGCTGCAACTGGACAAAACTCTCATCTCTCCAGCAGGTGCATTAATCACTGGCGTTATTTTGACACTTTTATTGTTGCTCGAAAACTGCTAATTAGACAAGGAACTTTGCAGTGCTTTTAAAACTGCCTCCTGGGGACCCCCTGGGAATGTGTCACGGACCCCTGGGGGTCCGCGGACCACAGTTTGGGAAACACTGACCTAGATAATCCAATTCTTTTGCTCCAAATTTGCACTTATCCGCTCTCACCGTCATGCCATGGACCCCAAGGGTAGATAAAACCTTCCTCAACAAATCATAATGTTCATTTACATTTTCTGAAAAAACGAGGATATCATCTAAATAGGCTTGAACACCCACCATGCCCTTAAACATTGTGTCCATTATTCTCTGAAAAATGCTAGCTGCTGATGCTAGCCCGAAGGGAAGTCTCAGGAACTTATATGCGCCAAAAGGTGTAACAAACGTCGTTAATTCCTGAGACCCCCTTTCTAGAGGGATTTGGTGGTAGGCGGACTTCAAGTCGATAAGGGAAAACCACTTAGCCCCCCCCAAATTTGCCAGAAGCTCGTGGATTTTTGGAAGGGGATGGCAATCAATCAAGATGTTTTTATTTAGACCCCTCAAGTCCGCGCAGAGCCTAATTTCCCCAGTCTTTTTGCGGGCCACGACTATCGGAGCCACCCGTTGCGAAGATTCTGTGGGTTGAATGATCTTTTGAGCACATAAATCATCTAGCATAGCTCTTAACTCTTCCCTTGCACTTAAAGGAACAGGTCTGACCTTGTGCATCACTGGCTGTGCATTAGGTATTAATCTAATTTTATGTTCAAAATTTTTTATACAGCCCACTTGATCTTTGAACACGTTCTTAAATTCATCCAGTAAGGGTTTAAAATTCACTTCAGATCCCTCCACACTATGTACTGAGATTTCTTTCACCTTAATAGGGTTGTCATCCCCGGGTACTAAATACAGACCCATTTTTGCTAGATCTTTCCAACCCACTATGTTTTTCCCCTGGTCTCTTCTGACCTTTACAAAGTTTCTGAAAATGGCCGATCCTTTTGCAATTGGAACATCGCTTACCCAAAGCCGGACAGCCAGAAAAGTTGCCAATGTGGTACTTCGAACCACACCTATAACAGTAAGTTTGACCTTTCTTTTGACCAGGAAGTGGTTTCTTAAACTTATCTTTCCCCCCCACAGTAAGTACACTTTCCTCCATAGCGTCCTCTTGATCGTAAATTAGATTAACTTTGCTCGAAGAACTTGATTGTAAAGCTTTAGTAGAAATTGTTGATCTCTCAATACTTAAAGCTAAGTCAATCACCTCCGAGAGAGGGATTTTTGCAACTTAAAATTCTTTCCTGTATTTTGTGTGAAGCACAATTGAATACAAATTGATCTCTTATGATGTCATCAGATAAAGGTCCAAATCCGCATGTTGTGGCCAAGACTCTTAGAGCAGAAATATATTCTTCAACTTTTTCTTCCTCACCCTGCTTGCGTTTATAAAATTTATGTCTTTCCAACATAATATTAGGAGACTCCGAAAATTGTTTTTAAGTCTCTCAATAGCTGCTAGATATACATTCCACTGTCTGTCACCTGACTGTCCAGTAGGTGGAGGATTAGGAGGTAAGCTTTGGAAAATGCGCTGTGCTGCTAAACCCAAACTACCAAAAAGGAGTGCAAATTTTCTTTGGGGTGAATATTCTGTAGCATCTATAGCGACGTGGTTTTCAAACATACCAAACCACTCTAACCAGGGTAAGCCAGGTTTACCTGGTTTTGCTAAAAATGGTGGAGGTTGAGTGAGTTGGGTGATTTGCTGTGCCGCAGCCATAGTTAAACCAAAAAAAAAAACTTGTTTTAAAATCGAGCGCAAGATCCTTTAGCTGAAATTCAGTAAAATAACAAACTGAATTATGCCCTCAAGAACAGACAGATTATTAGAGGAAATATACTGAAGGTTAACAACGCAATCCAATTGCAAGGTGTGCGTATCACCGTGATACGCCAGAAATATAACAAACAATGAGCTGATTTCCCCAAATACTCAATTATTTGGTGTGCGCATCACCGCGACGTGCAAACAATTGTTTGAAAACCGTATATCTTCTTTAAATAAGAACAGATATAAATGAGCTGACTTCTACCACTGCTCAATTGTTAGGTGTGCGCATCACCGTGACACGCAGACAGATGATGTTAGGTGTGCGCATCACCGTGACGCGCAGACAGATGATGGAAATGGCACAAAGAGCAATCCGCTGTACTGCCTCCGTAATGTATTAACAGCTGATCCACGCTGTCATAACATCCAAGGCCTTTCCCCAAACGAAGATGGCCGCCTAACGTTCACACGTAGCGTCAGGACGTTACTCGAAACGTCTGACGAAGAAATCAGCCTCCCAACATAAGAGTTCCAATCACTCGCTGGCCGTGAGCGTTGGCCTCAGCGTGAGCGAGCGCACGAGCCACAAACGGTTGCAGAAGTAACTGAGCTGGCAACGCTTAAATTAAAAATTGGATCCTACCGGACTTCCTCCGAAATATGCAGAACGATGCGCCACATCCACAGACAGAAGTACCATTCCGTCTGTAACCCAGAAGCACTAAAAAGCAGTGACGAGAGGATCTTGCTTTGGTGCGTGGGCTTCTTCTTGTGGCTGAAGTTGTTCTCCCAATCGTCGCCAAATGTGGTAAGTCAAAACAAATCATCAGACAGTTGCAGAGTCTTTTCGTAACGTATTTGACTTCTTTATTAGCATACAACTTCAGCCACGGCAGGGAGCGGCGCAACCCTCAGGATCCCGATCAGAACTGCCAACAGTTGATCGAATCCTCAAGGACGCACACTCCATGCACGCAGCCACCAGAACATAAAGAAAATGACATTCGAAATAACAATAAATACAAACCCACTACAACCAGGGATCGTGTGGTCCGGGAAGACTTCCTCAGGTTGTTCAGGTGACGTAGCTTGGCCTCTCTCTGTGTCCAGGATGTCCCGATAGTCCTTCAGCGCAGCAGGTTCCACCAAGGTGGACGGTACCTTCTTGCAGTGGGTGGAATGGACCCTGTTCTTCCGATTGGTCACTCGGACTGCAATTCTGGTGGCCAAGAGCACCTGCTCAGGGCCGCGCCACCTCGGGGCTAGGGAATTGGCTCTCTGGAAGGACTTCGTCACGACAAAGTCACCTGGCCGCAGACTATGGCCCTCACCCTTTGACCTGTCAGGAAGAGCTTCTCGAACCTTTTGATAAATAGAAAACAAGCTGTCAGTTAACTGAGACAGGTAATCACTCATTAATACACAAGGTACATCATGTATAGGGCGTGGCTTAGGAATCCCCCAAATATTCATTGGCCTTCCGAAAACCACCTCATACAGTGTGAGGCCAGATCGTGTATGTGGCACCGATCTAATGGATAGCAAAGCCAAGGGCAGTGCATCAGGCCATTTCAAAGATGTGGAAGCCTGTATTTTAGCCATCTTAAGCTTGAGAGTAGAATTGTATCGTTCCACTAACCCTGCTGATTGTGGGTGGAAAGCAGCATGGAACTTCTGCTTAGTTCCCAATCCTTTCATAAGGTACTCAACAACTTGCCGAATGAAATGGGGTCCGTTGTCACTCCACAAAACTCGACAAACGCCGAATCTGGGTAAAAACGCCTTTAAAAGCACCTTTGCTGTAGTAAGAGCTGTATTATCTTTCGTAGCGTATGCCTCTATCCATTTACTAAAGGCACAGACCACTACTAGAACATACTTCAAGTTATTACAGCGATCTAGCTGGATATAATCCATTTGCAGAACCTCAAAAGGTACAGTTGGTATTGCAAACCCTCCTGTTGGAGTTCGTGTTCCCTTTCCAGGATTATACTGGAGACAAATCAGACAAGACTGGACTATCTTTTTAGCCGTGCCGGCAATCTCTGGATGATATATATATATTCACTGAAAAAAGAATGGTTAAAGTGATGTTATAGTTAGGTGTTGGATAATTACTAATGAAATCAACCTATGATCCTGACAGTACGCAGTAGGCTTTGTGATTGAGTAGTAATACAACAACATAAATCGTGGGTTGGACTCTTATAAACTTTTCTGTAAACTTTCAAAAGATGCATATTTCAGAAGTAAGGCACTTTTGATGAATATAATTTTCCTTTTACTTGTATTCACCCAAACGATAGACAGACAAAATCTTAATTCAATTATAAGAAATAATCATATAAGCACAGTTTTAAAACAGGTGCAGAGTCAGGTACATAACAATGGAGGAATTGTCACCAATGGTCAACCAAATTTAATTAAAAAAAGCAAGGAATTAAGGTAACTTGTTGCAGACCAACAAAAACTCCCAACAGATTTAAAAACAAACATGTGTACTTAACATCTATAAAAAATAAAGTGCAGGTTTGCATTTTTTAAAAACCTTATTCTAAAAGATAGGCAGAAATTGTCTGCTAAAGTGTTTATGAAATGTGCAAAAAATACATAGTGCAAAGGTGTTTGGGGAGTGGATTCATTACATGGGTATGTAGATATGGCACCTGATTAGAATTGCCTTAAGATAAAGCAAATAAGGCCAAAAAAGAGCCTAAACGGAATCTTGTGAGCGGTGATCTCTCCCAAGGGTTAAAAAAATTCAGATATGATTCCAGGCCCATGGTTTGAATAAATCACACATTCCCCAATTAAAGGGCTCTTCGTCTCCTCCTTCTCTCTAGATAGCACAGCATGGGAACTGAATTCACCCCTGACCCATTTTTCCACCATGAAACCCCGTGCAGGCTAGCAAATAAATCTGTCCTACCTAGTGTGTGGGCTAATGATTTAATACACTGTAATTAAGGTATCTTGAGTTCATGATCAGAGTTTTAAGGACAATGTCTTCCAGCGCAGAGACCCCTTTTTCATTTCAGTTTCAAGACATGCTATTGAGAATGTAACGAGTGATGAATTGCTATTTCATCAAATGCACATTTCTGGCCTGTGCTTTTATTCCGTAAATGCATAAGTATATCTAATAAGCAAGAACAATCAAAAACACAGTGATAATTTGGTGACTATTTAGTTTAGAAATGATTCCAGGAATGTCATAAATCTTAAGACTGTTTCTCTCCATAATTCTATGATTTTATCTATTTTGATCAATTGCTTTTAGGCTTCTTTATTTTATTGTTAGATTAATGTACAAATAAATGCACACTCCGTTTTGTGCAGGCCAAGACTCCATTTTGTCATAGGCCTGTCTAGCAAATGGCCCTCTTTAACTTCCCAGGTCTAAAACATGGTGGCCTTTATCTTCAGAGGAACTGTAAATGCCACATCTTTTTGGCCTCTGCATGTCATATCCTCCAGTCAATGGCATAGACAAAATCCCCAGTGAGACATAAGTCTGGGACAGGTGTGGACATAAAACCCAAACCCTGAAACTGGTCCCAGGAAGCTTGTTTCTGTTCCAGGGAGGACCTGGCTTGGCAGTTTGGGCTGGATTGTTCCCATGAGGAGCAGGGTCAAGACGGATTTGCATATGGCTGGGTCTAAACTGGGGTGGCATTGTGAGCAAAAGAATGATGGATTTAACCCAGGTCTCTTGACTAGGGGCGAACGTTTGATTTGTTCCGCATTCCGTCCATCATTTGTGTTTTTTTTGCTTTCTCGCCCTTAACGCGCTGGATAGTCCCAGACATGGGTCCAGGGCTCACTGTGCCACTGGATTCAAGCTAGTCTGACTGATGAGGGCTGATACCCTGAAACTGATCCTAGGATGCCTGTTTCTGGTCCGGGAAGGGCCTTGCTTGGCAGTTCGGGCTGGACTGTTCCCATGAGGAGCAGGGTCAAGACGGATTTGCATATGTCTGGGTCTAAACTGGGGTGGCATTGTGAGCAAAAGAATGATGGATTTAACCCAGGTATCTTGGCTAGAGGTAAATGTTTGATTTTGTCAGGAATCCCCGTCTCACAAGGAACAGAATGCCCTGTGTTATCTGTCAACATCCATATGGTGGTCAACTAGTCATGTAGCTGTTTGTGTATAGAAACAAATCTTATTTTATTTTTGTAATGATTTTGCCAATGCTTGATTATTGCCTGTTTTTTGCTTTTGCCAATGCTTGATTATTGCTTGTTATTACATTGGTAAAGTGGGACTTGCCAATGCTTATTGAGAACCAGGGGAGTCCGACAACGTGAGTCATGGCATTTCAAAGTGCACGTTTTTAGGTCTCGGCCTGGCGAAAGCAGCGCATGTGCTGCTCTGCCATGCAGAGGGCTTCTTGGAATCAATACGGATTCCGAAGCCGTGTCCCAGCTCCGCCTTCAGCTTTCATTCGTGCGCGTCGTTTGGCGTCACGAATTATGCCAAAGGCAGTGCAGTGATTGCACCGAAGGCATGTCAATCCCTCCTTGTTGCCACCCTGTCTCCTTTTAGCCACGCCTAGCGGGATTGGATCTTTTACCGGCGGCGTTAGACTATGGCCTTTAATTACTGGGGAAGCACTATTTGTTTCCCCTTCCCTCTGTCTCCCCGACCAGCGTGGTATCAGGGATCTGGGTATGCTTTCTTTGATTTACCGACGTGGGACTTTAAAATCTTTTGAGTGAACGGAGGTCGAGGAAAGTAAAGAACGATTATTCATAACATGCTTTGCTTCCACAGAAAAAAAAAATAACTTGATGCGTCACGTGTTACACGAACATGATAGAGCCTGCTTAACTCATGTCTGCTAGCTCGTCATTTAAAAGAAAATCAATCTTTTAAGGAAATACTATTTTTTTACGTGCTTCCGAGGTGTTGCTTTACTTTTAAAATGCGTGATTTGGTGGGTTTTTTTCTTCCGGAGTGAAGTTGTATTTGTTTATGGCTTTTTATTTATCGCTTTACTAAGTATGCACATCCTTTTTTCGTACCCTCACGGAAGTGACTCTTAATATCGCACCTGGTCTTATTTGCTTAAACAAACAAGGTCCGGTGCACGACAATATTTGGAAATCGGAAAGAGGAATATTCATCGTAGCCATGTCTTAGATTTCCTACAAAGTTGATGTCCCATCCCGTTCATGATGCCACTCAGCAGACCTGAAATACTGGTCCACAACCGTGGGAATTAAGGCCTTCACCTTTAGACAGAGGATGTATATTCCAGGGCTGCTCCTTGGAACCGGTTTGGGGCGGTTCCCCTTTCATCTGTTCTGGCCACTTTCCAGGTCTGCAAAAGCAACAAGCATTGAAAATGCAATAGGTCTCGCCTTTGATTAAGTTAAAGCCATTTGCTTTGCTAATGGTATTGTATAGCAAAGCAAATGGCTTGAACTTAATCAAAGGCGAGACCTATTGCATTTTTAATGCTTGTTCTAAGCCTGTTGACATTGCTATCATGTCTCTAGGCAACGTCAGTTTCTCGTTGGTGTAAACACGTGGGCAGTGACGTTACTGCACACGTTGTGTTACACACCAGACAACGCCCAGGAATTGGCTATAAATAGCCACATCCATCCGTCACGCATTGCTTGGATTTTTGCTTGCTGACTCAACAAGGAAATTCCCCAGAGCCTCGCGTCATCTCTGCCTGAAAGGAACTCCCCAGAGACTCATCTTTGGTAACGTGGAGCTGCCTGCAAGGATTTCCTCCGTGTCTTCGAGCCGGCTCAAGACAAAGAAAAGGACATTTCAGGATTAAAGGACATCGCGTGCAAGAGCTAAGTGTTCAAAACTGATTATCACTTAGTCTGCTTTGCACATTTGTTATCGTATGTGTTAAAAGTGTTAACCCTTCATTTTTTGAGGCATAATGCTTGGCATTTGGCAGTGTTAACTCTTTAGTGGCTGGACACAATTTCTGATTTTTGGCATCAGCGTTTTCTGGCTGCATTTAAAAAGCGTCTACAATTTAACTCTTGGATTTCTAAATATTATTCTTGACATTTGATACACGCTTTTCTGGCTGCATTTAAAAGCACAATTGATCATTATATTTGGTGACTAGCATTGTAAGAAGCTGTTCAGGCATTTGATTGTAATTTGATCTGAATCTTCTGAGAACATATCCAGGCGCATAGTTCATGCATTACTACTAGCACATAATCAGGTGAGATATACGGTTTAAACAGCATACTGAGTGTAAATCAGAATAAAGAATGCAAAGTCGAATACAAATATAAATGTTTTGTATTCCGTAGAATCAGTATTTTAACACCATTGTGCTTATTGAGAGAAACATCTTTTTATGAACATTGAAAACGTCACAATACAAAGAAAAGTAATAAGGACAACGTAGAACAAGATATTTGTATTGTTAGAGAAGGAGTTTAGGGTCTGTATAAGTAATATGCACTTTATATATTTTTAGGTATAGTCAAGATTGCTTTTTGCCGTAGCGGATTCCGGATCCTGGCTGGCCCAGGCGGTGAAGCGTAGCAGTCTCCCTCTCTTCTTTGTTTCTCGTCCCAAATCCCTTTCCCTCTGTGTACACCTGCCAGGGCTCCTGTTTTTCTCAGCAGCGCTGAGAGGTGTTCAGGGAGGGTTGAGGAAGTCATCGCCCCTGCAGACGGATCTGTATTTCAGGTGAGTGGCTGGACTCACAGATTTGCTCCGCATTCGGTGTGTCTTTTGCTTATTCTATGAAAGACATTCCTTGCCTTATGTCAGAAATTCTAATCTCTAATAAGATTTAATATACAAGACCTGGCAACTGACCACTTGTCAGGAAAGGTGCTTCGCCCAGATTATCGCACAATATACTACCAGAAACAATCTTGACTGCTGCCATCACGCAATAAAGATGCTACATCTCACCCAATGCAGATAAGAGCCGAATCTCAGAGGAAGGCTGCTACCACAGCATGTGTTTGCCTATTAGAGGGGATACGTCCCCAAGACTCCTCTGTTAACAACAGTATTTGCAATCAACAAGGTATGCAGTATGATGCTCACATAGTGTAGCGCATGGAAGGAGGAGGTTTAGGGTGTTGGTTTTTAGATGACATTTATACTATGTTAGAATTGTTCATTTTTGTCTCATTATTCATAAAGTTCCTTGCTGTTGTTCCTTTTCTGGATGTCTTTTTAGGTCTGCGTGTCAGACTATATTACTGAAATGGATGATGAAGATATTTGAGAATTAGGGAAAATGTGTCCTCATTTCAGCTTTCTGAAGCACTAACCATAATTTTGACAGCAAAATGAACCCCCCTCCATTTGTTCAAATCTAAAACAAATGCTATAAGTTTTACAGCTTTGATTCCATCAGGTGTGCCATACTTTTGTGATAAAGAGAAAATGTTTGTGCTCTAGTTATTCAAGAGAACACCGAGAGGCTGAAATAGAACATGGGGGGCTCAACTGGCAGGCTGCTGCTGTTTGAAGTGCATGTTTTACTCCGAAAAGCACTTTATTTTCTCATGGCTGAGGAAGACAGTGTGAACTTTGCGAAAATGTATTCTCAATTTAGCTTCTGCAGCACCATCCATGAACTCAATCAGAAAATCACAAGAGAAACAGTTTATTTCTAGAACATGTATATAAAATCCCAGCAAATGGTCATCGTGTTTCGCAGGATAAAATTCACTGAGTACCTACTAGAATTACTAAAATGAGTATAAAACCACCACCAAATGATTTATATTGCAATATATATTGCTCATGTGTGTCCCTTTTTGTTTCCTTCAAAAGCAGACTACACTACTTTTCAATGAGGGTCAATGCCCCCCACCCCATTTTGTAAAGGCTGTCTAAACATGTTGTCCACGTTGCAGCCAGCCCAAGGGCGTCACCCACATGGCCCTGGGGGACACAGTGTGCTCAGCCTGTCCAGGTACATATTTTGTATTCCTTTTAAGAACGCAGAAACCATGTCCCCTAACGTCCTGTAATGGCAGCCACAACGTATTGTTCATATTGAAACTAGCAAATCTGGATTGCCTAGTCCCCTTTAAGTTATCCAATCAGAGCATATCTAGACAAACATTCGACACACCTAACACCTAATATTTTAACCCCTTCAAGTTAAATGTAAACCCCTCTTTAAACACACATTTCTCAAAAACAGCTGGCCAGAATTTACCCAAAATCACTTAGGGGCAGACATTCAACGCATTTACCATTCGCAAGAAGCCCATCGGGCCGTTTGCGTCCGGTAAAGTGCATTTTCCTATACACCAACCCTATTTTGCGAGTCAGTAACCTATTACAGACTCGCAAAATAGGGTTTGCGAGTCGTTATTAAGAAGGGGAATGTAAAGGACGTCCCTTTCTAATAGAGTGTCGCACTGGTATGTATGAATGTTTTGTGACCGGGAATGCGGTTGCAAAACATTTGCAGATTACCAACAATTTCAAATTGGTGGTAAGCTATTCACAAACCGGAGTGGTCCCCATGGGACCCTTAACGTTTGTGAATGCCTATATATTTTCTGAGCAGGCGCTGGCCCCACGGACCACTGCAAAAAAAATGAAAAGAAAACATTGCATTTTTATTTTATGAAATGCATCCCGTTTTCTTTACAGACAACAGGCTGCATTTTTTTTTTTTTAAACTGATTTAAAAAGTAGTCACAGATATGTTGGTCTGCTGACCTCAAGATGCCACCATTGCTGCGAGTGCCGGCCATTCCTAAAGGGTCGCGAAGTGCGACCTGCCTCATGAACATTAATGAGGCAGGTCCTTGACGAACCATTTGGGAATCGCAAACAGTGTCTGAGACACTGTTGTACATCAGGTTTTGGAGTCGCAAATTGCGAATCGATAAAAATCGCAATTTGCGAGTCACAAAACCTGACGGTCGTACATGTGGCCCTTAATATTGTTCATAGTACTGCTAACATAAGTCAAGGAATTAATGGTTAGCAACAAACAACAGGCTCCAAATATAGCATTCTGTGCTGCAGGAGTGATGAACATTTTAAGTAGTGCTAGATGATGATGATGTAGGTAGGGGCCTCCTTCCTCTCCTCTTTACTCAAAGGAACTGTAGTCCTTTCAGCAGCAGGAACAAATAACAGGCACCAAATTTAGTGGCCGCGACTGTGGCATTTGGTTTCACCATTGAGGGTTGCAACAACATTTGCAGAGATTGACAAGTGCAAAATCAGACTTTGCCTCAATTAAGTCCATATTTACAATTGGGCTAGTAATTTACTTCTGGCGTAAACTCGCATTTGCTGTTGAAACAGGATTACAAGCCGAATGGAAATTGCGCCTGAAGCAGGAGTTTATCACAGATGTGCAGCGTTTTGATCAAATTGCAAAAAATCAATTTTGTGCACCCCCACACCAAGGGCCACATGTACAACAGTTTTGTTTTAGTGGTCGCAAACTGAGACTTTGGGCCGTTTGCGACTGCTAAAATACCTTTTAGCATGCACTAACCCTATTTTGCGAGTCTGTAACCTATTACCAACTCGCAAAATAGGGGTTGTGAGTCGGTATTAGGAAGGGGTGTGCCAAGGGCGTCCCTTCCTAATATCGAGTTGCAGGGGGATGTACGATCGTTTTGCGACCGGAATGCGTTTGCAAAACAATTGCCTACTTCAAGTAAGTGGTAAGCCAGTCACAAACAGGGAGAGGTCCTCAGGGGACCCCTTCCCCTTTGTGACTGGCAGCGGAAACATTTTCCAAGAGTAAGCAGTGATCTCACGGATCACTGCCTACTCTTAAAAAATGAAACAAACATTTCATTTTTCTTTTTGAAACGCATCTCGTTTTCCTATAAGGAAAACAGGCTTCATTTTTTTTTTTTTAAAGTTGCTTTATTCAAAAGCAAACAGACATGGTGGTCTGCTGTCCCCAGCAGGCCACCATCCTTGTGTTTTAGCGAGTCCCAATGGGTCGCAAATTGTGACACATCTCATGAATATTGAGGAGGTAGGTCAATTGCGATCCCATTGGGAATCGCAAAACATGTCTGAGACACATTAGTACATTGCTTTTGCGACTTCCTAATTACGAGTCGCAATTAGGAAGTTGCAAAATGCTTCGCTCATTGTACATGTGGCCCAAAGTTCGGAGTAAATTCTAACCTTTTGCCACATTCGGTGCAATTCCATTCAGCCATTTTTTTCTGTATCAGAGATCAAAGTTTCCCATGGGATTAACATGTGAAATCAAACTTTTGGGACTATCTTCCCCATTTCTTGGTCCCCAATTGATGGATCAGCATGAAACTTTGCACGAAGGAGCCGAGTGAACTTTAGAAAAAAAAGTTTCATGCAAATTCATCATATGGCACTGAAGTAAAAAATAAAACTCTTCCTCTGGTAACTGTGGCCTAACTAGAGCTACACTGTGGAAGATGTATGTGTGAATATAACTCAAACATACAAACAGGCATCACCGCAGCTAACTACATGAACTGTGTATCCCTGAGGAATTTAGTCCTAAATCTATCTATCTATGACTTGAGGTAAGAATGGAGGGGACATATATTGATGCAAATAGCCCTGGTGTATGTATTGGAACGGATCATTTAATAAACTACAATGCACATTACATTCTTAGTGCAATAAAGCAAGAATGGATTGATGCACGCAGCTTTTATAAAAACAGAAAATAATTAATCCCATTAAAAAATAATACAGATTTGAACATGCCTATGCAAGAGGTAATTGCATTTCTGTATCATTCTGGAAGCTATAAGTAACAGCTCAGTTCTGGAGATTGAAATAAGTTTGGAAGTTCATGTAATGCAAAACTACAGAGGATTAAAAGAGATATTACACAGCTCAACTGCTGGATACAGATGCTCTGTTAGTGTCTGGGGGTGAGGAGTGCAATTTCAGGGTAAGCAAAGCAATGATGCAGATGGGTACTCTGTAGGGGAGGGAGTGGCCAGGACTATGTCACTGGAATGGGCAGGAATGTGCACCATAGCACCTGTCAGGAAAAATCACAGCACGATTATTGTACTTTCTTGTATTGTGCAAGGCTGCACAGGTATGCCTTCCCCTTGCAAAATATGCAGAGGATTTGTTTTGGGAAATATCAAAAATAGACTTAGCCTTAATTCTCCTTTGAGTGAAGCAATTGAGGCTATAGGGATGCTAAAAGAATCCGGTTTCTGGATTTAAAAACGAAAAAGTACAATTTAATATGGAGTAGAGGTTTCAAATTTCCATAAGGTACCATGTTGTGTGCAGACAGAGATAACCGCCTGCACTATATTTTTATAATTATTATGAGTTTAGTGAAGGAACTTCAACTGGGAGTAGGCATTAATATCTTTGATTCTAACTAAGTCTTCATCACTGAATTTCACTTCATGTAAGACAAAGGAGGTAATATAAAGTGTGTCTGTGACAGGGCACGTCAAACATTGGGGAATATCATGTTCCTCCATACTCAAGGTTACCCGGTTTCATTTAGATTCACAAAAACTACTTGGTATGAACTGGCAGAGCCTCAGTTTGTTCCGCCATTGAAAACCTTTACCTGCAGTCCACTGACCACGGGGGAGCTAGGTGAACAGTGTCAGAAACTGTTGCAGACTAACACAAATCAGAAAGGAAACCGAAAGTGACAGATGCATTTATAGATTTGAGTCCCAATCTCAGCTTACAACACCAAGTGCCCCAGAAACTTTCTGACAGATTTGAAGCCCCCGGCTGTCTGGCCAAATCTCCAAGACAGATATGGGTACTAACTCTGAGCACCAAATTTCTTGGTGTGATCCAAAGAACCCTTTAAATATCTAAAATCTGTGAATCAAAAATGGATTCAGTCTCTTCTTATTCTGTAGCATTGTATAATCATTAATCACAGAATATATGTTCCTTCCTATGTGTTAGCCCCTTCAAGATGGATTTAGCATACATTCCATTAAAGGAAAGCAGCACCAGGGCAGTTTTCAAATTTCCAGCCCTAATTTCAAAAGGCAGCTTCTATCATTATAGTATTTTACAAACTTGTTATATCTGCTTTGTTCCATTATACACTAACATCAAATTGTTTTTTCTAGCATTACACCATCTTGTCTTGCACTCAGCATGGACCTTTTAGTCTATGCCGTGCAGGATCTGTTTTTGGCGTTCCCACTGCAGTGCCCATTTTTAGAGGCACCATCATGGGAACGCCAAAAACCAGCTCGCCAGGCGGGAGGAAACTTCTAATCTGGGGGGCGGGCTGACCGCGGCTTTGACGGTGCAGCGGACCCAGCCCCACACTGCCTAAGCCGTAATCGGGCCCTGTGTGTGAATTTTAAACAGCTGTTCAATTACACACACTACGGGCCCACATCCCACCAGGGGTGGAAACTATGGAAGAATCCCCTCTAGAAAGACGATTGCTGGACAGACACGACCACCAAGGCCATCTCCCCAACATACGGCACACTCATGACAAATACACAGGGAGAACTGAGCAAACTTCGTGCACGCTTGCAGGCAGGTGTAGGAGATATAGATGACAACGACTGAAGAGAAGTCCTACAGTTCTCCCAGAGGTGGGGATACAGGCGCCTGATCAAAATTAAAATATTGCACAGAATATACTACACTAAAATGCTATTGCACAAAACAGGAAGGGCACCAAAGGACAGGTTCTTACAAGGCTGTGGCCAACAGAGACCCTCCCTCCACACATACACTAGAGATGTTCTGGGCAGGGGTGCGGACTAGGCCCAAAGCCGCAGTGGGTACATAAAGGAGCAGTTGACTATGCTGCTACTAGGAGTGTGGGGAGACTCAAGCAGGCCATCACACCAGAAGCACCTGGTAAACCTGGGATACCTACTGCTCAAAAGAAACATTTTAAAGAAATTGGGGGTGATGAACAAGACATGGGTGAAGGAACTGCACAGCTCTGTAAAAACTGGTGAATGAAGGCAGGGGGTGCCCCCAGAAATTTGGGAAGATATAGGACAGCATTTGATACAGACAAATGCTACTCAAGCCACCCGGGGCGGGGGGTGGGGGAGCTGGACAGAAGATCACAGTATAAGTCACACCAAAGACTGAAGGAAACCAAGGGAAGCTACATACTGATGCAAACACTGGGAGAAAAACCAGAAACTATTGTGAAGCGAAATTTTAAGGGATTTTAGGTCAGAAAAGAAGCATGGGGTGATGGGGGCAGACTGTGCAAGTGTTTAGTTGGTTCATGGTTACCTCGTTGGGAAAGCTATGTCAACTTATAAGTGTTGGACACCTGAAACTAACACTGTTGTACATTAAAACTCAATAAAATGTGACATAAAAAAGTGTGCATTTCAACTCCTTTCTGCATTTATTTGATTTACATATTTTTTCTATTTGTGTGACCGATGCAGCAATTACACTTCTCTGTATAAGGATCGTAGTTTGTCACCAAATAGCACTGATGTGTACATTTCTGGTCAATGTGGGATAGCTCTAACAGGTCTTGATAATCACAAACTTTCCAGTTTTCGTTTCTTTTCCATAGTTGCATTTTCTAACATTTTAACAGTTACTTTTGCTGCTTCTGTAGCCCGTTTTTCCTTGGAATTAAGGCCTTTTCATTATGCTCATCATATTGAAGGACACCTGTGCTGTTTGTCAACAAAAGTACTAATGCTTTAAAAAAATGTTTTTAAAAATTACAGTAGCTTCAGTACATTTGTTTCCTTTCATACAATTAGCTGTCCATAGACATATTCCTGTAGTCAATTTTAGTAGTGTCCATGCCGACGTATCTTTGTTTAAAAAGATGTACCTGTGACCATGCACTAATTAAATGAGTTTCATATCCAACTGTTTCATTTATTTGTGGGCACAATTCGAATCGGAGGCTACAGGCTAGAAGAGGGATGGGGAGCGGATTCTCAGGACTTTGTTACCTGCGGTTACAGACACTTCCCTATTGATTTTACTCTTCTGTAGTTTTCCTTTTCTATGGTGCATGTCCTGTATCACTGTTAATAGCAAACAGTTATTCATTCATTATGTACTAGATATTAACCAATGTCGCATTAACTCTCCTGTAGATCAGAATGCCTGCTCATATTCACTACTTTAATATGGTCTTTCAGCACTGTGTTTTCTGAGATGTTTCTCCAGCCATGTTTTCCCCTTGAAAGTCTTGTCACATTCCTTACATGTGTAGGAGCTCTCTCTAGAGTGGGTATTTTGATGGTACTGAAGGCCTTGCTTATGTCTGAAAGTTTTTCACATTCAGGACAATTAAATGGTCTTTCACCAGTGTGGGTTCTCTGGTGTGCTATTAGCGCATGCTTTGTCTGGAAAGCCTTGCCACATTCAGAACATTTATAATGCTTTTCACCGGTATGGGTTTTTTGATGTAGATTTAAATGTGCTTTGCTTATGAAAGCTTTGTCACATTCCGTACATGTAAATGGCTTTTCCCCAGTGTGGATTCTCTGATGCAGCATCAGCCAGTCTCTTGATTTGAAAGTCTTCTCACATTCAATGCATTTAAATGGCTTTTCACCGGAGTGGGTAGTTTGATGGTACTGAAGGTGTTTCTTCAATTTGAAAGCCTTTTCACATTCAGGGCATTTATATGGTCTTTCACTAGAATGAGTTGTTACATGTACAATTAGTTGTCCGTTTGTTACAAAAGCCTTGTCACATTCAGTACATTTGAATGGTTTTTCCCCAGTGTGAATTTTCTGGTGTTGTATTAGTTGTACTTTTGTTTTGAAAGCTTTATCACATTCAATACAGGTATGGGGTCTTTCATCAGAGTGGGCTCTCTGATGCCTTATTAATGCACCTTTTGAAATAAAAGCTTTGTCACATTCAGTACAGTTATAGGGTTTTTCACCAGTGTGGGTTCTCTGATGAAGCGATTGCTCAGCTCTTGTTTTGAAACCCTTACCACACATCAGACATTTATATGGTTTCTCACCAGTGTGATTTCTATCATGTAGCATTAGCTGTTCTTTCGATTTAAAGGCCTTATCACATTTGCCACATTGATGTGGTTTTTCACCAGTGTGAATCCTCTGATGTAGCATCAGCACTCGTTTGGTCTTGAAAGCCTTGTCACAGTCAGTACATTCATATGGTCTTTTCATGGAGTGAGTTGCACGATGTACCTTTAGGTGCTGGTTGGACCTAAAACCCCTATAACATTCAGTACATTTATATGGTTTTTCTAAAGTGTGGGTTCTCAGGTGCAGCATCAGCAACTGTTTTATCTTGAAAGCCTTGTCACAATCTGTACATTTAAATGGTCTTTCTTCAAAGTGGAGTCTCCGATGTACTAGTACTTCCCCACTTGTCCTAAATGCCCTGCCACATTCAGTACAATTATATGGTTTTTCCCCTCGGTGGATTCTTTGATGTACGATTACGTATCTTTTTGTCCTAAAACCCTTGCCACACTCAGTACATTTATATGGTTGCCTATCAGTGCAAGTTCTTTGATGTGGTACAAGACGTTGCTCCATTTTAATGTGTTATCGCGTTCATTACATATACAATGCCATATTAAAGGTTGCTATGAAGAAAATCTTTGCTCATTTAATTCCTTAAAGTCTTTCCAGTATGTGCACATTTACCTGCTCAAACAGATAAATGTGACTAAGAGAAGCCAGGCACCTTTTAAATGTGTTTATGTTTTCTTGAAATCACATTCTGATCTCACGAGTATCAAAGAAGGATGTTTCCTGTGAATATTTCTGCAAGTGAAAGATGTTCCTCTGCACATGCTGCTGCTCTTTTTTTTTTTTATGACAAAAGGTATCCAAAGAGAAAATCGTTTTTTCCTTTCTTGCTGTATGCCAGGCACCTGTTAGATTGGGAGAAAAAAAAGAATTTCATGAGAATGAAAACATATGCCTCAAATGTAATAACCTACATGAAAACACAAACAGTAATTGACTGCATGTATGAGTCGAGCTTAGCAAAATCTAGAAAACATCACATAGATATGAAGGGCATTGAGGCAATAAGACACTTGTTAAGCCTCAACGTGGATAAACAGAGACATCATGCTACATGAGGTCAATTAGCCCTTCCTACAACAAACACCTAGAATGCCTTTCATCTTTAACGGCAGCTTTTTTCCCCTTGTTATCCTTGTTTTTTCCTCGGAGAGACGGCTGATTGGGGAGTACAGGAATTATTACTATGGTCATCGATTTGCAAGTAATCGTCCCTCTACATTTATGTAGCAGATTGGTGGTTAGAATTATGTAAAAGGGTTATGGGTTTTGCATTAGACAAAGCCAGTATATGGAGCAGAACTGTCAGAGTGCAAAGTCTACATGTCTCTTTGGATATCAAGCACAGCTCCTCCCACTCCATGGCATGATCTGGCAGTTACTGGCGCAAGATCAATTGAGTTTAGGGAAACTGAGCCTGATACTTTGCACCCTAAGGTTGGGATGCAGTGCACCCAGCATTGCACAAAATGCTTCAAGACAGCAAGACCTTGGGCAAATCATCTCTTCTTGACAGGACAAGTGTTCCTTCTTGTGTGCAGCTTATTCTCTCCCTCCTCACCACTACCTATTGCTCCCCCACCAGCTCATATTTTTATTTTTTGGGGGAGAACCAGGCAGAAAACTACTGTCAGCCTCCCACTCTCATAATTTAAAAAAAAACTGCTTTGTACTGCTACTTTGGATTGGTAACTACATTTAAAAAGTGCCTGTTAGCATATAGCCATGCATGCGTAATGATGTGTGCTCCCTTCTTGCTTTTTATTTTTTAACAGGCTGGACAGCATTTTATTGATGGTGCACAGCAATGCAAAACCAAAAGGACCCATAGATAGGACCTATGGGCTTTGCCAATGCTTGTTAATTATCTGAGGGCTGTCACACATGCCATATGGCAACACCTATAACACAAATAGGCCCCTGGGTCTGGTGGAGGATAGCAGAGGAGTGCAGGAGTGTCCCATTTATAGGACGGTTTCCCTCACTCACCTGAAGGTGGCATGCTTAATCATAGGATAACCTCCTTGCAATGTGAACCTGGTCACAAAGCGGGTTACAACCCCCTCTCCGAGAGGGAGGAGCTCAGGGATGTTTAAGTGTAGGCTGAGGTATACTAAAACCTGTGGATGAGCAGGGTGTGGTGACGGGTGTGAAAGGGTTTGTGGAAAGTGTGTGCGAGTTAAAACTAACTCAGAGGACACCAAAGACTTCATTGGGGTATCCCAGGGTTAGGATTAAGAGCAAAACCTATAGCAGGAGTGGAATAAACTCGTCATAGTAATGTGATGGTCGACATTTTCAGCCTCGTACCCTCTGTAGAAGTGTAGCGGCATGCTTCAGGACCAATAGTGAGAAGTATGCCTTCTAGTACACTGCAGAGACATACACATCCATAAAAAGGTATACTAGATCAGTGGTTGGATTGGACCGCAACTCAGAGTCCCACCAGTAAATGTGTTACATGAAAGAAATAACTTAATTAAAGAATCAAGCAATAACTTCATGCGATGCGCTCACTCCAAATATCAATTGTTTTTGAGGGAAAAACGATTAACACTCTATATCTTTATACTAGTTGGGTAATATCAACCATCCACTTCATTTGATCAGTGACAACATTGGCCTTTTGAATAATTGGTAAGCTTACCCGCTGTGTCAGGTAACCACAGACACCATCACCAGCCTCAGAATAGGCCATCTGAGTAAGCCCAATGCAACACGGTGATTATAAGCACAAGAAGGAAGGCATTTTGCCATGTCACCTCACTTATACGCTGCAATTCACTCGAACAATAACACAAACCCCCACTAAGGGGATAGAACATATTTAAGGATTTGACAAAAAGACTACATCAGCGTCCTGCCAATAGATCATGGCACTATCCACTATTCACATCAAATAGATTTATCACAAACATTACCCTCAGGAATTATTTGGGAGTTAACTGTTTACAGTTTATTGGTCTAGGTGCCTGTGAGAAGTTGGCCTGGCATATGCTGTCCACTAATTATAGTGGGCACCTTGCACCAGTCCAAACAACCCCTTATTGGAGATAGGTTAAAGACAACCTTATTGAAAGCTATCCTAGTGGTAGCTATGGAGAGCAGCCTTCAGGCTAAGTCTTGAAGGAATGTAAAGCAGCTTGTTTTACCAGTCTATAATCTCTTGAGTGATCAAATGAAAGAGCACCACACCAGGTATATATTCAAAATATATGTATTTATTGCTAAACACACCCCTCTAGTCTCTTTATGAGGCTAGAGTTCGAAATACACAAGTTATAAGTTATTTAAACACAGTAATAGCACAAATACACGTTTGGGCCCTAGGGGCGTACCAAACCATATACCAATAAAGTGGTATAAGAACCACGACTGAACTAGACACTAGGCCTAGAGCCTCTAGAAGTGCTTGGACCACAAGGAACCACCCAAGGTAGTGACACAGGGGACCCACGGGGGACGCGTGCAGTGTAAATACACAGCCGCGAGACGCCGTTAACTTCTATGGAGAAAGTCGCGATTAGGAAATTAAAGATAAGGGACACTTAAAGGAGGACTTGGAGCAAACCCTTTGAGAACTAGGTCGTTCTAGAGTCTCTACCCACGGGAGCACCGGAGTACTCTTGTTACCTCACCCAGGGAAGCCGGGTGCATAGGTGCCTTTCGGGGTCGGGTTTCGTCGTCGATTTGAATGGCGATCTGCTGCAAAGTGCTGCTGGCGACCAAGTGGAAAGTGTCCGGGTGGATCCAAGAGTGGATCGGAGATCTGAAGAACCTGAAAGCAGAGGGGACAGAGTCTGGGTCACTAGCCAGTGACCAGGAAGGCGATGAGTGGATGCCCACCGATGTCGAGTGCTTCAGGTAGGTTGACGGTCGTTTTGACTCTTCAGCCACGAGGTCCAGGAGGCGTTGTCGGCGACCAAGAGCAGGATTCGGGCTGGTACACGATGTCTGTCGAGTGCTGAGGTGTCGGCGACCGGATTGGACCCAACAAGCCTTGGCAACGGCAAGTCTCGATGTAGATGAAGAATGACGATGATGCAGACCAGCAATGTCTGAGGAACTCACCCAGCAAGGGTAAGTGCGGGCAAGCCTGGAGCAACCAGGGAGCCCAAGAAGAAAAGGATTGGCCTTCGTGAAGGGCTACTAGCCAACGGGCTAGCGACCGCGAAGGAGCCTCGAGACGGTGCACGTGGAGCTGGCTCACAGGACACTCGTGGAGTGGAGGCCAGTGATCTTCGGTGCAGTTGGTGCTGGAGGCTAGGGCTACTCGGAGCCCAAAGCACAACTTCGTGGGAGACCCAGAAGAGGATGCACTAGCAAATGCGTGCGGTGTCCAGGGGTCACGGTTCCACGTTACCCACAACAGCTACGGGCCTCAGCTTTGCTGGGGACTCAGGGCAGCCTCGGGGAAGTCTGGAAATCCACCTCTGGTGATGCAAAGACTTCGGCGTCCGACGGGAGCTTAGGCGATGCAGACCGGACAATTGCTTCTTTGGTGCCTGCCAAGCAGGGGAGTCACTCCTTGACCCCAAGGGAGATTCTTCTGTCCTCTAATCTTGTAGTAGAGCGTCGAAGGTCCAGGATTCAGTGTCAGAGTTTCGTCCAGGGATAATCTAAAGTCCCAAGGACTGGGTTCCTATACTTATACTAAGTTTAGGGGTTGGACTACTCTGTGGCCCCACCTATGGGTGGGTCAGGGCAGAGGGGTGGCTACACCCCTTTCCCTTTGTCCAGTTCGCGCCAAAGCAGGGGCTGCAAGCCCCTGATCCGGTTTGAACTGGGGTATGCACTAGGGACACCAAGTGTGCCCCCAGTGCAGGACTTCAAAGCACCCGAAAGTGCTCCCGCCCAGCCCCAATACACACTATCCTGTCTGGGGAGGTGGTCACACCTCCCTGGGACAGAAACCTGTGTCCAGGCCTCCCCTGCCGGAGTTTCGTCCAGCAGCAGGAGGCCAGACTTGTGTCTGTGGCAGCAGCATCCATTTTGTGATGCCAGGGCTTTAGAAAGAAGTTACCGGCCAGGCCAGGGTTAACATGTCTCTCCCTCTAGAAGGGTGGAATGCTACCCCCGCCGCCAGAATTGGCGGGGGGTAGTATTCCAAGATGTTTGACACCAAACACGACATGTTTCGGTGCAGCCATTCCAAAGTTAGCATTTAACGCGAGGTTATAATGCGCTTAAGAGTATATGGTCAGGCTGCACTACAAACAGCATCAGAGAAGGGTCTCCGAACGCTGCAGAGGGGCCCTGCTCATGCAGGGACACCCTCTCACATAGGAACCACGCACTCTGCCTTCAGGATTGATAAGGCCTGCCATAGGAGTGACTTATAGGTTTATATGTGTGTATGTATTTAGTGATATAGGTAACCTATATCACAGTAAGGAGTCCATGCACCACCTTACCCAGGCTGCAGTAGCAGACCTGTGGTGTCAGTTTGGATGGCCTTCCAGGGGTGGCACAATACATGCTGCAGCCCCTGGTAGGCCTCTGAGGTACCTATGCCCTGGGTACATAGTATACCATATACTAGGGACTTATAAGGGCACTCCAGATTCCAATCAGAGATGTGCCTAAGGCACATGGAAACCATTTTAGAGAGGAAGCAGCTAGGCTGGGGTTCTGATTAGCAGGGCCCCAGCCAGACTAAGGTCGAAAAACAGTGAAGCATCAGCAAAAAGTGGGGGTACCCATGTGAAGCAGATCCTACTCTCCTACAGTGCCATTCACCTACAACTGCTTATCCACCTAGAATTTCAGAACGCGATTACACTGTCACCACCCTCTGATGGTCCTTATACCTTTAAACAGGTTAACAGTATATTTAATTTTTACACATGCTTCATGGAGGAACAAATCCACCCTAGCGAGGTTCATTAATTTTGTAGATTTGTCGGCTCTCCTCCCTCATGGTATTTAGTTTGTGGGAGTCTTTTTGTTAGATCCTCACTAAAACAAAAACATGTACGCCCCAAATAAGAAATGTCATATCCTGTATTAACTACTCTTATATTAAGTTATATCAATCCAAAACGCCAAATACATTACGAGTGTATAAATACTTTAACTATTATCTACGCTAGATTGTGTGTTTACCATCCCCCTGCCATAGCACCATCCAGGTCAACAGAACATATATATATATATATATATATATATATATACACACACACACACACATATATATATATATATATATATACACACACACACACATGCAAATATCGGCCCGGAACTCACATAATATAATCAGTACACTACAATTATATGCGGACCCAAGCTATTATTGCTAGTCCATTTTACAAGCCCATTGTAATAGCTATTTAACATGCCTTTAACCTTCCTAATATACAAGGAGTACTGACTCATTCAACTATTCATATATGGTGGAATGTCCAACTGCAATTATAAACAAATAAAATCATGTATTACCAGTAATGTCACTGTAAGTCTGAACGTTGAACTCAAGTTTATCCCTAATCCAACCTCATAAATTTATCATCAAAACGTGTAAATATAATATCCCCCAATTCTATCTCAAGTCATAATAAAGGGGCAATGGTGCCCCGGTCACATTACAGATACTTAAAAAAAAAAATTCTCAGCTCCCAAAAAACGACTGCAATTCATGGTCAATATTTAACCCTTCTTAAACCGCCTGAAGTCTCATTATCCACATTGCGACTTAGAAATGGCAGCCATGACACAGAGAGACGGGAGTCCGCCTTCCATGTTTATAGTAACACCGACAACAAGGTGCATACATCACCTTAGGGCCTTGCGCCCTCTCGCCATCACACCTATGACCCCAGGCCAACTGGCCTTCTACTGGGGCTCAAATGCCCTATGTCCAGAAATGTAAGGGCGGCTGCCAATGCAGCAGAATCCACTTGCGCAATGCGCTGGCACCACTGTGCCTCCTGGGTCCCCACTGGGACTCCTCCAAATGCTCGGGCCTAAACGTTGCAGCTGCCGCTAATTGCCGTGCAGCTGAGAAGGAAATTACGCCCTGGCACCGACTGTGCCCTGAGAGCCCGACTGGGACTCTATAAAGAAATGAGGGCCAACGTTGCAGCTGCCCGCGGTGGTGCGGTGCAGCTGTGAGCAAGAGAGGCACTACAAGAGGCACTGGCACTTTTGGGTAGGGGGGAGCCCCTATCACCGGGCTCCTTCGTGGGCCTTTAGAAAGAAAATGCCCCCTTCGTTGGAGCGGTCCGCAACGGCGGGACCACTCAGGCCCGGTCCCTTGACTGGCACTAGCAAAACCTAGTGCCGAGAAATGGCCCCAAGTCCCCACAGGGACTTCGTACAATAAATGCGGCCTCCCGCCAGAGATCAGCCCTCACTCACCGAGCTCTTTCTCGGGACTCCGTTGGGGTTGGGGACGACTCCGGCAGGATGTGGGGATCGGCCCTGCTCTCGGGGCCTCGCTACCCGGTCTCCTCTCACCGGCGCAAGTCTCGGCGGGACGTCTCCTTCGCTCAGGGGAGGCTCCGGCGGCGTTTAGTCTCGGGCGGCGGGGGCAGGCACCGACCATGTGCCTCGGGCCCCCTCCGCCTCCCTCACCAAGGGCTGCTGGACGCGGGGCTCTCCTTCACGCAGGGGAGCCCAGCTTTCTCTTCGGGCTGCAGCTTCCGCTCTACGCCCCGCCCACAGTCAGGCAAGGCCGCCTGGCTTCCTGATCGCGCCGGTGATTCTCCTTTCTTGGTGTGGCGGTGCGGGATGGGCACCCACTTTAAGGATACAACACCATGCGGGGTGGGCACCCGCGAAGGGCACCCGCCCTTAAAATCACCCACAAAGCGGGGTGGGAACTCGCTCAATTTGTCAAATGCGGAGTGGGCTCCCGCTGATGAGAGCCACAATTGCGGGGGGAATCCCCACGTCAGGATTCCCTCTCAGAGGGCGGCGGCTCCGCGCTGCGAAGCCGACGTTCACCTTTAGGCAGGACGAAAAGCAGAGCGCCCTCAAGGCGCTATAGTCCAATAAGAAAGTCCTTAGAGGGAAAGGGGGCAAAGCTGGACCCAGGCAGGTCAGCGCACAGGGCCCTCCAGTAGGAAGGCAATCCCTCGTGGCGGTTCCTCTCGAGGCCCAGCAGCAGCAAGCCCCCCCAGCATAGGAACAACAACCATCATGGGGTCACAGCCCCTCTATTTATATCAAGGCCCTCTTTGTTCTGCCCTGGCACAGGCTGGGGGAAACCAGTCGCAACCGGTTCGGGGGGGTGTGGAGCACTTTGTGTACAGTGCTCGCACCCTCCTTTGTGAGATGGGGGCTCTGCCATCAGACACACCACAGGGGGGCGGAGCCAGCATTCACATAGGCAGGCACAGGTCTATTCAGGGACCGGGAACTTCTCCTCCCACTACCCCAAATGCAGATGTCCCATTCAGCCAGCGCTGACTCACCCTGCCCCTCCTGGAGCCACACACACCTCACCGGCCCCTGTCACTCAACAGTCAGACATGCAATCCACATCAGGCAGGCAGACACATAGCACACAGAAATACCAACTTCTAAAAGTGGCATTTCTAAAATAGTTATAGTAAATCTGCGCACACCGTTGCGCAGCATTTATTATTACCATTCCAAATATACCAAACTTGACCACGCTGCGCCGCTCATATCAGGAATCACCACTGAAACACTTATCAGGGAATCCCCAATGCATTCCTATGGGAGGGCAGCCCCACAGTAGTGAGAAACCAAAATGGCTGTTTGTCACTACCAGGACATGTCACACACTTAAGGTACATGTCCTATCTTTCACCTACAATGCACCCTGCCCATAGGGCTAGCTAGGGCCTACCTTAGGGGTGACTGACATGCAGTAAAGGGGTCACAGACATGGCACACACTTTAGGTGCCACGTCACAGCGGCAGTAACACTGCGCGCACAGGCCCTGCAATGGCAGAGGCCTGGGATAGGTTTGAAAGGCTACTTTGGTGGGTGGCGCAATCAGCGCTGCAAGCCCACCAGTAGCATTTAATTTACCAGCCCTGGGTATATGAGATACCACTTTACAAGGGACTGACAGGTAAATTAAATAGGCCAAACAGGTGTAGACCAATCTTACCACATTTAACACAGAGAGCACATGCACTTTACACTGGACAGCAGTGCTAAAGTGCCCAGAGTCCTAAAACCACCAACACCATGTCAGAAAAAAGGCTAGGAGAAAGGCAAAAAAGTTTAGGGATGACCCTGCGAAAAGGGCCAAGTCCAAGACAACCCCCTTCCAGCCAAAACGCAGGGTAGACCAATCACCACCTTGATGGGCTTCCCTGCTTTGGGCGATAGTGTCTTGTGGTTTATGGCCCCCTGGCCTCCCTTAAGTTGTCTTAGGCCTGGCTGCCATGCTGCTTTTCTTTGCACACGTTACTCTGAGCCGTCGTTCTATCGACCTCTGCTCTTGCCAAGTTATTTTAGTGCTGTCTGCATTTTCTGTCTCTCACCTTTTCTCTTGTTCGATTTGGGCTCAGACTGCACAACATGTACAAGGTCGAATAACAATGTATTTCTTGTTCTTGCTGATTTGGCCAGTCCCTCTCACCTAGACATAACATTATGTACAGCTGCTTTTAATATTCCAGTTAATGCAAACTGGTACACAGATGGAGAGAACCTTTCCAGAGAGAAGAGCTGTGATTGTCTGCTGATGTAGTTTTGCATCTAGAGACTGAGGTATGGGGGTTCGCTAGTCAAAGCCCAGAGGTCTTCTATATTTTATAATAAACTAGCTTCCAACACGGGGAGGGTGGTAATGTTAGTTAGACATATATCCACTGCTTTATGAGATGCTTTCCCCGTTTGTATTCTATGGAGTTGTAACCATGCTGATTATGTTATTTCTATACATTATGCTAATAGCACTGACACGTGTACTGTATCTTAGAGCACGTAAGTTGGAATAAACATTTTGACCTATACAGTGTCTCTTCTTACGCACATTGTGGACAGGTACGAGTGTGACGAAAGAGTGTTCTTGCCTCTGCGAGTCCTGAGAGAGATACCGTGTTCTGGGTTGTCTAAGCATTAGCACATTGGTGCTGATGGGGCGCTAAGGCTAGTTGGGTTGGGGTTTTGGGTGCTAAGGCATATGGTTGGCTCACCACTATATTCCGAGGTCCTATAATCCTGTGCATAGCTCTGTATGTGCAGAAACCCTATGACATGGCGAGACCAACGAGTGGGGCAGCTTATCTCCGAGACGCTTGAGTAGTACTTGTGCTTGTCCACAAAGCCCTCACGTACGCTTCCGGAAGCGTGTGTGACGGCGATACCTCCTATATTGAAGTTTTTGTAGGTTCTTTCAAGCTTGAAGTTGTTAAAAAAGGTTTCTTAAACATAACCCTTTTTGTGTTGCCTCGTGTTAGGTTGTCGTACTATCCCGTTCATAATGGCGGGTATAGGCATAGCGGCGCAAAGCCGCACAGCGCTCCGGGATCACTTACGGGTGTATGGAGTGCCAGACACAGGAGTTGAACTAGTCTTTGTGGTTCAAGCCGACCCGGCTTTCCACTTTGAGGTGTTTTACTCTTGGATCACTTTTCCAGCAGTGGATGCGACTGATAATCTGTTTCATGAATATGAACCTACTGCTGTCCCTGCTGTCTATCGACCTTATACTAATCTCGAAGTACCACTCACGGCTTGGCAGCACCGTGTTTGGTTTAATGGCGCCCTCCCACAACCGACAACCACGGTTCGTTTAGGCCCCTTATCTATTGAGGGGGCCACTTGGCCTGTCTTGGCCGGGTACACCCCGCATCCGCGTTATATGACTATAACAGTCGGGGAACTGCGCACTATGTATGCGGCTTTAGTACATGTGCACCGAGCCTTAGTGCGATATGTTACAGGCAGTCTCCATGGAGCCGCCCCTGGAGTTGCCGGCCAACCAGCTGCTGCAGGCGGAGTGACCATAAGTCCTGTCATGGTGAACTCAGTGATGGGCAAACGTCCACAACATAAGGATGATTTTCCTTATTGGCTTGCAGAAAAATTTGACCAGTTGGAGGCTGTTTTTCCACACACAACCCCGGTGGATAAACACCGCATTCTTACGATTAGTTTGCCAAAAGACTTGATACTCGAGTTGACAGCATGTGAAAACTGGGGTAAGGTATTCGCAGCAGTATATTCTAAATGCTTTGGTACTCCTTCCATGACAGTTCTCCCCTCAGTAATTAAAAAAGTGCAGGATGAACATGGCCCTGAAGCGGCTGTGGAATTAGGGATGAGACTGGTGGGAGTGTTTAATGTAGTAGCTGAGCTGATCCTTGCGAATGTCAAGGGCGATGCAGTGAACTTTCAAGTAGCGAACGCTTTGGCTCTGGTCCCAGAATTGGACAGGCCTCGCGAATTACCGAAGATTATAACTCAGGCTTACAAAACTATTGGTAGAAATAGCCTGGGTAACAAGCCTTTTGCAAAACAGCAAACACAATCGCAACCACAACAACAATCTAAACCTCAATCTGAGAAAGATGAGAGACCAGTCTTCACTAAAAAGAGCTGGAGGCTGAAAAAACAGGGTAAGCAACAAAAAAAGCCGGGATCGAGAGGTGCATCCCCGGTTTCGGTTTCTTCTGAACGTACTTATGATTTACGCGATAGGACGAGAATTAAATCACCCGATAGGTTTCAGATCCCTGACACGCGTTCTCCTCGTTCTTCACAGGCACAGACGTCGTCACAAGCCGGTGGAGGAGAACGACAAGAAAGAGGAAGGGGCCGTGAGGCTCCCCAGGGACGAGACCAGCCTCGACAACAGGTCAGAGGGAAAGCAGAAGACTTTCAACATCCTCGTCCGCAATTTCAGAAGAAGAAAGTTGCCGCTGTAACAGCGAAATATGCCACAGACGGTGAGAGCGAGGCTCCTGAATTGGACGTGGGCAATAACCCTCCTAGACAGCGCCGCGGAAGTTACCATAGTGCGGGAGGCGCTACGTCCTCATATGGAGGCGACAGCAACTGAAACATTCATTACTGTCGAGACAGCTGACACTAGAGTGGCTCCCCCGGACCGACTTTATGATATTGTCATTCAAATCGAAGGTGATATACAACGCATGATTAAAGGGATTTTTTGGGAAAATCTAACCTCTTCATATGGCATTTTGTTAGCGGAGGTGGATTGGCCACCCTCATTCGTTCTTGCGGCACGTAAAGGGGAGGAGGTAATTCTTCCGAGCTTTTCTCGACATGTCCCAAAGGACAAAGCGGAGGCTCTCGCAGCCGAATGGGCAGTGTCCCTGGCTCCGGCGTTATACCGCAACCACGTGGGTTGGGATGAGGAATCTCCCCCCCATGAAATACCTTTGCGGTTACTGCCGCAGCCACAACCCCAATATCCCATAAAACGTGAGGCCAAAGGCCCCGTGTCTGAAATTCTGACTCAGTTAGAGTATCAGGGTGTAATTGAACCCTGTGTATCACCTATGAACAATCCCCTTTTCGCGGTTTCTAAACCCGATGGATCGTACCGCTTAGTTTTGGATTACCGGCATTTGAACTCTCATTGTTGGACCTTTGCGGTGCAAAATACACACAGTTCTGCGCTAGTAGACAGTCTTGTTCGTAAAAAATATAAAACGACACTTGACCTTTCAAATGGATTCTACACGCACAACTTAGCCCCGGAGAGCGCTCAATGGAGCGCTTTTACATCCGGTGGCAAATTATTTCAATTCAGGCGTCTCCCCATGGGCTACAAAAATAGTCCGGGAGTATTTGCCGCTCGTGTTGTCTCTTTGTTAGACAGCATAGATCCAGATGCGTGTTCGTACGTCGATGACATTTATCTGACGGACGACGAATTATTTCCACATCTGTCCCGAGTAGACCGTATTATTCTTGAATTTGCGGTGCAAGGTTACAAATTTAACTTTGCAAAATCTCATATAGCTGAATTTACAGTTTTGTTCTTGGGCTACGAGCTCAACAATGAAGGTAAGGGCCTAGCCCCCCACTTCCTAGAGAAATGTGCCCTTTTGAGCACTCCTAATACTTTGAAGAAGCTTCAGTCTTTGCTGGGTTTCCTGAACTTTGGGCGTACTTACATTCCCGAATACGCCCAGCGTATCAAGCCTCTGTATGCTTTGATACAACCTACCTATTCGAGGTCATGCTGGCTGCCAGAGCATACCTCAATTCTGCAGTCTTTACAGACAGACCTTCTAGAGTCTAAATATCTTTTGACTCGTGACAACCACACAAACCTGGTGATTAGAATCATTCCAGGGGCAGTGGGTTTCACGTACTTAACCTTTAACGAAGGTGACACAGTACCCATCGCATACAAGTCACATCTGTACACCTCCGCCGAAATGCGCTTTTCAGCTGTGGAAAAAGTTTTAACAGCAGTACAAATGGCGATCTTAAAAGAGCGCGCACTGGCCCAGGGAAAGCGTATTCTGGTGGTAACACCCTATCCTGCCCTAGAGGCAGTAACAAAAGCGAGTGTACCGAACTCTAAAGCTTTGCACCCCCGTTGGATACAATGGGCTACCTCTTTGACATCCTCGGATGTCTCATTCATTTTTGATTCTTCACTCCAGACTCAGGAGTACTTACAGTATGAATTCGTTCATCCTCCTCCTCTGTCCTTATTGCCGCTTGAGGATTACGACTGTGTGATCTATACCGATGGTTCGGCACAACCGGCCACAGGGTCCAAGCATGCTTATTCAGCCGCATGTGCCATTGTTGCAGGTACTTTTGTGAACGGAGAGTTCAAATCCTCTGTAGTGCACACTCAGACACTCGGGGATAGTACCGCACAACTGGCCGAACTGCGCGCTTTGGTGCTTGCACTTGAGTTCGTTAATCCTGATGTGACCACTCTCATTGTTTGCGACTCTTACTACTGTGTTCAATCATACAATGACAATCTGTTCTTTTGGTCGCAAAACGACTATAGAGACGCAAAAGGCAACACAATCAAGCATAAAACGCTTTGGGTTCGAGTTGCAGAATTACAGCAAAGTCTGCCGCTCACACAGGTGGTTCACACCCTAGGCCATCAGCGGGTGGGCGCACACGCTGTTGGTAACGGTTTGGCAGATGAAGCTGCCAAATCAGCAGTAGTCACGTGTTCAGTAGCAGCAGTTACTAGATCCATGTCTAAAATAGACACTGATATCATGGCAGCTATTGCTGCAACAAAGGAAGGAGCGAACTACCCTAGGGGTTTCCCCTCCAAATATTCTTACCAGATAGGTCCCGATCAGGCTCCTTATGTAAAAATACCTGACGTTGGTGATCGGCTGATACCCAACGCGGACCGCAGACTTTCCTTGATAACGGCCGCGCACGAAGGCATGGCTTCGGCACATGCGGGTGTGTCTGCGACTGTTTCCATCTTGCAGCATCGTTACTGGTGGCGTGGTTTGTATAAAGATACCCGTTCTTATGTGCTTTCCTGTGACGTTTGTCAACAGATCAAGCCTTCCACGGTTACAAGACCACCACAGACCTCGCTAGGCATTTCAAACAGACCCTTTGGGTGTGTTTACTTGGATCACTGCGGTCCATTTTCTTCAGACACTGCCTATAAATATATCTTAGTGGCAGTGGACTCGTGCACACGGTTCATCTGGGTCTGGCCACAACGGAGTGCTGACGCTCGAACTGTCATCAGGGATTTGCGTGTCTTTGTGGGAATTTTTGCATGCGGCACCTTCCATTCGGACCAAGGTCCGGCGTTTGCCTCTAAGGCTTACAAGGACGCAATGGGTTCCTTGGGGGTGCGGGTGAAATTTTCGTCTCCGTATAGGCCTGAGGGCAACTCTATCGTTGAACGAATGAACCGTGACTTAAAGCAATCCTTGACAGCTAGAGTTATAGGTACTGGCAGGAACTGGCTGGCCCACTTGTATACCGTTCAGCGTGCACTTAATAATCTCCCTAGAAGACCTCTGGGTGGGCGGACCCCTTACGCAATGCTCTTTGGCATACGAATGTTTGTGCCTGACCTTGATGGTCTAGACATGGTGGCGCAATCCGCCAAGTTTGATGTAGATAACCATTCTACTATGTTACAGGACTTACAAGAAGCCCGCGACAAACTTGCAATTGCACATTTACCTTCAACCACAGACCCTGCTTTGCAGATACCGGTTGCCGGCTGGCTTCCGAAGATTGGTGACCTGGTTCGAGAGAAGGTGGAGAATAAAAAAAGAATTCGGCCCCTCTTATCGTGCACCGGTTCCAGTCCTGGGCTTGAAGGGAACACGTACAGTCATCTTACCACCGCTTCCTGGTCGCAAGGAGAACAGATACATCTCAGTGGAAAATGTCAAGCTACAACATCTGGCCGATCCTGAATAGTGTAACACCAGCGGTCTCTTGTCCTGCAATTTACCGGACAAGTGTTCGTGGTCCACCTGACCGAACGGTCACTGATGTTACAATTGAGATGGTTGATTTGCCTGAAAATATATTCGAACCCACTGTATCCCCCTGTATCGACGAGGACGAGTATACCTATCCCGCAACAGAGTCAGTGGCACACCAACCAACAACGCCACTGAGCCCGACACGTTATTCCTTTGATTCGGATTCCACCTCATCAACTGCCCCGTCCAAGTTCAGTCTTTTTGTCTCCTGGTTTCGAGATAATTTTTTGGTTCCACCCTGGACATATATTTGGTTGGTACTTTTCTTGATTTTTTTGTTCATGTCCATTGGCTTTGTCACAGTATTTTTTCTACTCATCAATGGTCACTATTTACCTGAACGCTCTGCTGTGAACAGTGTTGCTGGAACTTTGGCTCCACATTCCTCTTCCCACATCATGAAGCGTGACCACACATTTGTGAACATTTCGGCGTTTCCAGTTGCTGATGGCATCGTATGGGATGCGGTAAACTTTCAAATCCATGGCCCGACGGAAATTATTAATGTACCAAATGTCCTTCGAGTTTCGATGGGTGATGTAGTAAAAAGTAGTATTCATTCTGACGATTGGGATGTGCATGCAGTTGAAGCATTGTTTGCTGATTTAAAATATTATGCTTCTTTTAATGCTGAGGATTTGTATATGAATTCTGCGAATTATGCCGATTTGTATTGTTACCAGCATTGGGGCAACCATTTTCTCCACAAACCTAGCGCCTTGCGCAGCCCTGTTAACTACACCCAATGGGAACATTGTCCAAACCCCTTACCAGGTAGCTCCCAGACTCTTCGAAATAAATTCGCCTATTTCACTGATTTTAATCGATCAAACCCTGGGTCCTATTATTTTAAATTGGGTGACCCATTAACTCAAAAAATAATGTTGACCCACACCAAATTACTTTATTCGGGTTCCTTTTTGAGCGCCTTGGCGGTGGGTGGTTATGAGTACTGGAAAGATACAGTCGATTTAAAATCAATATGGGGTTCAAGACCATGGCAGGTGCAGGGCACCGAGGCTTTACACCGCTCCTGCCTTATCCCAGCCCAAATCGTGTTTCTGAATTCTTCCATTTATCAAACTACGTGTTGGGGATTAGCTACCACTAAACAATTAAATTCGCCAGGTTTCCCATCATTGTCGAACTCTCCTAATGATAGCTTGCGTTTTAATATGTCCCTTGTGACGTTGCATTTTCTGTTTCAAAACAACTCTTTTAACGTTTCTGCAATAATACAGTCACCCTGGTTGTCGTGGCCCGTATCTTCCAATGCATGCCAACTGCGTTTCCATGACACAGTTCCTGGCTTTACACAGGACCAGCCTGATCCAAGGTTTGATGCGTCTCGCACTGTCACAACATATTCAGTTGGTAAATTATGTAAACAATGGCTACAACACTCGTCCTTAGACTCTGTTAAACAACATTTGTCCCTCCTATCAGGCAATATTGATCTGTCTGACTTTATCCTGGGACCCCGTGGTCCCCGACCGAAGAGGTTCATTTATGAAGTATATAATGAACTCTGGAAGCTGTCACAAATGGAAGCTGCTTCCCGTCTTCGGGAAATAGACCAAGCAAATTTGGAAAAGGTGCTTGCTGTTGTTGACAATAGTATAAATACCCTGTCTTCCCGCATTTACACATTAGATAATATTGTATCCTCTGTTGTTGATATTGTACAAGATGATGTTTCTATGTTGTCTCATGGACAGAATCAGTTGCGATCAGTGATGCAGTTTGCATGGACGTTGCAAACCCTTAAATTAGGTAAAGTTCCTTGGAATTTATTGAACACCACCGCCCTTTTTAAGCCTTTTAATTTGACTGACAAGCAGCAGTTCATGTCCATGAAAGATGCATCATACACTTTATTACATATCGAGAAAGTGGATCCTGTACCATTCTCTGTAGCGGAACTAGATTCTGCGGTGTGGCTAGTTCATGGGGTTATCGCTTTATCTTTTTCCTTGTTTGAATTTAGCTCGTGCATGAAACATTATCCTGTCGGCCGTTTCCAGCCTTTGGGTAGTGCTTTCCTGCATGAACTCTGGTCCTTGCCTTTCATGTATAAATGCCTTAGAGACGGCAGGGAAGTGTTTCTCACGGGGGAGTCTTGTGATTCAACTGTGGGCCATTCGCTTATTTGTAAACACATTAAATTGCACGGGGCTTGTAGTGTTTCAGTTCCGAATCTTGCATGTGTGTTAAAGGGTATTCCTGTTCCCGCTATTTCTCCTACTTTTACCTTGCTTACTAACGGTAGCTATCTGCTTCTAAATAACAAAAACTGTTGTGGCCTACAGGCCGGCATTCCGTATATTGTTACGGTTTCTCACAGAGTTGTCTGCTGCAAGAATGTGCTTTTTCCTCCCCCTCATGGCGTCGTTGATAACTCTATTTGGCCTTCCATTCCTACCATGGAGGCAGATTTCAATAAGTTGAGCAGAATAAAGGCCTTATTGTTAAATGAAGAAGTTACTCTCACTTCCGCCCGGGAGACATTTGTACTCCAGGTGGCAAGTACCCACAGTGAAATACAGGCCCTTTTGAACACCAACCTCCCACAACATTTTGGGGAGTTGATTCATCGTATTTTTAACGCATCAAACACTGAGGGTCTAGTGCATTTTTTTAAAATTGTGGGGTCTGGTCTGGTGTCCTCCTTCCAAACTATTTTCGGTGTGATACCGGCATTCATTCATTCTATTTTTTCTAGTGTCTTTGGTGGTTTCCCATTAATCCTCGCCTTGGCGGCTGGTGTCTTGCTGTTAATTTGTTTTCTGCGCAATGGCTGCTCTCCGCTGGGTCCTTCTGGATCCCGAACGCCTCCAGCTGCTCCGTGAGCGCCTTCTGGTTGGCTTCGATGTTCTGCCTTTGGCGACTATCAGCGTGTCATACACCCTTTCTTTTCGCTTTGCGTATTTCACTTGCGTGCAACCCGTGATGTCTTGCATCCGCTGTCCTTTCACATGGACCATGGATTATTGCCTCTCCAATTCGTCATTGTCTGTTCCGGATTTTGTTCGGTTGGTGGGTCCCTTAGAGGCTCATGAACGGGACTGTTCCGTTGCTGGCTTTATGATGCGTGCGGCTGCACTGGGAATTTTGGCACAATGGGATATCTGGGCGGCCGCTCAGAATCTCCTACAACACAGCTACATTGAGTATCATGCAAGCTGTCCCGCATTGCTTTTGGGTGCTCCATCCTCTGAGGAACATTCCTGCAGCTTTGAACTATTGGACTGGATGGCGTCTATGTTTTTTGACGATTCCAATGATGTCCTCTTGGACGGTATTGCCTTTTTCTGCACTTGCACGTTTTTGGATTGATTCGACGTTCACTGTTCGTGGACTGCCTCTGTTCTGCTCAAGTTGCTTGGAACTCTGTTTTCGCTTTTAGTCTTGGCCGACTGGACTGTCCAGGGGAGGGTGTCTTGTGGTTTATGGCCCCCTGGCCTCCCTTAAGTTGTCTTAGGCCTGGCTGCCGTGCTGCTTTTCTTTGCACACGTTACTCTGAGCCGTCGTTCTATCGACCTCTGCTCTTGCCAAGTTATTTTAGTGCTGTCTGCATTTTCTGTCTCTCACCTTTTCTCTTGTTCGATTTGGGCTCAGACTGCACAACATGTACAAGGTCGAATAACAATGTATTTCTGTTCTTGCTGATTTGGCCAGTCCCTCTCACCTAGACATAACATTATGTACAGCTGCTTTTAATATTCCAGTTAATGCAAACTGGTACACAGATGGAGAGAACCTTTCCAGAGAGAAGAGCTGTGATTGTCTGCTGATGTAGTTTTGCATCTAGAGACTGAGGTATGGGGGTTCGCTAGTCAAAGCCCAGAGGTCTTCTATATTTTATAATAAACTAGCTTCCAACACGGGGAGGGTGGTAATGTTAGTTAGACATATATCCACTGCTTTATGAGATGCTTTCCCCGTTTGTATTCTATGGAGTTGTAACCATGCTGATTATGTTATTTCTATGCATTATGCTAATAGCACTGACACGTGTACTGTATCTTAGAGCACGTAAGTTGGAATAAACATTTTGACCTATACAGTGTCTCTTCTTACGCACATTGTGGACAGGTACGAGTGTGACGAAAGAGTGTTCTTGCCTCTGCGAGTCCTGAGAGAGATACCGTGTTCTGGGTTGTCTAAGCATTAGCACATTGGTGCTGATGGGACGCTAAGGCTAGTTGGGTTGGGGTTTTGGGTGCTAAGGCATATGGTTGGCTCACCACTATATTCCGAGGTCCTATAATCCTGTGCATAGCTCTGTATGTGCAGAAACCCTATGACACGGACGCGGGCCCGCAACTGCAGGGACACTTTCCGGTTCTACGCCACTCTGAACTCATGCTGTTTCCTCTGTAAAAGCTCTCAGGACCAACTAGGCCACCCCACTGGCACTCCCTACTTGTCTGTGGCCAGGACCAGGCCCTAGGCCATCCAGCTGCCTCTGGCCCTTGCCATTCCACAGAGTGGGGGGCAGTAACCCCTGGCCTATAGTAACCATTCTCCACTCTTACTCTCATAAGTGCAGTTCTAAACTGCCACTGACCCTCCAACCTAGGGTCTGCACCCTCAGGCTGACCAGAGGTCTCGGGCGAGGCTCTCCTCCCCTCCCCTTCTGGGGTCCCGCACTCTCCTCCCAGAAGAAGCACCCCCAGAACCAAAAACTGTCAGGATGCTGGAACCAGACCTCCTACACAATCCTTCCACCAGTTCAGGGCCTTGCCCCTGCAACTGATTCAACACCCTTGGATCTAAACCCTCAGGTTGAACCGGGGTCAGAGGCGTGGACTCCCTCCCTCTGCACCCCCTTCCAGAGTTCTGCACCCGCCCACCTGGAGTGGTACCCTTAGAAGACAAACCGGTCAGGACACTGCTTACAGTCGTCCTTCCCTCCAGGTCAGGCCGGACCTGAACCTGGCTTCCCAACCCAGGGACTAGACCCTGCGGCTGAGCACCTGCCCGGCGCACCAGGACTTCCTTGGGAGCACGCATGCCCCCCCTGAGGGTAACACATGACTCACGTGTTGTGTGACAGTCTGCCTGGCGCAGACCTCCCGCCCCCTGTCCACCTGACAGTGCGTGGAGATCCCCCAGGACAGAAGTGGGGTCGCCATGGTCATGGCTAGGAGGCTCAGCCCTTCTGGCTTGCCCCTGACTCACTGGTTCTCCCACTGGGGAACGCATCCCCCTCTCACCCCTCCGTCTGGACTTCTGCACCCTCCACTTAGGAGCGGCATCGCCAGACACCAGAACCGCTGGAGCTCTGTTTACAGACACTCCATGTTCCTCTGACACTAGGGGATCCCCCTCAAATGGACCACTAGTACAGCCTAGGCTCCCTACCTGGTGTTCCCTGGAGGAACCATCCAGGCCCTGAGACTGAGTTTTGGGCACCTCAGGACGCATCCCATTCCCACTCCTTCTCCGCGGAGACAGGACGTGAGGCCCTACACCCCTCCCACTACATTGGGACCTAGCTGGGCCACCCTGAACCTCTCCCACCACTGTGGGCTGGAAGACACCTGAGCCACTCCTATGAGGGTCACTCCCCAATGCCACTTCAGACCCTCTGGTACCCAGCCAGAGGTCTGCCTCCCGTGCAAGCTCCCTGAAATCAGAGGACTCACACTCCAACAGGTGTTGGCGCAACCCCGGAAAACAATTATTGAACATGTGCTCTCTGACAACCAGATTGAACAGCCCTTCAAAATCATTGGCCGTGCTACTCGTCACCCAACCTTTCAGTGCATCACAACATTCATCCACAAACTCCCCCCAAGACTGGTGAGACAGTTTCCTACTGCCCCTGAACCTCAACCGGTACCTCTCTTCCTGGGAACCAGGCACCATACTCTGGGATCTGGGAGTGGGACTTCCTGCACTGGACTCCATATTGCTGCCACCACTGGACCCCACCCTCACTGGTGAATCCAGACAACTGAAACTACTCTCAGGGGACAACCTTTCCTCAAGAGCTAGTTTCTCTCTGGCGAAAGCCCTCTCCGCCTCCGCCATCCTCTCCTGCGCTAAGACCCTCTCGGTCTCTAGCCTTTTCTCCTCCACACCCAGCTGCGCCATCTCCTTGGCATGCTCTAAACTGAGCTTCTCCAAAGCCAGCTGATGCTCCCTCCTATCTACCCACTCTTCTGGGGACAGGGAAAGGGATGGGGCACTGCCCCCGGCACTGGACCCAGCAAGGGACTCCTCCTCGGGATCCTCACTCTCTACTGGTGTCCCTGCTCTGTCATTTTCTTCCTCTTCTTCAGACTCTTCAGGACCTCCCTCATAACCACCACCTAAATAGGCAGAAGGATAATCAGACAGGTCCCCTGGCGCTCTAAGACTACTCCCCTGTGGATTGATTCATAGAGGAACAGCTTTCTGTGGATGTTACCTTCTATCGGTATCCCTCTTTCCCTACAGAAAGTCATTACCTCATCCCGGGTGTACTCCAATAGGTTATCCTCACTATAGATCAACCCCATCTTGGCAGACTACACAACCCACAGTGCAACACAAGAGACCTAGGTGCCTGAGCAGAAGCAGGAATCTACAATCAAAAAAATGACACTTTTGAGGAGAAATCCAAAATCTGGAATAATAATCCCCAAGCCTGTGATTATCTAAATGCAGAGTTTGTAGTGCAACCAGTTGTCGCCGTGGTACCACGCAAACGCAAGTCCTATCCCCACCGCTGACAACCAATGTTAGAAATGGGATTTCTGGTCGGCTAAGGCTTGCGCCAAAGCCAGGCAGAAACCACCACTCTAGTCAGGGCAAGGGAGTTACACGCTGAAGATAACCCCTGCTCACCCCCTTGGTAGCTTGGCACGAGCAGTCAGGCTTATCCCAGAGGCAATGTGTAAAGCGTTTGCGCAACACACACACATAGCAGCAACAAACTAGGCACACTACAAAAGAAACTCCACACAAGGTTATATCAAAAATAGCCTTTGTATTATCATAAACACATTAGAAACGTAATCACACATTTACACTGTGCCAACTGGCACCATGCAGTATTCACAGGGTATTATATACAGGACCCGTCAATCGGGCCACCGTCAGAACCATCAGAATGCAGGTAAGTAAATATAAAACACAACCAGTAACTACTGGTACAATAAGGTACTTCAGCATTATCGCTAGCTTAAACACATTATGCACTCCCAGTGGGCCTAAACATCATAACATGACATTTGCATTAGGCATCCCATTAGCATAACCCCATTATGCAACAAAACAGCAGTGCACCATAGTAACACCGACAATACATCACCTTAGGGCCTTGCGCCCTCTCACCATCACACCTATGACCCCAGGCCAACTGGCATTCTACTGGGGCTCATATGCCCTATGTCCAGAAATGTAAGGGCGGCTGCCAATGCAGCAGAATCCACATGCGCAATTGCGCTGGCACCACTGTGCCTCCTAGGTCCCCACTGGGACTCCTCCAAATGCTCGGGCCTAAACGTTGCAGCTGCCGCCAATTGCCGTGCAGCTGAGAAGGAAATTACTCCCTGGCACCGACTGTGCCCTGAGAGCCCGACTGGGACTCTATAAAGAAATGAGGGCCAACGTTGCAGCTGCCCGCGCTGGTGCGGTGCAGCTGTGAGCAAGAGAGGCACTAAAAGAGGCACTGGCACTTTTGGGTAGGGGGGGAGCCCTTATCACCGGGCTCCTCAGTGGGCCTTTAGAAAGAAAATGCCCCCTTCGTTGGAGCGGCCCGCAATGGCGGGACCGCTCAGGCCTGGTGCCTTGACTGGCACTAGCAAAACCTAGTGCCGAGAAATGGCCCCAAGCCCCCACGGGGACTTTGTACAGTAAATGCGGCCTCCCGCCAGAGATCAGCCCTCACTCACCGAGCTCTTTCTCGGGACTCCGTTGGGGCTGGGGACGACTCCGGCAGGATGTGGGGATCGGCCCTGCTCTCGGGGCCTCGCTACCCGGTATCCTCTCACCGGCGCAAGTCTCGGTGGGACGTCTCCCTCGCACAGGGGAGGCTCCGGCGGCGTTTAGTCTCGGGCGGCGGGGGCAGGCACCGACCATGTGCCTCGGGCCCCCTCCGCCTCACTAACCAAGGGCTGCTGGACGCTGGGCTCTCCTTCACGCAGGGGAGCCAGGCTTTCTCTTCCGGCCGCAGCTTCCGCTCTACGCCCCGCCCACAGTCAGGCAAGGCCGCCTGGCTTCCTGGTCGCGCCGCGGCGGTGATTCTCCTTTCTTGGTGCGGCGGTGCGGGGTGGGCACCCGCATTAAGGATACAACACCATGCGGGGTGGGAACCCGCGAAGGGCACCACAGTGCGGGGTGGGCACCCGCCCTTAAAATCACCCACAAAGCGGGGTGGGCACCCGCTCGATTTGCCAAATGCGGAGTGGGCTCCCGCTGATGAGAGCCACAATTGCGGGGGGAATCCCCACGTCGGGATTCCCTCTCAGAGGGCGGCGGCTCCGCGCTGCGAAGCCCACGTTCTCCTTTAGGCAGGACGAAAAGCAGATCGCTCTCAAGGCGCTATAGTCCAATAAGAAAGTCCTTAGAGGGAAAGGGGGTAAAGCTGGACCCAGGCATGCCAGCGTACAGGGCCCTCCAGCAGGAAGGCAATCCCTCGTGGCGGTTCCTCCCGAGGCCCAGCAGCAGCAAGCCCCCCAGCATAGGAACAACAACCATCATGGTTTCACAGCCCCTCTATTTATATCAAGGCCCTCTTTGTTCTGCCCTGGCACAGGGCTGGGGGAAACCAGTCGCAACCGGATCTGGGGGTGTGGAGCACTTTGTGTACAGTGCTCGCACCCTCCTTTGTGAGATGGGGGCTCTGCCATTAGGCACACCACAGGGGGCAGAGCCAGCATTCACATAGGCAGGCACAGGTCTATTCAGGGACCGGGGACTTCTCCTCCCACTACCCCAAATGCAGATGTCCCATTCAGCCAGCGCTGACTCACCCTGCCCCTCCTGGAGCCACACACACCTCACCAGCCCCCGTCACTCAACAGCCAGACATGCAATCCACATCAGGTAGGCAGACACATAGCACACAGAAATGCCAACTTCTAAAAGTGGCATTTCTAAAATAGTTATAGTAAATCTGCGCACACCGTTGCGCAGCATTTATTATTACCGTTCCAAATATACCAAACTTGACCACGCTGCGCCTCTCATATTAGGAATCACCACTGAAACACTTATCAGGGAATCCCCAATGCATTCCTATGGGAGGGCAGCCCCACAGTAGTGAGAAACCAAAATGGTACATGTCCTATCTTTCACCTATAATGCACCCTGCCCATAGGGCTAGCTAGGGCCTACCTTAGGGGTGACTGACATGCAGTAAAAAGGGGGGGGTCACAGACATGGCACACACACTTTAGGTGCCACGTCACAGCGGCAGTAACACTGCGCGCTCAGGCCCTGCAATGGCAGAGGCCTGGGATAGGTTTGAAAGGCTACTTTGGTGGGTGGCGCAATCAGCGCTGCAAGCCCACCAGTAGCATTTAATTTACCAGCCCTGGGTATATGGGATACCACTTTACAAGGGACTGACAGGTAAATTAAATAGGCCAAACAGGTGTAGACCAATCTTACCACATTTAACACAGAGAGCACACGCACTTTACCCTTGACAGCAGTGCTAAAGTGCCCAGAGTCCTAAAACCACCAACACCATGTCAGAAAAAAGACTAGGAGAAAGTCAAAAAAGTTTAGGGATGACCCTGCAAAAAGGGCCAAGTCCAACACAACTTCATCAAGAAAGCTGTGATAGATAGTTAGATTTAATTCCGGTTTTAAATCATACAATTAACAAACAAAAATTGCCAATGTTTCTACAAACTGAGGCGCGGGCCGGCATGTAATCGTGCCCTGAAGGGATCCGATAAGGATAATAAACCTTTTAGTGCAAGCTTTGAATTTTTTAGTATGTGTCCCTACCAGGGACCTAAAAACCAATTCTGAGAGCGCGTCTGGGTCGCCACCAGCTCTAGCCTATGAAGTACAAATAGGCGCACTAAACTACTAAAATGGACACTTGAGCACACTCCATCTGGGACAGACAGGCGCGAAATGGAGGAATAGACGGACATAGTATAGGATGGGTAGCCGATGCCTGAGATGGGCAGATGGCGACTGTGATGCGCAGGGAGACCCCGGGACACCCAGATGAATCCGCGGCGGAAGCTTGGCACCTTGCATGACAGAGGAAGCCTAAACCAGATTGATGTTGTCTGGGGCAGTCCGGCATTACCCTGCACGCACAGACGGACACAGAGACAGGCAGATGTTTAGACATCACCACGGATGGACAGTTGGACAAACAAAGCATTGGGCGGACACACGGGACCCAGGACGGAGAACGCTCCGGTGTAATTAGACAAAGCTGGGCCAGCGTGGGTTACTCGAGGAGACACTGCGGCTGGACAGCAAGAAGGTGGCGGCCAGGGCACCGGGGGTGTATGAGGGGTAAGTGGCAGGGCACGGCTGGATAATAGGAGTGTAGGAGGGTGAATTGTCAGGACAAGACTGAGGGATAAAGGCGCCAGAGGATACTGGCAGGATATGTCCGTGGGGGATGCATGAGGGTGAACGACAGGACACGCCTGGGGAATGGGCGACGTGCAAGGAAACGCCAGATAACGCAGTGACGCAACAATCAAGGGCTAGTGGGGAGCCGGACGTACTCCAGATGCCCCACAGCTTGGCAGGTGGCGTCCCCCTTAGTAGATTGCTAAATAAATGCGAACATGATCCAGTGTGGGGGCGGCAACTATTTGGGCAAATCTAGGTTCTGGGAGGAGGAGGAGGATTGGGGTGCAGAGGTACAGCTGCCCGGTGCAAGGCCAAGGAATGAAGGTGCAGGAGATCAGATTCCTACACTGACTCTTGTGTGACTAACCTGGCAAATAAAAAATGGGTGCAACCGAGTCAGCAATACCCTGCTAGAGGCACTTACAGCAGCTGTTGCACTTGCCGACTACGAGCCAGTCTGGGTATCCTCAGATATGCAAATGCTGTGGCTTCCCACATTTCCTCATCTCTGACGGTTGGCGACCTTGGTCCGGTGACCGCAGTTATTGGGTACACTGTCTCCTGCGTTAGTTGTCAGGCAATGCTCTGGTGACCCAAATAGTATGCACGCGATGTGTTTGCCATTGTTGACTGGGTTAACAGAAATGCACCAGGGCGCCATGCTAGCGCCTTATTGGAAAAAAGAAGGTTGACATATACTACGGCCCCTCGCATCGCATGCCGCCTCTTCAGAGCAGTGAAACATCAGGCGTGTGGGGCTGGTTTAAAAAAAAGTGCTTTGCCGAAGAGCGTGTCAGGCAGGAAAAAAGCAATTAAAGAAAACAGTGCAAAACAGATGGCCCCTGCGCGCACCGCTGAATGTAAACAAGCGCGCGCGTGAAAGCTCATTAGAAAAAACAGATGGCCCCTGCGCGCGCCGCTGCTTCCAAACGCCTGAGCCGGCTAGAAAGTTAAAGCAACCGGGAGCAGGGAAATGTAAACAAGCGCGCGCGTTGCTCGCTCCCGCCAGGTGGATGTCACCACAAGAACGGGTGCTTGAAAAGAGCTGACCAACTTCTAAAGGTCATATCCTAGAGCAGCGCATGCGTGCTGCCTAGGCGAGACCTAAAAACGCCCTTGGGAAGGGCACCCCCCCAGCCCTGTCATCAGCATCACAGCCACCCTAGTAGTGGCCTAATGGAATAAGTCGGAAAATGGAAGCAGGATACACCGTTTTCAATCATAGCTTGCTATATGTGTGCTCCTGCGCATTCACTTTTGGAACCTATTATTTGGCTCTCTTTTACTACATTGACAGTATTTAGAATCAGTGTAAGAGCATTTGATTTTTCTCTGTCCCGTCCAATCAAAACATCGGATCCAGGAAGCAGAGAGCACGGGCCACGTTGCCAGGAAACGGGCAAGAGTGAGCAGGCGGTGACGTATCAAGAAATGCACGCGCAGCAAATGCTCCACCCGGCGCGAGGACACCGGAAGAAAGGGGCAGCGTCCCGGGCCCGCCCTACCGGCTACAAGAATGTAGGCTGCAGGGGGGCCAGAAGCAGAGAACTTAGGGACAGCCCGATCGGGGCATGCGAGCGTGACTGCACAGAGCGCGCCCAACGGGCTCCCGAGTCAGGGCGAGCCTGGAGGCACGGGGCTCCCAAACAGAATAGCTGCAGCATCATGGGTCTGTAGGCTGGGACAACGGGCTCCTGAGGCAGCGCGAGCCTGGAGGCACGGGGCTCCCAAACAGAATAGCTGCAGCATCATGGGTCTGTAGGCTGGGACCCAACTGTGCAAGCAAGAACGGATTGCTATAGACCTGGCCGTCATCACGTAGTCCAGAACCTGCCATATATTTCCACATTAAGACACTCCAAGTAAGGCAGAGAGTGTGGAGAAGAATCAGCACTTGTTAGGGAAGGCGCGGCAAGATTGGGGAGATCTGTCAGCACCTATACAGAGCTCAGCCCCTCAAAGGAAGCTCATACATCTAAGCCGAACTCAGCTTGCATTGAAAGTCAGCGCTCCCTTCCTCAAAAGCGCCTACAAACTGTAGTAAGTGATTTGAAGATCTATTACAGAAAGAAGAGCACTTGTGGAACTAACCATAGATTGTCTGGGAGAGAAGAGTATGATCTCAAGGGATGATGCGCAAAGACGTGGGGCTGGATGAAGGCTGAGCGTAATGCGTTCATTGGACTGATCTCCTACGTTCCCGTTTGACCCCCCCCCTAACTATCCCTTCGTTTTGCAAGTAACAAGTAAGGGAACACTGACATTTGGTTTAATGACTCTCACATTTTGCTGACATGTTTGAACATGTGACCCAGACTGGGTCTGTTGTTTCCTACTGTGCTGTCCTGGCTCGCTCGGGGGCCCATGAGATGAGTGATTCACTTAATGGGCGCCCATTTTGTTCTCCTCTAATAGTGCTCTTGGTTGAGGTTTGGTGTCCATTTTGGCCTCCTCCCTGGGGAGCTGAAGAATGTCTATAGCTATCACTGTGATCCTCTAGGTGACCCCCATCTCCATGCTGGTTTCCACACTTGGAGGTCCTAATCCCTGGTGGTAGGGTCTGCCCCGTTATGATCCCACACCCTCACCGCCACTGGAGGCAAGCCAGCCTTCTATCCACGATGTTTTATTAGGGAGTTAGACCAGAGTCCCTGGCCCTGCATTTCTAGTCGCCTCCTGACCTCAATCTTATTGGATTATCCTCACTCATCTTCCGGATTATGTGCCCTCCTCTTCTTATTATTCTTCTTTGCTCTATCGCTACCCTAGTGGCCCCTCTTCTCCCTATCATGGCTTCCACTCGAATTAAGTCAGGAGTTAACTGCTTCAAAGTCATCTATCCCCCTAATCTGTCCAAAGCAGCAGCAAAACGGTTCAAGCAAAACACCATTGAACAATTCCCTGATTCCCTTTTTGTTGATCAATTCCATAATGGGCACCTAGGGAAGCTAAAAAATGATTTAATTTTTTTCACTCACGACACACCCCTTCCTGGTCCACCAGCTTCTTCAATTTCTTCAACGTTTCCTCCTCCTCATCTATCCCGCATGGACAGCGGCTAAAACTTTCCCCCTCCACTAGCTTTAATGGCTCTCTCACCATTACACTCTACAAGAATGGCACTGTCATGATTCAAGCTACAGACTCCTGTCTCTCTCTCTTTGACCATCTCTTCCACTCCCTTCGCCCAACCCACACAACTATGATCTCCCTCGACTCTTCTTTGAGCTCCTCTCCTTTCTCCCCCCCTGACCCTCCGATACTCCAGCAGGCCGCTCTCCCGGGAGACACAGGCCTACCCTTTGTTCCCCCCTGCCTTTGGTCCCTCCTCTCCCTCCTTCCCAAAATGTTCCTCCCCCTATCTTGTCTGTCTGGCCTCCGGCCTCCACCCCCCCTCCCCGCCCTGCATCTGCCCGATTCTCTAACGTTTTCGCCTCCCCCCTAATCCAACCCACCTCCCCCCCTCTTATTCCACCTTTCTTACAACCTGGACTACCCATCAACTTTCCTTACCTCCCCCCTTCCCTCCCCCTTTCACCTCATCCCTTTCCGCTCTTCCCCGTCCCCCGTACCCTAAATTCTTCTCTTCCACCTCCCATCTATCTTCAATCCCACCTTCCTCATCCCTTGCTTCCCAACCTTGTCTCCCTCCCCGACAACTCCTTCCTCGTCTCTCCCTCTGACCTTGCAGTCCCTTACTCCTCCCTCAGTTTCCATCTAGCCCAATCCCCCCATTCCACCTGTTACCCGTCCCCCTACATTCACCTTTCATAGCCTACAGTACCTGTCCATCACCATCTTCTCTTTTCTCCCCATACCTCTGGCCTTCCTTGGACCCCCCACCCTCCCCCCCCTGTACAGCCCCCTCTCCTCTCTTCTCCACGTACCTATGGCCTTCATCTGACCCCCCGCCCTCACCTCCCTGTTCAGCCTCTTCTCCCCTTACCTCCGGCCTTCTTTTGTCCCCCCTCCTACTCCTCAACTTCCTCCTATGTATGATCTCTTCTCTTCCCCTCTGTTCAACACCAGTAAAAATATTTCTCTTCCCACCACTGTTTCATCATCCACTCCTATCGTCCACCATCTTTCCTCACCTTCTACCCTTGCTCCCAAACTCCCCACCTCTCCCCTCCCTCCCTCACCCTCTGCACTCCCTCCCTTATCCCGTTCCCCCACCCCGCCCCATCCTCCCTCACTCTCTGCACTCCCTCCCGTATCCCGCTCCTCCATCCCTCCCCGTCCCCCCTCACCCTCTGCACCGCCTCCCTTAACCCGTTCCCCCACCCCTCCCTGTCCTCCCTCACCCTCTGCACTCCCTCCCTTATTCATCGAGCCACCCAACACTCCGTGCTCAGCTCTCCTCTCCCTGGAAAATAAACTTGATTCTCTCATCTATTCCATTTCCCAGCTTGTAGCGTCCATCTCACTTTTAAGCGCCAAGATGTCCCCCTTCCCTAACAACCTCCCGAGGAGTTACTCGCTCCCGCGACCCAATAAAGCCAACCACAGTCTGTCCTCTGCAGACATCACCAACTTACTGGCCAGCTACAAGACCACCAAAGTCACTCCCCCTCCACCTTCCTCTCCTAATAATTCTATGCAGTTCCCTATTCAGACCATCTCCTCTGCCAGACCTTACCAGCCTCCCTCTTACCGGGCACCCTCATTCAAGAACCTTATCCCTATCTCCCTTAACAACCCTGACACCCCATCACCAAAACTTCTGCGTCAGAGCTGCACTGCTTGCTCCACAACTGCAGATCTGCAATTAAACACAAATTGGAAATCTCGGATACTATCACCCACCAGAATCTTGACATGTTCTTCCTCACTGAGACCTGGTTTAATGACTCCTCTCATACTTTGTTTGATCTGCTGGTACCCACGGACTACTCTATCCTCAGAAATGACAGGGCAGACAAAATTGGGGGCGGTGTCGCTATCATCGTCAGGAACTCCCTTCAAATGAAAGCCTTCCCTACCACCCTTTTCCGTACATTCGAATGCCTATCCCTAGAACTTCAAATACATCACGGCTCACCCTTTAGATTTCATGCCATCTACCACCCGCCCGGTAACTGCTCTTCCTTTGTGGAGGAACTGACTGACTTCATCAGTGACCAATTTGCTCAAAGTGACAGACAGATCTTCCTGGGCGACTTTAATCTCCACTGGGGCTCTTTGGAAGACTCGGCTGCCAACAAGCTTGCCACCTTTCTCTCAGCCAATGATCTCTTCCAACATTGCTCGGAAACCACACATTCCAAGGGCTCAATTATGGACCTTGTCATATCCAAAGCAGACCTGCTGACTACTGCTCCCCCCATCCATGTAGACTGGTCTGACCAGTTCCTCATTCCCTTCCGTTTTCACCTATCGCACGTTATAACTCTCGGCCAACCTAAAAGAGCTACTACCTGGTTCCGCAACACTAAGAACATTGATCTTGACACTTTTTGTGATTCTGCTATGCGGGCACTTCCTAGACTAGACCCTAACGTGGATGTCAACGTTCTCACTTCTCAGTGCCTCTCAGTACTAGCAGTCGAAATCGACAATGTCGCTCCACTCCAAAGCAAAAGGAAAAGACCCACCCCCTCAGCACCTTGGTTCAATAAAGCTCTCTACGATGAAAGGAAAAACCTTAGAATCCTGGAGAAACATTGGAGAAAATCTCCTTCCACCTCCAATCTCTCTCTTCTACGTTCAGCAAGATCCAAATATCACAACCACATCTTCCTTGAAAAAGCATCACATTTCAGATCCCTCCTTGACTCAGCCAAAAACAGACCCAAAAAACTTTTTGACCTCATCAAAAACCCAAACTGTTCTCCCCTAACCATTAAGCCTGAGGACTCCACAAAGAAAGCAGCAGATTTCGCCATATTCTTTGATAAAAAGGTCAAAGCACTGGTGGATCAGGTTGCCCACCCCACCCCCATTGAGGAGCGGAAATCCTTAGTTACCTGGCAGAACTTTGACGTCATCTCGGAAGATGACCTACTCAAATGCATCCTCGAAACTAAACCCTCCAACCACTCTTCTGACCCTATCCCTAGCGACATCGCCATCGATTTCTACACCTATTCTCTCTCTTACTGGACCAGGCTAGTCAATCTCTTCCTCAGTCAAGGCTCCCTCCCGGTTGCCCTCAAATCAGGACAGGTCACCCCTCTTCTAAAAAAAACCCTCCGCCGATGCGAACGACCTCAACAACTTCCGCCCTATCACCAACCTCCCTTCTCTTTCGAAAATCACCGAAAAATGTGTTGCGAAACAACTTTCCTTACATATCATGGACAATAACCTCCTCGACGTCTTCCAGTCTGGCTTCATCCAAAATTGCAGCACTGAAACAGCCCTGCTTCAAGTGATTGATGATGCGCTGCATTTACTCGACTCTGGGGAATCGTGTCTTCTGATTCTTCTAGACCTCTCTGCAGCCTTTGACACTGTTAATCATAGCACCCTCCTCAACACTCTTCAACGGAGAATGGGATTGGATGGCACAGTGTTCAAATGGTTTGCCTCTTTCCTCTCGGACAGATCCCAAATGATCAAGATAGCGAACAGTCTTTCATCTCCATTGGCTGTAGGTCAAGGCGTCCCTCAAGGTTCTATCCTGGCACCCACTTTGTTTAATCTCTACCTGGAACAATTAGGGAACCTTCTAAGCAAATCTGGGATCCGTTACCATCTTTATGCGGACAACACTCAAATCTACCTTAAGGTGTCTTCCGCACACGATCTCTCACTACTCAACTCTACTCTCAACTCTATTCACAACTGGATGTTAGCTCACCAACTCATTCTTAATCCCGCCAAAACTGAATTCCTCCTCCTCTCTACCTCTCTCACACCTCCTCCTGTTCAATCTTGGATGGATCAGCTGAACCTACTCAACAACAAACCCATCATTGTCGACAGCGCTAAATCCCTAGGTGTCATTCTTGACAAAAGACTCAACCTAATCTCCCACATCAACTCTATTGCTAAGAACGCACGTTACCAGTTGCGCCTTGCATGGGGGATCCGTCGGTTCTTCCCGGAGAAAGACTTAAAAACCTTGGTACAATCTCTGGTTCTCTCAAGACTGGATTATTGCAATTCTCTTCTGACGGGTCTACCTAAATCCCACCTCTCCCCTCTCAAATCCATCCTCCATTCAGCAGCTCGCTTCATTTCAGGGTCTAAACGAAGCGACCACGTCACGCCTATCCTGTCCTCTCTTCGATGGCTTCCGATCGAGGCAAGATCTATTTACAAAACTGCCTGCATCACACACAAAGCCTTACACACGTCCTCCCCTCGTTACCTGGCGAATAAATTGAAATTGTCCGGTGGCTCTCGCCCTTCTTGCAATGCGGAAAAGCTTCTGCTTGAGCCCCCGTCTTCAAAAGGGAAAGATCGATGGCGCAATCCTTCTCAGGCAATGCAGTGAGAATCTGGAACTCGCTTCCCCCATTGCTCCGTGCCACCTCCTCTACCCGGATCTTCAAAGCTGACCTCAAATCTCTTCTCTTCCAAAGACACTTTCAGAACTAATACTTTCATTCTCAGGCCCCTCTAGGAAGTTCGCTCTTCATTGTAAATTTGTACTTTTTCCTGTACATTCCTCACCCTTGCGTGCTGTGTTGGTTTTTTTGTTTGTGTACCCTTCATTTTAAGTCTCCTGTTTAATTCACGCCCTCTCTACTCCCTCAAGGAAGTTTTTCCATTATAGGAAATTCGGTACTCCGTGCCTATTGAAGTGCCTTCCCAGTGTGTTCTGAGTGACTGCCACTTATTGCAGTATTATACCTCTATTTGTATTTTGTATCTTATGTATCATGCACACCTGTCACTTTTTCCTCTTGTAACGTATACCTCTTTTTGTATCTGGTTTGTTTTTGTTATTTGCACAATTGTCACTTTTTCCTCATGTAATGTAACGCTTGCTTTTGTATTATGCTCACTTGTAACCTTCTCCTCATGTAATGTTACTGTTCCTAGTGTGAAGCGCTCTGACACCTTCGGGTAAAGTCTGCGCTATATAAAAACGCATAAATAAATAAACTTCAAACAAGACCGCAGGGATCACAATCGGGAGGGAGCTTCAAATGTACAAACGTAAAAAATAAACAGCAGGGATAGGAAACCAACCTCTCGTCACAAACCAGTTCTAAAGCAACCTCTCACACCCCAGGACTAATGTACGCAGGAACAAGTGACACCGACCTGATGGCCCCGTCCCTGACCTCTGGATGATTCAAGGTCACGCTGTAACCTCGGAGTCCCTTGCAAGTGACGGACGGCGCAGGTAAAGTGAGGCCTCCGTCCCTCCAGCCGAGTCACAGCGCTGCGTCAACCAACGAGCAGCTGAGTGTGGACCTCGCCGTGCAGGACCCACTTTGTCCCCTACACCCGGATGTGAAGCCCGATCTCTGACTGTCTGTCGCTCGGAGCATGCGCAGAGTGGCCGGACCGTGCATAGACACTCGGAGCATGCGCAGACTAAGGGGACACTACACTCAAAGCATGCGTAGATTGGCAACGGCCGTACAATATAACCTGGAGACATGCACGTCCGCTTCCGGTGTCGGAAGCACTGAGCATGCGCAAATCTGCAAAACCGTTTTGTGGTGTGTCAGGCTCTACGCATGCGTAGATGTGCACAATTTGTTTTTGTGGTTTAACAGGGTGAGCTGTAATCTAATTAAATACAGCAAGAGACCTTGGAGGTGTCTGCGCTGCAAAGAAGCACGAGATCAGTATGTCTGTGCATTTTGTCCAAACATTAATTAAAAACAGATATGCTTTTTAGCGAGTATCCCTCTGTATATTTTATTTTTGTCCAACGGAGATATCAATAGTCGAGTACTAACCTGCCATGCCGGGATTCCTCTTCAGATTCTACGTATGCACAATCTAGGGTAGGCAGCGAAACTTATCATATGCGTCAGAAGCAGTTCCAGTGTGTTCGAAACAGCTGGTAAAAAGCAGAAATGAAGGGTACCAAAGATTACAAAACGAAGTGTAAATTGCATATCAGTGATGGTGAGGTAAAATTAGAGCCATATGGCCATTGGAAAGTATGTTAAGCCAAACGAGAATATAGTTTAAGTTCAAAAGCATTGCTAAGGTGTGAACTCAATCACTATCGAACAGTTTATATGGTTAAAATGTCCTAAATAGCACGTGAAAAGATATCTGATCTTAGAAAGTGGTTCATTAAATATAACGATACGTAATATAGATATATCTGAGAGAGACGAAGAGATGTGCTGCGCTTTATTGTTCTTTGTAGTCTACAGTTTAGTTTCAGTTATTATTCCGCTAGTACCGAGGAGATAGTTTTAACTCGGGTAACTCGTCAATGTGAGGCACTTGGCTCAGAGACCTATGTTTCGCCTGTCTCTTGTTATTTATCTTTCCCATTATTAGCTCCACGTATTACTAGCAACACATGACTAGTCCCTAAGTGCTGCTTTCTGAAACAGAACCATATACCAGCTACGACTTGCTTACGGTATATCCTTCTATACCTTCAAGGTGGGACATGAGACTATATTTAGTTTAGTGTACACTATGGGATACTGCATGTTTTCAGATTTTTTCTTCACAATTTTAAATATATGGCACATAAGTGTTTTTCCTTGCTCTGACACTTATCGGTGCACAGTGGGTCAGACACCTCTGTATATAGTTTTTTTGGTATACGGCTTGGTACATTTCCAATAAGCACCTCTCTGTTAGGCACATCGTCTTATTGACTTGTACATACTTTAGCAACAAGTCTATTTCTTTACTAAAGAGTCATTTACTTTGGACCCAGAACTGTTTTTTACTCACTTTTCGGGTGAAGTATGGGCAATTCGCTAAGGGCCTGTCTCTTTGTTTCTTTTTTTCTGCTTCTCTCGTTAGATCGCTCTGTTTCGTATACATATTTTGTTTACCAATGTTCATACAACCTTGAAAAAGTCACTACGTGGCGAAACACGTGTTGGCTGTTATTCAATATCAAGAAATGAAGAGCATGACATCAATTTACGCATCTTCACAATAAAGAAGTATCTCATCTCAACTTAAGTCCTTACTGTTTAGACCCTATATGTTTTTCGCTATTATGCAATTGAGTGTATTGGTTTTCCTTGTTATAAAATTATTGCAGTGGATCTTTGGTCCTTTTGTAACTCACACCTATGGTAGAAGGGTGTGGGATAACCTCGGAAGCACTACCCCAATATTTTCTGTGCTCTGCATGTATTACTGTATTCCCACTACAATTTGTACACCAATACAAGGTGTGATTAATAATTCATTACTACCTTTTCCTATATTTGACCCAGCATTCTGTTTAGGCCAGAAAAATAAAATAGGTAAATAACCTTAAAGTCAGTATTTTGTCAGCGTATCAGTACATAGTTAAAACAGCAAATGTCTTTATAAGTATCTCATCCCCACCCATACTGAATCCTAAAACTTGGGCAAATGGCCTCACATCCTCTCAGACAAATTAAAGGGCTTGAGTGTGGCTTGTGTGACAGTACACAGTTACTTTAATAGGTTTGGGATTTTGTTTTCTGGACATGGGCTCCTCTGGAGGAAATTAGCATTGCCAATGATGGTTTATTCTGGCAGTGGCGACCCAAAATGTAGTGCTTCAGCACCCTGGTTTTAGTCATTGAAATCCAAGTTTCAGCCCCTTCAGACAGTGTCAGAAATAGCTCGGAGCTGGTCATAGGACGGGTAATTGGTGACTAAAAACAATTTCGTCTGGGCCCTCAGTTTTCTTTTCTTGGAGAAAAAGAATGAGGGGGAGAATGTGAGTCTGTGTTAGGTGTAAAGTTTAAGAGTGGAAGCCCGAACCTAGTGAGGGGGATGCAGATCCTGAAGAGAAGGGCAGTGGTCTGCCTGGCTGTGAGAGGTCCCACTTGCCCCTCCCATTCTGTGAGTGAGATGCAAGCATTAAAGATTGACTGCTAATTAGGTCAATTACATTGTGGGACCAGCTAAACTCATACCTAATTTTTGAGAAAGACTTCCAATCAAACAACCAATCAGGTGGCTTGTAAAGCGCGACTACTCACCCGTAAGGGTCTCAAGGTGCAGGGGAGGATAGGGGGATATGCTAGTCCGTCGAAGGGGCTGTGGTTCATTTGAAGAGCCAGGTCTTGAGCTATTTCCTGAGTTGAGGCAGTGATGGTGATTGTCTGAGAAGGAGAGGTCTTTGCTGCGAGGTAGGAGAAGGATCTTCCTCCGGCTGTCGTCTTGAGGATACGTGGGGTGGTAGCCAGGGCCAGTTGGGCGGAGCAGAGGTCTCTGGTGGATGCGTGAAATGCGAGGCAGTGGTTGAGGTTCGCAGGTCACGCGTTTTGTAGGGCTTTGTAGGCGTGTGTGAGGAGCTTGAAGGTGATTCTGTTGTTGACTTAGAGCCAGTGTGTGTCTCTTAGTTGGCTGGTGATGTGGCTGCGGCACGAGGTTCCTGCCATCTTAGGATGCTTTTGCAAGGTGCCATCTGGAATAAGATGCAGATGTTTGTTGTAATAGATCCGTTGTGACCAAGAACGTAAGTTGACTTTTGGTTCATGTGGGCTGTATTGACTGGCTCTGAGTTGTCTTCCAGAGGAACAATAAGATTGATGAGAGGTGATGGGGTCCACATAGACCCATAAACAACGGCTGTCCTGCCTTCTGATCTTCCTTCTGATCTTCAAATCAAGGGTATTGAGGAGAGAGTTGGACATCCGCCTTATCTACTTAGGTCAGACTCAAAGCAATTAACACCAAGACCAAGATGTGGCATAAATGTTCCAATGTTGAGAGAAAATCGGATTCACATCATAGACATTGACAGAGAGGTAGAGAGCAGTGTTGCGAGATTGGAAGATACGTTTGGGAAGCTGAAGAGTTGAGTGCCCCAGCTGGTGAATACCACCAGGAGCCTTTAAGATCAAGTAGTGGACACTGAAGGGTGAACAATTTTCTCACAGTGGCGATTCTGGTAGTCTAAGAGTTCTGGGCAATTGACTGAAGTGGATCAATCAGATAAATTGTTATTATGAGCCTTCAACATGCTGCGCATGTGTAGATACCCTCTATGGCTCATTACTGGACTAGCTATGCAGCCTTTCAGACTGTCCCATCTAATATTGAAAATATTTCTAATAGTTCTCAACCAAAGAAGTACCATAATCCAATATTTCTTTCTTCCTAAATTAAAATTGAGCCAATGTGTCTTTACTGACTCCAGTACATGAGAAAATATTAGTGATACTTGTGGCCTGCTTGCTACCTTCATCCGCTGCCAAAATGTGGTGGATATTCTGTCCATCATATTACAAGTGCATTACAGTCAATGTACTGTACATATCAGTGGACTGGACATCTGCCACATTGTGACAGAGTGCCCTGCCTACCAAATTCCAATGTTCTTAGTTTTTCTGGAAGTGCTCTCTAGGGAAATCACGAGAGTGTGCCACAGTATGTTAATCCTAATTTTTAAATGTAGTTATGCGCGTACTATCTAAGAGGTGGTTTACAAGACATCCTCTGGCACTCCCACAACCTACTACCACGCAATGCAAGTAGTTAGACTTTGCACAGTGAGTGTGCTAAAGGCGCACGAATGACAAGTCTTCCTGAGGTTAAGCAGGTTGCCATGGGGAAGCATTAGTAGAGGTTCACTTGGCATCCATAAAGTATTAGACAGAACTCGGTGTTAAAACAGATTCATGAAGAGATAGTCAAAGCTTAGCCTAGATATTTTTCAAAGGCCTTGAAGATATTCAAACCTGGATCCTGCATCACTACCCCAAATTCAACAAACAAAAAGTTGAGTTTCTTCTGCTTTCTGAATTGTTTAGCACTGTACCATTATCAATGTGTACTTACTGGGAATGTTGGAATCCAGCAATGTTTTGGTGTACTGTAGGGAAGTGCCATTACATCCTAACTAGGCTATTGTTACAGTATTTACTGGGGCATAGTGGAAACTCCTTGGCCTTGATTAGGAGTAATTTGGAACTCCTTAAGAAATTTCCAGGCAGCCAGAATTAGTGATACTAAAGGGAATTTCCTAACAGAACTCCTGTATAAACTAGTTAATCCCCATGAAATGGGGAATAATTCTGTGGATCGGGTTCTGTGAGGAGGAATTCCACACAATATTCTCTGTTCATTGTCGATTAACACTCAAATGTACCTCCTGTTCTGAGCAAGTGGTAAATGTGAGATGTCGGGCTGGTGTAAGGGTCGGGAAGGATTGGGAAGAGAAGGGAAGACTACTACCTTGCAGGGAGAATAATTACATGTTCCTCCACGCCATTGCTGAGCGGTCAGCTGCAATGCAGCCCTTGCCTCAAAGCGATTTTACCCGGTAGTAATATTGGGTTCAGTGTTGCTACACTCAGGAAAAACCGGGAAACACAGTGCTACTCATGATCAGGTGGAGGGGTATCCCTCCCGGGAATAACGTTCTACATAAATTGCAATCAGGCCCTAAGAGTACTACTGTGACTAGTTGAGTATAAAATGGCAATATGTGTTTTACATGAGCAGTGTGTGTTCGCTATGACACTGCTAAACCTCGGCCAAGCTAGCTGTGCTTGGGCTATGCTGAAATTGGCAATTCCTGGATATTTGGACATTTGGCAACTAGCAATGTTTGCTGAGGGGCATCAAGGATATTGATCAATAATGAGTTGATACGTAGCAGTTAGCCACTTATATATTCTGGAATTTTGCCTCTGGGCCTTGTATACATTCTAGCGCGATAAAATTATGTTACGTGCAAATATTATATTTGTTCTTGTAAGCATTATATGAGACAATTTTTGACTGTTTTAAAATGAAGTTTCTTGTGAAGCTTTTTCGAGATCTAATCTAACCATTGTTACTGGCACATTTCATTTATGAAAAGTTTCTTGCATCAATGCTCCAAAAGACCTCTGAAGAGATATTTAGCCCATAAATTATTGAGGGAAATCCTCAAGCCTCCACTCCAACGTCATCCTTGAGTCATGTCATTTCTAACAACATCAGCCGTCTACGCTTTAGAGTTCATGTGTTCTCACTATTTCCGCAATTATCCTTGGGAAAGACGAGCCCCAAATACCCTATAGATACCTTGAATCGGGTGTTGGAATGTATGCATTCAGAAAAGAAAGGAGACATGTAAATCAGCAGTGCTGCCAACTCAGAGCTGATGGCCCATTCTTCTAAATTACAGGCTAACCATTTATTGTGAACATGTTACAGGCCAATCCATTACATCATTAGATGACCTTTGATTTCAATAATTTTTGTTTTTTGTTTTAATATGTTTTTTTTTCTTTCTGAGCAAAGACAGGTTACAGCAATTAAAAATATTTATCATAAACATAAATACACTACAGATAGTGAAAGTTTAGCCAAATTGATCATAAAAATACAGTCATAACAATTCATAATCCTATAAAAAGCGGCTACTATGGGAGGATCTCAAGATCCTGGATACCATACGTAGGGGTAAGCAGTTTCATTTAATAAAAGCAGTCACATTCACATGATCTTAAAACATAGCTGATTCAGTTCTGCTGGGAGATCCAAGCTGAGAGTGGCCCCCAGATCCTATTCCCCTCGACCTTTCCCTTCCTGCCTCTTCGATCATATAGTGCTATCTCTAGCTTATAAACATGCAGGAAATGCCCTTTCCATTGCTGGAAGGTCGGTGGTAGCGGATCCAGCCAGGCAGAAGCAACACACAGCCTATAGACTTACATAGCTATAAAAATTAGCTCCTTCCCATTTCCCCCAACTTGTTTGTCTGTTCCTAATAACATAATCTGGGGAGAAAGTGGAATGTCCGTCTTCAATAGGTCTTGTAGAAAACCAATTATTTCCCTAGCTGTTGATTCGAGGCTAGGGCATGTGGAAAATATGTGGACCAAGTCCGCTCCTTCCGCCCTGCACCTAAAACACCGGGTCCCCTCCACTCCCCCCCCATTTTGCAGTTTTTGAGGGTGTTATATACAAATCAAACAAGGTTTTAAAATGCTGTGACTAAGCTAGCAGAACATAATATTGAGCCCCCCATTGCTAATGATTCGAGAAACAAGGAATCTGAGAGCCCTAGCCTGACCTGCCACTTCAAGCTGTGTTTATCCAGATTGTCCGGGGACTCCTCCAACAGACAGCAATATATCTGTGAGATTGAGGGGCTCTCGTCCTTTGTAAATAGTTCCATTAAAGGGACCCATGTAAAACCTGCAGCTCCTCCAGCTTACTTGTATAAAAAATTCCTTAATTGCTAAAATTAAAAAAAATCTCGGGCCAATGTTGAATCTTTCCTTGACTATCTCGAAGGGCGCAATATGATCTCCAGCCAACAGATCCCCTACCCTGCCAAAACCAGCCTTCTCCCACCTTACCAGACAGTCGTCTTGCAGGGCCCTAGGTACCTGCTTCTTCCTAAGGAAGGTGTCAGGGACTGTCCGGGACTATGTCGGGAACACAGTCAGGGACTTGGGCAAGGACTGGGAATTGAGTTGAAAATGTACACAGAAAAAGGAGTACAGCGCTACCAGGGATCATACAAGAAATCAGAGGAGAAAAGGGATCCAAAGGGGAAGCCTGCACGAAGGAACAAGATGGCTAAGACTCAGAAAGGACAGGCACTCATGAGGTGATTTAGCATTCAGAATAACAACACCCAGGACGAATGTGCAAGACATATATATGAAACAACATTAACAATAAAGGGGAGTGTGGGGTAAAACACTCAGGAGCTCCACACGGTAAGACTGAAGCTCAGTATGTTTCTCACCCACAATTGCTGTTACAGATACCGACTGCAAATACTCACATATAGGATATGCTTGCAAAGGCAGGGTCTGTGGAGCTTATACCAATGGTGATGTTATAAATGTAACTCAAAGACAATACTCACAGTGAACAAGAAACACCACCAAGGTAGTCAGCTGTGCCCACGGATCCTGGCGATCAAACAGGAACACGCAAGGCAGTAACAGCAAAGGGGTAGAACTAAACACAAGCACAATAGACAAGGAGCTGGCAAGGAGGAGTGCTTAACAGGAAAGGAAGGAAATCACAGGGCACACTTGGCAGAAAGCAGGTAACAAACATACAAGATAACAGAAGCAAGACAGCAGAAATAGAAAGACAGCAAACTAGGAACTGGAACCAAGGAAATGGGAAGAAAGGCAGGGACTGGAAAAGGATATACAGAAGGGGAGGCTACAAGGGTATACTGGAATAGTGAAGGTTCAGAAATCAAGAAAACAAAGTAGCATAGAAGGCAGTGCTGGGTCAGGAACAAGAATTGAGCTAAGGCTCAGGAGTCAAGGTAGCACTGCAGGCAGTGCTGGTTCAGGAACAGGGAATTACTAAAGCTTCAGGAGTCAAGGTAGCACTGCAGGCAGTGCTAGTTCAGGAACAGGGAATTACTAAAGCTTCAGGAGTCAAGGTAGCACTGCAGGCAGTGCTAGTTCAGGAACAGGGAATTACTAAAGCTTCAGGAGTCAAGGTAGCACTGCAGGCAGTGCTAGTTCAGGAACAGGGAATTACTAAAGCTTCAGGAGTCAAGGTAGCACTGCAGGCAGTGCTAGTGCAGGAACAGGGAATTACTAAAGTTTCAGGAGTCAAGGTAGCACTGCAGGCAGTACTGGTTCAAGGAAACAGGAAATAGCTATAGGTCAGGAAACAAGGGGGCATATTCACAAGGAGCTATCGCCAAATTAACGGCGCTTTATCGCAGCCAAAGTTGTGATAAATTTACCTCCCCATTCACAAGCCGGTGCTAACAGCCCACAGCACCAGTTTACCCGCGATAGCAGCCGCAAAAAACATCGCCACAGAGCACCCCCGCAAATATCGCTAATGAGATGCAGAGTAGGCGTTCCCGTGACAAAAGTCGAGACAACAGCACACCTCAACATTCACAACGACCAGCCACATCGGCGATAAAAACACAAAACAGGCGATAAGGCGCGTTAGCACCAGGAAATCTACACCTGCTCTGACCTGGTGTAAAGTCGGACGGCAGCCAGCACCACAAAAGGGAGCACAGCCCAGGGCCACATCAGAAGGGCAACAGATGCCATGGAGCCACCCATCATGCGGCCTGGACACCCAAGAGGGCCACAACACCCACCGCCACCACCCCCAGGTCCACCACTCCCTGGCACCCCCCGACCAAAGACATGCCACATCAGCCACACCGAAACATGTACAAAATATTCCGCTTGATGCCGCACAATCACAACTGGTGACATGGATGTGTCGTCACAGAAATGACCAGCACACATTCACTTTCGAAGCAACAAATGAAACTTTATTAAAATGAACAACGAAATGAAATGAAGACACATGGCCGCTCCCCTCCGGACAATACGTAGGTCACAGCCTGTAAGACAAAAAAACATGATGAGAAGGTGTGTCCTGCGCACATCAGAGGACAGAGAGAGAGCGAAGGAGAGAGAGAGGAAGAGTTGGAGGGAGAGAGAGAGGAAGAGAGGGAGAGAGAGAGAGAGAAGAGGAGAGAGAGAGGAAGAGAGGGAGAGAGAGGAAGAGAGGGAGAGAGAGAAGAGGAGAGAGAGAGGAAGAGAGGGAGAGAGAGAGAGAGGAAGAGTGGGAGGGAGAGAGAGAGGAAGAGTGGGAGGGAGAGAGAGAGGAAGAGGAGAGAGAGAGGAAGAGTGGGAGGGAGAAAGAGAGGAAGAGGAGAGAGAGAGGAAGAGTGGGAGGGAGAGAGAGGAAGAGTGGGAGAGAGAGGAAGAGGAGAGAGAGAGGAAGAGTGGGAGGGAGAGAGAGAGGAAGAGTGGGAGGGAGAGAGAGAGGAAGAGTGGGAGGGAGAGAGAGAGGAAGAGAGGGAGAGAGAGAGAGAAGAGGAGAGAGAGAGGAAGAGTGGGAGGGAGAGAGAGGAAGAGGAGAGAGAGGAAGAGTGGGAGGGAGAGAGAGAGGAAGAGTGGGAGAGAGAGGAAGAGGAGAGAGAGAGGAAGAGTGGGAGGGAGAGAGAGAGGAAGAGTGGGAGGGAGAGAGAGAGAAGAGGAGAGAGAGAGGAAGAGTGGGAGGGAGAGAGAGAGGAAGAGTGGGAGGGAGAGAGAAAGGAAGAGAGGGAGAGAGAGAGAGAGAAGAGAGAGAGGAAGAGAGGGAGGGAGAGAGAGAGGAAGAGTGGGAGGGAGAGAGAAAGGAAGAGAGGGAGAGAGAGAGAGAGAAGAGAGAGAGGAAGAGTGGGAGGGAGAGAGAGAGAAGAGGAGAGAGAGGAAGAGAGGGAGAGAGAGAGTGCCACCCCTGCGCACCGAGGCCACACTGCCCACCTGCTGCCACCGGTGTTTCTCCAACCACGTGCCGGTATGTAGGGCAGTTCATCAGGTCACACATCTGATTCAGAGCCGTCAGCTGAAACAGAGCCCAGATACATGACTGGCACAGTACACACACTTGCACAAGACAACATCGCCTGCCCGCCCATGCACACCCAGGCAGAGGCACCCCAACCTCTCCCGCCGCCCATCGGAGCATGCCCGCCCATGCACACCCAGGCCTCAATGCTCACCTTCCGCCACTGGCGCGTAGACAGGAGGTCCCACCACGTGCTGCTGCAGGCCACAAGCCCGGGGCCCACGGACATGGCACCCTCCACATCATGCAGCCCCACTCTGCAGGCCACCAGGTCTCACGTTTGGTGCTGGGTCTTGATTACTCCATGGCAGAGGACATACCAGTGCACCCGGCACCATCTCAGGCTGCACACCCACTCAGCCCAATGGGTGCCACCAACTCTGGGATCCCGGAAGCGACGCCACGTGGCGGTAGGCCCGCGCTGCCCGCTGGCTCTGGCCTACACTGCGGTCCAGCAGGGCACACAAAACCTGAGCTGTCCGGACCGCCGGGACGGGGCATCATCACAGGCTGCACACCCGCTCAGCAGCTCAAGGTGCCACTGACACAGTGCACCCCAAGTCACCGTCCCGTGGCGGGGTGCCTGTGCCGTCCGCAAGGCCCCGGGTGCCACTAACCCTGTGCAACCCCAGTCTGCGCCACGTGGTGGTAGGCCCGTGCCTTACTCAAGGCCTCGTGTGCCACTAACCCTGTGCAACCCCAGTCTGCGCCACGTGGTGGTAGGCCCGTGCCTTACTCAAGGCCTTGTGTGCCACTAATCCTGTACAACCCCAGTCTGCGCCACGTGGTGGTAGGCCCGTGCCGTCCGCAAGGCCTCGGATGCCACTAACCCTGTGCGCAACAACTCATGGGCCCTACATGAGTGAGAACCGTGGAGCGTCCGTCATCCAGTCACCACCGGAAGAGGGGAATGTGACGTCGTCGACCCCTTATGTTGGCTGAGTCACATGGCCTGTGACGCTTGTGCCGGATGGGTGTGGTGTGTGTGAAAACCTGCCCTCAGGGAGTGGCTGTGACATGCTGACAACTAGACCAGTGACCTGCACACCACCAGCGAGTACGGCTGCGACGGGTAGCAATGAGGGCCCCCCCTCGGGGCGATAGCGGAATGGTCTGGCCTGCCGTACGCCCGACCAGCGCAGGGCTTGTAACAATGCCTCGTGGGCTCTGGGCGTGGTCCAGTCCATGTCCGGACAAGGAAGTGACTGATGCGTGTGTCCCTGTTGTAGTGTTCACGGAACCCGGGACACAAGATGCAATGTCGCACCCTCTGACTGGCATCCCACAGGATGCACATCATTGACGCAAGGGAAGGCACTGTCCCCACATTCATCCACACATCCATACATGAATGACGTAAGACATTACACAGCAGTGCATCACTGGATGTTTATTTGCACATCCAGTGCAGTCATGCAGCTGGAGCGGTACAGGGCAATGCCGAGCACACTACACAATATGGGCCCGTGGAGAGCCAGCCAGTGTCCATCCGGGGATGACCTGTACTGCGGAAGAGGAAGGGTACAGTCCGCAGTCTGTCCGCCGTGTCATTGGTCATCAAACAGGATGTGGCAGTCAATGTCGCTGTCCAAGGTGAGTGCATCGGAGTGTATCGGGGGTCAGTGGTAGGTTTTGAGGCCATGTGCGGCACCAAGCAGAAACAGGCAAGGTGGCGGAAATGGATGCTAGTGCCTGGCCCTCCTGACCACAGTCCCATCCATGTCCTCGTCCCCGGGTGTGTGCCCTGCCCCACCTGTGGGTGTTGCAGTACCGTCTGCGGCACTGTGTGCCACTGTCACATCAGGGGCCGGAGGAGGATTGTCGGCCGCACTGTGTGGCAGTGACAAATCAGGTGCCGGAGTGGATACGCCTGCCGCATTGGGAGGCACTGACACACCAGGGGGCGGAGATGTGGATGGTGTGGGGGCAGCAGCATTCATCATCGCCACGCCTTGTGGCAGCAATGCCATGATGAGGACATGCAGGGCACAGTAGATCCCAGCTACATTTCACTGATGTGCAGCGGCGGCTGCCATCCTTTCCGCCTCCATCCACACTATGTCCTCCATGAGCCTCCGCATGTGTGCCAGCTCACGGCTGGCATCGCTGGGGCCACTCTGAGCGGACAGGTATTCTTCCCTCCGCGTCATGACTCCAGAGATGTCAGTCAGGGCTCGCTGGAGTCCATGGGGCGGACATAGACACCCAAGGATGGCGTCCAGTTTGGTAGCCATGAGGTCGAACCCCACCCGCACCTGCTCGGCCGTCTCCCTCAGGCCCTCCAGCACACGGCGTTGGAAGGCCATTTGTTGTTCCTGGGGGACTTGGGAGGGTGCCGGGGCTGTGGGTGCCTCCTGCTGGGTGGTTTGGGTGGTGGGTGGGGTCTCATGGATGTAGCTGGGCTGCATTGATCCTGGAGGTGAGTTGCGGATGAGGTCAATGAGGTCTTGGATGGTTTGGGTGTCGATGCTGGTGTTGTCCTCCTCCTCGTCATCAGTGAAGAGTGGCTGTGACTGCTCTGCAGGAGGTGTTGACGATGCCCCTGCGATGTGAAGGGGAGATGGTGTATTACAATGTGTCCACATGTATGTAGCCGCATGGTACAGGTTGACATTCAGACAGCATGGCATTGTACATTGTGACAGTCTGTGGGACTGGGCGAGGACCCAGAGTGATTGTGGGTGTGCACTGTGCCCTGCTTGCTTGTGCATGTGTGCCATTGTGGCCATCTCCCCCGTCCCCCAGTACCTGGTGGTCACTCACCCTGTTGCGGTTGTGTTGTGTCCTGTCGAGCAGTGTCCGGTCCCCCGACTCCGGCCACAGTCTCGAGCACTGATGACTGTCGACACCAGCTCCTCCATGTCATCCAGCTCCAGCTGTGGCGCTGCGCCCCCACCTCCAGTCTGCGTTGCTGCCTTCAGGTTGGCGGAGGGTTTCTCCTTGGTCTTCCGCTTGATGTCATTCCATCGCCTCTTGACCTCGTCCATTGTCCGCTTGTGCTCTCCGACGGCATTCACCTTGTCGATGATGTCCCGCCATATTCCAGTTTTGGTGCCCAATGACACGTTGGAGGTGACGAAGAGTTGTTGATGGTGTTCCATCACCTCCGTTACTATGATCCTGTTCGCCTGCGGACTGAACTTGGTCTTCCTCGTCTTCATGTCCTTGCCCTTCCCTGTCCCCGAGGTCCCAGGCTGGTCGTCCGGGGTGCTTGTGGGGTTGCGCTCGTCCTCTGCGCCTGCTCCGGCTGCCTCCATGGTGCTTGTGTGTTGGTTAGTTTGTGTGTGGGTGTTTTTTTTACTTTTATGGAGATTTTTGACACCTGCCAGGTGTGTGTTGCAGGCCTGGCGCTGCTTGTCGCGGTTTCCTCATCGTGCTTTGGCCCATCGCGTGTTTTTCGGTGTTGTGGTTTGTGTCTTTATCTCCATTGTGGTGGTTGTATCGCGGACATTGTCCGCGGTTTCGGCAGACTATTGCATAGTACCGCCTTGTTATGAATTCCACGTTGACACGGGGTTATTTTCCCGTGATAGGCTGCAATATTGAAAGTTGCGTTACGCTACTCTTGCGGTAGTTATCACACGTTCTTGTGAATATACCCCAAGGAGTCAAGAGAGCACTGCAAGCAGTGCAAATCAGGAACAAGAAATAGCTGAAGCCCAGGAACAAAGAATAACTATAGCTCAGTAACTCAGGAACCAAGGTAGCACTGCAGGCAGTGCTAATTCAGGCACAAGGAATAGCTATAGCTCAGGAACTCAGGAAACAAGGATCGGTCTCACCGGAAAACAGCTACAATGACCAACACTGGGCTGAAGGGAGCTGGGGCTTAAAAGAGCTCAAAGTACTCATGCGCATCAGGTGTGAGCAGGCTAGCAGCAGCCAGCCACAGGTGAGCTGAATTCCTCCACCCACCCTTGGCCTGCAGGGGTGGAGACAAAGCAGTGAGCAGGGGATTATAGGTAATGGAGTTTCCAGCATGAGCAGAACGGCTTCCACAAAACCCGGCATGGATTGGGAATGTATGTCAATTCCTAAATGATGTCCAAATGCCTGGAAGTCAGGATATGCATACAGGGGAGTGTCTGCAAGCATATTAGAATACTGGAAAACCCCACAATTCAGCCCCCTGGTGGTGGGAACGAGAGCACAGGGAGTGAATCGTGACAGAAGGGGGTATATCTGCTAAATCTGCCTATCCCAAGCCGATTCCGGATCCCTGCCGAATTCCGGAATGATGTGAATAAGGTCTTGAATTTTGTTTTTTAAAGTAACTAGCTTCGTAGAATTTCATGAGGCAGCCTTCCGCCCTAGCACCTATCAGGATCTCAAATATTGATGAGACGTAGCTTCCTTTACCATATTACTGAATAGGGGGCTATAGAACTGCAGGACTGATACCAGATAGTATAGCTTAACATTAGGAAGCCCCCACCCCCCTCTATCCCTGGGTAGACATAAGAATGCATTGGCCCTCCTTGTTTTCCCGTAGGACCAGATAAACTTAGCAACCTCCCTCTCTATTAACTTAAACCAGTCATTATGTATTGCGAGGGGTATAGTTCGAAAAATATAAAGTAACTTTGGCAGAAACATCATTTTTACTAAATTTCACCTCCCCATTATCGAGAGTCTCAGATTGTCCCAGCGGCGAAAGTCCTTCCTGATTCTCCCCATTATAGAGGAAAGATTTAAATTGGATCCCAAAATTATCGGCTGTGTTTTCAACCGCCTGTATTGCTCTGTCAGGATTGGTAGTGATTACGGCCACATCGTCGGCATATACCAATATCTTAGTGTCCCACCCCTGCAAGCTTACAGGGATAATATTCTTAGAGTCTTCCAGATGTCGAAGGAGCGGGTCTAGGTATAAAGCGAACAGCAAAGGGGAGGAGGGACACCCCTGCCTTGTTCCTCTTTCGATTATAAACGGTTTGGACTCTTCTCCCCATTACTCGCTCTCGGGCAGTAGCTTTAATATACATAGCCTGTATTGCCTTGATAAAAGGTGTGCCAAGGTCGTTAGATTCCATGATCTTCCATAGATACTGCCATGACACCCTATTAAAGGCCTTCTCTGCGTCTAAAAATGCAACCCCCATTGGTTTGGTAAGAACATCCGTGGCATCCAGTAATGTAATTACTCACCTGATGTCATCCGGCGTACCCCTCCCCTGAATGAAGTCATGTTGCCAGGCTCAGACAATAAGTGGCATTACTTTGTTCAAACGGGTGGCGAAGATTTTGGAGTACAGTTTGGCGGCACTATTAAGAAGTGTGATAGGTCTAAAGGATCCCAATAACATAGGGTCCTTCCCTTTTAAAAAAAGATAATGATATTAGCTGTGCCCCAAGAACCTGGTGGAGCTGCCCCTCCCCTTACCCCCTTAATTACCCCGAGCATATCCTTACTGACCTCCTCTCTAAAGATTTGATAAAACTCAAGAGGTATGCCGTCTGTTCCTGCCGCTTTGCCTGAAGGAAGGGCCTGGAGAGCTACCTGGAATTCTTCCAAAGATACATCCGCTGCTAAGGGAAGGCTCTCGTCCTGGGGGAGCCTCACCGATGGTGCAAATGCCGGCTGTTCCCCTGTACTACTATAATCCCCTACCTGAGGGGCCTTGAAGAGTTCTTCATAGAATTCCCTAAAGGCCTCTCTTATCTCGGCTGGTTCCGAGACCGCTGCCCCCTGCATATTCTTTACCTGCCTTATGTGCCCCATAGCTATCTGTTGTCTAGCCCTGACAGCTAAGTATCGGCCCACACTCTCGCTATACTCGTAGCACTCCTGTCTTTTTGCCAGATACTTCCCCGTGGTTTTCTCTGTGTTAAAGTCGTCAAGGGATGATTTTGTAATGGCTACTATCCTGCTGCCCTGAAAAAAGAAGGAAAGACAAGCCAACGACTGCAGATTTTAGAGGAGATAGCCCAGCCTTAGGGGAGCCCCATAGAGGGAAAAACCTCCTTCTAGCTTTTTTTTCTTTCTGATAGTACCATATCCAGGTGTTCTCTGGCTTTTATCTCAGAGGTAAAGAACTTTACCGCCCCTCTCACTATCGTTTTCAACTTGGCTGGTGAGAGCAAGAAAGCCTCGAAGCCAGCCTCCTGATAAGGCTTGATTACCTGCCACAAATGCCACCTACGTTCTATCATTATATGGCAGAAGTCGGGACGGACAAAGAAAGAAATTGCCTTGTACTGTCTTTTGGCGTCTGGTTGGGCTTTTTCAAATATAGCCTGTCTCAACATAAAGTTATCGAAGAAAACCAATATGGCTCTCGGTTGGTTTTTGTCTCAACCAGGCTGTGTACTTTGGTAAAGAGTGAATGGGAACCGGTGAACCCTCTGAACTTCATGTTCCCAATTCCAGCCTGTGAGGTCCGGGAAGGCTTCCTTAAGGAGATCCAGGATAAATGCACGGATGTCCTCTCCCTCCAGACCCTCCTCAATACCAAGGAAGCGCAGGTTGTTTCTTCTTAGACGATTTTCCATGTCCTCTAGTTTCCACATTACATCAGATAGTTGGGCTTCGTGAGCGCTTGTCTGCTCTCTCACAGCAGATAAGTCAGTATCTACCACCATTGTTTTTTCCTCCATGCTGTTAACTCGTTCACCAATCTCAGTACAGGATTTTCCTACTTTCCGAATCGCGCCTTCCAGTTTTTTAGTGGCCTGTCTGGCTCTTTTTCCATCCGCCCGGGTCTCTGCACGATGTTGATTGATTGACTCTAAAATCATAGCTAGAGCAGGGTCTATGTTAACTGCCCTATCCTCCTGCTGACCTAAAAGATGTATTTTTAAATTCTGATTTCAGAGAGCCCAAACTCCATTTCTCTATTTTGTCCCAATCAGAAGTTATGCTTGTAAGATGTTACAAAGCGACAGATAGCCTTGCAATAGTGAATCAGGACATGTCACACACACACCAGGACATGTCCTACCTTTCACATACACTGCACCCTGCCCAGAGGGGTACCCTGGGCCTATCTGAGGGGTACCTTACATGTAAGAAAAGGGAAGGTTTGGGGCCTGGCGAGTTGGTGCACTTGCCAGGTCGACATGGCAGTCACAACTGCGTGCAGATTCTGCAGTGGCAGGTCTGAAAACCCTTTGAAGGGCTGCTTGTGTGGGTGGCACAATCAGTGCTGCAGGCCCACTAGCAGCATTTGAGTACATGCCCTGGGCACACACAGTGCACTATACTAGGGACTTAGTAGTATATCAAATAAGCCAAACATGGAAACACCAATCCATAAACACAATTTACAGGGAGAGCATATGCACTTTAGCACTGAATAGCAGTGGTAAGTGCCCAGAGCCCTAAAACCAACAAAAACAAGGTCAAAAACAGGAGGCCAAAAAGCAAAAATTTTGGGGGTGAATTTGCTGAAAAAGCCAAGTCTAACAGGATGAGAATGAGTGGATCAGAAGAGTTGTTTGTGAAACAATGGTAACCTATGAAAAAGACACTTTAAAGGATGAGGGAGCCAGAAAAAGATCAGAAGATGCTATTTCTGACTCTGATATTTCTCATGGTAGTGAGGAGTCTATTCAGAAAGGAAACTACATTTGGAGAGACCTCTTACGAGATATACTATCCAATGTAAAAAAATAATATTGGGTTTCCTGCCTTGGAGAAGCTGAGTATTTTTGATAAGTCGCTGTTGAGGCACTTACAGACACCGTTCATTGTCTGTATGCCTATTCACCATAGTGATGGAAGTGCTAAACAAAAATGGAAGGATCCAGATAAAATTTCAGTATCCAGGTTTATAGCCAAGTTATATCCCTTGGATCATATGTAGTAATCCTTAGTAAACTTGCTGCATGTGAGTTTAGTGGTGGTCTGCTTGGAGGATTGGTCTCCCATGAAGCGAACATTCTTAAAGATCTAGCTGTGAAAAAGAGTGATTCTGGTCTAACAAAAAGGTATTATTCCGGTTCTCATGTGGCTATGTGGGCCTGCATCTACGGAGCTTACAAGGCTCAATCTTTCATTTCATATTTTAAGACTTTGCAGTGTACTAAGTGCTCTGACTCATTGCAGGGTATGGATTGTCAAGTAGAATTCTTGTCAGACATTTAATTTGATGAGGTGAGATCAGCAGCCCGGGCGAGTGAGGCTTCTGTGGCAGCAGGGCACAACCTCTATCTGAAGGACTGAAACACAGATCCAACCCAGAGAGTTACTGCGTAGAGGGGGTCACAGCTGTTTTCTGTATCATAAATCCTAAATTAAAGGATAAGCTTCATTGAATCTTCAAAAAAAAGAAAGCCCTCCTCTTCTTTCAGACACCAGTTATCTAGGTCTGTTGATTCCACTAAATAAAAATTCTCTTTTAGACAAACATCAAGAAGACAGCAGAGTCTAGACGAAAGCTCAAGGTTCCAAGGGAACTCTGCAGTGTTTCACTCATATAAGACGCATAAGCAGCGTGCAGGATCATCTATTCTGACTATTTCGGGAAACAATAAGATGATAGGCAAGCATTAAGGGTTGGAGGAAGGATTGATTAGTTCTCAGAATGTGTCACGATTCACTCCCTGTGCTCTCGTTCCCACCACCAGGGGGCCAAATTGTGGGGCTTTCCAGTATTCTAATATGCTTCCAGACACTCCCCTGTATGCATATCCTGACTTCGAGGCATTTGGACATCATTTAGGAATTGACATCCATTCCCAATCTATGCCGGGTTTTGTGGAAGCCAGTCTGCTCATGCTGGAAACTCGATTACCTATAATCCCCTGCTCACTGCTTTGTCTCCACCCCTGCAGGCCAAGGATGGGTGGAGGAATTCAGTTCACCTGTGGCTGGCTGCTGCTAGCCTGCTCCCACCTGATGCATGTGATTACTGTGAGCTCTTTTAAGCCCCAGCTCCCTTCAGCCCAGTGTTGGTCATTGTAGCTGTATACCGGTGAGGCCTATCCTGGTTTCCAGTGTTTCCTTAGCTTTTGATACCCTTGTTTCCAGTGTTTCCTGAGCTTTTGCTATTCCTTGATTCCTGAGCTATAGTTAATCCTTGTTCCTTGATTCCTGAGCTATAGCTATTCCTTGTGCCTGAATTAGCACTGCCTGCAGTGCTACCTTGTTTCCTGAGTTCCTGAGCTATAGCTATTCCTTGTGCCTGAATTAGCACTGCCTGCAGTGCTACCTTGTTTCCTGAGTTCCTGAGCTATAGCTATTCTTTGTTCCTGTTCCTGGGCTTCAGCTATTTCTTGTTCCTGATTTGCACTGCTTGCAGTGCTCTCTTGACTCCTTGTTTCCTTCGCTGTAGCTATTTCCTGTTTCCTTGAACCAGTACTGCCTGCAGTGCTACCTTGACTCCTGAGCCTTAGCATTCCTTGTTCCTTAACTGCAGCAGTTTCCCTTGTTCCTGAACTAGCACTGCCTGCAGTGCTACCTTGACTCCTGAGCCTTAGCATTCATGTTCCTGACCTGCAGCAGTTTCTCTTCTCCTGAACTAGCACTACCCGCAGTGCTACTTTGACTCCTGAGCTTTTGCTCAATTCTTGTTCCTGCCCCAGCACTGCCTTCTATGCTACTTTGTTTTCTTGATTCCTGAACCTGCACCTGCACCTTGTAGCCTCCCCTTCTGTATATCCTTTTCCAGCCCCTGCCTTTCTTCCCATTTCCTTGGTTCCAGTTCTAGTTTGCTGTCTTTCTATTTCTGCTGTCTTGCTTCTGTTACCTTGTATGTTTGTTACCTGCTTTCTGCCCAGTGTGCCCTGTGATTTCCTTCCTTTCCTGTTAAGCACTCCTCCTTGCTAGCTCCTTGTCTATTGTGCTTGTGTTTAGTTCTACCCCTTTGCTGTCACTGCCTTGCGTGTTCCTGTTTGATCGCCAGGATCCGTGGGCACAGCTGACTACCTAGGTGGTGTTTCTTGTTCACTGTGAGTATTGTCTTTGAGTTACTGTTATAACATCACCATAGGTATAAGCTCCACAGACCCTGCCTTTGCATACATATCGTATATGTGGGTATTTTCAGTCAGTATCTGTAACAGCAATTGGGGGTGAGGAACTTACTGAGCTTCAGTCTTACCGTGTGGAGCTCCCGAGTGCTTTACCCCACATTCCCTTTATTGTTAATGTTGTATTATATATATGTCTTGTCCGTCCTGGGTGTAGTTAGTCTGAATGCTAAATTGCCTTGTGAGTGCCCTTCCTTTCTGAGTCTTAGCCATCTTGTTCCTTTGTACAGGCTTCCCCTTTGGATCCCTTTTCTCCTCTGACTTCCTGTGTGATCCTGGGCAGCGCTGTACTCCCCTCTCTGTGTACGTTTTCTACCCTGTTCCCAGTCCTTGCCCAAGTCCCTGACTGTGTTCCCGACATAGTCCCGGACAGTCCCTGACAGAATGGCAGAAAATAACTAACAAGTGGATGTTAGATGTGGTCAAGAAGGGATACAAGACAGACTTTCGTTACCAGCCTCCACCCTCCGGGACCATTTCCCCACCAATAGCCAAAATTCATCTCAAGAAAGAAGCTCTTCTGAACGGAATCAAAGCCCTGCTTGAGAAGGGAGTGATATCCTCTATTCCACTGAAGGAATCAGGGCTGAGAGTTTACTCTGTTGTATTTCAGTCTCCAAGATCTAAGGAGGGTTTTGTCTGGTAATCAATCTCAAAAAAGGTGAACTGATTTGTGTAGGGCATCAAGTTCGAAATGAAAATGCTTCAGAGGATCATTCCTTCCTCAAATCATTTTGTAACCCCTAGCAATGTCATGGCTATGCATTTGCACATGCTTATAGCAAGATGCCACCGAAGGTTTTGCATAGCAGGTCATCATTCGCAGTTCAAAGTACTCAATTTCAAGCCTGAAGTCTGCACCAAGGTGTTCACAAAGGTGGTGGCGCCAGTGGTAGCTCATCTTTATCTAAAGTGAATTTCATTTTTTTCATGCTTAGATGATTGGCTGCTACATACAACAACAGAATAAGAGACTATGAGTTCTGGAGGAACAAAGTCAGCACTGAATTGGTTGGGATTTATCCAAAATATTCATAAGTTTCAACTCTTACTATCTAAATATATGAAACTCATTGGTATAAGAATGAAATCTGGCCTGGGGAAGTTCTTTCATTAGAGATTTGCATGTGTTTACCACAGGCATTAGTTAAATACCTGCTGAGGATGCAGGAGGCATTAGCCAGGTTGTGACGAGAAGCCCATGATTGTACGGTGGCAGGTGTCTTCACTGCACAGTGGGCAGGGCCTCCTCTCCGGTCGCTAATTTCTTCAGAGATTTCAGGCTCCAGCTAGTCATTCTTTGGAGAACCCAGTTCCATTTTCTGAAACAGTGGCTGGATGTGGAACGTCTTTCTCAGGAAATGATTATACATCCAGACTCACACTAGTTTTTACTTTGGTTGCCAGTCACCTAAATTGGGGAGCAACGTTAAACCAGAGATCATGTTGGTTCGACTGGTCAACACTGTGGAACAAGTGGTCATTGAACTGGTGGGGGCTGATCACAGTGATAGAGAGCTCTGCAACATTTTTCAGAATCTGGTTTATCAAAAGAACATTTTTGTCAGAATGGACAATATTGTTTCTGTAGCTTACATCAATCATCAGGGGAGCACTCAGTCCAGACCCCTCAATCAGGCTGCAACACAATTAGTCTTTTGGCACAGAAGAACTTGTTGAGTTTAGCAGTAATTCTCAATGGAACAGGCAATATTCAAGTGGGCAGACTGGGCAGGAATGTCCCATAATTCCAGGTCCTCTCCTTTTCAGTGGCGAAACTAAACTTGAGGGGGCCCCCCTGCAAAGTAAATGGAGGGCCCCCCTGCCGGACTCTCTCAGGAGCTCTCAGGCTAGGCTACTGTGCTGAGTGTGCCCCCGAGACCTCTGGCCCCCTGCATGGCAGGGGCTGCGGGGGCCTTTGTTACGCCACTAGTCCTTTTCCAAGATAACTTTCAGGAAAAGTTGCAGGAGGTTCGTCCATGATTTATCTGTATACCTCCCTGTCTGCCTCATACAACAGTGCTCTCCTGGGCAGATTCTGTTCCAGATTCTGTTCCAGATTCCCAGAGGAGGCAGCTTGGGGAGTGGCTGCTCTCCTGTTAAAGTGGCCATCTATGTATTTCCACCAGTTTTGATTATCTGGAAGTTATTGTATAAAACATTTGAGGAGAGAGAGCGGTGGTGATCATAGTAGTTCCGTATTACCCATGGTGATCGTGGTTCCCTATTCTGAAGGCTCTGGAATATCTCATCCTCCTTGGGTTTTCCTCTCTCTCCTTCTCCTCTCAGCTCATTGGTTCTGTATCTACCCCTCCAACTAATAATGTCGATATGGAGGTTGAGATGCTAACCCTTTTAAAGAAGGGTCTTACTATTTAATTGATTAAAACTATTCAGAAATCTAGGATACCTGCTACTTGAAAGGCCTGGTCTAAGCACGGGGTGTCCATTGATAAGTTGTGTTTTACTAATGATCTTTCAGCTTCAACTTTCTTCAGTGTTACAGTTTAATCTAGATTGTTTTATTTAAATATTTCTGTTTCAACATCTTAAATTGAATGGTTTGTTATTAAGGTTTTTAGGTAGATTGCTGAACCTCTGCAAGATGTAGATTTTTTAATATCTAGACATTTTAAAAGTTTTTCTGCTTCCACACCCTTTGCTTGCTCTCTGTCTTCTTCCTAGGATCTACCCACAGTATTGAGATTCTTTCAGGTTCATCCTTTTGCCCCGTTAGATTCTGCGGATCTCATATTTCATTCCTACAAGGTTTTCTTTCTTTTTGCCATTACATCTGCTTGAAGAGTTTGGGAACTATCAGCTTTAGTGTGACATTCTCTGTTTCTAAGTTTATTTGGGGATGGAGAAATTCTGGCGCTTGTCTCTTCTCGTGCCTAAAATCAATTCCTTTTTTCATGCTGAAGAAGAGGTGATTCTTCCTTCTTTACATTCATCTACTTTGGAGGATGAACCCTTCTTAAATACTTTGTTAAGTAAGTAATTAGTTTATTGTATTTGATTAATTAAAACCATTACAACAATGTGCACTTAAAATTCATGCTTTTTAAGAAAAAGAGGGAAAGAGGAGAGAAAGGAGGTATTATTAAAAGTAGGTTTCTAAAAGCCATAAAAATCTCAAAGTATAACAACGGCTTGCTCAGCGTGTTTCATTTTTTTTTTTAGCGTCTCCAGCGCTAGAGCATGTCCTGACGAGGTTCTTGTGGCTCGGCTTAGGGCTGTCAATTGTGGGAGTTAAAACTCATTTGTATTATTTATGCCGTTGGAAAGAGCGCAGCACTTCCCTGCTTAGCTTCTTATAGTGTCAGGAATTTCACTCATTTTCCATTTAGCTGCGGGTCCTTGGAGTTGAAGCATGCGATCACAGCCTGTCTCCGGGTGCAAATCCCTCGTTCATTAAAATGCGGTTTGAGTAAACGTACCGGTTCCTCTTTTAAGTTGGGATAGGAGCAGATTAAATGAGCCATGTCCTCAATACCATTTCCACATAGTCGACATGTGCTGACAAGTTGCCCTCTCTGCCATGGTGGGAGGTGTGGAGTGGCTGGCAGCCTTCCTAGCCTGTATTTTAAAAACTGTTCTTTTATCTTCCTGAAGTAGCCCAGGTTGAAATATGCCTGTGCGCCAAATGATTTGTAACCACTCATTGTCATCCAAGCATGCCTCCTATGGGCAAGCTTTGTCTTCTACAAGGGAAAGTTTCTTTATTACTTTTTTTTACTATTTGCTTGAAGGCTGAATGGGTGATTTGAGTTTCCCATAGGTCTGATAGCCCGGTGGTGGCAAGGAAGTCCTCCAAGTATTGTCTGTCCGATGAATTGGATGTATTGCGGAGTTCTTGCCACAGCTGGTGGTTCAATGTATTCAGGGGAGAGTTCCTTATTTTATGCCAGCACGTTATGTAGGAACCTTGCCTTGCCAGTATTGCCAGCATGTTATGTAGGAACCTTGCCTTGCCAGGATTTGTTTGGTTAGGCCGAACTCTAACCGGATCTGCGGGTGGTGAGGCGTAAGTTGGGATGCTAAACATGACTCTGTAGGCCCTGACCATGGTGGTATCCAGAATGTTTGAATCCTTGCCCCTCAGTGCTTTGCTGCCATAGGCAATGGTGGGTAGAATTTAGGCTTGTGCTACCCGGAGGAGGGGGATAGGATAGGGCCTGTGAGTTTTGTTTTTAGCTGCCTTAATGTTGTTGCTTTGCCATCCCCTTCCTTCTGATTGTCTCTGGTTGGTTGGCAAATTGGCCGCCCTCGTCGATGATTACCCCTAAATATTTATAGGTGGGGGTGTTTGCCATTGGTAATTTTTCCAGGTACCAAGTATGAGACCGTCGCTTGCCGTTTTTAATTGTCAGGGTTTTTGTTTTATTGAGGTTCACTTTTAGGTGGTTTTCCACAGCGTACTCATGCATTTTGTTGAGTAGGAGTTGCATGCCCACTTGAGTGTGGCTTACCAGGACCACATCATCGGCGTATGAGATACTGGAGATGGCTTTGCCACTGAGTCGAGGGGCATGCGAATTGCAGGTACTTATGATTGATGTCAGATCTGCCATATACCGGTTAAACAGTGTTGGTGCAAGCACATGACTCTGTTTAAGCCCCTTAGAGGTTGGTATGCACCTTGAAAGATGTGTGCCATTGCCTAGTTTTACCTGTATCCATGTGTTGGTATGGAGTTGTATTAAAAGGTTCAAGAGAGCGGACGGGAGTCCCCAAAGCGCCAGTTTCCCTCACAGTCTTGCTCGATTAACATTGTAAAGGCTGCCTTGAAGTCGATGAAACAAAAATGAATCACCTGTTTTGTTGATTTTGCCTTATCGATGATCAGTGACATGGTTAATATGTTGGTTGTGGTTTCTGTGTCTTTACAGAACCCTGTTTGATATGGGGGGATTATTTCCTTCTCTTTGGCCCAGTCCTGGAGCTCTGTCAGTAGAGTGCCGGCAAAGTATTTTGCCTCTATATCTAGTAGTGCAATCAGGCGATAATTTTTCGGGGAGGTTTTATCACCGGACTTGTAGATCGGGGAAATTGTAGAACCCTTCCATAAAGCTGGTAGGAGCCCAGACTGTCTGACTCTATGGAAGAGAGGGGCCAATATATCTGACCAGTACTCAGGATCTTGTTTAAAAAGGGTTGGTGGAATCCTGTTTGGCCCCGGTGCCCCTTCTCTCCTTCCTTTCGAAATTTGATTCTTAATGGTTGTTCTGCAGGTTCCTTTATCCGCTTCCTCTGGGTTCCATTCAATTTAAGAAGAGTGTGTCAGTTGGAAGTCCGGGTTTGTATTTGATCCAGGCGTTTGGTGGTTAAAGTGAGATTCCAGGAAGATTGTCCATGAGTCCTCTGTGATGTGTGATGTTAGCCCTCCATGTGCCGGGTGCAGAATTATATTGACAGTTGTCCAGAAGCGTGTGCTGTTGTTTGCTTGGGAGTCATAGTGGAGTTTTGCCCAGAATACATTTTCCTTGGACCTGTTGATGTCCCACTTAAGTTTTTTAATTCTGCCTTTCTGTTGACGTAATAGTAGGTTTAGGTTCTCATCGCCGGGTTGATACCTCAGTGATCTGAGAAGTTTGTTTATGCATTTTCTTTTTGTAATTTCAATTCGATCCGCTGTGTGCTCAGGGCCCTCCACTCTTCCATTGGATCATAGGGTGTGGTGTATCTAGCTCTTAAATACTTTGGGGCAGATTTACAAGCCCCCTGCGCCACCAGTACGTCACTTTTTGTGACGTACTGGTGGCGCATGTTACTGCTCCATATTTACAAGGACAGGAAAAGCCACCCTGCGTGGCTTTTCCTGTTCTTGTAAATATGGCCCCTTTACACGCAGCACTTTGCGTGAAAGGGGCGTTCCATGGGTGTTGCTGTTTGTGTTCCCACGCAACACCCATGGAACAAGACACATTTCCAGATTTACGAGGAATTGTAAATCTGGAAATGCATCTGAATGCTACGCCACCCTAGTGGTGGCATAGCGAGGCGCAACGAGGAGAAATGTTTTCATTATTCCACGTTTTCTCCTCTTTCAATGCGTGCTGCATTCTACAGCACGCATTGAAAGAGGAAAATGCCTATAGTGATTGTTTTTGTGCAGGAAGGTGCCCCTTCCTGCACAAAAACAATCTCTCCATGACGTAGGCATCCTTGCACCATGGTGCAAGGGTGCCTGCGCTGGCGCATGGCAGCAGTTTGTGCTCCAGCACAGGGGAGAGCACAGGAATGCGACATATTATTGTAAATATGTCGCATTCCTGTGCTTTGGAAGTGCCGCAGCGTGGCGCAGCCAAAGGGCTTGCTTTGCCTCGCTGCGGCACTTCCTTGTAAATCTCCCCATTGGATTTTACAGCAGCGCTCTTGATTTATCTCATCAGATCACTTCAATTCAGACAATCAGATGATTTGTATGTGACAATCAGAGAAAGGTAAGAGACTATTATGCTAGCAAGTCAAGATGAGACAGTTTGTAGTTCTGTCCAAGGAAATTCCACAAGTTGGGTAGCAACTTCCTGGGCAGAGTTGCAGAGTATTTCTATTCATGAAATCTGTAGAACAGCAACCTGGTCAACTGATTATACCTTTGTGAAAAATTATCAATTGCACAATGTCATTGATTCAGAAACCGCTTTTGTACTGGAGTAATTACATCTGCTTTGGTCTGATTCATTTCTTGTACTGTATAATAGGAAATGTTTTCAGGTTTTGGTTTACATATATGCATTAAACTTGGGTGTTGCATAGTTAAGTGTTTATGTTTCTAGTTCATCAAAGGCTTTTGGCTTTAGGATGATTCGTAACTAATGACTGGGATGAGGGTGAGAGATGTAGTGGTAATGTCAGGTACCTTAACAGTAATCTTCATTACTTTTAGTCCAGCTCGTCCTTGTCATCCCTTAATAAGCAAGCCCTCTCATTCTAGGCCTTTAAATGGCCCTGGAAAGTTCAGGAGGAACCTGGGAATGTGAGACATTTTCTGAAACCCAGTATGTGTGGGTGGGGCTTGCATTTTCAGCACTCTTGATTTATTCCTGTCTTTGAGCTTGCAGCTAGCTTGAAAAATATAATTGAGATGAGGACAAGTTAATCTAAAAGTATTGAAGATTACCAGTAAGTAATTAGACCATTAAGTTTCTTTGTTAGGTTTCATAAAAGCAAGAACCTGTACATACCACAAGTTACATAAGGCCAGTCAACCAAGATCCTCATGCTTCCACCAATCACCACACAGTTCCATTCATAAAGCATCCAGCCACAATAAGCTCTTTTTCTTCCTTCTGGGGTCAGTTGAGAGCTGAATGCCTTCGCCCTTCCCTGGAGATAAAGGTAGTCATAATACGTTCCTTTCTAAATGTGTGAAGGACCTCAAGAAGGGGATTGACAAGTGATGGAAGGCCTGTCAAGACAAGCTCTTAGATATTACCGGTCCCTTGATGAAGAGTCTTGACATGAGAGAGGGGTTTAAGGTTTTCAGATATCTCATCTCCCCCCAAAATACTCCCCGGTTGGGCGCTGCAAACTGATTGCTTCCTTGTCAATGCCAACTGCACTCTCTCCACCAAGTGACGGTGGTCCTCCCTCATCATAGTATATCATATAATGGGTGAGCTAGCCTCCTTTTAGTTGGGACCAATTGCAGAAAGAGGTTTGTTTGGGGAACCTTACCTCAAGCAGCTGGGCAGATTCGCATAGGTGTTTGCTTCTGTCAATAAGACAGTGTTGTAGGGATTCTGCACATATACAGAGCTATGCACAGGATAATAGGACCTCGGAGTATAGTGGTGAGCCAACCATAAACCTTAGTACCTACAACCCTAATCCGGCTAGCATTAGCGTCTCATTAGCAGCGTAGCCACCAATGATTAGACAACCCTAAACACGGTATCTCTCTCTCAGGACTCGCGGGAGCAAGGACACCCTTTCGTAACTCACTCATACCTGTCCACAACTTGCGTAATAAGAGACACTGTATAGTTTAAAATGTTTATTTCAACTATCGTGCTCTAAGATACAGTACACGTGTAAGTACTATCAGCATAATGCATAAGAATAATATAATCAGCATAGTTACAATTCCATAAAATACAAACGGGGATAGCATTGTATAAAGACAGTGGATATAGGGCTAAATGGCCTGTCCACCCTCCCCGTGCTAATAACTAGTTTATTATAAAAACAGAAGACCTCTGGGCATTGTCAGGCAGACCCCCATACCTCAATATCTAGATGCTAAGTTTACATCATCAGACAAGCACAGCTCTTCTCTCTGGAAAGGTTTTTCTCCAAGTGCCCCTGACACTGAAATCACAATATTAAAGGCACACAAATTTCCCCAGTGCAGCTGCAATCAGTGTTATGTCTAAGCTCGAGGGGCTGACCAGATCAGCAAGAACAAGTGACATCGCCTTCCGACCTTGTACATGATGTGCAGACATGACCCAGAGTTATCAGGAAGAAGGATAAAAAGGCACGCAGTTCGAAAATAGCAAAGTCTAGAAAACAAGGGCACAAAGTAACGTGCGCAAAGAGGCATCATGGCAGCCAGGCCTAAGCTAACTTAGCAAAACAGTCTATGAGTCCATAAACCACATGACAACAGAGGCTTCTAAAAGAAAAGTTTTTGACCCAGTGGTTTTCCAAGGGGCCAGTTGTGGTTGGGGGTGCTCAGGTTATCCTTCCTTCCTTCAATGCCTGTCTCATTTTTGCAGGACTGACCCATCCTCTAAACTGAAAATCGGATCCTTGGTTTGAGAAATCTTGTAAATTCTACAGAAGGGCATTGAGAAAAAGTATCTGTACCATTAGGCGGATCCTGATTCTTTCGATAATTATACGACTCGTCAGATTAAGTCCTGCAGGACCTTAAAAAAAAAGAAAAGCATCACATAGTTGGCTCTGGAGATGTTAGGATGCTCTAACCTCGTAGTGTTCGGGAGGTCTAGCAGAAGCAAGGCACTCGTCCTTATATCACCGATTCTACCAGTGACTACATGCACAGGAACATGATGGTCATTGTAAATAAAATGGAACGAGAAATGGAATAAGGAAGAAAACAGAGACACCGCTCCACTATTCTGATCATCACTTCTGCTGGTCAGTGATAGTCATGGGCTATAGTGCATACTGAATCTCTAAAGACAGAGAGATATCTTTCGTAACGTGCCAGTTCATTGCTTTACTGAAATAGAGAATGGATATCTCTGTGTCCATTCACTATTCTCAGTGATTTGGTGTGGAGTTTGAAATTTATGAAATTAAACATGCAAATATTGAGTACCTTGAATATATGTTCACTAAACACCTTTGTTTGTAAATAATAACTATCTCAAATGTTTTCACTATGCACTCGCTGAAATGAGTTAGTCTACTTGACTCATGTAGCACTTAAGTGTAATAAACAAATATTAAATATTGTGCTATGTCTTCTCTGGCAATATATGTAAATATACTAGAACTCTAATACCTTATGCTCTGACACATACATAACACCAGTAAATAGTCCTAGCTTAATCATTCTTCCTGTTCCATCAAAGGAAACCTTCAAGTGAAATGCAACAAATCCACAGTCAGATTAATGTTCAAATAGTTCAAAGTTTGTTTCCTTTAATGACTCAACATCCAGAAATTCTCGTCTGTATTCCAAATATCCTTAAATGCAAACCAGAAACACTACAGGTCTTTAACAAAGGAAATCCTAGCTCCACATAGGAAGGTCCTGACTGCAGCAACAATTGTATCATGATTGCTTAGCTTGTGCTCCAGGAAGGAAGTTGTACCAGGAGCTGGCCGCTGCATCTGCAGGATGCATGACAGTGCATGACCCGCAGGACAAAGCAGTTTGTTGTTGGGGCTGTGTTCACAGTGGGAAACGTCCTTTCTAGGTCTCACCTACGCAGCGCGCATGCGCTGCATAGGAGACCTTTAGCCGTCGTTCAGCTCTTTTTCGAAGCACATACTCGTGCTTGTGGCGGCATCCAGCTTGCGGGAGTGAGCAGGAGCGCGCCACAAGCACGAGTGTGTGCTTCGAAAAAGAGCAGACTGCGCGCACACGCACCACTCCCGGGCCAGCAAACACATGCGCGCGCCTCTCTCCTCGCCCACTCACTCGCTCCGCCCTCTCCTTTTTGCCTCTCCATTAACGCGCCAGTCCCATCCCCCAATCCCTGTCTCCACGTTCTCTCTCCTCTCAAGCAAATCTTTCTTTCTCTTCCCATAGTTTCACTTCCCCTCTCCATTTCTGACCCCATCACCTCTGGGGCCCTCTCTCTAAATCTGCCCTCCGAAGCTCTCACTCTTTCTGTCCACCCTCTTCCTCTCTGTCTCTCCCCACACGCCTCTCGCTCCTGCCTTTAGCGGCCCACTAAGTATTTTATGTGGTACATAGAAATGATTTTTTAAATGTATGGGAATACTTGCTACTTCTGTTTGTCGCTGCTCAACTGTCACAAGGAGTGCCTCCCGCTCCCTCCCTACTCCCGCCCCACTTGGAGCTCATTTTCGTACAGTCCCATAGAATACACGTTTTCCTTTTACAAATTAAAGCAAGAACGCAGATGCTGCTAGTTTACGGTCGGTCTGCTTTAATTTTATATACCGCACAACGTTCTTTTTTTATTTGCGTTTGACAGATGGTAACTATGCCGATGGATCATCAGCTGGAAGAAAGTGAGGGATCAAAAACATAAATGCAGAGGTGTAGAAATAGGCCTTCTTTTTGACTTTTTTCAATGTTACTCTTCGACACCAAATATTTACCCTGCACACAACCCAACATGGCCTTGAGATTGGCTCAGCAGGTACCTGTTTTAACCAAGTGGTCGAATGTTTGAACTCAGACGCGTCACTCTGCCTTTCACCCTTACGATGTTAATAAAGAGAGTCATGGAGTTGGAGGACGGTACCGTGGTTGTCTGTATCAAGAAAATATTTCGTTCTAAGCATGTGCTTTACAATTAGACTGTTGTGTTCACCTTGGTGCTTGGGTCAAAGTGCAGGTTTATTTGGGTAAGCTGATATGTAGTTGCTGATATGTAGTTGCTTTTCTAGATATAAGAAAAGCCCCACAATTCACGCACAGCCGCCCCCTTCTTTACGGGGATGTGCTACTCTTTCCCTTCTGCATACACTGAGCCGAGACATACTTTCAATGCTGGCATTATTTGCTTAGTATTTTAGCAGGTTTACCATTTACGTTTCTATTCCTGTCAAAAGTTCTTTAAAGTATATTTTATTTGGTTACTTTTTTGCCAGGCTGTGCTGTCTGTCTATTACTCAGAAGCTTTACTTGGAAGCATTGTGTTGTTTGGGACATAGTTTTATTAAATATCAGCATGTACATGAATACTTTTATTCCAAATTCCAAGTCACTCATCTCACTTTTACTATATTAAACATGCTTCAATGAGAATAAGTCATTGGCTGTCAATTCGTGTTGGGTAGCATACCATATCAGGACACTGGATGTGCAGATAAAACCACATTTTTTATTGGAAATAATTTTGTCTATATGTGCAACTTTCATATTGTATTAGCATTTCAATATAGACCTGGATATTTTTAATAAAATGAAAGCAGAACTCATTAAAGGGGAGAACATAGCCTTGCTCTATCTGCAGCATCAATATTAGGTCCTCCTCTCTCATAGCTTGTTTTCAGCCTCCACTATACCTTGTCAACCCGCTGCCTTATATTCGCGTCTCTAACCTCTCAATCCTCAGCCATTCTTTATTTTCACCCTCCGACTGTCTCTCCTGACCCCTTTCCAAATCAACAACTTTTTTGTCTTCAGTCATGCCAATCGTTGTTTCTACCAAACAGAGCCAGTGGACATCCAGGCACGACTGGGACTATCTTCCAATCGGAGGGCCGCTGCCACAGGAGGGGCCGGGTCAGAAGTTGCACATGTGCGAGTCTGTTGATTACGTCTATGGACTCCTTACTGGCTGTTTGACTGGAAGGTCCAATTGAATCTTCAGAGACTGGTGTAACACTTTTTTACATGTATAAGGACCTTTTTAGAGAGTAATCTGACATCTGTCATCCGCAACGGAGTTTGATTTTGGTTTAGAGTATACATCTAAGTAAAGCATTCTTATGTGAGCTGTGCCATACATACGTGTGTATTTATATGTATAAACCTGTGTATATGTATGTATGTATGTATGTTAGAGAAGTACATGCCTGCCTAAGTAGATAAGGTGAGTCCATTCACGAGCCAGGTGGGGAAACTGAGGAGCTTACCCCCGCACATGGAGCCCTCCCTCCAGCCCTTACAGTATTGGGCAGTCTTAGTCACAATGCATTTACTAGGCTTACAGTAAAACTTTTGTTAACTCCCAAATATGAAACGTGTAAGTGATGTATTGGAAGCAGACTCTTACTCAGCTGTTGCAGAGGCTAGAAAAGCACCCCCCCGCCACAGTGATAGGGCTGTAGGTAGCCGCATTTGTTGGTATTTGCCTGCAACTAAGTGCAAAGAAAAACAAGCATTGGCATAGCCAATAGGTCTTGCCTTTGGGACCTTATAAGTGTTTAGACATGCAACAGTTGATGTTGTTGCACCAAGGATATTGTACTGCATAACTAAATACTTATAAGGTTCCAAAGGGCGAGACCTATTGGCTATGCCAATGCTTGTTAACGAAGGCTTTATTACAAAAGCCTTTAGAACGAAAGCGGCATAACAACGCCATCATTAGTACGCCTTCCTTTATGCCGAATCTTTCAATAGCATGAAGGGAGGTGTTTAGTGCTAAGGTAAGGGGCGGTTGTAGGTTAAGGTGGGGCGGTTGTAGGTTAAGGGAAGGGGCGGGTTTAGGTTAAGGGAAGGGGCGGTTTTAGGTTAAGGGGGGGCAGTTTTAGGTTAAGGAGAGGGGTTGTTTTAGGGCTAAGGGAAGGGGTGGTTTTAGGGCTGAGGGTGTGGAGGCATTTAGGGCTAAAGGGATGAGGGGGTTTAAGGGTGTAGCGCAATTGGCCAAAATAATCAGCAACATCCCTGAGGCGTAGTTGCGACCACGAGGCTGAAGAGACCAGCACCTTCCCTGACTCAGACCACAGACTGTCCAGGAGTCAGCCCCAAAACCTGACCTGCCTGCATCACCTGAAGACACAGGTGAGATCGGGGCATTCGCTGTTATTCTATATTAAGTAGCACACTATGTGCTGACGTGCAGATGAACTTCGTTGGAGAAACTGGCGTGAAAATGCTTTCGCAACTAGAGCGTTCGCCCTAATGGCTTTCGTACTGCTGACATACATTAGTCTGCAGTGTGTTCTACATGCACCAGAAGCGTCAGTCCAGGCAGCCAACTTTCTACAGGGACCACCAGCCTTTCCTTCCTTGGGAAAACACAGCACCAGCGGGTTTTTTAAATCATCCCCCCCGCTCGCCAAGTTCCAAGCCCTAAGCAATACCTCCATCCCTGCTTCCTGAATAAAGACAGAAAAGTTGTCAAATAGTTAATTACATCAGTCTGACTTCACCACCCCTATGGAGTAAATGATAACGGAGACTGACTGGATTAAGTACCAGTCTAACACTCACTCAGGTATTTCTGCTGACCACTGTATAGAAGAGGTGGAACAGCTCAATTCCATCTCTATGATTGTTCTAAAAGGTAATTCTATTGATGAATATTTCCAGTTATATCTGTGACCCATTAGTCAGACTCGCAACATTGCACATACATTGCTTAGTAATCAGGTGTTAAATAATGACATGGGCCTGATGGGTGCACTACAGCCATGGTATGTTTTGCATATTATGGCCAATTCTAGGCATACACTTATTTATTTATTGTTTCATATGTGCTGAGGTCCTTAAAATATTGCATATAAAGATAAAGGGAATAAAATTACAAATATAAGTATATTAAAAAACAAATAACCGAAGTGGTCTAGTTGGGGCTCAAGTTATAATTGAAATTTCCTAAAGACTATGGCAACTTCTAAAACTTACTTTCACAGAGGAGAATCATCTTAACCTGTATTGGCAATAGATGGTATTTTTTTTTTACATTCTTATATGGTGCAGCTGCACCTCTCTGCATTACTGTATGTAGAGATGAGAGTACACTAACCTTGCCAAAGATAGTAGAATGTAGAATGGGGATAGAATGTCAGGTTATGAAAGGTGGCCAGTACAGAGGAAGGTGCTGGGGAAGCTGCAGGCTGAACAAGCTGGGAGCATCTCTGTTTTAATTCTTGAGAATATTTGGACTCTGTTCAGTCTCAGATTTACAAAATTATGTCTCTGAAATATGAGGCCATTACTTTGCGACTCAGCACATGACGCATGTACCTGTGAGTGAAAGGGAGCTTCTGACTCTTCATCTCCGTGTGGGCTCTGCCTTCGGCACATGTATCCATTGTGCCCCTCCAACTCCGCAGGGCCTCTGTCTTCAGCAAGTGTATCGGCTGATTGACTATGTTTCAAGAAAGAATTACAGAGGAACATTACTTACTGTTCCAGACCTCTCGCCATAACTTCCATCTACCACTGTGTCCTCTTTTAACTAACTGTGAAAAACAAGGAAGGACTGTACAATCACAATAAAAAATTTGCAAACATTTGTGACAAGAATTTTCAATTCTATTAAGGACACGGAGGCGAGGATTATGCTTCTCTTTTATAACTACTTTTTAACAGCAGCCAATCACAATATAGTACATTTCCCATGATACCAAATTATCACGTGACCAACCATATAGCCACTGCCCTATATAATCCCTTCACAACGTCTGTGTCCTCTTTCTTTGTTCAGAATCCAGTAGAAAAACTGTTAATGCAGTTCTTAACCATATAACTCTTGTAAAACATCCAAACCATAATCCTGCCATGACAGGGGTTCTTGCTTCCGATACACAACTTGAGACCCAACCAAGGTCCGTCTCGAAACTCCGACCAACGGGATGCAATGAATCCTCCAACGACTCTCCGGCCGCCCAGAAGGGGGGCCAATTCCTCCCCAAACCAAGGTTTCCATAGACCAGGAACGTCTGCTCCACTGGTGATTATTTGCCATCCGAACCTGGGAAAGCAAAAGGAATACCGTAAAACTGATCTCACCCCACATGTCACAAAACAAGGACATTCAAAAGGGGAGGGAACATTATGAATCAGATTCATTACATCAATGAACTGTAAAACGTCTAACCTGAGTGGGATAATCCTCGTCTCCGTGTCCTTAATAGATTTGATAATTCTTGTCACGAATGTTTGCAAATTTTTAATTCTATGTCAGGACCGGAGGCTCCGATTATGCTTGCTTAAAGCTTAGCCACCACAACAGAAGCCACATCAACAACAGGTTTACAATAGAATGTCTTGAAAGTAGACTCTGACGACCAGTCGGCTGCTTTCATAATGTCAGAGAGGCTAAGGGCCAAGGCAAAAGATATGGAAGCCATCGCCCCACGTGCCGAGTGGGCCCCAAACATGGACACATCAATGCCTGCTTCCCCCATAAACCAACGCACCCATCTCGCCATCGTGGCCAGAGTCACTGGGCAAAAGGATTTCTGTAAGGCGATCAACAGTTGCCACTTCATATCTGCACGAAACTCAGCAGTACTCACCTCATACGCTTTCAAACATTGTACCACACATAGTTTAGGAATATCCGGAAAAGCCAGATAAGAGACTGAAGAAGTGTTACATTTGGTGCGTTTAGAAATGGAGAAGGTAACCCCTTCAGGGGAGAAATTGCGTCCTGCCAAATATTAAGCACGGACATCGCACTCTTTTACAAGACACATGACAGAGCAGCATAGTAAGCTTGGCGGACAGCTGCTTCCTTGACAGGTATTTATTGTCTGGCCATGTTTCTAAAAATCGTAAGACAATGGACACATCCCACAATACATAGTACTTCGGATAAGGAGGACGGACCATATAGATGCCCCTCAAAAGCTTACATACTATGGGATGCTCCCCAACTGGTTCACCATCCACCGGATCATGGCCTGCCGAAATGGCCGATCGGAAATTATTAACAGTTCTGTAAGTCATACTGCAGAGGCAAGCGTAGACAGAAAATTAATTGCCAAAGTTTAAGGCGCTCCAAAGGGATTGATGTCCCATTCATGGCACCAGCCACACCATCATTTCCAAGCGGAGGAATGGCGCTTGTGGGTATTGGTAGACCAGGCCTCACTAATGAAGTTGTTAGCCTCTTGCGAAAGTCCTGGGACACCCCTTCTGTCCCAGAAACCCGCCAAGCCACTAGGGAGAGGTGTGCTGACAAGATCAAAGGATGTGGCGAGCCCCCCAGATCCAGAAGGAGATTCCAACGAAATGGGAGGAGGAACAGGCAGGCACAAGGCAGTTCCAGAAGGACTGAGAACCATGCTCGCGCTCTCCATAGAGGTGTTACCAACACCAATTCCACCCGTTGACGGCACACTTGTGCCAGCACCCTGGGAATCATTAAGAATGGGGGAAACGCATAGCACAGACTGGAATTCCAGTCCTGAAGAAAGGCGACTGTGGCTAAGGCATCCGGATCCGGGCGCCAACTGAAGAAGGTTGGGACTTGCTGGTTGAGGCATGAGGCAAACAAGTCTATCCGACAGGTACCCCAGAGACGATTCAGCGCATGGAAAACTCTGGGATGAAGTCTCCAATCACTGAAATCCCACGGATGATGGGACTACCAATCTGCCACTGTGTTGCTGTGGTCCGGTAGATATTCTGCTACCACAGATATCCAGTGTTGAAGGCAAAAATGCCAAAAGTCCTTAACGATCTCCGCCAGCATGTGAGATTTTGTCCCCCTCCCCAGCTTGTTCAAATAGCGAACCACTGAGACATTGTCCATGTGAAGATGCAGCAGTCCGTCTTCACTGGCGAGAGGCTGCGAATCACAAAGGAGCCCGCCAGAAGCTCCAAGCAATTGATGTGCATGGCCAGTTCGTCCTGAGACCACTGGCCCACGTGGGTATTGGTCCCCACCTGGCTCCCCAACCCCAGCGGCTGGCATCCGACTTGATCACAGTCTTGGGGATAGAACCAAAGATCACCCTGCCGTTCAAGGCATCCATGTGATCCAACCACCACGACATATCTAACCTCGCGTCCTCTGAGAGGAGAATCTGTTCGGCGTAACTGAGGCCTTTCCGGAGATGTCAAATTTTGAGTCTCTGCAGTACTCAATAGTGCGGGGGCCAGGAAAAATTGCCTGTATTGATGAGGGTACCAAACCAACTACTCGGGCTATCGAGCGCAAGGATACTGTCTGCTTGCTCAGAATCGATCTCAACTCTCTCTTGATGGTCTTGACCTTCTGAGGTGGTAGAATCAGTTGGCAACTGCGAGAATCGATCTAAAACCTCAGAAATTCTATTGTTTGGGCCAGGATCAGAATTGAATTCTGTGGGTTCACAATGAATCCCAAGGCCTGAAGGAGGGTGATTGACCACTCCAGATGAGTGACCACCAGACTGGGGCAACGCACCATGATAATTATGTCGTCCAGATAAATAATCAACTGGGCCCCCTGAGCTCTCAAGGTCTCTACTACCGGCCATAGGAATTTCGTGAAACACCATGGCGCGGAGGAAAGGCAGAAGGGAATGACTTTGTACTCGTAATAGACTCCTTACCACAGGAATTGTAGAAAGCGTCGGTGGGGCGCGAAGATGGGAAAGGGAAGATATGCGTCCTTTAAGTCCAGACAAACCATCCAGTCCCCCTCCTGAAGTATATATCGGAGAAGATGGATACCTTCCATCTTGAAATGTCGGTATACGACCCAACCATTAAAGTCTTTCAGATTTAGTATGAGTCGCGCTCCACCCCCTTCTCTACCAAGAAGACACTGCTGAGAAACCCGAGGGGATGAGGTTCCATGACCACCAGGGCCCGTTCTGTAGAAGGGCCTGAATTTGACGGGAAAAAGACATTTCTGGGGGATGGGAGAATTGCCTAGGAGAGTTCTAAAGTTCCAATTTGTAGCCCTGCACTGTCCCTAGGACCCATGCATCCTGCAAGATCGATTGCCAAACATGAAGGAAGGATTGAATCCTGCCCCTCAAAACCACTTCTGAACACAGAACAAGTCTCACCTGTAGTCCCTGAAACCTGGACGGCTCCTTGGGTTCCTCCCTATCTACCCTTCCTGAAGCAGTTTCAGTTGGAGCGTCGAGTTGGGTAGAAGGTGGGGCTGTTAGGGTCCTGATAACCCCCACGCTGTTGTTGATAGTAACCTCGTTGAGGGCCTTGCTGGTAACCACGGCCGAACGAACGCCCTCTGAATCATCCAGCCCTGCCAAAAACCAGTCGGAAGGCTTTACGGAGGGACCCCTGTGCCTTGTCCAGCCCACTAAAGGTGGACCTTGGACAGCTCCTTGAGGAACGGTTGGCTAAACAAAAGACCTTCGGCCATGGGGCCGGCCTCCAAGGTTGAAAGCTCAGTGAGCTTGAAATCTTACTTCAAGAGGATGGATCGACGCCTCTCACTAGACATGGCGCAGTTCGCATTCCCCAGTTGGCAAATGGCCCGTTGAGCCCAACCAATTAGTTCATCCGGGTCGGTGACATGGCCGACTCCTTTGCCCGGTAGCTCAATTCGAGTATTTTTTTTAAGGTGCCGGTCATGTGAATAAGCTTGTCCTGGCAGGAACGCTAGGCCCTATCAATCCCCTTCTTGGGGTCCTTAGAATATTTTTTTAAGTGTCTGCCACCTTACCCTGGAAGTCTGGTCTCGGGCATTTGGAGCGTAATGTAGCACGTACCTTCTTATCGAATGCAGGTGAGCCTGCACATACTCGGCCACTTCCTGGGGGGGGCAGCCAGGCTGTGGATTTAGGGTGAACAATCTCTGAGGGCTCAAAAGTGAGTAGCTTTGGTTGTGGGCGTGGTCACCATGGCGCTCTTTTCGTGAGTGCTTACTAGGTCCCAGAGCGTCTTCCTGATCAATCAATCAATCACGTGTTTGTTAAGCGCGACTACTCACCCGTAAGGGTCTCAAGGCGCTGGGGAGGAGGGGAGGTGCAGGTTCCAGTCCATCAAGGAGGGGGTCTGTCAAAGAGCCAAGTTTTGAGGTTTCTCGTGAAGATGGGGAGTGATGTTGTCTGTCTGAGGTGGAGTGGTAGGGCGTTCCAGGCTCTGGCCACGAGGAAGGAGAAGGAGTGGCCTCCTGATCTGGTCTTTCTGGCGTGGGGGACCACGGCGTAGGAGAGCTAGGCTGATCCTACGGTCCTTTGGGGTCCGTGGAATTTGAGTCGGCTGTTCAGGTATGCTGGTCCGGTGTTGTGGAGGGCTTTGTGTGCGTGTGTTGAAGGTGATTCTAGTCTCGCTGGGGAGCCAGTGGAGTGTGCGCAGGTGCTGGGAGATACGGCAGTGTCTTGGCAGGTTGAGGACCAGTCTTGTGGCGGTGTTCTGGATGTTTTGTAGCTTGCGGGTGAGGTTTTTGTTTATTCCGGCATAGAGTGCGTTGCCGTAGTCGAGTCTGCTGGTGAGGAGGGCGTGAGTGACGGTCTTTCTGTGCTCGAGGGGGATCCATTTGAAGGTCTTGCATAGGAGGCAGAGGGTGTGGAAACAGGAGGATGCGACGGAGTTGATCTGGCGGTCCATTTTGAGCTCGGAGTCCAGGATGATTCCAAGGTTACGTGCGTGGTCCATGGGGGTGGGTGGGCTTCCGAGGGCGGGGGCCACCAAGTGTCGTTCCAGGCGTCGGGGTGTGGGCCCATGATGAGTACTTCTGTTTTGTCGGTGTTGAGCTGTAGGCAGCTGCTGTTCATCCATTTAGCGACAGCTTCCATGCCTTCTTGAAAGTTGTGTTTGGCTGCGTTGGGTTCGTTGGATAGGGAGAGGATGAGTTGGGTGTCGTCTGCGTATGTTGAGTCCGTGGGTTCTGACGATGGGGGCGAGCGGAGCCATGTAGACTTTGAAAAGCGTGGAGCTGAGGGAGGACCTTTGGGGGACTCCGCAGGTGGTTGGTGTAGGGTCCGAGAGGAAAGAAGGGAGTCTGACCCGCTGCGTTCTGCCGGAGAGGAAAGAGTGGATCCAGTCGAGGGCCTTGTCCCGGATCCCTGCGTCATGGAGTCTGCGTGTTAGGGTGCGGTGGGAGACTGTCGAAGGCCGCTGAGAGGTCGAGGAGCATGAGGGCTACTGTCTCTCCTTTGTCCAGTAGGGAGCGGATGTCGTCTGTTGCGGCGAGGAGGGTGGTTTCTGTGCTGTTGTTTTTTCTGAAGCCGGATTGGGAGTCGTCGAGAATGTTGTGCTCTTCGATGAAGGTGGCGAGTTGCCTGTTGATGGCTTTCTCGATGACTTTCGCTGGGAACGGGAGCAGGGAGATGGGTCGGTAGTTTTTGAGGTCGGTGGGGTCCGCCGAGGGCTTCTTCAGGAGGGGGTTGACCTTGGCGTGTTTCCAGTCGTCGGGGAAGGACGCGTCGCCAGGGAGCGGTTGATGGTGTGGCGAAGCATGGGTGCGATGGTGTCCGCGGCTCTGTTGAAGATGTGGTGGGGGCAGGGGTCCGAGGGGGCCCCGGAGTGGATTTAGTTCATTATCTTCAGTGTGTCTTCGGTGGTGAGGGCTGTCCAGCTGCCAATCGTTGGCTTCAGGGTATCGGGGGTGGCTGGTGAGGGTTCAGTGTGTTGGTTGTCTTCGTCGAAGTTGTCGTAGATGTTCTTGATTTTGTGGTGGAAGAAGGCGCTGAGTTTGTTGCAGAGGTCTTGTGAGGGAGGAATGTCAGTAGACTCGCTGGTGGGTTGGGCGAACTCCTTGATGATGCTGAAGAGTTCTTTGCTGTTGTGTGCGTGTGTGGAGATTCTGTCTTCGATCGCTGTTTTTCTCGTGTTTCTGATGAGTTAGTGGTGGGCGTTGGTGGCGGTTCTGAAGTTGTTGTGGGCTTCTGTGGATTTGGAGTTCCTCCAGGCCTTTTTGAGGCGGCAGCATGTGCGTCTGGACTCTCAAAGTCCGGTGGTAAACCATCTGGCTTTCTTGGCATGTGTGTTGTTGTTCTTCTTGAGGGGGGCTATGGTGTTGGCGGTGTCGGAGATCCATCTGTGCAGAGTTCGGGCTGCGGTGTTGGGGTCGTCGTTTTCCGCGGTGGTTGGGGTTGAGTTGCCAAGTGAGGAGGTGAGCTGGTCGTCGATGATTTTGGTCCAGTTTCTTTGTGGGAGCAGGTGCTGGGGTCTGTGGATGGTGGGTGTTCTGAAGGTGAAGTGGATGCATCGATGGTCTGTCCACGGGAGTTCGGTGGTGTGGCTGAAAGTGATGGAGTTTCCTGATGTGAAGAGGGTGTGTCCTGCTGAGTGCGTGGGTTCGGTCACGATCTGGCGGAGTCCAATGTTGTGGAGGTTGTCCAGGAGGGATGCGGTGTTGGGGTCTAGTTGGTTGTCTAGGTGGAAGTTGAGGTCTCTCAGCAGGGTGTAGTTGGTGGATGCGATGGCTTGCAGGGAGATGATGTCCGTGATGGAGTTGGTGAAAGGTCCGCAGGGTCCGGGGGGGTCCGTAGATGAGAGTTCCTCGCAGGGTGGTGGTAGGGCTGGCCTGTATCTTGAAGTGTAGGTGTTCCATCAGGTCTGTGGGCTCGTCGGGGAGTGTGCTCAGGCGGAGGGTGGATTTGTGGACGATGGCGATTCCTCCTCCCAGGTGGGTAGGGTGGTCCTTCCGGGAGATCTTGTATCCTTGGGGGATGGCGATGGCTATGTCCGGTCCTGAGGTAGTGTTGGTCCAGGTTTCGGTGAAGAATGCTACGTCTGGGGTGGTGCTGTCGAGGAGGTCCCAGATTTCGGTGGCGTGTTTGTGGAGTGATCGGACGTTGAGGAGGATGCATTGCAGGGTCTTCGGTTCGGTTGTGTTCTTGCGGGCGGGTTGTGCTGGGTCCGTGTTCCTGGCGGTGCTGCAGGTGTGCTGGCAGCGTTGACAGCTGAAGGGTCTGTGGGTGTCGGCTGGTGACGCTAGCTTGCAGTTGTTGTTGCGGCCTGGGTTGAGTGCGTGGAGTACCGCTGGGTTGTAGCGTTGGCGGTGCGGAGGTCCAGGGTTCCTGGCGCTGGTCGCGGTTGGGTCGCGGACGGGCGCAGATGGGCTTTCCTCTGGCACGCCTTTGGCGTGCCTGCTGCGCCATTAAGGAGGGCTGGACAGCTGGGAGCGGGGAGGGGAACTGGCTTGGGCTGGTCGCGCTGGGGCGAGGGGCCGTGGGGGCAGCAGCGGCGGGAGAAAACGGGGGAAAGCAAGCAATAGGGAAGAGGAAAAAAGTAGAGAGTAAAAAGGGTGAAAAAGAAAAGAAAAATATATGAAGAGTAAAAGGGTGGGAAGATTAAAGGGTGAAAGCGGAGCAGAAAGCAGAAGAAGAGTGCTCAGAAGAGTGAAAGGGTGAAAGAGCTAAAGGGTGAAAAACGGAGCAGAAAGGGGCAGAAGCGGAGCGAGAGAAAGGAGTCAGAGGTCCACTGGACCACCAGGGATGAGGCGCAGGTATAACCTGCGGGTGGAGGATGGCCTCGAACACCAACACTACGTGAGTGCAGGGGCTCAGGAGAGGCCTCACTTCATGGTGGAGCTGCGAGGGTGGGAGAGTAGTTTCACTGACAATGAGTCAGTGGTCTTGCTCGCCTGTCCCTGCAGCAGCCGCCATTAAGTAGGGGTCGGGGAGGGCTGGACAACTGGGAGGCGGGAGCGGGGAGAGGAACTGGCTCGTGCTGGTCGCGCTGGGGGGGAGGGGCCGCGGGGGCAGCAGCAGCGGGAGAAAACGGGGGAAAGCAAGCAATAGGGAAGAGGAAAAAAAGTAAAGAGTAAAACCGGTGAAAAAGAAAAGAAAAAGATATGACGAGTAAAAGGGTGGGAAGAATAAAGGGTGAAAACGGAGCAGAAAGCAGAAGAAGAGTGCTAAGAAGAGTGAAAGGGTGAAAGAGCTAAAGGGTGGAAAGCGGAGCAGAAAGCAGAAGAAGAGTGCTAAGAAGAGTGAAAGGGTGAAAGAGCTAAAGGGTGGAAAGCGGAGCAGAAAGCAGAAGAAGAGTGCTAAGAAGAGTGAAAGGGTGAAAGAGCTAAAGGGTGGAAAGCGGAGCAGAAAGGGGCAGAAGCGGAGCGAGAGAAAGGAGTCAGAGGTCCACTGGACCACCAGGGATGAGGCGCAGGTATAACCTGCGGGTGGAGGAGGGCCTCGAACACCAACACTACGTGAGTGCAGGCGCTCAGGAGAGGCCTCACTTCATGGTGGAGCTGCGAGGGTGGGAGAGCAGTTTCACTGACAATGAGTGGGAGGAGGAACCTTCATCGTCCTACTGGAAAGGGTCTGGAGCCGCGGCCTCCGAAGAGGCGCTAAAATCATGAATCGTGGTCAGGTTGCTGGCTAACCTGGCAAAATCCGCTGCGTGGGGACCCTTAGGGGTCTTCCTACCGGTCCTGATACTCAATGGAGGAGTAGGCAGCCAGCCCTGCTGTTCGGCGTAGCCACAGAGGTGGCACTTTAAAGGCTCAATGGCCCGTACCAGGACCCAATTGACTGAATGCTGCACCCCCACATCCAATCCATTTACCAGGTCTTGCTCCAGGGACCCTGAGGGTTCCTTGTAAAAGTAATGCTCCTCATAAAAGTCTGCCATAATGAGGGGTTTGCCCTGCAGAAGTAACGTCCCAGAAGGATAAGATCAAGGACCAACAATGTCAGACAGGGCGATCAAACCCCCAATCAGGAGCAACAGAGGGGGAATAGAACCTACCGCAAGCAAGCTAGGTCACAGTAGTGTCACTGTAATTATATATATATCTAGTGTAGGGAGGGCTTGCCGGCTACTCTAGGCAATGCCTATTCTGATTTTCCAACCCTGCTTAATCTCATGCACAGGGCGTCACTCGGGAGCAGTTACTTCGGTCTGGGACTATGAAGGCAGTTATACGCAGCTTCGCTCTTCGATTCAAGCCCTCAGATGACCGGAAGGCACCTAAAATGGTCGGCACGCATGCACGGGCCGACCACTCGTTGTAATCAGAAGAGGATTGCACGTCAGGTAGACGCGCGTCCGTGCTCCCATCTTCCGCTCCACACAATTTAAGACGAGGGCAGCGGGCGCCCATTTGGGGGGCAGAGTGCTCCCAGCACTGTAGCCCAAACAGCAATAACTAACACGTTAACCACACGTAGCACGCACAGACATGCAACCCTCAGGGCTGTGCCTTTCACGCGCTTGCAAGATGCGCTGTCAAATATCCAATAAACAAAGTAAAGGTTATCAATAATCAATATTCAAATACATCCAATAAAATATACCTACGAATGAAGTGCACTTAACTGGCTGCGAAGCAGGAAAGAAAGAGGACACTGCGACGTTTTGAAGGGATTATATAGGGCAGTGGCTCCATGGTTGGTCACGTGATAATGTGGTATCATGGGAAATGTAGTATTATTAAAGCTTTATTGTGATTAGCTGCTGTTAAAAAGTAGTAAAGAAAAGAGAAGCATAATCGGAGCCTCCGGTCCTGACATAGAATTAGAGGATAGAATATTAGCAGCAACCTACATGTGTGTCAATGGAAGCAGTTTATGGAAACTGGATGAAATAAACAGCCACATCACAAACACACTGAAGATATTTTTATTTTTATTTATTGCGGTAGCTTGTTATTTAGCTCATTACTTTAGTTTCTTATTTCAGTTAATTAGTTTACATTTCTTTATCGGTAACAAGTCACAATGAGTGGTCAGCCCATGGCACCATCTCCAACTGTTCTTGCAACACTTGCTGACCCTCCTATTCCCTGGAAGCAATGGTAAAAACTTTTTTTACTTATATTCTGGTTATTGGTGATGATAAGTATGGACCAGTAAAAAAGCAAGCCATTCCACTCCATCACTTACAAGAAGAGGGGAGGAGATTGTAGGAAGATTTGCCTGAAATATCTTTGGGCATGAGTGATGGGCTACCCAATAAGACATTTGACCTGTCACTACACATGCTAGATTGGCATTTCTTTACTAAGATAAATGTGGTTCTGGAATCTCACAAATTCTTACTACAAAAAATGGAAGAAGACGTTGTTTCGTATGTGGCCGCTTTAAGAGGATTGTCTTTGTCAGATAAATTGTGGAACTTATGTGACTCTCTTATCAGAGACTAAATAGTAAGTTGTACTAACAAAAAAAGAATAAATGAAAAGTTATTGACTAAAGATCCAACTATAGAAGAGGCCATTCAATTAGCCAAGGGAATGGAGCACACTGCAATGCGCCTGAACGCAATGGATACATCCACCAAGGAATTACTGAAGTAAAGAAAATATCTCCTACTCAGGTAGTATGTTATTTTGTGGGTGAGGCAAAGAAAAGTGATTCGAACATTAACATGAAGACAAAGGAGTCCGTATCCAGACAAATAAAATGTTATTGCTGCGGTGCAACTAGCCATATAACATCCAGGACGAGGTGTGCCGCAAACATTTTTATTCGTCAAAACTGTGGCAGGCAGAGACACCTTGCTAAGGTATGCAGAGCAAAAAGTACGCTAGTGAAGGTAGAAGGCGTAAATGACGTGAGAAAATGACAATGTGCGAGAGTATACAAGAAGTAGTGTTGACCGTTGATGATTTAAATAAATACTGTTCTTTTAGGTGTATCTCTTACATTAATAACTCCAATTTGGCAATATTTTTTAGTACACAATAATTGAGACACTAGATCTACCCCAGACAACAATCTGACAATGATATTCTAGTAATAGCCTATGTTTCTAGCCCTCCTGTGCTATACGTTCCTGACTTGTTGCCTGGATTGGAGTAGGAATAGTAAATCTAAAAAAAAAATTTTTTTTGATTTTATATTATTTTTAGAAAACAAATGTTTTAATAAAACATTTTATATTCATTATATTACTTGAATTCATTGTTATGTTAGATATGCTTTTATAAAAGTTTTTGCTGTTAATATTATCTTTGTAATGTTTTAACTGAAAATATGTTGATAACATTTTCTAACATATATTAAAGTTTATATGTATTCTGAATATTTAATTTAAAGTGATAAATACAACTATTTTATATATTTATGTTAAGAATTATAATTAGTTATATATGGTTGTATATATTTGTATATATATTTTTTATAATTACTGTTACAACTTTAATTTACATGTATCTGAAAAATTGATTTTTTACTGTTGTTTTTTACATAAATATGTATATTCACTGAACATACACAGGGTTAAAGTAACTTTATAATTAGGTTATAATTAGGTGAATGTGCCAGTGAAAACATTAGAGTTTTTGACCTAAAAAACAACGGAATTTCACCAGCTATAGTTAGCAGAGCTAGATTTATCAAGACATGGCTTGATAAATCTCACTTCGGTTTTGCGTTGCACTTGCGCCCCCTTGTGTGGCTGAAGGGCGCATAAAACTTTGATAAATCTGGCCCCAAGTTCTAGACTCAATCCACTTTTGGGACTTTAGAGACGTTAGAATGAAGTAGGTTTTATTAATGGGTTTGGCTCTAGAATTTTTTTGATCATTGCCATTTTTTAGGGCAGAATTGGAGTGTAACAATATGGTATATATTTGACATGTAGTTTATTGTCACTGGCATATTGATGCATCTTGAGTCCTGTGTTCACACTGTAGCAGTTGAGTGGTTTCATTTTTTCTTTGATATGTTTATTGATTTTAATAGGTTTGGAAAAAAATATATATGCTTAAATACAACATATACGCAATTGTAATGCTAGCACAGGGGTATTACCGAGCCCCTGGACGAGAGTAGCCCCAGTGTATGCACATCAATAACTTTCTTCAGTAACATAGTGGTGCAGTCACTCATTACCCAGGTCAATTAGCATGCATTGTTTATGTTCCAAATAGCGGTCTGCTGCAGCAGCCCCAAGTTTTCAATGTGACCAGAAGGGAAATATTGAAAGCACGGTGCTTATGGATGAGTGAGGTCCTATTGAGCGGTGACGCAAGTGTCGATATCGCACTACACTGTAATCTAATCTATCATGCAACATAAACTGTAAAACACAATCTAAACTTGCTCCCGGCTTATTGAGACCCAGAGTGATTCCCCCTGGACGGTCAGCACTGACTTGTGGTGTTTTGTATGGTTGGCTTGGCTCCGTTCATCACCCCCTCCTACTCGTATTTTAAATGAAGCATAGTCCATAGAGGATTCCATTATTATGAGTTTTAGTCCTCCGTTCTTGATTCTAAGCCGGGTCTACCTCTATAAGTATATCTAATTGTGAATCCGGGCAAGCCGCTCCCTGGAAGGATATGAGAATCGTGTTCCAGCTGTCTGCTATAGGGAACTTACGCAACCCTAATGTATCCTCTCTTCTGAGAGAGACACCTTCAGCTTTGGCCTAGTTGAGAAGAGAGCGGGTCCACGCTATCAGGGCTGGTGGATCCTTGGATTTCAAGTGCCTCGTTATGAGTCGTTTAGCTACAATGCGACCCAAATCCAAAAACCTATTTGTGGCTCTGTGTTTTCGGTCTCGCGTATATATCCCTAGTAGACATGCTTCCCAAGTGTTTGGTATGAATCTGTCCGTGCAGTCGGAGAGCTGCTGCACCACCTCCTTGCAGTAATGTCTCAGCCCTGTGCATGACCACATCATATGTATTATGTCAGCGTCTTGTAGAGAGCACTGAGGGGGCTCATGTAATGTCTGTGAAAGTAGCGATTAATTTTCTATGGGGTCATGTATGCTCTGTGTATAATGTAAAATTGTATCAACCTGAATCTGACATTGCAGAGAACATGTGTGGGGCCCGCTAGTATGGTACTCCATTCCTTGTTGTGCATGGGCGCCCAAGGTCTACTTTCCATTTCAAACGCAGAGGCATTAGATCCACTGCCGTGTGAAGACGGAGTGCATCCGCCAACCCGCAAATAAGATGACAGCCGTCTCCCATAACATGAATGTATTGAAGCACAAAATGTGTCTGCGGTTCTTGTGATATGTCCCCCCATTTACCATGTAGCATGTTAGTCCATGAGGCACATGTGAGAAACTGTCCTGCAGGTATGCCCCCTTCCTGCATCAGAACGCTATAGAAGATAACTGTGCGATCTTGATAGAGGTTGCCTAACACGTGTGTATGCCTGCCGGGTGCCAGGCATCTAATTCTGCCGTGGAGTTTGTCCATTTGCCTCTGGGCATCCCCAGAAGCGGGATTGTTGGCGCATATGGTTTAATGGTTTTGGTAAGGAACAGGGATCTGCGAAAGCAGCAAATGGCCACCTGCAGCAACAATGGAAAGGGGCCAGGTCTGCTGCCACAAGGGTCGAACATTGAAAGTAGGATTTGTAATGTGCAAGGATTGACTGTCTCGGCTGTGTCCGATAAGTTTAGTCTCACCATCCATTGGGCTACCCATTGTAACTGCACTGCTAAATAGTAATGTTCTAAATTGGGTACTGCCAGGCCTCCCTGGTCAGTGGGCAAGTAAACTTTTGTAAGCGCCACTCTGCGTCTTGACGTATTCCAGATTAATTTGCGAAGCAGATGTTCGGTTGGCCGGAAGAAGGAGGGCGGTAGATAGAATGGTAAATTAGTAAAATAATAAAAGAGTCTTGGGAGGACCATCATCTTGATAAGTGACACCCTACCTACTACGGATAGGGCGAGCGTCTTCCAGAAAGTCATTTGTGCCCATAGAGAGGTGATAGCCCTAGTAAGGTTGCCATCCAATAGGTCCCTATCCTCGTGATATACCCTAATGCCTAGGTAGCGTAACATGGTTGGCTGCCAGTCGACCGGGATACCATTGATCTTGAGCGTCAGATTAGGAGTGTGGGAGGTGAATGGGAAAAGGCATGATTTCCCCCAGTTAACCCGTAACCCCGACAGACGTGCAAATAAGGTGAGTGTATTGGATATGGCATCTGGTATGCACCCACTCTCTCGTATATAGAGCAGCAGGTCATCCGCGTATAAGCATATAGCATGCATATCCCCTCCCATTGGGATGCCCCATGTCATAGCAGAGGACCTCATAGCTATAGCCAGCGGCTCGATGGCTAGTGAGAAGAGAAAGGGGGCAACCCTGTCTGGTGCCCCTTCCCACCGCTACTGGCTGTGATAGCAATCAACTGGTTCTGATTTTTACGGTTGGGTTATTATATAGTAACTTGACCAGCAAGATGAAGCTAGGGTCCAACCATATGTCCAACCATATCGGGGCAGGATAATAAAAGGAAAGGACCACTCTATCGTGTCAAATGCCCTCTTGAGATTGAGCACCATGCAGCCAGAGTCGTGCCAGATCTGGGAGGCATATCGCATGACACGGAACAGCCTGCGCAGATTGTAGGAGGTCAAACGAATTGAAACAAAACCGTTCTGGTCAGTATGTATCAGGTTAGGTACCAAAAGAGCCAGGCGCCCCGCGAGTATGCCAGCCTGTATTTTGTAATCCACATTTAGCTGCGCCAGTGGACGGTAGGCTCCGAGCTGGGTTGGGACTCTGTCTGGTTTTGGTAGAGTGACCAAAGTGGCTTCATTCATAGATTTCGGCCTTTATGACAACTGCACTGCCTCATCAAATACCTTCTGCAGTGCCGTAGCTAAGATATCCTGATAGGTCTTATAGAACTCAGGTGGGATACCATCTGGGCCTGGTACCTTCTCCGAGGCCAGAGATCTAATCACTCCTTGTATTTCGTTGGGTGTGATTGGTGCGCCCAGTTCCAGGCACTGTTCTGGGGTCAGTGTCTGAAATGGTAGGCCATCTAGAAAACTATTCTGTTCCAAGTCAGAGGCTTCCATGGTTGTTTGGTACAGTGAGGTGAAATGCATTACCAACTCTTCATGTATTTCATGCTGAGTATATCTCATTGTCCCATCCGGTGATTGTAGCGCCGTTATGGACCTGCGGGATTGTTCCTACCAGATCACCCACGCTAGCAGAGTGCCTGAACAATCTGCTGTTGCATGTGTTTTGGCCGAGTGTGCTGCATAGTTCAGGCACCTCAGTCTTTCAATCAATTCTGCATGCTTCAACCTCGCCCCTGATAGCCCCGGTGAGCGTGTGAGTTCAGTGGACTCCTGTCTCTCCAATGACAGCAACTCACATTCCACTTCTTGAAGCTCTACCTCCACCCACCTCTGCATCCCACAGCCCAGACCCATACAACTCCCCGCACCATCACTTTGAAAGCATCCCACTCTACCAGGGGTGATGATGCCGTGCCTGTGTTAGGGGCGAAATAGTCTTCGATTGTCGTGCGGATAGAGTCTTGAAAGTGTGGTTTCTCTAGCATAGCAGGCTGTAGGAGCCATGTTGGAATCGGAGGACATAGTGCATCCCACGCCAGTGATATAAAATGTGGACTATGGTTGTAGTGTGTGCATCCTTAATATTCAGCCTGTTTTACGTATGGTAATAAGTTGTGGGTGCATAGGAACCTGTCCAATCTAACATGTAGAATATGCGGGCCGAGTAGTAAGAATATACCCGGGTGTTAGGGTTACGGTGTCTCCAAACGTGAGTCAATCCCCAAACCCTTGACCAGGTCCCTAGCATCTGGGCCTCTGTGGATGCCATCATGCCGCGTAGTGGTGGGAATGAGAGGTCCAAGGCTGTGTTCAAAATGGTATTAAAATCTCCCCCTATTACCCAGGGTAGTTAGCACCATCTGGAGAACACAGACAATAGTGAGGTCCAGAAGGGCCCCTGCTCTGTGTTAGGTGCATATATATTGCCCAGTAGAAGGCATCTCCCATCTAGTTTACCTTTAAGAAATACATATCAACTCTAAGTATCCGTGACCACTTCTTCCACTAGTATGTGGGTGTCTGGGAGAACCCAGATCAGTACTCCATGAGCAAACGCTGAGTAGTTCGTAGCGAAAACCTGCCTCCGCCATCTGCATTGTAGTTTACTTGTTTCTGAATGTGTTAAGTGAGATTCTTGGAGGAGGGCTATCTGTACGTTATGCCTTTTGAGGTATGTGTATACTGCGTATCTGTGGAATGGGGTGCGTAGGCCCCGGACCTTCCAGGTCATTATACGTTGTGCTGCCATTTATTAGTTATGGTCAAATGCTAAGTCGTGAGTGGTGTCTGAGAGTGACGTCCAGGGTTAGTGTACATTGAATGTAGTAGGGCAAGGGAGGGCTAAATATAGAACTCAACACCAACATGGCTGTCTTGCAATACCAAAAGAGTGGGCCTCACAACCACAAGGGGCTGCCCAAACTGTGATTGGAACTAAAGTGGAACAATAAATCCCCCTAAAGTGTGTGGGAGCAGGAGTCCATGGCTTACTGAGCGTCCAAGTGCGACACAATCACCCATTAATTAGGAGTATCAATACCCTTCAGGGTACCCAGTCTATCTGCAACCATGAGAAGTTCCCCGATCGTACCGTCATCTAAAGGGGTGGTCATTGCCCTTTCACCTCCCATTCACCTCCTCCCCCTTCCCTGCCCCCAACAACCCCAGATCAACCAAGAGCATTTAAACGTTGTACAGACTAGTAGTGAGTATTATATTAGAAAGCATATGGCTGCATAAAGGATACAGGGCCAGATGTACGACCATGTCATTTTGCGAGTTGCAAATGGCACTCAATTGCCAGTTGCAAAGAATCGCTAACAGTGTCAGAGACACTGTTAGCGATTCTCAATGGGTTCGCAAATTGCATGCCTCATCAATATTCATGAGGCACTCGCAATTTGCGACCCCATTGAGAATGGCTGTCCCTCCCAGGTATGGTGGCCTGCTGGGCTCATCAGACCTCCATGTCTGGGACTGCTTTTAAATAAAGCAGTTTTTTTTTTTAATGCAGCCCGTTTTCCTTAAATAGGGTAGTGAGTCGCAATTAGGAAGGGACTCCCTTGGAACGCCCCTTCCTAATTGCAAGTCGCAAATCCTATTTAGCGAGTCACAAATAAATTGCGACTCGCTAAATAGGGTTTGTACATGGCCCGGTAGGTTTTTGCATGAGCAAACAGGTCGCAAACCTGTTTGCGCATGCAAAAACGGGTCGTACATCTGGCCCACAATTTCCTTTATATGAGTCCCTCCGCAATTTGTGGGGTAATGTCTGGAAGAGTCAGAGAGTTAGTGTCGGAAGGGCAAGCAATTGAGGAACTTTCATCATCGGAAGACCAGACTGACACCCGCTCTCTGTCAGAGTCTTTGGTCAGGTCTGATATCCGCTCTGCCTCTCGTACAGCCTGTCTGCGCTTAATGATCTGTTCTAGGTTCGGCACTGCCGTCAGTTTTGGTATACAGGCTCTTTTCCGTTGTCTGCGCCATTCTGGTGGTTTCACCAAGTCTTCCCGTGTGTATCCCCTGCCTGCCAGTCTGGGGCCTGAGAATTTGCCTGTTGCCTCCAGCCAGTCCCAGGTGTCCTGTGGTGAGTCGAAAAACCTGGCTTAGCCATCTGTTACTATATGCAGTCTCGCAGGGAGTATTGAATATCCAGCTGCCGTAATTGTTGCTTTACTGCTAAAAAGGAACTGCGTTGGCGTTGCACTCCAACGGTGTAATCTGGGAAAAATATCACTTTGGCATTCTCTACACTGATTTCCGGCAGCTTCCGCTTCCCTCTCAGAATGGAATCTCTGTCGCGGTACGGTGTGCCCTTTCAATCAGGAAGAAGGGCAACAAGGATATCGCTGGCAGGATTTCCTGTATCCATTTTTAGGTCTCGCCTGGCGTTAGCAGCACGCATGCGCTGCTCTCGCCATGCGAGGGTTCTTGGAATCAATACGGTTCGAGAAGTTCAGTTTCTGCTACGTCCCTAAATTTCATTGGTGAGCGTCATTTACCGTCATTAATTATGCCGGGCAGAGTGTGCTCATTGTACCGGAGGCTTTTCAGTCCCTCCTGGTTACCGCCTTGTCCTCTTTTGACCATGCCCACCCGGTGTCCGTGAAGCGGCGCCGCGCTCAGTTTTAAACTTAAGCATTTGCAATGCAATCGGACCTATTGCATTGCAAATGCTTGTTTACTGTGTGGCTATTCTTTGCTGCTTGCGAGTTGTACAAGAAAGTTTAAACATACCTGTCTCAATGTCATTAACAGAATGTATACTTTCCTTAAAGCTGACCAGAACATTTTAAAGTGATATGACTCCAACATCATTACATGTTTGCGCACTCCCTATACTAATTAAAGCCCCTATTAGCTCGCCAAACGCTAATTTTAAGGACATCTGCCCTGGTCAGTAAATGTTAAAACCCACCATCTTCACCCATGCCCCCTATGGCTGTCATGCCCGCCCTGAGCATGAACGTGTTCGCGGACTCTCATCACCATGCGAGGTACTCCTCTCACTCGCACCTCCTCTCCCATCACAGCTTGCCCTGCCCAAGGCAGACTGTCACCGTCCGCTTCGTCACTCGCTCAAAACCCAGCCACAGTGGCCACGGTCGGTGCCCGACTCGCTTGCTGTAGAACAACTCGCCCAGCCTCATGCGAACTACACAACCAATCGCCCCTTCAGCATTCTCTGTGACGCAGAGGAGACATCAATGCTCCAATCCTAGGCCGCTCTACGTTTTAGCAGTGTCTCGTACTTCACACAGAATAACCCCCGGCGCCTGAACAGTGTGTTAAGCCATGGGATTGGTCGTCATACGACCCGGAAGTGCTATCCATTTAAAAGCCCTGAATGTGTGGAAAGGCTGCTATCCAACTTTTAGAGAGCGCTACAAGGCCACACCAATGTTACAAATGTGTTATACAATTGTTAATAGCACACCATACTGACCGAGCACAGCAACAAGGGCCAGATGGTAGGGTCGATAATGACTGAATGCCTAAGATGTCTGCTCCACTCTCACCAGTCACAAACAAATAATGGCAGCAAGGGAGTCATTCGCCCCCCCCCCCATACAGCACCAGATATCAAGTAATTTGTCAATGGTGCACTGATACAAAAGACGTAACATTCAAAAGTGGACACATTACTCAAGACGTTGCTCCAGCACTGGACACTATACAATACATCCTGCTTCAGGTTTGGACAATGTGTGCTAGAGCTGCACTTGAACTCTGGCTTCAGTAGACCTATTTTAGCCCCTAAAGTAGTTGCAGTACTTCCGGCTAGGCAATGAGAAATGGGTACTGAAGCACAGATGGAGCTTCGGGTTTAGACACAATAATCCAGTAAGCTTTTCAGATCTGGTCCAAAAATGCCAAGCTTAGTCCCCCTGGGTCCAAACTGGGGTGGCGTAGTGGGCAAAAGAACGATGGATTTAACCCAGATCTTTTGACTGGGGGAGAATGTTTGCATTGTCAGCATTCCGTCTATCATTTGTTTGCTGTAACACTAGTCCCCTTGTTGGCCATAATATGCCATATATGGTGCTAAAAGTTATGGGAGTGACATTTCGCATGTATCCTCAAGTGAACACAATAGACGACATTGATGTGCAAACTGTACATTGATAACAAAACCTTCCTCTTATGATGTTTATCGCTCCAAAGTTACTTTTGCTCTCCTTGCGACCCTTCTATAATATTTACACAATGTTTAGTAACCTATTAACAAATTCATAGACATTCAAGGACAAGGGTAAGATGCACTGCTATCGAAAGTGCTGTACTTGTTCTTTGTTTTGCACGTAACCTTAGTAAAGCCTTTCACAGTTAAAAAAAAGCGAACAATGATTGGCTTCCTCAATGGGTTTTTTTCTGCTCTCAGAATTTGAACTGTATATTCAAGTAGAACAAGCATTGGCATAGCCAATAGGTCTCGCTTTTGGAACCTTATAAGTATTTAGTTATGCAGCACAATATCCTTGGTGCAACAACATCAACTGTTGCATGGCTAAACACTTATAAGGTCCCAAAGGCGAGACCTATTGGCTATGCCAATGCTTGTTTGGTGAACGCCACCGCGTCCTGGCCTTCCACACCCTCCGGCAATCCGATGTCGCGAACATTGTTACGCCTGGAGCATCCTTCTGCATCCTCCAACCTGTCCTCTAAATGGCGGAGCTTGTTTTCGTATTCCCTCATCTGCATCTCCATTATGTTTGTGATTGGTTGTACTTCCAATAGGGTTTGTTCAACAGTGGTGATGCGTTCTGATAACTTCTTGTGATCGTCATGAAGGAGCGTAAGATCTGCTGCTACAGTGTCGATTTTAGATTCTAGGGAGATTCGGCACCTCTGTGAGGTCTGTGGAGTCTGAGATTCCTGTTGTTCTGCCTCCATGACTGATGAGAACCTGCTAGAGATTTTGGAATACGTTCCCTAAGTGCGCCCATTTGAGTGTTCTAGAGGCGATGATTGTTGTTTCTGCTATGCACGCTTAGATCTACAGATTCTGCCTCCACCGTCTCTCCTGACCATGGCCAGCTCGCTGTGATTAAATGTAGAAGAGAGGAGGCTAGGAGTTGTATGTTAAGTATAGGCATAACAAGAGGTGCTTGCCTCTTGTATCTCTGTGGGTGAGTCCCACTTTAATGGTATTGCTTGATAGAGAATTTGTCAGGTATATGAAGCAGTAGCCAGGGTCCACAGGCAAACAATCCTGGCGCCCCCTCTCATTCCAGATGTCTTGTTGTGGGGGTGGTGTCGGGGCATGAGAGGCAAAGGGTCCGCCGAGGAAAGTTTTCTTGTGCGCTATTTTTAGTTGCGCACTCCGAATCTCCAGAGCGTCGCCAAACTCAGCATCTTTTGGCCATCAGAGCCCCAGCCACCCTCTCTGCACCGTCCCCTCTGCCGACAAGTGCATGTGTTCAGTATGCAGGCAATTCAAAACAGGAGCCATTACAATTGTCCGCCGCCCGATAGGTGCACCCAGGCTGCGGGCCTCCAATGCGATCCGGGTCGCAGTGACGTTCCTGCGCAGAGCCAGACTCGCAGTTACATGCTTGAGTGGCTGTTGGCCCCGGCGCCACACCCAATTTCACGTACCTGGATTGCGGGGTTCGCATTGGCCTTCAGCCGCACCTGCTCAGCTCTGTCCAGCTTCAGGCGGCTTTCACCGCGCGGCCTCACAGACTCGTCCTCGACCTACGCATGATTCCACGAGCCTTCGAGGGCCCAGATGAGGGCTGTCGGCCCTTATCATGCATTGGAACGGCCCGGGAGGGCAAAGCTCTGGCACATTTGCAGTACGGAGCCTCTGGCAGGGGCTAGCGGTCCATGTAAGCCGAGCGGGACCAGCCTCCGATTGACTCCGACGGCGTGAGCTGGTGCCGTGGTCTCAGACACAGCTTCTGCAGTCCTGCCAAGTATCACGCATCAGGCGTGACACTAACGCATTTCAGTGTGGTGCACCGCATCACCTCACTGAAATGCATTGTCACGCATAATGCCGTAGTCTCAGCTGTCACAGAAAAGCACACTACAAACAGTAGTAGCTGTCGCTCCAGTGCCTGCGCTGGCTGCTCCCACAGGCTTCCGGCAGTCCAGCAGCTGAGCAGGCTCTCTTAGCCTCGCAGTCAGTGAGTGCTGCTACAATGTATATCTATCTGATTTTCGCTGCGCCGCCCGGGGGCTGAGTGACGGTCTCAGACTGGCCATAGCGCCGCAAGGATGTGACGTGTCACGTCCTGCTTAACATGGCGCGAAGTTTTGATGAGGCCTGTGCTGCTAACTGGCTCGTCGTCATCTTGCACAGCCTGACTGTTTTGCGGGCCTGGCCGCGCTCGCTCACACCACACTGCTGTTCACACCATACCTGTCCTGCCCTGCAGGCAGGCCCCCATGCTGGGACTAAATTAATTATGGCAATGCCGCCCGCCGGCAATTTTATTTCAGCTCCGCCCAGGCCGGCCAACTCGAGGGCACTGGGTGAGGGAGAGGGTCCTGCTGCATCATGCAGTCAGGATACGGCGGTCCGATGAGAGGGCAGGTCCTCACGGGTATAAAGAGAGTCACGCCGGGCCGGCTCAGACATGGGGGCAGAGGAAGAACAGAACGTTAAGCCGAGAGGATTCACACATTCAAAGTAATTGCTCGTGGTGGGAACGAAGGCTTTCTTATGCAAAAGAAACTAGCGCCAAAGCTACTTTTTGTAGATGTTCCCCGGCCTCGTCAGTCCTCCTTTGGTTGTCCCAGGCTGTGACAGGATGTTTCATTTCCTGCCTGCCAGCCGGGCTCCAAGGCACCGAGGAATTAATTGCTGTTCCTCTGCACGATCTCCGCTGTGAAACGCAGGCAGCTTCTCTCAGTGGATCATTCTATCAAGAGACCACACCAGGTAAGTCAGATATTAATTTAATAATTATCCGCTGCTGAAATTCAAAATGTTTATTAAGAGAACGGGGAGGGGGCTCCAGCACAGCATAGCGCTTTGTAAATGGGTACACTAAAGTTGTCTGTTTGTGCTGTAAATGCAGGCCATCTCCGAGTTTTGTCTGCACTAATAAATCATCCAAACTGCTAGTTTAGTTAAAGGGTTTAATATCCTTACTTGACAGTGGTTGGTACTACAAGCAGCAGCCTTTATTTTCCCAGCACTGTGAGACTTGCTTAGTCAGAGATAAGGCAGATGATTAATATCCCCGCTGGAGAGCTGTCAGAGTTTTGTCTCATGGCTGTTTTCACTCACTATCAAGTAGAGCAGAGAGTTTATATGCAAACTGCAAAGAAAGTCTACCAGCATATTGTATTGTAATGAACTGCAGTATATGTAGATAGCTCAGTGGGTTGCTGCTTTTGTCACAGAGAACCCTTTGATTTTTGTGGTTCAACCACACCTGAAGCTGAGGTTGGGGTGGAGGGTGCTGATTATGTAAAAAAATTAATAATTGCTTTAAAAGCACCTGCTACTGAGTTTGTCTTTCTTATTGCTCAAATCAGTGTGATTTCTGAAATTTGTCTGTTTTCATGGACTTCATTGCATGATTTGGCCACAAGAAAGTGTAGCTCTGTCATGCATTTAGTTGTTAAATGTCTTTCGTAAATCCACTGAATCTATGAAAATGTCACACATAAGCCATCTGAAACATTAGCAGCTATGCACAAATGAGTGTAATTTCTGACATTTATATGATTCCCTCGTCTTTACTTCTTGATTTTGATAGCGAGAAAGTGTCACTCATAGTCGTTGAAATGTCACTCATTATTACACTGAAATTATGAAAATGTCACTCATAGCAATCTGAAACCTTGGCAGCTATGCTTCTGGCAGTCAGGCACTTGCTCTGAGGCATCAGGCACAGATCGGATCTTTTGGTGGTTGATCCCGGGCTGTAGAAATGTCAGATAATTTGGGTGTGTTGCTTAGCGGTGCTAAGGCACGTCCACCATCTTGCTCTGGCAAGCCACACCCTGTAGCAGTTGAGTGGTTCCACATATAAATTTAAAAAAGCCATAGGAGAATATAAAGATCCTTCTGGCACTCATTGCAGCATTTCTTTTATCTCTCATATTGGTTTGCCTATGTGCCAATTTACTAATTGGTTCCTGTTAGTGAGAAGTGAAAACCATTCTGTTGCACAGGACGTTCAGTACTAATTCTTGGTCTGTAGCATAGATTCTCATAAACCTTTTGTCAGTGGCCAGAAATATTGTCCGGAGTGTGCGAGTCTGCCAGGGACTGGTGGGCAGAAAAAAAGGGTCATGGAGGCCTATAAGTCACAATGACAATCTTTAATGTGTCAATTAGTTTAAATTGGTACATGTACATAAAGAAAATAATAAAATCACCAACAAACAATCTCATTTCACAGGCAGTCAATTACCTAATAAAACATGTGATGGAAATCCCAGAGTTTCACATGCTGCATGCAAATTTTGTTTAAAAGTAACTAAATCTATAAAAGAAGCATATAATACTTAGAGCGACCGCGACCAGATCAAGACGAGCCTGCGACGTTCGCTCGCCGAATAATGATAGTGGAAACAAAATCTATTAACTTGCTGAAACAGGCCAAGTTCATTGGAATATCATTGTCACACAGAGTTCCAAGCGTTCTTGCAGGGAAAAATCCTAGATTTTAAAAACATTGGCTTATGTAAAGTGCGTCATGCATGAAGACATTCCAGGCAGCAGCAAAGTAGATGTAGCATAGTCTCTCTCTTGTAGTTACAAAATCTACAAGGACCAATCCAATAGTCCAATCCCCAAATAGTGTGAAATCCGGTGATTGGTAAGACCATCAGCCTTGCGCAGAGAATTCTAAGTCTCATTCCCCTACTGAGTGCAACTTTCAAGTACGATTGCATTCCCATTCATTGATAAGATTTTGCAATTGGTACAGTGTAAATGCAGGCCTGCACCCAGCTACGGTCTGCTTGCCTCAAGAGGAATATATGACGTTACAACGCACACAATTACAACGCATACTTTTACATCGCAGTTTTTACAACGCAATTACCATTACATCGCATAATTTTACAACGCATAGATTACAACGCATTTTTAAAAACTACCATTACAACGCATTCCATTACAACGCATAATACTTTTAGTGCAATATTAGGGTAATTGTTGGATTGTGTAGGGGTAAAAATTACTATTCCCACTCCAGTGAGTGCAACATTTGGGTAAGTGTTGGATAGCGTAGGGGTAAAAATTACTATTCCTACTCCAGTGAGTGCAACAGTAGGGAAAGTGTTGGATAGCGTAGGGGTAAAAATTACTATTCCCAACGACCCCAAAACCTATACCCACCCTAAAACTTAAAATTCTCCATTACTAACCTTATAATGCGTTGTGATGACATGCGTTGTAATTGCATGTATTGTAATGACATGCGTTGTAATGGCATGCGATGTAAAGGCACTTGCATTGTAAAAGCTGCGTTGTAGAGGCATTGCGATGTAATGACTGCGTTGTAATGGACGTTTCCCCTCGAGAGAGAGATTGGGCTCATTTCATCAGGATGGCTTTTAACCCCGAGTACGGTATTAAGGCAGCGGCTAAAGGCGTCTGCCTCCACTTTTAAGTCTATGGTCGCCTGGTTTAGATACTGTGACCAAGGATTGTCTGACTTGGAAAATACCTCCTGCAGGGCAGTCCTCAGAGTGCCTGGTTTGGCTAGATGTACTGAATAAAAATATCTAAGAAATGGTGCCTTGCATTCAAGATCTTGCTTAGTTAGACCTAATACCACGCAGAGTAATGAGTGGCGGGTGTATTTTGGGGGCTGGAATAGTCTCCTGTAAGCAGAGCATCGTAAACTGTCTAAAGTGTTAGCAAGCTTCCCTGGATAGACTTGGTGGCCATATGAGTGTGTCGGTATTAGCTTGGCCTGTGTAACACAAGTGAAAGCTTCAGCTGAAGGGGCAAAGAGACATGGGAGTTTAATTCAAATTTGGTGAATGTAAGCCCAGCAGACTTCCTTAGTGTCCGTTTTTAACTTGGAGGCTGTCTAAAGACCATACACCTAGGTGGCTATAGCTTGTTGTCTGCGTATGGTTAGACTTCCCATCTTCCACCGTAGCTTTGCTTTATTCTTCTACCTCCCATAGGTCATTACCTTAGGTTTATTGACATTAACTAGCAGCTTATTATCTTCATTATATTTGTTTAATGCGTCAATAGCACGTTGCATGCCTACTTTAGTCTGGTCGAGACCAGCAAATCATACACATATTGACTTATTGGGAGTCTACTTGAGCCAATCCTTGGTGGAGAAGTCTTAGCCATGTCAAATGAGCGCCTCAAATCAACGGTGTAGAGGTTGAACAACATGGATGCAAGGACGGAACCTTATTGTAAGCCCCGATTAGTTGTAATTAGATGTGTGGCAGAGTTCTCCCTTTCAATTTTGATTCGGACCCATGTATTTGTATTAAGCAAAATAATTGCTCTCAGCAGAATGGAAGGAATTTCCCAATTCGCTGATTTTGTCTATAGTTTATTTCGATCAACACCATCAAAGGCAACTGAATAATAAACAAAACATCAAATATGGGTGGCCTGGATGGTCGAAGATAACGCTCAACCAAGTAAGACAGGGTTACTATGTTGTCCAGTGTAGGCAGGGCACAAGTCCTAAAAATAGAAGTGGGGGGACTGACCTAGTTTGGCAGTATGCAAGCGACATCACGGCGCACGACATCGCACATGGGATCACAGGAATTGACATCTTAGAAAGTGGCATCACAAGTCACAACTCTACAGGAAGTGGCATCACAAGAAGTGACATCAGATCTGAAGCCCTCACATATATGTTTAGCAGGTCTATCATGTGTACGTTTGAGCGCATTGCGAGGATAATAACACAATGAACTATGGAAGATGATATGTGACTTCTACACCTTGCAATCCACCAGTTTTATGTAATAGATTAATTTACAAACTTATATAATTTATTGTGCATGTAATATGCATGTGTTGATGTAAAGCGCTCTGACACCCTGTATTGGAATGAGTAGGGCTATACAAAACAAGCATTTACAATGCAATAGGACTTGCAATGACATTATTTTGAGCTATTGACATTGTAAATGGCAATGTCTTTAAAAAAATTAAAAGGCATTGTTATTTACAATACCAAAATCAACACCTAGGGGCATATTTACGTTCCCTGGCGCATCCCTGCATATCAGCAGGGATGCGCCAGGGAAAATGCGTCACGCAAGTTTACCCTTGCGCCACGTCCGATGCGTTGCATTTACAATGCGGCGCATCATGGCGCAAGGATAAGCAGATGCGTGACGCATCTGCCGACGGAAGGTTGGCGCAGTGCTGAAGTTGTGTCGCAAGCGCGACGCAACTCCAGCACTGTTCCAACCTTCCCTATCCCTAACATGGTGCGTCAATCCTTACGCCTGCTTGAAGCAGGCGTAAGGATTTGACGCACCAGCGTCGGAAAAGTGACTGCGTGAAATCTTGTAGATTTCACTACGTCACTCTTCCGAGCGTACCTGCGCCGGAACGCCCCCTGCGCCGGTACGCCCACATGAAACCTGACGCAGGTTTCATGTGGCGCAGGGGTTTACTACGTGACGCATCTCCCTAGATGCGTCACGTTGTAAATATAGCGCAACGCGGCGCATGGTTTGCGTCGCCGCTGCGTCACATGCGTGACGCAACGGCGGCGCAAAAGTGGCGCAAGGGGCTTGTAAATATGCCCCCTATTGCATTGCATAGCGCGGTGTCCGAAAAGCTGCCTCTCAAGTATGTGTGAAGTGCTAACAAGGTGTGAGCCTTTGTTTCCCCTCCGCTTCATTTGCATCAGGTGTGAGGCTCCTGACTGCTCCCAGCCAAGAGACTCAAACAAAAGGAGGCCTGATGACCCCTCAGATTCGGCCTTTGTTATGGGCCCAGTAGGAGCCTTAAATAAGAAAGTCCCGTCCCTGCCTGCACATTGTTGGGATCGAAAGCAGACAACAACGTGCAGGCGCTGCTGAAAGAATCCCGGTGTCTGCAAATTACACCGGGACGAGTTCAGCACGTTATTCACTGGGGCCCAAATTCTTGGCAGGGTGGACGGCGTACCCCGCGACTCATGCTCTGAGTGTAAATGAGTGTTTTCTAAATCCTGTTTGATAGAAGGGGACAATTGTGAGAAGTTGGCCTGGTATATGCTGTCCACTAATTATAGTGGGCACCTTGCACCAGTCCAAACAACCCCTTATTGGAGATAGGTTAAAGACAACCTTTATTGAAAGCTATCCTAGTGGTAGCTATGGAGAGCAGCCTTCAGGCTAAGTCTTGAAGGAATGTAAAGCAGCTTGTTTTACCAGTCTATAATCTCTTGAGTGACCAAATGAAAGAGGACCACACCAGGTATATATTCAAAATATATGTATTTATTGCTAAACACACCCCTCTAGTCTCTTTATGAGGCTAGAGTTCGAAATACATAAGTTATAAGTTAGTTATCAACAGTAATAGCACAAATACACGTTTGAGCCCTAGGGGCGTACCAAACCATATACCAATAAAGTGGTATAAGAACCACGACTGAGCTAGACACAAGGCCTAGAGCCTGTAGAAGTGCTTGGACCACAAGGAACCACCCAAGGTAGTGACACAGGGGACCCACGGGGGACGCGTGCAGTGTGAGAACACAGCCGCGAATCGCCGTTGACTTCTATGGGGAAAGTCGCGGTTGGAATTTTAAAGAAAAGGGACACTTAGAGGAGGACTTGGAGCAAACCCCTTTAGAACTGGGTTGTTCTAGAGTCTATACCCACGGGAGCACCGGAGTACTCGAGTTACCTCACCCAGGGAAGCCGGGTGCATAGGTGTCTTTCGGGGTCGGGTTTCGTCGTCGTTTTCAATGGCGATCTGCTGCAAAGTGCTGCTGGCGGCCAAGTCGAAAGTGTTCGGGTGGATCCAAAGGTGGATCGAAGATCTGAAGAACCTGAAAGCAGAGGGGACAGAGTCTGGGTCACTAGCCAGTGACCAGGAAGGCGATGAGCAGATGCCCACCGATGTCGAGTGCTTCAGGTAGGTTGACGGTCGTCTTGACTCTTCAGCCACGAGGTCCAGGAGGCGTCGACGACAACCAGGAGCTGGATTCGAGCTGTTCCACGACGTCTGTCGATTGCAGGGGTGTCGGCGACCGGATTGGACCCAACAAGCCTTGGCAACGACAAGTCTCGTGGAAATAGAAGAAGGACTGTGGTGCAGACCAGCAAGGTCTGAGGGACTCACCCAGCGAGGGTAAGTCAGGGCCCGGCTGGAGCAACCAGGAAGCCCAAGCAGAAGAAGATTGGCCTTCGGGAGGGCCTACTAGCCAACAGACTAGCAACCGCAAAGGAGCCTCGAGTGGACGCACTTAGAGCTGGCTCAAGGGACACTCGTGGAGTGGAGGCCAGTGATCTTCGGTGCAGTCGGTGCTGGAGGCGGGGGCTACTCGGAGCCCAAAGCACAACTTCGTGGAAGACCAGGAAGAGGATGCACTTGCAAATGTGCTCGGTGTCCAGGGGTCACGGTTCCACATTACCCACGACAGCTACGGGCCTCAGCTTTGCTTGGAACTCAGGGCAGCCTCGGGGAAGTCTGGAAATCCACCTCTGGTGATGCAAGGACTTCGGCGTCCGGCGGGAGCTTCAGCGATGCAGACCGGACAATTGCTTTGTTGGTGCCTGCCAAGCAGGGGAGTCACTCCTTGACCCCAAGGGAGATTCTTCAGTCCTCTAATCTTAAAGTAGAGCGTCGAAGGTCCAGGATTCTGTGTCAGAGTTTCGTCCAGGTAAATCTAAAGTCCTAAGGACTGGGGTCCCATACTTATACCTAGTTAGGGGTTGGACATACTCTGGGGACCCACCTATGGGAGGGTCAGGGCAGAGGGGTGGTTACACCCCTTTCCCTTTGTCCAGTTTCGCGCCAGAGCAGGGGCTGGAAGCCCCTGAGCCGGTTTGAACTGGGGTATGCACAGGGACACCAAATGTGCCCCCAGTGCAGGACTTCAAAGCACCAGAGAGTGCTCCCGCCCAGCCCCAATACACACTATCCTGTCTGGGGAGGTGGTTACACCTCCCTGGGACAGGAAACCTATGGTCCAGGCCTCCCCTGCCGGAGTTTCGGTCAGCAGCAGGAGGCCAGACTCGTGTCTGTGGAAGCGGCATCCATTTTGTGATGCCAGGGCTCTGGAAAGAAGTTACCGGGTAGGCCGGTGGGTACATGTCTCTCCCTCTAGAAGGGTGAAATGCTACCCCCGCCGCCAGAACTGGCGGGGGGGGGGTAGTATTCCAAGATGTTTGACACCAAACTCGACATGTTTTGGTGCAGCCAGTCCAAAGTTAGCATTCTACCGCGAGGATATAATGCACTTAAGAGTATATGGTCAGGCTGCACTGCAAACAGCTTCAGAGGAGGTACTCCAAATGCTGCAGAGGGGCTCTGCTCATGCAGGGGCACCCTCTCACATAAAAACCAAGCACTCTGCCTTCAGGATTGTCAAGGCCTGCCATAGGAGTGACTTATAGGTTTATAGGTGTGTGCAATGGTAGTAATATAGGTAGCCTATACCACTGTAAGGGGTGCATGCACCACCTTACTCAGGCTGCAGTAGCAGGCCTGTGGTGTCATTTTGGCTGGCCTTCCAGGGGTGGCATAATACATGCTTCAGCCCCTGGCAGGCCTCTGAGGTACCTATGCCCTGGGTACATAGTATACCATATACTAGGGACTTATAAGGGCACTCCAGATTCCAATCAGAGATGTGCCTAAGGCACAGGGAAACCATTTTAGAGAGGAAGCAGCTAGGCTGGGGTTCTGATTCGCAGGGCCCCAGCCAGACTAAAGTCGAAAAACAGTGAAGCATCAGCAAAAAGTGGGGGTACCCATGTGAAGCAGATCCTACTCTCCTACAACAATCTTGAGAGAGCCTGGTAGGCTGTAGGGCCCGGCACGCTGCTTGTTCTGATCGATTTGATGGCTTCGCACACAGCTGGCTTTTTGGACACCACACTTGAATATGTATCTCGTTCTGATATTTGGTGCCTTAAACCACTATTTTTGTGGCCTTGTGTGTCGGTTTCAGTATAAAGTGTGATAACATGCTCAGCCCATTTTCCCTGGGGTGCGCCATTCTCTCTAACAATGGGTCTGTTGTCTAACTCATTGATATATTGCCAAAATGTGTTTTGATATTTACAGATTCAGAGTGAATGCACAAAGAACCATTCTGATTCTGCATATCTTGCTTTCACGCTATATAAAACTCCACATAAAACTCCACAAACATATTCCACAAGATGACACAATGGGCTTTTCTCATTTTGCTTAGCCGGAGTACGGCAGTCAAACTTGTTTATTTTGGCTGTATCTTCTTGCTGCATTATTAAGCGCTGTTTTACTTTTCTTAAGTTCTCTGGTATACCACGGGTGGGTGCTAGTCACTTACTTCCTCACTGCCCACAGCCCAGAGTTATTTTGTGCCCACAGTTATTTCATTTTATAAGTCACATTGCACATTTCTGGGCTTGGGCCACACCACCCTCCTCTAATTTAGGCCTCTAGGCCCTTGCAGAGATACAGATCTCATCGAACCCTTGAGTTGATCAGTTGCGATTAGAGTGTCATACTACATCTCAACTTACATCCTCCTCCACCTCCTGGAGTTAGACTTGAGGGCTCACTATCACCTTTGAGAGCCAGGTGTACAAAGAGAGTGCCTTGGTTATACAATTAGGGCCATATTCACAAGGAGCTATCGCCGAAATAACGGCACTTTTTCGCAGCCAAAGTCGTGATAAATTTACCTCCCCATTCACAAGCTGGTGCTAACAGCCCACAGCACCAGTTTACCCGCGATAGCAGCCGCAAAAAACATTGCCACAGAGGACCCCCGCAACTATCGCTAATGAGATGCAGAGTGGGCGTTCCCGTGCCAAAAGCCGCGACCACACCACTCCTCACCATTCTCAACGACCAGACAGATCGGTGATAAAAACACAAAACAGGCGATAAGGCGCGTTAGCACCAGGAAATCTACACCTGCTCTGTCCTGGTGTTAAGTCGGACGGCAGCCAGCACCACAAAAGGGAGACCAGCCCAGGACCACATCGGAAGGGCAGCAGATGCCATGGAGCCACCCATCATGCGGCCCGGACACCCAAGAGGGCACAACACCCACCAACACCACACACAGGCCCACAACACCCCCCCCCCCGGACCACCCCCAACCCCGGACAAAGAAACTGCACACCAACACCACAAATCCCAATACAAACATTTTGCCTGATGTCGCACAAGCAGGAAATACAACAGACCTGCGTGGCCAGAAAATGGAGACCCAGTCAAACATCAATGCAATCACCAACACAAAGCACCATACAAAAAAAAGCCCAGACAACCCTTAGGATGAGTCCTAGCGGCTCCTCACTGGACAATCCGTAGCACACAGCCTGGAAGACCTAATCCAAGAGAAGAAGGTGTGCCATGTGCCCACCAAAGGAAAGAGAGGGAGAGAGCGAGGGAGAGAGACGGAGTGAGATTGCACAAGCAGCGCAAGGTCTCTCGGCCACCTGGCTCCACATGCCAACATGTGTGTGTGTATCGCCATCCGTACACCATGAGCCCAAGGGCGGGTCCCAATCTCAGCACCAAAGCCACATCACATCCCTAAAACGCAAGTAGTAGTTAGACAAGCATCAGGGATGAAAGCTCTATTGTTCCAATGCAGAAGGCGGGAGGACACCTGCACCTCTGACCTTGATCCAGAACGCGCCTGGAACACCCTGAGAGAGATGCCATGTCAGACGGGCACGGCTCCCACACCACGCATTCCGCAAATGAACTATCCGACTCATCCACACCCCACACACAGAAGCCCCTGCCTGTGGTACCCACGCATGGGATGCCCTTGACACACACGGAATCAGAAAGCCACTCTCCCCAGCATTGCACACACATCCGAATCATTGCTCAGAGCTGTGGCATATCCTCCACACAACTGCCGCAGTTCAGAAGAGTGCCGGTTCCATGAGACGGACCAACGCAATGGCAGGCCACATCGGGCACATGCACAACCCCCGTCACGTGGAACAGTACCGTGCACGGATGCTGTATTTACTGGGCGCACTGCCAATGGCAGTGCTGCGGATCAGTTACCGGCTCAGCTTCCGCATTGCCTACGTCACCTGCATCCAGCCCTGGTTCCACTGCCGTACATGCACATTCGAGTGTCCCATGGATGTCTGCCTATCCAACACAACTGTTGATGAATTGGACTATGACCTGTGTCTGCGCCCCCTGTTGGATCATGAACAGGAGTGTAACCGAGACAGCCGTGCATGGGATGCCTTGACATACTGCGTATGTATTGGTAGTTGTGCATGGGAGATTGCACAATTCCTCGTGTGCACTGACTACATCGAGGCGCTCCCCTTTGGGCTGTGATGCGGATTGGTGAAACGGCGTGGGCTGAGCACACCTGCCCGGACCACTTAATGGATTGGCTCACCCTGGTGTTCCTTGAACACGACAACGACGTACTATTGGAACACATTGCACATGAAGCTGCACGGGCATTCATGGACGAGTAACTACCACCCAGCAGCCACATCCGATTGTCACCCACAGCACATGTCCCAACAACTTGTTGCATCGTGGGGATTGCACACATATCCCACCACAACAGGGAAAACCTCTGCCTTCATCCGGGCTCTGGATGCATGTGCGTGGTACAACGCGTGTGTACACACACCTGTGCAAGGTGATGCAGGTCCATGCTCGGTGCAACACAGCGCCGTTTGGCAAAGTTGCTAATTCGGACACACTGCTGGGGGAGAGCACACACATGGCAATGTAGCACGACATGTGAACCTGTCGGACCCTCACACCTGATCACCGTCAGCAGAGCAGACAATCGGCGCACACCGGAGGCAGAGCACCATGCAGATCCCATGTGCAGTGAGTTGTGCCCCCTCACACGGGGCAATGTGCAGACGCCAAACAAAACATGACTCATCCAACAAGGAAAGGTGGGCTGAGAGCGTTGCCATCCGTGATCAATGTCACCCATTTTAGACCCAACATTTCCTGAACCTCGACATGTACCCATGCTGCGTGTAAGTGTCTCAAGCATGTCCCTGCCTGTTGTGGCCGTTGCCTCGTCCGTACTGACACGCACATGCCAATAAAGTCAATGCAACTCCACTGGTGTCTAACTGTGAGGTGTGTTGTTTGGAATGTCCACTTGTGTGCCACAATGAGCATCGTCCCTACACAGTGAGGAACTGACTGACACATGTGCAATGGGGGGTGTCCCTTTGGCAAGCTCCACCTCTGTGAGCCAGACAGTGTTTTTGGCTTGGTGCTGGACGTCATGTGCACTTACTTGACTACAGCAATGTGGGTATGGTGTCCTAACTCTGACCATGTGGAGCAATGTCATATATCACAACAGAATGTGTCCACACGGCTGTGTGTGAGTAGGTATGCGACGTGAACATCTGGTGTCACATGTGGTGTTGGACACCACTCCTGGCCTGCATTCGTTTTGGTCAGTCCTTCACACAGCCCTATTCAGTACATGGACGTGTGCCTACGTTGGGGGTTGTGAGATTGTTGTTGATGTGCAATGTGGACACAGGTAGTACTCACCTTCACAGTCATCCAATTGGCCATGTGTCTCAGGGATACACATGCGCATAGATGTCAGTTACCAGGGTGTACCTTAATGTGACAACATTTTCTCCACATCCAGCCACAACTCCATACGTGAGTGAACATAGTGATGACACATCTGTCTGACTTAGAATGTTTTATTCACATTCAGGTGATTGACGGAGCTGGGACTGGACATGGCCATCCAAGCCCACATCACATGGAAGCCCAGTGGTGGGCCAACCAGAGTCCTTTGGTGATTGCACAGTGATTGGGAAGAGGGAGAGTGCAGTCCGCAGCAGGATAGCTGTGTAATTGGCATTCGGTGACGAAATGGCAGTCCGTGTCGGGGTCCGGGTGAAAGCCGCAGAGTGTTCCGGGGGTCACTAGGAGGTGTTTCCCAGGCCATGATGCATAGGTCATAACCAGGCAGGGACAGGCCATACGGCGGTGATGGCTGCTACTGCCTCCTTCCTCACACAGTAGTTCACATCCCCTTCTTACTCCCCTGATACGGGTTCTGTGTCCGGTGTGTGTGGCGGGGTGATGGCTGCATCACTGTGTGCCACTGACACATCAGACTGCGAAGGTGATGGGGCAGCATCACTGTGTGCCACGGACACATCATGGGTCGGAGCTGTGTGTGTCGATGTTCCCACTGCAGTCATCTGTGGCTGAGCATGGTGCGGACAGGGGGTGTCCGATAGGGACTGTACGTGGTCCCTGATGGGACTCAGACACCCACGTATGGCATCGAGTTTGGCTGCCATGAGCTCCAACCCCACCCACAGCTGTTCAGCCAACTCCACCTGGGAAGACCACACACGTTGTATGTGCTCCATGTATTGTTCGTGGGGGTCCTGGGAGACAGCCGTGGTGGTGTGTGTTTCCTGCTGTGTGGTCTGTGCAGGTGGTGGGGTCACCTCGAGGCAGCTGTCCTGCCCTGCTCCTGGGGGTGGGGTGCAGAGGCTGTCCAGTATCCGTTGGAGGGTATCTTGACATATGTGCAGGTTGTCCTCTACATCATCAATGATGGGCTTTGTGTTCTGCTCTGCAGTAAGTGTTGATTGTCCCTCTGAAATGTTAAGGGGAGATGCAGGTTAACATAGTTTCACATGTATGTTGTTGATTTGCAGATGTTTACATTCAGACTGCATGCCAATGTACATTGTGACTGTTTGGGGGGTGCTGGCTATTTGATGGCAGTCAGTGTGTTTTCAGAATACATGACGGATGTGTGGTAGTACCCGTTCATTATCATCACACTGTGTCAGGCAATGCCAGATGTGAGTGGACAGTTACTACGCACGAGCGGAACCTGTTGTGAGCTCTGTCCTGTGGTGCTGGTGTTGCACATTGTACCACATTTCCGTCTTTGCTGATGTCCTGTGATTGCTATGTGTGTGTGCTGCATTGTGGGGGAGTTGCCCCTGCAGCTCTGATTTCGTGTGGCCTTCTCCCTTTGAGGCGGAGTGCCTTTGCATTGTGTGCTTTTCGGGGCCTGATTTGCTTTTGACCTGCGTCATATGTGCTCTCGGATAGATTCTGTGGCTTGGTGCATTGTTCGTCTGCAGCGTGTTTCGTAGGGCATGGGTTGTGGGTGCACGTGGACATGTCAGAGTGTGACCTGCTCCTTTACGGATGAGATCCGCACTGGGCTTCCTCCATGTCGATTCGTGGGCCATGTCATTTGTTATGGCATCTGCCATGCTACCGGACATGCAGTGTTACTTGCATAGTCAGTGTGGGTCACTGAGCCGCTGCTTTGCTGGATTCAGCACATTTGCATGGGTCGGGTGTGATATTGGTGATAGGGGGGAGGGCCTCTGTGCACATTGTGGATGGGGGCCTACTTGGCATTTCTATGTGTGCTGCAGTGTGCCAAGGCAATCAGGGACATGTTCCGCGGTCATTGTGGGTGTGCAGTGTGCTACGCATACTTGTGCATGTGTGCCATTGTGCCCATCTCCCCCCATCCCCCGTCCCCCGACGTTACTCACCCTGTTGCGGTTGGGTCAGGTCGTATCGTGCTGTGTCCAGGCCCCCCAATGCTGCCACTGTCTCCTCACTGCTGAGTGTGGCCACCATTTGCTCCAGATCATCCAGCTCCTCCTGTGTCGCAGGAGGCCCACCTCCAGTCGCCGTTGCTGCCTCCCTGTTGGCGGCAAGCTTATGTTTGGTCTGCCTTTTCAGATCATGTCAGCGCCTCTTGACCTCCTCCAGTGACCTCCTCGACACTCCGACTGCATTGACGTTGGTGACTATGTCCTGCCATATTTCGGTTTGGGTTGCCAGTGCCGCAGTGGAGGTGACGAACAGTTGTTGATGGTGTTCGATCACCTCCGTGACGAGGATCCGGACTTCCTGCGGACTGAACCCCGTCTTCCTCTTCCTCTTGTCCTTGCCCTTCCCCGAACGCGGGGTTCCTGGCTGGTTCTCCGTGGGGCTTGTGGTGTTCGGCTTGTCCTCTGCACTCGGTCCGGGTGCATCCATGTTGCTACGCAGTTTGAATTGTTTTTTTGCTTTTTTTTTTCGTGCTTTTATAGTGCATTGTTCTGCAAGACGCGTGGGATTTGCAGGCCTGTGGCTGGTCTTCGCTGATTTCTGTACCGCGATTGGCCTCATCGCAGGATTTTTCGCTTTCGCGTTTCGCATTTTTGCGGCGTGGCGTTGATTTTCACGCTGACATTCGACGCGTTATCTGGTGACTATCGCATGTTACCGCCTTGTTGTGAATTTCACGTTGACACAGGGTTATTTTCCCGCGATGGGCTGCGATATTGAAAGTTGCGTTAAGCTACTCTTGCGGTAGTTATCACGCGTTCTTGTGAATATACCCCTTGGTATTTAAATAGGATTAGGGCATTATTGCTAAAAAAAAAAACTGTTCACACTTCAGATTTTACTCAGTACCCACCTACTGCTCCAAGACCTAGAGGAAATTCCCAACAATGTCCTTCTGCCTTTTGATTCACTTCCATGCAAACAATGGGAGTAATAAGATCCAATTAAGTTAGTATTATTGAAAACCTTGAAATGTCCTGCAACCTGGTGGGCAATTTACTGACTAGATGCGAGCCTGCAGGTAGGTTTTAGAGATGGCTCTAGAAGACTTTAAATCTAATTCTAGCTTAACCACTGTGTAATAGCATGCTGCCAGTAATACCAAAATCTTGGCAGGGCCCCAAACACTGTTTCATTTCCATGGACCTCACCATCGGAACCATTCCATCCCATTTGTGGTGTAGGCAGCAACTTGGAAACAATGGACCACAAGATGTGGGTGTTAATCCGGCAAAATGGCCCTCTGAGTTAAACACTCACTCCTGACAAATGTTATCTTCATAATGTCAACCTTGCTTTCTTCAGAGTCAGTAAATTAATTACCATAAATCCATTGATAGTACCATGTGTGATTTACAGTGCTTAGTACTGATATTGTTTTACATTAGTCTAAAGTTCTATCTTTTCTCCATTATGATCAGGATAGAACTATGTGAAATTATGAAACTTCCAGCACATCTGTGGTTCAAACTAGAGGCCATAAGTAAGAAATACTGGTCGCAAAAAGTGGATGCAACTTGTAACCCGTATTTTTCTAAGCAGGAAAGAAGTTTACCTACTTACCTATGTAATAATAGGTCAGTTCATTGAATTCAGATTCGCAGTGGGTCGTAATCCAACCTACGTCATGAATGTTAATGAAGTAGGTTGCACATTCAGCTCACTTGGATCTGTTGCTGTCATAGGACAGGATGTTGGGATCGGCAGACCACCATCTCTGTGATTGCCTTTAAATAAAGTGAACTTTCTTTTTAATTACAATCTGTTTTCTTTAAAAGAAAACAGGGTTGTATTTAAAAAAAATGTAAGTGTGTTTAAGAGTTGGCAGTGTTTTTTGGACCACTGACTACTCCCCAATAAACGTATTTTACATTCACAAAGGTGAATGAGTTTCAAGGGATCCCTTCCCTTGGGTGAATGGCTTATCACCCCAGCTCAGGAGCTGGTAATTTTCGAATGTTTTGTGAATAGATTTCAGTCACAAAAATGTGATTCATCTCATCCCGATTTGGTATTTGGAAAGGAACTCTACAACCTGAGTTCCCTGTAGGGTGCGCTTGAGCACCCTACTCTTTTCCAGCACCGAGTGGTTCCGCAGGAGCACGCATCACACTCTAAGCATCGAGAGAAAGACTTCCCGAGCTGCTCATTTGAAAAGAATGCAACAGTGTGGAAGGAAGCTTTCTCTTTGTGTGTGCGGCGTTGCAGAAGGGAATCTACAGTAACAAGCATTGGCAAATCCAATAGGTTTTACCTATGCAAGATCTCTTGGTTTTGACAATGTTTTGTTAAACATGTTACACAGTAGCAGGGATTTAAAATAAAGAAAAAAGTGCTGTGACATGGCTAGTGTTGACAGCGTCATAGCGCTTTTCTTTCTTTACGCCATGTCGCACACCAGCCAGCACTGCTGTGCAATTTGTCTAAAAAACAATTAACAATGCCAAAGAGCTCACAGATATGCGATTGCTGTTTGGCTTTGTTTAATATGCAACATTACGGACAGCGGGTGCAAGCAACACGATGGTGGTGCGGGCTCGCTTGCATAGTGATTTGTCATGTCTTCAATGCATGTGGCCTTGGTTGTAGTGCATAGAGACACTTGCTGTTCACAGGGAAAAAACATGTGAGGTAACATTGCCTACAACACGCTATGGGGGTCGCAACAGAGTTTAAGAGTTAGTAAAAGTTTACTGACTCCAAAAATGCAGTTGTTGCATAGCAAAAACCTATTTTGTGGTCGCAAGCTCTGAATCAGAGTGTTTGTGACTATAAAATAGATTCATACATCTGGCTCTAAATTCCTGAAGTCAGGCAGATGTTTGTACATTTTTACCGACAGCGAAACTGAGCAATGGCGGAATTGCCATTGTTCAGGCTATAAGGTTGGAAACCGGATCGTCACCATGGTCCTGCCTCTCAGAAAGGGCAGCATTGAGATTTTGGGATAAGCTGTTAGTATCTAGTAAGGCGAAGCTAGCATTGTTGTGTAGGGATGAGATTCTGAAGAGCGAGCGGAAATGGGCGGTAAGTTTAAAACACACCTTACTAAGGCTAAACGGTCTGTATACAATGCACCATTTAAGGTGGGAACTTCCAACTAACCTGTTGAAAAAAGAAATGCGCATCAAAAATGGAAACCATGTCCAGAATCAGAGACCTTACATATACTTGTAAAAAGAAGTCTACCTCCCTATGTTGGGATGCTTGGCAGGATTGTGTCTCTTTCCCCTACCTTCTAGCGTTAGCTAATACGCCCTTGAGGCAGGAAATCTTTAAATTTGGAATTGGTATTAACACTGTAGTTGTGTAGTGAAGTGGCCGAGTGGTTAAAGGAATCCAAAGGCCTCTGTGACTGTGGGCTGGGAATGAAATGCTTGAATACGCATATTTTATTGGATTGATTATTTTTTAGGTTTAAGTCGTTTTTATTGGCGTTATTATGACAAACAATGCCGTAGATACCATAGCAGAAAAAACGATGAGACAATGCACGGCATTTAACAAGGTTACAAAATGAAATTTATATTAAGGGTCCCAACTCCCATATTCCCGCCCTCCCTCCTGACAAACGAACTGAAAACTAAAAGGAAAAAGGAAAAGTTCTCCTGGGTCCCAATCTGTTACATGTCGTCACTCCCTCTTTTCTATTCTCACACACTGGCCCCCCGTCTTGGAGGCTCAGCTGGTAGTTAATGACTTCTCCTTCTCTATGTCCGGTGCGGCAGATGGGGTAGGGTCTTGTGTGAGATCCACGAGTCGCAACAATCTCAGATACTTGGGGCAAGTTAGTTCCCTCATCTCTGTACTAAGTATGGATAAGAATGGGTGCCAGTAGTCTGCAAACGAGGCCCCCTCCCCTTGTAGCGTGAGTCTAATGCGCTCCATGCCCAGCACAATCCAGAACCTACCCAGCCAGCCTTGGTGTGTTGGAATCCTATCAGTGCCCCAGTATGTTCTGGAGTGCTGCTCCCAGCGCCAACCCCATCTGCCTGCCTCTGAAAGTAATCTTATTAGGTAAGCCTAAAACAATATATGCTGGGAAGCGAGGGATTTGTGTGTGAAAATGAGTATCAATGTCTAATAGGACTTGTTCCCAATACTCGGAGAGGCGTACACACCCCCACAGTAAATTAGTTAGAGTACCCTCCTCTCCACAACATCTCCAGCAGTTTGAGGGGCGACTGGGATTGTATCTATGTATTCTGGGTGGAGTAAGGTACCAATAGGTGGCTATTTTGGTTGCGGTTTCAATGCTGGAGACGTTCCGTGCTGTGTGGCGCGCTCGATAATAGATATCCCCCCATTCTTCCTGCGATAGTGTTCGGCCCAGTTCGGTCTCCCACCATCGTTGCCCTGGCGTGGAGGCCGCCTGTTCTGGTTGCCGCAGCATATGATAGAGTTCAGTGATAAGGTGCATGTTGGTTGTCTTTGTGTGAAGCAACTTCTCGTATGGTGTTAACCTTCTCTGTGCCCCAGTGTTAGGCTAGGGCGAGTGCCGGAGCCAGGCAGAAACCTCCACTCTAGTCAGGGTAAGGGAGTTACACTCCGAAAAATAACCCCTGCTCACCCCCTTGGTAGCTTGGCACGAGCAGTCAGGCTTATCTTAGAGGCAGTGTTTAAAGCGTTTTGCACCCAACCGACAGTAACACAGTGGAAGCACTACAAAAGGACACCACACCAGTTTTAGAAAAATAACCAATAATTTTATATGCTTTCAAACAAGACCAAAGACGATAAAAATCCACAATACTATATGTAAAAAGAAGTCTGTAGTTATCAAAATAAGATTCAAACAAAGTTCCTTGATGTTGATAGCTCGGTCCGGGGCTATCACGGCGTCGTGAGCAAACAAATCCAAACAGTTCTGGCTGGCCGCGGTGTCGCAGGCCAGCTACGGTGTTGGGAGGACCCACAAACAGTACCTTTCAGAAATGCAGGGCGATGGGGCCCTTGAAGTCACTCGCGTTTCAGGTCGAGCTCCTCTCTGATGGGATCAGGAGCGCTGGTGCCGGCAGGCGTCGGGTGCTGTGGTGCGAAGTGCAGCGGTGCGGCGTGCGGTGCCCCCAGGTCGCGGTGCGAGCAGCAGCTCGGTGGCGGCGTCAGATGACGTCGTCGGTGAGACCAGGGTTGCGGTGCGAGATGAAGGCGGTGCTCGTCACGGTGCTAGCAGGTCACGGTGCAAGCAGCGGCGTTGTCGTTGCTGAGGCGCTGTCGTCGGCTGACGAGCGGGAGTCGATGGCACCGGCGTCGGTGAGCCAAGGCTGCGGTGTGGGATGAGGGCGGTGCATTGTGTAACTTACGAGCGGTGCCCCCGAACCACAGTGCAAGCAGCGGCGTCGATTTCGGTGGGAAGTGGCGGCGTCAGGAAGGCCACGGCGTCGTCGTGTAGCGAGGCGGTGCAGAGTGCGGTGCCCACAGGTCGCGGTGCGAGCAGCGGCTCGGTGATGGCATCAGCAGGCATCGTCGGTGAGACCAGGTTCGCGGTGCGGCGTTGTGGCGGTGCCCTCTGCGGTGCCAAAGCTTCGGCGTAAAGTGAGGCGGTGCGGAGTGTTGTGCCCACAGGTCGCGGTGCGAGCAGCGGCTCGGTGATGGCGTTGGCAGGCGTCGTCGGTGAGACCAGGGTCGCGGTGCGGCGTTGCCCTATGCGGTGCCTTCAGGACACGGAGTCGGCAGGGTCGTCGTAGACGTCGTCGAGTTGGCGTTCTTCGGGTTGCAGCACGAAACACACAGTCCCCAGTGCTGAGGGTCAAAGAACTTGAAGTCTTTGCTGTTCCTGAGACTTCATGAACAGGGGGCAAGCTCTGCCTCAAGCCCTTGGAGAGACTCGTAAGTTATGTCGCAGAAAGTCCAGTCCAGGCCTTTCACTGCCCAAGACAGAAGCAGCCACTGCAGGTCAGCCCAGCAAAGCACCCAGCAAAGCAGTCGTTCCTTTTCGCAGCTTCTCCGGCTCTTCTTCCTGGCAGTCTTCTTGATCCAGATGAGTTCTAAAGTTCAGGGGTCTGGGCCCCAGTATTTGTACACAAAAATCCTTTGATCTTTCAGGCAGAGGGTGTCTGTGCCCGGCCAGAACCAGTTCGGCCTTCTCTGGTGTGATTTCCTGGCAGGAGGTGGAGACGGCTTTGTCAGAGGCAGACCAGGCCCTTTGAGGTGCAAGGAAATCTCGTCCCTCTTCCCCCATCGCAGCCCAGGTCTATTCAGCCCTTCCCTGACCTACCTAGACTATCTGGAGCCACACCCGCTCCCCAGCCTCCTGTCCTCCAAACCCCAGACACGCAATCCACATTCCAGCAGAGGTACACGGGATGACCGAGGAAAATAATACTCACTTTCTAAAAGTGGCCTTTATGAACTCAGAATGAAAAGGGCACCCTCGCTAAAAGCTGCGTCTTTAGATTTTGAGTTCAGGCATACTAAACTTCATTTCCTTATACCTTTTACCGGGCTACTTACGTGGGTGGCACAATCCGTGCTGCAGGCCCACGACCCCGGCACCCGTAGTGCACTTTACTAGGGACTGACACGCAAATCAAATATCCAATTGTGAAAACCTTAATCCATAACACATTTTACCACAGGAGCACTTGCACTTTACCACTGATCAGCAGTGCGAAAAAAGCGCAGAAACGTTACGCCAGCAAAAACAGAGTCAAAACCGGGAGGTCAGAAAGCAAAAACTCAGGGGAAACATGCCAAAAGATGCCAAGTCTAAAACCCAGAGCGTACCTGAGGGTGCATCACCCAGTGTCTCGCTTGGTGGAAGTGATATCACTCAGACTCTGGCAGGGCAAATGCGGATCTGAGGTCTTCAAACGTTAGGGGGCCCTCTGCATCGAACATATGCCCAATGGATCAGCATCCCCGGGCCTCCCAGTGACGGAACACCCTCCAATCTAATCCGGGGAAGAATTCCTCATTCCCAATTATGGGAGTAAGGGGTGACAGAAATGAGGTTAGGTCGTACTCGACCGCCGTGGAGTCCCATGCTCTCAAAGTCGAGCTTATAATTGGCAAATGATATATGCCTTCTGGGCGCTCTGATTTGCGTAAAAAGGGGACCCCCCAGAGAGCCCGACCCGCAAGCGCCCGTTCCATGAAGAGCCAGTGTTTCTCCGACTCGCTACGCGACCATTCCAAAAGAACACGCAACTGGATGGCTTGGAAGTAGCGGGTCAGATTGGGGACCCCCTGTCCCCCCTCACTAGGTGGTCTATAGCTCTGCTCCCTACTCATTCGGGGCTTCTTGTTAGCCCAGACGAACGAGCTGATCTCCTTCTGTAGTGGTTTAAGAATTCCGGGAGGGGGCGCCATGGGGAGAGTTTGAAAATGTATAGGATTTTGGGTAAAATGTTCATTTTGATCGCTGCCACTCTTCTTAGCCAAGAGAAGCTGAAGGGTCCCCATCTGCCCAGCTCCCCATGCACATGGGACAGGGGCAGTTTATAGTTCAAGGCTGCTGTGTTGTGGGTGGATTTGGTAAGTTGGATCCCCAAATATGGGATAGATCCCTCATCCCACTGGAGCGGGATTCAGCGTGCTAGAGCCTCCTTGGTAGACGGATGGAGTGAGAACCCCATAGCCTGAGATTTCACCACATTGATTTTGAAGCCAGAAGCTGCTGCAAATCTCTCCAGCTCAGCAAAAATGGTGGGGATAGAAATCTGAGGTTCTTCTAATGTGGCGACCACATCATCGGCGTATAGGCTAATGGCATGAGCGTCCCCTCCGAAACGCACCCCAAAAATCTGTGGGTTCTCCAACACTCTCTGGGCCATTGGCTCCATGTAGAGCGCGAAGTGCAACGGTGAGAGCTGGCACCCCTGTCTGGTGCCCCGGGAGATCTGGAAGGGTTCAGAAGAGCGCCCGTTAACTCGCACCGTGGCCGTTGGCTGGCTGTAACCACTAAGTACCCATTTTAAGAAGCGACCTCCCACCCCAAACCGCGCTAGGACAATCTTCAAGTACCCCCAGTCCACCCGATCAAAAGCCTTTTCGGCATAGATCCATACCATGGCCCGTTCCGTGTCTTGGCGCTGCAGCTTATCTCAAAGGTGAAGTAACCTTCTCGTGTTGTTGCTACACTGCCTGGTGGCTACAAAACCGGACTGGTCAGGGTCTATTAGCCCTCGCATCATCGGGCCTAGGCGTGCTTCTAATATGCCCGTGAGGAGCTTCAAATCACCATTTAGGAGTGATATTGGTCCGTAGGACGCACAGAACCTAACATCCTTTCCTGGTTTTGGGATTACTACAATTGAGGCTCCAAGCATTGTAGGAGGGATGACCCCCGTGTCCCCTATGGCATTAAATAATCTAGTGAGAATAGGGGCAAGTGATGCGCAAAAAATCTTGTAGAAGATATTAGAAAAGCCATCCGGGCCTGGAGATTTATGCAATTTGAGGCGAGATATGGCCGAGATCACCTCCTTGATTCGGATGGGATCGTTTAGACTAGCCGCCTGTTCTGGGGTAAGCCTTTGAGAGTGAGTCCTGCTCTGTTAATTGTTGTGCGGTGTACAGTTTGGCATAGAAATCCCTAAACTCCCAAGTTATAGCACTATCTTCTGTATGTTTGTTACCAGCCTCATCACATACTGTGTGAACTGCAGCCGTCTGGCGTTGTGCCCGGAGTTTGTTGGCCAGGAGGCGCCCGCACCGATTACCCCCCACGTAGAAAGAGTGACGTATTCTGAGTGCAGCATATTCTGCTCTGTCTAGGTCAATGCCCACGAGCTGTCGGCGAGCCGGCTCTAGCTGTCGCCACACTCTTGGGGCTTCTGTCCGCTTATGAATACATTCTAATTCTTGCACCTGACCAGTGAGGTCCCTCCGTCTCTCTTTCCTGATTTAATGTCAGTTGTAGAGATGGCTATAAATTCCCCTCTAGCGCATACCTTCAATGTTTCCCATAATGTGATTATTGCAGTGTCTGGGGTGTCGTTTAATGTAAGGAATTCCTTTATGGCATTATCCAGGCGTTTTATCACCTCCGGGTGATGTAGCAGGGTATCGCACAGTCGCCAGGTGAACGATGGTCGTTCTGGGGGGGCAGTTTGAGCGTGAGGGTGAGCGCCGCATGGTCCAAATGTGATCGCGGCTCGATAAAGGAAGTTTGCGTATGGGTAAGTAGGGAGCGCAAACCAATAAAATAATCAATCGTAGCGTACGTTTTGTGAGCATGTGAGGAGAAAGTATAGTCTTGATCATTAGGGTGCATGGAACGCCACATATCTACTAAACCTAAATCCTGCAGCCATTCCCGCCCCCCCTTGTATAAGGGCCCCAGTCGCCTCATAACGATGTGCAGAGCGATCTGATTATCGAACACTAGATTATTGTCACCGCCCAGTAGGAGCAATCGGTCCGGAGAGGCAGCGAGATCCATCACCGTCCGTCTTAAGAATGCCTCCTGGCCCTCATTGGGCGTACACATTGAGCCAAGTGTGTAATCGCGATTATTAATATTGATCGTGAGAGGCAGGAGCCTACTCTTTATCTCTGCCCGCTTCGCCCCCACCTTGCCCCTGAAAGAGCGCGAGAAAAGAATAGCCACACCTGCTGTTTTGGTAGTGTGTGAGGAGAAATACTGTTGAGGGGATGCCCGCGATCTGAGTCAGTGGGTATCTTTGGTCAGGAGGTGTGTTTCTTGTAATAAGCAAATTTGTGCTGCTGACTGTTCTAGATAGGACAGGACAACCCTTCTTTTAATTGGGCCATTTAGACCCTTCACATTGAGAGTAAGGATTTTAATCTCGTCTATCGTGCCTGTAAAGTCATAAAAGGTCCTGCGGAGTGAGCTGGTGGTCCCTCGTGTGTTCCCAACTATGGCCCCGCAGGACATCCGGTGCGCTCCTATCACAGGTGGTCACTGCTACAAATAGGACAATAAAGGTCCATGACCCAGGAGAGAAAACAAAATCAAAAAAGAAAGAAAAAAGAACCCCAACAAAAGAACTCCTACAAGAAAGTCTCAAGGGACGGAAGTCCAACATCATGGTGTGTGTGTGTGGTCCAAGGACTGTACCCCGGTTCCTGATGGGGAAAGGGGAGTTGGGTGGGGTGCCTGTGGCCAATGTCTCATCCCCCACCCCGGACGGACCAGGCATCAGTGAACGATGCAAGCAGAGGTGGGTGCACAGAGTTCGCTTGGTACCTCTTGTTACTCTGAATGTCCGTCGCCTGATGTTCCCCCAGTGAGGGACTCCAAGACTGCTTGGTGCTCCTTGGTAATGGTGGCTGAGTCCGGTTTCAGTGAGCTAGAGGGGCCCTTGATCCGAGTCCACCCGTGGCCACTTATCCTGTTCCTGGTTGGTTTACTTGGCGGTGCCCCCTCCTCTGTAGAATCTGCAATGCCCAGGAGCTTGATTGCCTCTGCAACCGAGCGGAGTTGGCGAAGTTCACCATTGTGAGAGAAAATCTAAAGGGGTGACCCCACGAATATGCCACTCCAATGGATCGTAGGTGTGCGGTGATGGGTCGAAACGCTTTTCTTTTCTAAAGGGTTTAGGCAGCCAGGTCTTGGTAAAAACTAGGTTTCTGATCTTTATATTTGAAGGTGGGAGTGTCTCTGGCCGCGCTCAAAATCCGTTCCTTCAACTGGTAGTCATGGACGCAGGTCAGAATATCCGCTGGAGAGGCCCGAGGCATTCCTCTGAGGTCCTACTCTGTGCGTATGGTCAAGCTTAATAGAGAACCCCTCGGACTCGCAGAGAAGCGTGCGGAACATGTCCACCACCATGGCCTTGATGTCGGTATCCTCCAATCCTGATGCAATGCCGCGTATTCGGATGTTGTTGCATCGGGACCTGTTCTCCAGATCCTCTGTGTGCACCTGGAGGTCCAAGTTTTTCGCACGTAAGTGGATGACTTCCTGTTAGAGGCTCTCGAGCTCCTCCGCCGTGTTCAACTCATGGTCCTCTAGGGAGCTGACCCTCTCTCCCAGGAAGTCCACGTCACGCCGTACCTCTCTCAAACCTGCAGACAGCTCTCGTTTCATGGTGGAGCGGTCCTTCCTCAGGGAGGAGAAGAGGGACTCCAAAAAGGAGCGACCGACTGGTCCCTCCGCCTCTCCACACCCCTCCGTCTCTGTTGGGGGCCCTTGGATGGATGGGTTCTTGGATTGGGGCATTTTTAGGAGCATGTCTTTGACTGATCTGTCCTTCTTTGGTCTGCCCGTTGCCATGGCTGGGGAACACCTCTGTGGTCCTCTATCACCTCCCTTTGTCTGCTTTAGGCACAGTTCACGGGGTTCACTCATAGCTATGGAAGTGACCTGTGTATCTCTGGCTCTCAAGTGTCTAGGCTGGGAGAGGAGGACCGCTGTATACGAGGCCACAGTCTCTTTCCACCACCTCACCTGGCTTTCAATCCGGTAGCTTAACATGCAGTTATGGTAGGGTTCTAGGTGTCGTGGTCAAGGTTCAGTCCCTGGAGCAATCTTGCTAGGGCCAAAGCTCCTTCACCGCTAAGCCAGTCCGCTTCCACTCCAATATCTCAGGGGTATATCCCAGAGCTCCAGCCCCCCTGACGGCACCAACAAAGCTCGCCGCAGTGTAGTCGCGTTCTAGATTACGCAGGCTTCATCCCCTCTAGGTCTCAGCTCGCCGTCAGCAGCAAGCTGATCCTGCTTGATTGAGCATACTCGCTGTAGTTCCACAGTCTCCTCTCTGCTGCTCTGGGGGGGGGTCCTCCCCAGCTCTCAGCCGGAAGGTCCGGTCCAAACCGGGGTCAGGGCCCCGTCCACCGCCTGGTCACCCGCGGGTCTCGCCTGAGTCGCTGTTGAGGCTCACTGCTGGAGGACTGGGGGCAGTTGAATGCTTGCGAGCTGGCAAGCGGGGGCGCACTCGGGTAGCCACAAACCGCACCCGGTCTAACCGGGCGGTCTCCGTAGCCCCCGGGGCCCACACTCTGCGGTAGCCCTCTAGGACCGCCGTGCTTGCCGCTCCAGTCTGCCTGAGTTTACCGGAGGGGCCCCCTGGTCCCTGGCTCTGTCCTCCACCTCCCGCAGGTGAAGGGTGGGTCGCTGTCAGCACCTCAAAGTGGGAGTAAGAAGAGGGGGCACCGCCAGCACCAACCTCCACTGCCGTAGGCCGCTGCTGTAGGCCGCATTCTTGAGCCTGGGTCGGCCCCTGCCCAGGTGTTGAATGGGTCGCTACCGGGGAGCGCCCAGAGGAGAGGGGGCGACGGCCTCGCCGGGAACCCCCAGGCGGACCTGCGATTATGCCCCAGTCAGGCAAGATCCTCCAGGCTTCTCCGCTGCGGCCCGATCTCGGCTGCTCCTACCGCTTGCCCTGGTCGCACGGCCTGGGCCTCTGGGGCGCCTCCGAGTGCTAGAGGAGAGGGGTCCACCCCAGGGTGTCCCCTCACTGCTCCGACGTCCCCGGGATCGCCACCAGATCTCTCTTGCCGCCCCGCAGCCTGCTGTGCCGATCAGCGGGGACCACGCGAGCGCGGCCCTGCTTCTGCGCCGGATCGCCCGTCTCTTCTTAGGCGCCGCAACGACTCCGGGCTCCGGGATTGTTTGTCCGGGGGGGACTCCCTGCTTCGCCGGTCACTCCCAGGGGGAATTTTGCGGCTAGACCCCCTCCGAGTGCTGTTTAATCGCCCAGATCTGCCCGGCGAGAGCGGAGAGACGGGAGAATGCGTCCTACCGCTCTACCATCCTGGCCACGCCCCCTCTTGTTTATTTTTTAGAAGGGAGTGCTGTGGAGTTTTAAAACCTGTTTTCTTGATAGTGTTGCGGAGCTGCAAAAAGCTCTGATGTTTTAATCCAGGATGGAGTTTTTTTTTTATGTGCCTTGCACAGTAGGGTTCCTTTTAAATACAATGAATTTAAATAAGGGGAGATAAATATGGGGGAATCCGATATATTTTGATAAATGATTGTATGATTACAATGGAATAATTGCTTGAATGTGTTTAACTGACTATAGTCTAAATAAACATATCTTATAAACTGAACTGACAGTAACTATTCAAATTCAGGCTCTATCACATTATCTTGAATGGTCATTAACTCAAATAGACTAATGTAAAGATATAGTTCTGACGCCTTCTCCTTTTGGACTGCTTTGCTATAGTTGTTCACAATCCTTTTAGCATTTCTGAAGGCGAGTATGTTCCTAAAGTGGCGCTGGGCAAGGCACTTTTGATGCAGGACTGTCCTAATTGGATTAAACCTATAAATAAAGTCCAGCTTTGCAAATGCACCTCTGCAGCAGGCCATACATTGAGGGTCCCTGGTCTTTAGTATTAAATGCATCTGTTCGCTCTTTTAATGTCTGCAGGCAAGTTTCACCTTTATCTGGCATCCTACAATGGAGCTACAATGAGGGTGTACCTCAATAGCTGGAAAGGTTTTAGAATCCTAGCAATACATAAAATGCAATGGCAAAGCCAGTTGGTCTTGGCAATGCGAGAGCTATTGGCTTTGTCAGTGTCAATGTGTTTCAGCATTGCATGGCCAGATGGCAAGTGTTCCCCAGGCATATGCAGTACCCAAGCGCCTGCAGCTAATGTGCTGTTACTCCTTTGTGTAACTATGGGCATACATGAACAAGGCATCCCAAATTAAATTTAGCATTTGACAGAGGTGCGGTTGAAAGGCAATGGAGACCATGAAGGCGATTGCTGATGTAGTGTATGCTCTATTGTAAACCACAAAACACTTACTATACAGATGCACTCCAGCGCCTCGGAGTGCAGTTGGTGGCATGTGGCGCTTTACAATGTTCATCCAGTGAATTGTAACAAGCCCTTCCCGCAGCCTGTTTCATTTGTGCTTTGCCCTAGCAAGTTATGCATCTGCGGTGCCTGCATCTGTAGATCAGTGCTTGCTGTGTGCTCTGTGCCCTGCTGCGACAGCAGGAGGAGGGCAGGGCGGGGGGCAACAAGCAAGACAGGGGAGGGAGACAGATCGCAGACAGATGCACTCTTCGAGTGTATCTAAGATTAAGGAGAGTGACTGCAGGAAAGTAAAAAAAAATACATCTTAAAGGAAAGCTGGCATACTGTGCATTATGTGTAAATAAGCATTGTTAATTTAAATTACAGAGCACAACCAATTAGTATAGCAAAAAAAATGACTTTGGTGTCAGTTTATTTAATCATGAAAAACAGTCATTCACATCAAGGTTCAATACAAATTTTTTGAAGAATCGCAAAGTAAACCGAAATGACCGTGCTTGATCGGGCGTAGTGGTCTTGAATTATTGACAGGTCAATGCTGAGAAAGATGTGAATATTCATCGACGGGACGGAGTGGAGACACACTTCTGGAGATCAGGAGCTTTCCAGCAGGGATCCTGCTGCTGGACCGTGGGAAAGTACTTGCCCAGTGATACTGCGATACGAATATTCACATCTTTTTCAGCATTGACCTGTCAATCATTCAAGACCACTACGCCCGATCAAGCACGGTCATTTCCGTTTACTTCGCGATTCTTCATAATATATTGAGAAAATTTGATATACAAGTACAAGGAAAACATAGATACCGATGAGCCTTGAAGAAGTCGTCTTGCGACGAAACACGTGTCGGCTGTCAACATTTCACAAAACATCTACTACGTGTCAACTACTCCAATTTCACTTCCCAAAAATTTGTATTGAACCTTGATGTGAATGACTGTTTTTCATGATTAAATAAACTGACACCAAAGTCAGTTTTTTTGCTATACTAATTGGTTGTGCTCTGTAATTTAAATTAACAATATTTGTATAGGGAGTTCTTCTTCCTATTATAAGACAACACCGGGTGGGTGGCACGGTGTTATACATTGTGCACACTGTTAAACTTTTTGGCTGATTTCTGTATTACTTGGAATAACAGGAGGGAGGTGCTGGCGCATGTGTTCTGTACCACTGCCATTCATTGCTTGTAAGTGTTATGTGTAAATAAGCATTAACAAAGCCAAACAGCTTTCACGCTATGTGCGAGCTATTTGACTTTGTGAATTATTTTTTTTATGGATGAGGGTTGGGGGCTGCAACATTACGCCGGAGCTGCCGATATCTGGGGGTTGTGAGGATGACTCCTGGCTTGGCTCAAAGCTGTATCTTTCAACAACAAATGAACGTGTTGGTCAAGTTTTACTCATTTGTGCCCATCCCGTATGCCTCATACAAAAGGAAAAAAGAATATACCCTTGTCAATGCTTGGTAAAATACTTCCTATAAAACATTATTACAATGCAACTCAAACCCGACTACTGTTGTTTCTGTCCCAAAACAACACACCTGGGTGTGGTTAGCACATGGCTCTGTGATGAAAAGTCTAATGCAGAACTGGCTTACCTTTTGCAAATCAATACTATCCAGACAGATAACACAAGGACTTCCAGCATGTGTCCAAGAGAAAGGGAGTTACCTAGTCACTTTACTTATGGGTATTTCACAGCATTGAGCAGCATGATGGAGCTAATCTCACTTAATTTCTAACACCACATTTGGCAGTTGCCATGAATCTGGTGGGATACCCGCCATGGGTACACAACAAGCAGAATAACACAGAGAAAACCAGCGCCTGTATCCGGTAACTCTATGTTTGGCGCTAAGAGCTTAAGAGAGCACTTACAGGGCACACAAACAATTCTTGTACGTGTAGTCACGTCTCTCTTGCATGCCAAGCCATGGTTTGAAATGATTCAGGGTGGAAACAACGTTTAACCCGTATGCACCAGTAGAATATTACTGTTGACAGGGATGAGTGTAGCCAAAGAACGCTCTGCTCAGTTGCATCGAGCTCACAAGACGGTCGTCTAGGAAAAGAAATCAGAACTCCATTTGACCCAGAAAGGAAATATCACTCCTTTAAAATGGCCGGGGCAGGATGACGAAGTGGTTTTGACATAAAAAAATGACTAAATGAAGCAAGTGATTTCGAGATAAGTATGTTTCACCATTTTAGATAGCAGAATGTGCATGTTCAGTTATAGAAAGGTAGAGGTCGGTGTAGTGCTGTTAGTGAAAAACTGACCCCACAGATATGGTTTCTATTGCAAATTGAGTAAAACATTTGCTAGCATTCGCGCCAAGAATTTTCAATTCTATTAAGGACACAGAGGCTTCGGATTATGCTTTCTCTCTCTTTACTGCAAAACAAACAGCAGCCAATAAGAACATTTTTTACATTATAAACTAACATTCCCAGAATGCTTAGCGTGTGTTCCATAACAACCATAGAGACTAGCCCTATATATGAGTCTTGTCACATGAGCACTTCCTCTTTCTTTGCCCAACGAGCAGTGTCCAAACTTAAAGTGTTCATTATCCACAGAAGATTTCGAAACACAGAACATCAACTGGAACTTTGAAACAGATAGGTCCTTAGTTATCCTGGAGACTGTAGAACAAGTCGTCCCTTAAGCTCCAAATGAGCGATCATTCGCCTTTCTGGTCGGCACCTGGAATAGTAGTGAGACTCATAATAACTGCCATAAACCTTTGTCTTCGGAGGGTGAAAACATGGCATTAACAATAATAATTGCAATGTGGGCGGGATAATCCTCGCCTCCGTGTCCTTAATAGAATTGAAAATTCTTTGCGCGAATGCTAGCAAATTTTTTATTCTATTACAGGACCGGAGGCTTCGGATTATGCTAGTTTAACGCTTATCTAGAACCACAGAAGCAACATCGCCCACAGGTTTGTAATAGAACTGCTTAAATGTAGAACTAGACGACCAATCAGCCGCTTTCATGATATCATGGATACTGGTACCAAGCATAAAAGACTTTGAAGCCATGGCGCCTCTGACCGAGTGCGCTCCAAACAACTCTGTGTCAATGCCCGCCTCTGACATAACATATCTGAGCCACCTGGCAATCGTAGCAGAGGTAACAAGCTTAAATGGTTTCTGTAAAGCTATTAACAATCTTGAACATCCTACCGGCCGGATAGACCGTGTACATTCTTCGTATGCTTTGAGGCAGTTTACTACACACAATTTAGCATTCAAGGGAAAAGCATTGCAATCGATAGATTTTGAGAAGGTTTTAGTACGTGCCGTAATCACAAAAGACACTCCTTCAGGAGAAAATATCCTACCTTCTAAATCCAAAACTCTAATATCAGAAACACATCTACAAGCGGATAAACAGAGGAGCATAGCCAGCTTAGCGGACAATTGCTTCCTTGATAAACTTACATTATCAGGCCAGTTGTCAAACAGATTTAACACTTTAGAAACATCCCATAAAGAAGAATACTTAGCCTTAGGTGGATTCGCCACGCGTATTCCCTTTAGGAGTTTACAAATCACCGGGTGCATACCCACCGGTCTGCCGTCTATTTGCGTATGTCCTGCCGAGATGGCCGACCGGAAGTTATTGACCGATCTATATGACAAACCATCTGCCGCCTTTTTTGAAAGAAAATTCACAATTTGAGAGTTCTGCCTCCACGGGATCCAGGTGTCTCTCCAGGCACCAACCAAACCATGCTCTCCATGCAGAAGAGTAACGTTTTCTGGTAGAAGGAGCCCAGGCCTGATGGATGAACTCTGAAGCTTCCTTCGAAAGTCCTGGCAATGACCACTGTTGCCTGAAAGCCTCCAGGCCATCAGGTGCAATTGCTCCTCGAGAACTAGAGGATGCAACTCCCCCCGAGGGCCCTGGAGCATCATCGGAAAACACGGAAGAAGGAGAGGGAAGTCGCACGTTAGCTCCAGCAGTACTGGGAACCAAGGTTGCGATTTCCAGACTGGAGTGATCAACACAACCTCCGCAGATTGCAGAGCAATCTGATTGGCCACCCTGGGGATCAGGACAAAAGGTGGAAATGCATAATTGAGGGACGTCGACCAATTCTGTGTGAAAGGATCCGTGGCCGTCGCCAACGGATCCGGTCTCCAACTGAAGAATGTCTCCAACTGACGATTCAGTCTGGATGCAAACAGATCTATATGGTGCGGACCCCAAATTGACTGAGTCATCTGGAAGAGCGACGGATGAAGCTTCCAGTCGCTGTAATCCTTCAAATGACGAGAATTCCAGTCTGCTATTGCATTGTCTCGCCCCGGAAGGTATTCTGCTATCACCGTCATTTGGTGAGCTAGGCAGTAATGCCAGAAGTCTTTGGCGATCTCCGCCAACATCGGGGATCTGGTGCCCCCCAATTTGTTTATATATCTCACTGCTGAGATGTTGTCCATCCTTAAAAGAATACAGCAAGATACCTTCTTGGGGGAGAGAGTGCGAATCGCAAACGATCCCGCCAGGAGCTCGAGACAATTGATGTGTAACTCCAATTCCTGAGGCGACCATCTGCCCCCTGTCGTGATGGTCCCACAGCGGGCTCCCCAGCCTGACCGACTGGCGTCCGATTCTATCACTATCTCCGGGCGAGACCCGAAGATTGCTCGCCCGTTCCAGGCTTCTACATGGGCTAACCACCACCTGATCTCTTCTCGGACTTCCTCCGTGAGGGGGATTTGGTCTGAGTAAGAGAGGCCCTTCTGGAGATGCCGTATTTTGAGGCGCTGAAGAGCTCAATTATGAAGTGGTCCGGGAAATATCGCCTGTATGGAGGAGGCTAACAGACCCACTAACCGTGCAATCGCTCGAAGGGAGATAATCTGGGAGTCTAGAGTCTTCCGCAGTTCCCTCTTGAGATCTTTCAATTTGTGTTTGGGTAAAAGGAGTTGGGATGATTGGGAATTGATTACAAATCCCATAAATTCCAGAGACTGGGTTGGAATCAGAACCGATTTGTTCTCGTTTATCACAAACCCCAGGTTCTCCAAGAGCGTCATCGTCTGGTGTAGATGTTGGTTCGCTAATTCCGCGGAGGGAGCCATGATCAGGATATCGTCGAGATAAATTATCAGGCGAATACCCTGCTCCCGGAGGAGCGCGATCACTGGTTTCATCAGCTTGGTAAAACACCAAGGAGCCGAGGAAAGACCGAAAGGCAGGACCAAGTATTCTAGTCATCTGCCTCGCCATAAGAACTGTAGGAACCTCCGATGTGGAGGAAAAATTGGAACCGTCAGGTAAGCATCTTTGAGATCTAGGCGGACCAACCAGTCCCCTTGTCTCAAAATGTCTGCCAAAAGATGGATTCCTTCCATCTTGAAATGCCTGTACAGGACAAAACAGTTGAATTCTTTCAGATTGAGAACTAGACGGTAACCTCCGCCTCTCTTCTGGACTAAGAAGACGTTGCTGCAGAAACCCCCCGGTTTGTCCTCGCAGTAGGCCACCGCGTGTTTCTGCAGCAATTCTCCTATTTCTTGATCTATAAAAGTCATCTCTTGTTGGGAAAAATACAGAGGGGGAGGGAAAACACTTTGGGATGGTGTTTGGTAGAAATCTATGCGGAAACCCTGCACTGTCTGTAGTACCCAGGAGTCCTGAGTTATTTGTGACCAATTGTGCAGAATTGGTCAATTTGTCAAACCCGTCCCCCCAGAGGACATAATAATAGAGACATTGGGCTTACCTGCTGTAATCTGGGGTTGGAAATTCCCCCTTTGTCCGCCACGATGGAATCTGCACCGGTTTTGGCGTCTGGAGGGGTAAAAGGTGCCACCCCTGCCTTGCCCGGCCCGTCCAAAAAGGCCAGTTGGAAATACTCGCTTAATGCTGGTCTGGGCCTTATCCAGGGAGGTGAAGGTCCCCACATACTTAGAGACATCTTTTACAAATTTGTCTCCGAATAGCATCCCTTCCGCCAGAGGACCTGGTTCTGCTGCCGCAAGTTCTGTCAGATTGTTATCCATTCGCATAAGTAGCGATTTCCTCCGCTCGGCGGAGATGGCACAGTTTGCGTTTCCTAAGAAACATATAGCACGCTGTGTCCATCCCGCGAGAATGTCGGGATCGATCGGCGCCCCAGTTTCCTTGTCTACCAATGCCAGCTCCAAAATTTTTGCTAGAGGACCAGCGGTGTCCAAGAGCTTGTCTTGGCATCCGCGCCAGGCTCTATCAATGCCTTTTTAGGATCTTTGGCAAATTTCTTGAGAAATGCCAACATGTTGGGGTCTATATCTGGCGTTTCCGCCACCTTGTCCGGGACGTCTGGAAGTGGACATTCAGATCTTAGCCTATTTCGAACCTCTCTATCAAAGCTGCGTCTGAGGTTTTGATGCAGATAATCGGAGACCTCTGGAGGAGGGGCCCAGTCTGACGATCTAGGATGGATAATGTCCAGTGAGTTAAAATCAAAGGGGGTCGTAGACTGGTACATGGAAGCCGACTGGGGTTCGCTAGAACGCCTCTTAGTCTTCTTCTTTTTAGGGGAGGTGGTCTTCCCTGTGGAGTCAGTATCCGTATCCGTATCTGTCGTTGTGTTATAAACCTTGCTGGATGAAGAATTACCAGGTCTTGCCACCTCAGAGTACTGATGGTCACTTGCGGAAGGCTGGGGTAACTTAGTTAAAACCTGGGCGTGCGGCCAACTCGATGGCAAAGATTTGGGTTTTGCGCCAGAGGGACCTGCAGCAGGTTCTTGGGTAAGCATTCCGTGCTTTTTAGCGAATTTTTCAAGCTGTGCAGTAATCGGCTTGAGGGCAACACCAAGGGCTTTATTGACGGTCTGGGGAACCGCTACTTCAACTGCTTTACATACAAATTGTTGTACAGATGCATCCAAAGCATCCCCAAGGTTGTCTTCCAGGAGGGGTGCATGCTCCTCCTCATAGTACCCGTATTCATCCTCCTCAAAATAGGCCCAGTCTTCCATCGCAATAATAATAACAACTAAGTGCGAGGTAGACTAAATGAGATGTTATAGCTTAATCCCAAAGGGATCTGTCAAGGGGGAGCCACCCTGCGTGCAAAGTTATGTAAAATACAAATATGCTCCTCAGCAAAGCTGTAGTCACTTTTATGCAGCCCACTAGAGGCGTCACCAGCCAAAACTATTGGTATAAAAGCCTGCACACGGCTTGGGCCTTCCAAATTCTCACCAGCCCTGGATAGGCGTCAGCAACGGAACCAAGGAGACAACCAGCGCTCACTGATGGCTTTGAAATGAGCGCGCGAAGAGGAAAAACGGAGTTTGGGCATCACGGAGCCCAAAAGGAGCCCAATTGGGCTACGCGCGCCCGGCTGGTAAATGAAACGCGGGCCCGAATGAGGGAAGGCGCCGCAAACGAGGCTTGCGGTGGGTTTGGATCAGGGAAAACAAGGCAGTCGGACGGGGACGAGCGGCGGAAAGGCAGTGCTCGTCACCGTTCGACTCCCCGACACGCGAGCGCTGCAGCGCTGACTCCGTGAGGCAAAAACCTCATCCAAGGCACATTATTCATAAATCAAAGTTCAAAACATGCACATATATCTCAATGCTCATCAATAAAAACACTTATTCAGCGATAAAGTCATAAATACAATGAAGAATACAGGCATAAGCAAATGAGGCACTTAACTCAGCTGCGAACAGCAAAGAAAGAGGAAGTGCTCATGTGACAAGACTCATATATAGGGCTAGTCTCTATGGTTGTTATGGAACACACTCTAAGCATTCTGGGAATGTTAGTTTATAATGTAAAAATGTTCTTATTGGCTGCTGTTTGTTTTGCAGTAAAGAGAGAGAAAGCATAATCCGAAGCCTCCGGTCCCGTAATAGAATTAAGTAGTAAACATGAAACAAACAACAATCTCCTCGTCCCTTAGAATGATTGAAAAGCTAAAAGGCTTTTCTCATTAGTTCATACTAGGGCTGAAACAGGGTGGCCCAATTTATGAGATTAGCTAGAAATGAAGCTAGTCTAATCAGGTAAAACTAGAATGATTCCAACCATTAAGACATTGGCTTTCTCATTTGCACCCCTTCTCAAGAGGAATTGAATGTTACAAATGCCCAAGATTATAATCGATATGGATTTATCTATTAATAGTGGCATGAATCCCTGGGCGTAAGAGAGGTCTTTGGGGGCAGGGCAGTCACCAATTTGCTGTTCAAGCTCTTTATAAAGAAATAAAAAACCTAAAACCGGACTAAAACCTGTTCTTTGGAAAATGATTAGCAGCGTTTCCAGTAACTCTTCCCATAAATGATATTGCTTTGTCCTCAGGGACGAACATTTGCTTGTTATGTATGAAACAATCCACAATAAGCAATAAAAGATTGCTATAGATGAGGCGTAATCCTGCAAGTATCCTGAGAAAATCAGGGACACGGCATTATATACATAGGAATGAGAGATAGCGTTGTTACAGTGCGAAGAAGAAGAAGAAGAAACACTTTTGGATTTGTGCTCTTTTGTGAAGTATTGGAAGATCTGTGCAGTAAGTACTTGAAACCTTGATTTCGAGACACTAAAGAAACCTGGCGTTTAATTATAAAATAAAGACGTTACTGTGTCTGTAAAGCTGTTATGTTATTTTTAAGTTACTTTAAGAGTGCAAATATTTAATACACAGTGTATATTTGCAGTGCTTCTAAGATTTGTATTAAACTAAAATAAATTTACTTAAAGATATAGCTTTCCCACTTTCTTGTTGGTGGCTTGCCATTGATTGCCTCGCTTTACCTGCCTCTTTGTCCCCTCCCCTCCAGCAGGACTGGGGCTGTTTTGGTGGGAGGCATTGGGGGTAATCTGTAGTAGTCGCACAGCGCATAGTAAAGCAGCTGTGGTCTAGAACGGGGGAGGGGATAGTCTCCAGAGCAGGGCACGAGTCAGGGGTACACGCGGGTGGACTGCGTTCACCCACTATTTTCACAGGGTGAACGCCGTCCACCCTGCCAAGATGTTGGGCCCCACTGAATAATGTGCTGAAGTCATCCCGGTGTAATTTCCAAACCCTCCTCTACCGAGGAGAAACAGCAGCTTTGATCCTCCTCGACCTCTCGGCAGCCTTCGACACTGTATCCCACCACATGCTGATCGAAAGACTATCACATCGGCATCCAAGGGGATGCGCTCAGATGGGTCGCCTCCTTCCTCACTGGAAGAACCCGGAGGATCCAACTCCCACCTTTCACTTCTTAACCCAGGGAGATCACCTGGGGTGTCCCCCAGGGCTCATCTCTCAGCCCCACACTCTTCAACGCATATATGACCCCGCTGGTCAACATCATCAGATCCCACGGTCTCAACATAACCAGAACCAACTTCCAGAGATGCATGACAAATGTAACTGACTGGATGAAGAAAAACTGCCTACAGCTGAACACAGACAAGACGAAAGTACTGATCTTTAGCAACAGCAACAACACATGGAACGACTCCTGGTGGCCATCAGACCTAGGACTCACACCCACTCCCCTCCAACCATGCCATAAATCTCGGAATCATCGCTGACAACAAGCTCACCATGAAATCACAGATCAACTCCATCTCCTCCACCTACTTCCTCACTCGGCACATGCTACATAAGATCTTCAAGTGGCTACCCCTACACAGGAGACGCACCATTACAAAAGCCCTCATCACTAGCCGACTGGACTACAGCAACGCCCTCTACGTAGGAATTGCCACACATCTCCTACAGAAGCCTCAAACCATACAGAACGCCGAAACCAGACTCATCCTCGGCCTTCCCAGATGAATCCACATCACATCGCACCTCAGGCAACTCCACTGGCTCCCTGTACAGAAGAGATTCCAATTCAAGCTTCTGACCCACGCACACAAGGCTCTACACAACCAAGAGACCCGCCTACATTAACCACCTCTTGTACTTCCACCAACCTTTGAGAAGACTACGCTCTGCCTTCCTTTCACTTGCCCATATTCCCAGCATCTACCAAAGCAAAAGTGGAGGATGCTCCCTTTCCCACATCACAGCAAAGATCTGGAACTGCCTTTCCACGCACCTCCGGACCATCACCTCACTTCCGGAACTACGAATGGCCCTCAAGATATGGCTGTCCGAATAAGCCTTCAAGACCTGCAAGCGCCTGGATACTCGATCGGATGATTAGCCACACTTTATAAATCCTGATTGATTGACCCAAATGTAGCTGTAGGCAATATGATCACTACAGGCCCAGCCCTCTCTAGCTCTTGCGGCATCTTGTCCTGGGGAACGAATTGACAAGGGTTTTCATCATAATCAGTCATCACTAACTGGATACATAGGTCCTTACTAACAGCAATCATGGTAGGGGTGGAAGTGATTTCGCACCACATACTAGCACCCCTACTCTTATGCTGACAGCGGAATCTACTTTTCAGCAATCCAAATGTCCGCTCTAGGATGGCTCTTTTGTTTGTGAGCAGCATTGTATCTCCATTGTCCAGGTGTATGTGGGTTTTAGAAAGGTAATACAAAACAGAGTGGTATGCTGTTCCTTCCGGACAGTACAGGTAGATGTGTGTATGGAGAACTATTGTGCTCACTGTAGGCAGGAGAAAATTTCCTCCTTTCGGAAAAAGACCCTCACACACCCAGATAGGTGTCTTGCTTCATCATTGGGTCTGCTCCTTATCGTGTCGGCGCTGCAATACCCGATCGGCACCCATGATGGGGCCTTGTAGCGGAGATCTTTTTTCCTGGCCGTTGGGTGCAGTGCATGTGAGGGCCCTAGTGAGTGTAGATGTGAAAATGTGAGGTTAAAACAGGAAGTAGAGGTCCACTCAGAACAATTTTAATGAATGTGGCCACTATCCTGATTAAAATAAAAGTACGCGCACCCCTGCTATAAGCTTACAGGGTATTGCGCTGTGAAATCAGGTCAACATGTTTCTTGCCATTAGGTCATGTAGACGGCAATTCTTCAGGACCGATGTAAGATCTATCTACACTTTTTGGTGGTGGTCCAAAGTAACGAAAGTGAGTGACCACCCATACAGCACCCTAAAAAGTGGTACCTGTAGATCTAGAAGATCATCCCAATTAGGGTCAAATTAGTGCTGCAACGTGTTCCGGCAGGTGTTGACACTGAATAGTGCAGTGTCGTTTCTTCTCCGTACTCGTGGCTGTAGACCTACCCCTCACTCTGCCGGTCCCGGGAGGTTTTAGAAAGGTGTCATTACCCCCTGGCTTAGGCCACAGGCACTGACACCTGGAATCACTTAATAATATTTGGTAATAATGATATATGCACAAACATTTCTAGGATATACAGTGTAGATATATTTAGGTTTACCTATATCAAGTCCCTGAAGGGGGACATATGAGGACTTGGGTTCCATCCACACATCCCAAAACTTGTGTGAATAGAGCAATACCATAGAATTGCACCTTTTAAAGCCGGCAACGTAACAGCGTTACTTGCGAAGGTGATATATGCATGAATCCAAACTGCCATCGAATTAAAAAATGGTTTAATTCCCAGGAGAAGGCACCCTGTAATATTCCACCTCTAACTGCTGCTGAACATTGGTAGCTTCTAGGTGCTAAGAGGTGTAAGCTACACAAAACCTACATGTGGGTGAGAATTGTTATACTACTTTGGCTGTGCCGGCCTAGAAAGGCCCTGTTTCATGCATTAGGTTTAAAGTGCCTGCTTACTGAACTTATATCTAGAACACACATCTTTATCTGTATGGTCAAACATGATGACTCTGGTCTGAAAGGTCTCTCTTTCCTTCTACTTCTCTGCTGAACACCCAGAATACACACCCTTCTCAATATTGCATAAAGTGCCGCCATTATGAAACGTTGTAATGCATCTTAAGTGCACTTTTATACTTCAGGCATGGTTACCGCCTCCTTCCAATTGATGATAATTTGCACATGCAATTTCCTGTTTTTGAAAATTCAAAATGCACAAATATTATGTACATATGATTTACGAATTGCTATTTAATAACTACAAATCAAGAATTTGGAGCCTTATTGTAAGAAATCGCCATTCATTTATTAGGCTGTGCTATTCTTTTTAGAAACATTGAATTCCAACTCAGTATTTCAGAAATGGAATATTTTGTTGTCGTTAACCAGTTTGCACCTGGTTTCTGACTTGCACATTTATCGTTGATCAGCTTGTGTTTGAGCCCTGACAAAAACACCACAGACACCCTAATGCAGTGAAAAAACAAAAGAAATGGTTGCTTGATGTGTTTTCTAGATACAATACATACATGAAATAAATATTTTAATGTGTGATGATTCAGAGTACTTTGCAGATATAATACTGTCCCTCATGCATTGCAATGAAAGCACTGCATAGGAGACAGAATGAAACACTAAACACCAAACATTGAATAGCATGGAGCAAAAGAGAAATACTCCTCTGGGTGCCACAGAAGACCACACCTCACCCCGACCATCCACCAGATGGCAGTGTTCAAAAAGACTAATCGGCAGATCCTTACTAAGCACAAGGCTTAATTAAATATCTAAAGGAGCCCTGTCTCTACTCCTCCTTCAGTGTCCAGGTCTCCTCACTTCAGCTTCAGGAATGTGAGACATAGCAAGGACGTTGCACTGTGTCCCCACTGTCTGGGAACAAAGGGCCAGAGTAAGCCAGGGATTTACAAAATGGATCCCACAGGCCTTCTTTCTGCTGGCTCACTCACACACAGCATGCCGCACCCACGCTACACACACCAACATGCTTACCAAGTACTTGGTTATTAACGGACAGGATCGGGCAAGTACATAGAACCTGAATTACGCAGGTGAGGTAGTAGACCTCCCCATCAGTGATCTAGATTAAAAAAAAGGCCTGATGATTAAAAAATATTATGCTGCCACCATGCTCTATGTAGTAAATCCAATGACAGGGAAAGTAGTACTTTGTCACAAATGAGGGCACATTTGGTGCACCTCTCCAGGGGCTGTATTACCGAAGTGCCCCAGGGGGCAGAATGGGCGTTAGCACCCACTTTGCATGCCCCCAGGCCGGTTTAGTAATACAGAAGTGGCCACAGACACTTGTGCGGCTCCTTCTGTACTACAGATAGCGCTGGCGCACATATAGCGCCAGCGCTAACACCAGAGGGTGTTCCCTCATTTGCATGGCGGTGTGGCCCCATGCAAATGTGGGAATCACTTTGCCTCCTCGCCCGTAACATATAATAGACACAGGCACAAAGGCGAAGTAGCTGTCAGGAGGCGCACTGACAGCAGGCCACATAGAGGCAGCCCTCTGGAGGAGGAAAAGGGGGTCCTATGGGTCCCCCAGACACCCCCTTGCAGGTGGGTGCAATCACTCACTGCACTTGCCTGCAAGGGGATCTCTCTCCCTTGTTTTAAGGTGCGCCATGGCGCAAACAAGGGAAATGCGACCTAACCATAATACAGCCCCTGGTCAGAGAACAAGTCTAAGTCCTCTCTTAGCCAGGGACAGGCCTAAGCCTCTGCACACTTGCTAGAGTAGCGTGGTGCCAAGGGAAAAAATAAAAAATCCGGACACTAGATGCAAGTAGGGTTGCCACCTTTCCAAGAAAAAAATACTGCCCATTTGTTGTCTTTTTAGGTCGAGCCTAGACAGCGCGCATGCGCTGTCTGCAAGACCTGTTGTTATCGCCTCTATCTGCTTTTGGCATGCCCATGAATTGCCATTTGTTCGTTGTTGTGCCATTTAGAAATACAGGGTTTTTATTGGTTCATTGGGTCTGATTCTCCCTCCTTTGCGTGCTTGGGTCACGCCCAAGCGATTTCACTCATTGTTTGCTTGCATTGGCCATCCCATTACATCCGCGGTTCCTCCTGGTCATCCTGATCTGCCTTTTTATTTTGTAGGCTATCAACATCGTTTTAGGCTTTCAGGCCGTTTCACGGAGCAATGGTCTGTTCAGCACCTGCAAAGTGGCAAAATCTGTCCGGTAGCTGTTGAGCTATGCCAATAGCACTAACTCAAAAAAAATGCAGAGATCTATTGCATTTCTAATGCTTGTTTAAAGTCTGCAAAGGCCAGGACGAGATACTAAGTAGGACTGCAAAGAAAGACATATATATTCATTTGTTATATGACGTTTCTGACTTTGTTTACTTTAATTATTAGTCAGGGATCATTAAACTACCTCTAGAACACATGAAAACGTATTTTCTATTTATATTTGCTGTTTCAAGAATGTACAGGTAAGGGCAAAAAAAATACTGGCTTTAGGCGATTTTGCCTATTTTTGTGCCGGGTGGCAACACTACGTGCAAGCTGTCAGGGGAAGGGGAACCCACCCATTTACCATACAGGAGACATTCCTGTCTCAGTACAGGTCGTGGATACTCCAATCCCATGGCTCTCCCGTTCTATTGAGGTGGATGTATAACTCCTTCGGTGCTCATGACGACTCCCGGCCGTCATGAGTCACAGTAGGCGTGTGCTCATGATGGCCGGGAGCCGTCAGAACGTTGCCGCTCCGCCCACGCGGTGTTAATTCCCCGCCTGTGCGAGAGAATTAATCAGTGGACGGAGTTCGGACGACTCCCGGCCGTCATGAGCACACACCCACCGTGATTTATGACGGCCGGGAGCCGTCATGAGCACCGCGGAGCCACGCCCACCCCTAGCCCCGCCCGCACCGCGGCAAAATTTCGCGTGCAGCGAAGGGGATAAGCCACGCTGGGAGCTGTTGTGTTTTTCGGTCCCTGGGGTGGACTCACAGATGAGATCCCCTCCCAATACATTTCTGACAAGAGTGAGATACACCAAAGGAGAGTCCACACTGCCTCTCTGTCCAGTAAGTGTGAGCCTCCGGTGGACTTGAAAACATAACTCAGGGGCTGAGCACTGTGCCTCATTTGATAAGGCATAGAAGAGTTTTAATGTAGAATTGTGCCTCGACAGAAGTGACATGGTGTAAGTAAGAGAATGTCTACAATATTTTTATGTTACAGTGCCAGGGGATTTTCTGACAATGTGTGAGAAAAGTTGGATCAGATTGCAGAAGACATTGACCAGGCACAATTGATTACATTGAAAAGTATAGGTAAGAGGAGAGTATGTCTGTGTTTGCAGGCGCTTTGGTCATGGTTTTACCTGGCAGTAGAGCTATGGAATACAGCATCCAAGCAGTCCTCATCGGCATACACAAAGGGGGAATCATGAAAGCTTTCTGTTGACATAATTATTTGAATCTGAGACAGTTATGCGGCAAAGTACGGGACTTGGAGGAGGGAGTTGAAGTGTGCGTTGTCCCAAATGCAAAAACATTTATGATATAAAACATGGTTTCACTCAATATATAACTCACTCCCATTCTCCGAAGATGGTAAAATAGTGTCTTTCTCACCTATGATATCGATGGCCCTTTACATCCAGAAGGTGTCTCTCCATACGATAACGTGCACTTCATCCATCATCGCCTGCCCCAAGCACCAGTTACACTGGAATCTCTTTACAATTTATTTTAATTCATTTGTAAAGTGACTCCACCATCCCTACATCAATTAAATTTCAGCTGATTACAAGCTATTGCCATGAACACCATCCTCAGATTATTGGATGCAACAGGGACTGCTTTCCAGTTCAATATTGGAATTAGACTTCCATTCCACTACTCTTAGAAATATTGACGGTGGGGGTGTGGTCGTGCAAGATGGCCGAGTGGAGGTAAGGTATCGAAGGCGCAATGGCCCCAGATGCATCCTCTACATCCAGGACAACAACCGGCCCGAATCTGGACTGCAATGACTGCCCTCTTTCTACCCACCAACCACGTTGCTATTATTGAGCAGGATGTGTATTGGTGGCTCTCTGGAGGGGAGACAGAGAGTTATTGCCTACTGAGGAGCCGAGACAGTGGCCATCTTGGGGCTGCGGATGGGCAGGTCAACTGACGGAGCCCTGCTCCAGGCAGGCTGGCGAGCATAGTGCAGCCATGGATTGTGGCAACACGCCTTTAAGAGCCTGCTAGGAGGGCATGGGGCCGACTCGCTTACCTTCAGGAGCCTGCTGTGAAGCCCGGGGTCCGAGCCACATCAGAGATGGAAGCAGAAGCACGGAACAGCACTGTAGGTGCTGGTGTACCGAGCTGCCCCTGCTTCTGTGCGGAGAGCGGTGAGAGAGCCTCCTACCTCCAGTGAGGAGGCCAATCCGGTGCAGGAGCAGGCGGGAGTAAGTGCTTGATGTGAATGGAGCTGCCTCGTGGAGGTAGTTCCAAACTCTGTGAAGAAACCAGAGAACGGGGCAGAGGAACATACCTTGCAATGGATCTCTGAGCACAGGAGGGCAATCCTCAAGCAGGGATCTACCACTAGACACCAGGGAGGAGGGAGCAGTCCTTGGGCAAGGGACTTTGCTTCCCCCATATAATTTTGGCCATATTCAGTCTTTCTGCCACCCCCTCCCTCCCCCCGGGGACAGTAGCCCTCAATCAATCCCCCCCCCCCGGAGGCCAGAAAGCATGCTAGAACCAGGGATTATTTTTTTGGACTACTTAGGGGAGGGTGCTGCCCTAAATGGGCATTATAATGCCCCCACCCTCCAAAAAATTGCCACAGTCTTTCTGCCCCCCCCCCACAGGGCGCAGTTTCGGGCAGTTGCTCCCGGGGGGGGTGGGGGGGGGGCAAAAAGCCCACCAGGGATTATTGTTTTTTTTCTTTTATAAAAGAGTGATGGGGGCTGCCTACAATGGGCATGCCAATGCCCCCACCCCAACACAAAAGGGACAGTCTTTCTGCCCCCCCAGAAGACAGATGGGGGATATTATCCCTGATCTGTCCCCCGGGGGGGGGGCAGAAAGCCCACTAAACACCAGGGATTTTTTTTCTTTCTCAAAGAAGGGTGGGGTTGCCCAGAATAGGCATGCTAATGCCCTTAGCCCCCGAAAGAGAAGGGAAAGCCTTTCTGCCCACTGGGGGCAGAAATCCCACTAGACACCCAGGATTTTTTTTATTATAAATGAGGGATGGGGGCTGCCCACAATGGGCAAGACCATAGCCCCACTCCCAAACAAAAAAGGGACAGTCTTTCTGCCTGCCCTGGGGGGTAGATGGGGGTCATTGCCAATGCCCCCAACCCCTCCAAAAATAGCCACCTTCTTTCTGCCCCCCCGGGGGAGCAGATGGGGGCAATAGGCCCGATCTGCCCCCGGGGTGCTGAAAGCCCACTAGGCACCAGAGATATGTTTATGGGTATATCAGGGAGTGGCCCCCTAGGCAAGAGTTGTTCCCTTTTTTTTTGTGAACACATTTTGGCTGCTTCTACCCCCCCCCCTACCTTGGGGACAGATCAGCCATATTTTTAAGCACAACTGGGCAGAAAAACACTAGACAATAGCGAACGTTTCTGTGTGTATGTGAACTGGAGTTTGGCTGCTGGTCTGTGTGTACTGGCGTTTGGCTGGCTGTGTGTGAACCTGCATTTTGCTGGCGGTGTGTGTGGACTTGTGCTTAGCTGGCCGTGTGTGTGGACTAGCACTAGGTTGGCAGTGTGCGTGGACTGTCACTTGGCTAGCGGTCTGTGTGGATAGCACATGTCTGGCGGTGTGTGTGGACTGTCGCATGGCTGGCAGTGTGCGTAGACTGTCGCTTGGCTGGCGATGTGCGTGGATGTCGTTTGGCTGGCGATGTGCGTGGATGGCGTTTGGCTGGCGCTGTGCATGGATTGCACTTGGCTGGTGGTGTGAATGGGTGGCGCTTGGCTGGCGGTGTGGTTTGCATGGATCCTCCAGCGTTTTATTACCCAGAATCCCCTGCAAACCTAACTTATAAAATGAAAAACTGAGGGGAACCAAAGTGAGTCCAAAAGGGCAGTTTTTTCATAAGTTTTTAGGCTGACTCTGCTTTGGGCGCACACAAAAGTGAGGTATCATTTTTATCAAGAGACTGAGGGGAACGGTGGGTGGTGAGAAATTTGTGCCGGCGCGGTAATCTCACAAACTTGCCACACAGAAATGTGAGGAAAATGTGACTTTTAAGCTAAAGTTTAGTATTACAGGGGATTCCGGGTAAGAAAACTTTGGGGGATCCATGCAAGCCAGGGTGGAAGTTTGTGGCTTCTCAAAGATTCCAGAACTTTCCATCACAGAAATGTGAAGAAAATGTGTTTTGTTTTTTACAAATTGTGAGGTTTGCAATGGGTTCTGGGTAGCATAACCCGGAGAGAGCCACACAAGTCACCCCATCTTGGATTCCCCTGGGTATCTAGTTTTAAAACATGTACAGGCTTGCTAGGTTTCTCTAGGTGCCAGCTGAGATAGGGCCTAAAATCCACAGCTAGGCACTTTGCAAAAAAAAGGGTCAGATTTCTGTGGAAAAATGTGAAGTGTCCACATTGCGTTTTGGGCCATTTCCTGACGCGGACACTAGGCCTACCCAAACAAGTGAGGAACCATTTTTATCAGAAGACTTGGGGGAATGCTGGGTGGGTGGAAGTTTGTGGCTCCCCGCAGATTCCAGAACTTTCCATCACAGAAATGTGAGGAAAATTTGTTTTTTTGACAAATTGAGGTTTGCAAGGGATTCTGGTTAACATAACCTGTTGAGAGCCACACAAGTCACCATATACTGGATTCCCCAGGGTGCCTAATTTAAAAAAATGTACAGGTTTGCTAAGTTTCTCCAGGTGCCGGCTGAGCTAGGGCTCAAAATCCACAGCTAGGCACACTGCAAAAAAAGGGTCTGTTTTCAGTGGAAAAATGTGATGTGTCCATGTTGCGTTTTGATCCATTTCCTGTCACAGGCACTAGGCCTACCACACAAGTGAGGTAATGTTTTTGTCAGGAGACTTAGGAGAACACAGAATAGTAGAACAAGTGTTATTACCAGTTGTCTTTTTATGCATTTCTGCCTTCCAAATGTAAGAAAGTGTGTAAAAAAGAAGAGATTTTGAAAAATGCCCTCTAATTCACATGCTAGTATGGCTACCCACAAATTAATTCAAAGATGTGCAAATAACCACTGCTTCTAAACTCCATATCTTGTTCCCATTTTGGAAATCCATAGGTTTCCTTGATACCTATTTTTCACTCTAAATATTTCACCAAATGAATTGCTATATACCCGATACACAATGAAAAACTAATGCAAGGTGCAGCCCAGTTATTGGCTCTGGGTACCTCGGGTTCTTGATGAACCTACAAGCCCTATATATATACGCAACCAGAAGGGTCCCGCAGATGTAACGGTACATTGCTTAAAAAATCTGCCATAGTTAGAAGAATTTACAGGTGAAAATGTAGGCACAAATTCCAACTCAATTTCATTTTTTTTTATTTCAATTGTTACTTTCTATAGGAAAACCTTAAAGGATCTATTCTACACAAATGACCCCTTGCTGAATTAAGAATTTTATCTAACTTTCAGAAATGTATAGCTTTCCCGAATCCATTATTGGTTTCACTCCCATTTCTACCACGAACTGGAAGGAGGATGAAAGCACAAAAAATAGGAAAAATGTCCAAGCAAAATGCCAAATCTGTGTAGAAAATGTTGTTTTTCTGACAAAAGTCTGCCTGTTCCTGAAAGCTGGAACTTTAGCACCACAAACCCTTTGTTGATACCATTTGCAGGGAAAACAGACGCCCTCTTCTGCAGCACTTTTTTTTAACAATTTTTCCCCAAAAACCCAAAGTTTGACTGTATTTTGCCTAATTTCTTGGTCCCCTCCAGGGGAATCTGCAAACCCTGGGTACCTTTAGAATACTCAGCATGTTGGAAGAAAAGGACGCAAATTTGGCGTGAATACCTTATGTGGAGAAAAATGTTACTGGGGGGCCTAAATGTGCACAACCCCAATTAGCCAAAAAAGGACGTGGCACAGGGGAGTGCGGAGACCTGACAGCGAAAGGGTTAATAGCTAGATGGTGGATGAGACGTGAATTCTACCGTGCTGATGTATAAGGCCTTGATGGGCATTGCTTGAGCATTTAAGTTTGGAAGTCATGCTGTCTCCGTATGTATACTGGACTGAAGAAATGGATAAAATATGGCTTTACTGGATTACTTGGATAATAATAATTGGTTTCATCTTGATTGATTGTTCTAGCTTTTTGCCCATATGATGGTGCAGCTTGTTCACCGGTTCGCGAAGGTGCACCAGAGAGTTTTGGAATTCATTCAGGTGAATTAGGGCAGAGCACAAAATGAGCCAGCACACCAAATTCTTGCCTATGAGCATTCTTGAGAATTGTTGATTTAGAAAAATGTACGGTGTGCATTCCATCACTTGTATTTTTGGGGCTTCTACAGTGGCACGTGCAAGTGTTGTGCTGGGACGGTCCACACTTTCATTCTTACAGGGTGGGAAATACCCCGAGTCGCCATTTTCTTGAGCCTGAAAACAGTGATGTAAGCGTGAGATTTTTTCCGTTTTATATCCAATGCATAAATTTGTAATGATGGCTGTCCCAGGGAGAGTTGAACTGTGCTCCGACAACACAGTGCAAATGAGGCAGACTTGTAAGACCTCAACAACTTCTGTCTAATTAATAACAGCATTGCTGTAGCCAAACTACTTCAGAAATATGTACACATACAACTCTGTAATCACATCGATCAGTTGCAGCTCCTTGACCTATACCAATCGGGCTTCAGATTAGGTCACAGCACTGAGGCGGCCCTAACACACATTGTAGATGAGCCCTGAAACACTTGACCAGAACGAAGCATGCCTACTTATAATTCTTGATCTCTCCTCAGTGTTAGATACGGTGAAACATGACAATATGATTGATCTTTCTGAGAAAGGATGGATTTATCTGGTCCAGTTTTAAGCTGGTTTGCCTGGTTCCTTTCTAACAGAACGCAAAGAAACAAAGCCAACCAATCCTTCTCTAATAGTACGCTGGTATCAATTGGAGTGCCTCAAGGATCCGCACTCTCACCCACGCTTTTCAACTTGTTCATGGAATCTCTCACCGAAATTCTGAATCACTCAAACATACATTGTCACATGTACACTGATGATACTCATTTGTACATGAAAATTTCCTCACCCGAAGATATAAAAATGCTTACCTGGGCCCTACTGAAAACTCAACAGTGGTTAACACGCAATCACCTTATGCTAAACACGCTCAAGAAGCTATTTCTCCTGATCGCCCCCTCACAAACGAATCACTGACAAAATATCGAAGGTTAGAATATCGACCTACAAAAATATCGCAGCAAGAATATCGAAGTCAAGAATATCGACATCCTATCTACATTATGGTAAGTACAAAAATATTGAGAAAAAAAATATCGATGTCAAAAATATCGTTGTTAAAAATATCGTTTTTATTTAAGTTAAAAAAATAATGCAAAATAAAGTAAATAATACATAATTAAAATAAACATAGTTAACAATATTTTAAAATGTTTAAAAATTATAAATAATATATATAATGTAAAAATAAATTAAACATATACATATAATATATAATATATATACTTACTAATAATTTTTAATAATTATTTTAATAACTTCTATTTAAAAAAAAATCATATAAATTATAAATACATCTATACACATAAAACAATAAAATAAATAAAAATTAAATAAATATATATAACAAATTAAAAAAAATTTGATTATTTTTAATCTTTTTAATATTAATTATATACTACATTAACTAAAATAATACAAAAAATATTATATAGCGGAGGTAATAAAATTACTATTCCCACTCCAGAGAGTGCAACAGTAGGGAAAGTGTTGGCTAGCGTAGGGGTAAAAATTACTATTCCCACTCCAGTGAGTGCAACAGTAGGGAAAGTGTTGGATAGCGTAGGGGTAAAAATTACAATTCCCACTCCAGTGAGTGCAACAGTAGGGAAAGTGTTGGATAGCGTAGGGGTAAAAATTACTATTCCCACTCTAGGGAGTGCAACAGTAGGGAAAGTGTTGGATAGCGTAGGGGTAAAAATTACTATTCCCACTCCAGTGAGTGCAACAGTAGGGAAAGTGTTGGATAGCGTAGGGGTAAAAATTACTATTCCCACTCCAGAGAGTGCAACAGTAGGGAAAGTGTTGGATAGCGTAGGGGTTAAAAATTACTATTCCCACTCTAGGGAGTGCAACAGTAGGGAAAGTGTTGGCTAGCGTAGGGGTAAAAATTACTATTCCCACTCCAGTGAGTGCAACAGTAGGGAAAGTGTTGGATAGCGTAGGGGTTACAATTAATATTCCAACTCCAGTGAATGTAACAGTGTGGAAAATGTAGGATAGCGTAGGGGTTAAATTAACATACTTATTAATTAAATAATTTTTTTAAATAAATAACATTAAAATTTAATTAACTAAATTTTTTTAATAATAAATACCAATAAAATAAAATTAATATTTACTTAAATAACATTAAATTACTTCCCACCCTATTCCCCCATAAACACACAACCCGCTACACATAAAAATAATAATAATTTAATTGTCAATTAATAAAAATGAATTACCAATTAATAATAAATTAATAAATTAATTAACAATAAATTAAAAATAATAATACATTAATTTATAATTAATATAATTATAAATTAATCAATTAATACAAATTAATTACCAATTAATAATTAATTAACAATAAATTAAGTATCAATAACAATAAATAAAAAACATATTTATTAATTAATTATAATTAAATTACTTCCCACCCTATTCCCCTATAAACCCACAACCCGCTACACATAAAAATTAACATAATTAATTTAATTATCAATTAATCAATTAATAAAAATTAATTAGCAATTAATAATTAATTAACAATTAATTAATCAATAACAATAAATAAATACATATTAATTAATTAATTATAATTAAATTACTTCCCACCCTATTCCCCTATAAACCCACAACCCGCTCTGATACTAAAACGCAAAATTTACTTACAAAAATTACTAATTTCTAAAAATGTAATACACATATTTAAAAAAAAATAAAAAAAAATACAAAAAATGTTAAACATATAAAATACATACTAAAATACATAACTCTAATATAAATATCGATACTTCGATATAAAAAAAACCGATATTACCTACCTTAAGGTCGATATTCTGGTCAACGATATTCTTGACATCGATATTCTGACTCAACGATATTAAAAAAAAAATCGATATTAGTGTGGGTCGATGTAAAAAAAAAAAATCGATATTTTGACTGCTCACCCCCACAAACACCATGCACCCATAGAAGAATGGCTCAAACAACTAACGGCACTCTACTGCACCCCACATGTTGTTGAATCCACGAGATCATTAGGCAAATACTTGAATATGCAAGACCACATCAGTGCCACATCAGTGCCAAGCCAATCACCAACTCAACACTCTAAGGAGAATCAAACCATTCCTGCCTTCAGATGACTTGCAGTTAGCAGTCCAATCCCTAGTTATCTCCCGTCTAGATTACGGGAGTGCAATTCTGGCAGGGTTACCCAAAGCTAGGCTGGCCCCTTGAAGGGCTGCACTGAACTCAGGTGCAAGGCTCATCATGAGATCAAGAAAACATGATCACACCTACCAGATCTAATGCAACTCAATTGGCTCTCTCTAGAAGCAAGGATTCAGTTCAAGATAGCCTGCTTGGCACATAAAGCTCCTCATTATAACACTCCCGTTTATTTGGCAAAAAAAACTCAAACTATCTGGTATTAGTCAGTCCCTAAGAAGTTCAAACTCTCTACTGTTGAAACCTCAGAAATTCAAAATGAAGAAAACCTAGAACAACTCCTTCTCCGGTCTAGCCCCTAGAATATAGAACGCATTTCCTCCTGAAACCAGATCTAACCCTTCGACCTTTTCATTCAAAAAAGAAGTAAAACGGTTGCTCCTGAATAAATAACTTCAACAATAGACCTGAATTCATTCTAATCCACTATTATTATCAACTATTATTTCGTGTATACAGCTCTGGAAGCTTATTCTACTATGCAATCTTATTACTCTATAGTTATAGTTACTTTGGGGCCGATTCTGATGCGGGTTGGAAAAGCTTCCCGACCGAATCGGTTGGGAAATGGTGTCCGACCCACTCGGATCGGGAAAGTCCGACCGGCGGAGTAGGATGCATCCGGATCAATCAATCAATCAATCAATCAATCATGTCACTTATAAAGCGCACTACATACCCGCGAGGGTCTCAAGGCGCTGGGGGAAGAGAGGGGTGGTGCTGCTACTGATCGAAGAGCCAGGTCTTGAGGAGTCTTCTGAAGGCCAGTAGGTCTTGGGTCTGTCGGAGGTTGGTGGGGAGGGTGTTCCAGGTCTTGGCGGCGAGGTGGGAGAAGGATCTGCCGCCGGCGGTCGTTTTCCGGATGCGGGGGACTGTGGCGAGGGCGAGGCTGGTCGAGCGGAGCTGGCGGGTGGGGGTGTAGAAGCTGAGTCGTCTGTTGAGGTAGGCTGGTCCGGAGTTGTGGAGTGCTTTGTGTGCGTGGGTGAGGAGCTTGAAGGTTATCCTCTTGTTGACAGGGAGCCAGTGCAGGTCTCTCAGGTGGGGTGTGATGTGGCTGCGTCGGGGGATGTCGAGGATAAGACGTGCAGAGGCGTTCTGGATGCGTTGCAGCCGTCTCAGGAGCTTAGCCGTCGTTCCTGCGTAGAGGGCGTTTCCGTAGTCCAGCCTGCTGGTGACGAGGGCCTGGGTGACTGTTTTTCTTGTTTCGGTGGGGATCCACTTGAAGATCCTGCGGAGCATTCGGAGGATGTTGAAGCAGGATGAGGAAACGGCGTTGACCTGCTTAGTCATGGAGAGGGTGGGGTCGAGGATGACCCCTAGGTTGCGTACGTGGTCGGTGGGTGGCGGGGCTGTTCCCAGTGATGTTGGCCACCAGGAGTCGTCCCAGGCTAAAGGGTTGGAACCAAAGATGAGGACCTCTGTCTTGTCCGAGTTCAGCTTCAGGCGGCTGGTCCTCATCCATTCGGCGACGGCCTTCATTCCTTCGTGGAGGTGGGCTTTGGCGGTGTGAGGGTCTTTGGTGAGGGAGAGGATCAGCTGGGTGTCGTCGGCGTAGGAGATGATGTTGAGGTTGTGCTGTCGGGCGACGTGGGCGAGGGGTGCCATGTAGATGTTGAACAGCGTTGGGCTGAGGGAGGAGCCTTGGGGTACGCCGCAGATGATCTTGGTGGCCTTGGATCGGAAGGGGGCGAGGCGGACGCTTTGTGTTCTGCCGGAAAGGAAGGATGTGGTCCAGTCCAGGGCCTTCTCTTGGATCCCGGCGTCGTGAAGGCGTGTTCGTAGTGTGTGGTGGCAGACCGTGTCGAAGGCGGCTGATAGGTCCAGGAGGATGAGGGCTGCTGTTTCTCCGTTGTCTAGCAGGGTCCTGATGTCATCGGTGGCGGCGATGAGGGCGGTTTCGGTGCTGTGGTTGCTGCGGAAGCCGGACTGGGAAGGGTCCAGGATGTTGTTCTCCTCGAGGTAGCGGGTCAGTTGTTTGTTGACGATTTTCTCGGTGACCTTCGCGGGGAACGGGAGCAGAGAGATGGGTCGGAAGTTCTTGAGGTCCTTGGGGTCTGCCTTGGGTTTCTTGAGTAAGGCGGTGATCTCGGCGTGCTTCCAGCTTTCCGGGAAGGTTGCTGTCTCGAAGGAGATGTTGATTCCAGATACGATTTGGTTGAACTCCCATTGACTTCAATGGGAACATTTGTTCCTAACCGCATCAGAATTGGGCCCTCGGTCGGGAAGACACGTTCCCGATCCGATTTGGAAGGAGCAAATGCCGTTAGGAGGCCTTCCTAACCGCATCAGAATCAGGCCCTCGGTCGGGAAGCTTTTCCAACCCGCATCAGAATCGGGCCCTATGTTTCTTGTTGTTCCTTTCTCATTTTATATGTGTAAACTGTGATTATATGTACAGTATTTATTATTTGCCTATTTACTTGTTTAACATGTCTGCTTCTTTGTACAGCGCTCTGATAGCCGGATGGGTCATGTTCGCGCTATAGAAAACTTCCTAAATAATTATAAATAAAATTCTGGTCATATCACAGCTTCATCATTTCCTGGGAGACCTCAAGATTCTTAGTGGTCTATTTCATGAAGTGCTTCTTCTGAGGGCTAACATGTAGCTTACCACATTGTGCCTAGATTTATGTGGAGCTTTCTTTCACCCCCTCCTTCACAAGACTGATAGCTCCTCTAACTGGTGGTCAAACAGAAGCTCGAAGGGGCTGAAGTCCACTCCCTTCTGTGGCACCTCCCTGTAGGCAAAGAGAATGCATGGTAAAAAGATGTCCCACTTATGTCATAATCATGTATATTTGTAAAACATGTGTGTTTGTAAAGCGCATGTCCACTCAAGGGTACCTTGGTGCAGAATAACAGATGTTTATTGTTACCCAACTCAATGGTATTTATTTTATCGACCTCAGAAGGATGAAAGGCTGAGTGGACCCCACCCATCATGCTCTTCATGGTCTTGTTGAATCTTTCAGCAAGTCCATTTGTTTGGGGTGGTATGGTGTGGAGAACTTTTAGGTTACCCCACACATCGCACATGGCTATCATGTAGGCAGACATGAAGTTGTTGCCCCTGTCAGACAGACAAAACCTCCTTCGGGGAACCCACATGGGTAATGATCCCCATCAGTGTCCTGGCCACCATAGGCACAGTCACTGTATTTAGAAGTATAGACTCTGGTTACCTTGTGGCATGGTCCACTAAGACCAGGAGAAACCTGTTCTTAAGGCTATCTTGGGGTCCAGAGGCCCAACATTATCTACACCCACTCTCTCAAAGGGTATTCCAAACATGGGCAAAAGATGCACGGGAGCCCCACGCTTTGCACCTAACTTACCACTTCCTGGCCGATGACACAGGACCTACAGAATGCATATGATTTCATACTCATCTGGGGCCAATGAAAGCCTGCCTAGATGTCCTACCAGGGCATGTTATGAGCCAAATACAGTAGAAAGGCACTATACCACTGGGGGACCATCAACACTCTGGTTGATCCAGGCTCAGGGACCTTACGCTGACTATACAGGAGACCAGTCTCCAGATAAATGTTGTGATTATCAGAGGTGTCACCACTGGTCTGGGACTTGGTCTACTGCCGTAGGCCCTCACAAGTGGGGCATTCTCTCTGCGCTTTGCAGAACTCTGCTGTGACAGTAATCCTGAAGCTTGCCACCTTACTAGCTCAGGCAGGTCTTCCAGATCTTCCAGAGCAACAATATATTCAGCTGTAGGGTAAACAATCCCTCAGGATCAACCTCATCCTAGACTCTGGGAACTTCTGGGGTGGGTTTCCTACATCTCCTGCCCCTTCTCTTCCTGGCAGGCACATGAGTCACTGTTTCAGGCTACAGGTCCTTCGCACTCCCTTGTTGGGCTGCCATAAGCCCCCACTCAGGCAATCCCAACATCTCCAGATGAGACCGGACCACCACCTCCTTCCAGATAGTGTGCTCAAGGTCATTACCAAGCAGACAGTCTATAGGCATTGCTGAACTCCTAGCTACTCTCAGGGAACCAGAAACCCTACCTAGGGGAACCAAAGCCACAGGGTAGTGGCTTACCTGGCTGTCTGCTGCCACAACCTGGTTGTTAGAAGGTGGTTCTGACCATCTGAGCCACCCGGATTTTTTGCTGTTTGAACACCTAATTGTTGAGCTTTTACTGTGGGAGAGCCTCATAAGTTGGGACTCACCCACAGTGAACTCATGATGAAAGGGACTGCATGTGGATTTTACTGGTGTCCCCCTGGTGAGAGTAGGCTGCTGCGCTGCAGCCGGGGTAAGGGGCACTGGGCTGGTTACATGCAGACACGTGTGTTCATGCGTGTGCACACGTGTAGGGGCTGCGCAGGGGAGATTCCTGGCGTGCGCAGCCCAGGAGCAGGTACAGATAGAATGGTGTGGCAGGAATTATGCAGAGCTGGGTGGTGACATGGAATAGGCTTTATACAATGGGAAGAAACATGTAAGGGAAAGTCAGTGTGCTTTACTGTTTTCACTGAAGGACCACTCCCTTATTCTCCTATGAGGATGGGGATCACATGGGGTAGTTTCACTTCCCTAGGGCCTACAAATTCCAGACACGCACTAAAGTCCACTGTAACTTATGTGGGAAGAAGTTTTCTGCTGAATTCAAAGCCATATCTACACTGGTTTTGGGTCATCCAGAAATGTCATATTCCTCTGACTCAGCTCATAACCAGAGCCTGGCTGGGTGTGACCCTGCCTGGCTGGATTAATGAGCTTCCTCCCCAAACTGTAGCATCAGAGACCTGGCCCTTCACGGCAAGCATTCCAAGGGCAAGGGTCTCCTATCCAAGAGGGAGAGAAGGTGGATGGAGCTGCAGGTTATCCATCAGCAGCTGTCACCTGATACCAGGCACCGAGCTGTTTTGGAGAGAAGGCAGCAAGAGGGGAAGGGGGCTTTTCAGAGACCATGTGGCATGAGATCCCTGGACGAGGCCATTTTGAACAATCCCAGAGGCCTGGGCAGGAAGGAGGGAGCAGGGGCAGAGGGGTGAGGTGTCGCTGCAGGATACGTCCACGGAGCCCCCTGCCAGCCCCCTCCAAATCCTTTTAAAAGGTCTTGCACAGGAAGAGGAGCTCTCTCTGGGGTGTGGTTTGCTGAGGAAGACTGGTGCTGGAGCCTGGCACCATTGGCAGTTGAAAGGAAGAACCCCCTGACTGTCCCAGGTCCCTGAATTGTGCCAGGAGGGAGTCCAGGACTAGGGAGCCGAAGCCTGGGCCTCTGCGCAAGGAGAAGAGAGGCCTAGGAGGAGAGCCAGGCGAAAGGCTGGTGCAGGGAGCCAGTGAAGACAGCTCCCTGCTGAGTTCACCCTCCTTGAGACCAGGAGGACGAAAGAAAGTGCTCCCAGTGGCTGGGGCGTGCCACCAGGAGCATGAAGAGGCCAAAATGGAGCAAATCGGCTGCCTGGGGGCCGAGATACGCCCTCCAGAAGGTAGGCGACCTTTGACCTCAGTGAGGACTGACGACAAAGCGCGCGGGGATCCGCCGCCGGTCCAAGATGTGCCCCCGGGGTGGGTCAGGTCCCAGGGGGTGCCCCCACATGAAGCAAAGTCGGAGAGAGCCGTCGCGCTCCCCGAGAAGTGGCCCAAACGGGGTGCCAGAAGCCCACCCTGGCCCCTGGCGACAATTGAGGGCGGGGAGCCCCGTCGCGCTCCCCGCAAAGATGACTCTGGGACCCGGGATCCCAACTCCAGGCCCCGACACCAAGAAGGGAAGCGGGGGAGCGCGGCAGCACTCCCCGTGAAGATTGCCATGTGTCCCGGGATCCCAACGCCAGGCCCCGAAGCCGAAGCCGGGCAGCGCCATCGTGCTCCCCGTGAAGACCTCCCAGGGGGAAGGGGCCCTGGACCCCCAACTCTGGGCCCCGGTGTGCCCCGCACAAGAGTGGGAGTGCCGCTGCACCCCCGTGGCAGGACGAAAGTGGGGGGAGTGCCGGCGCGCTACCCCGAGGTCCAGACGGACCGGACCGGCAGGAGTCTCCGTGTCTGCCCGCAGGAGCGGGTAGACCAGAACAGAGGTGCCGGCTCCCGCAGCAGTATGCGAGGGTGCTGGCAAGAAGGGGAGCCGGCGGGAGCCACAGGGGGTGGGGTCCCCGAGCGGCTCTCCAACGAGGAGGCAAAGCAGGGTGCCCGGGTGGGACCGGGCCCCCCCAAAAAAAGAGAAGAGTGGCCGGGGGTGGGCTCCCCGAGCCACGGAAAAACTCACCAGGCCATGCACGGGGCCCGGGTGGGACCGGGCTCCCCACGATGGGCAGATGCGGTGTGAGGCCGCCGGTTTAGGCAGCACGGCTCTCCCCAAGCAGCGGGGGAGCCGCTACTACGATATGCACAAGGCAGGAGCGCTTCGCTCCATAATGCCTTGCAGGCCTGGACCGGCCTGCAAGGAAAAGAGGATGGTTCTCTGCGTGTGGTGACCCCAGGAGGACGGGGTCACCGCCAAATGTGTGCAAAGGTGCCGGGGGAGCTGCAGGAGCTACGCAGTCTCCCCCAGCACGAAGATGAAAGTCCCTCCCTGAGTCTCTGGGGAATCCATAGAAATAACCCCTCAAGGGCTCAGCCGGCGGTCAACAGCAACCTGGGGCTGGAACTTTTGATCTACAGCTGGGTGTGCGTTAGGGACTGCATTAAGGTATGTGGGGCTGTGCTGGGCATGTCTAGAGAAGGGCATCCCCTGGAGGTGAAGAGGTGCGATTGCACGAGAAGTGCAGTTACCAATGTTATTTCTACTGAGCGACTGAAAGTCACATGTGTAATGTGAAGTCATAAGCAAAGTGGGGTTATGTTGCTGGTCACTCCTGCTAGGGTGTCTGGCTGTATATGCTTAACCCTGTGATTATCACTGTGATGCCTTTTAGGAGCTTTTATTGCAATTCATTATAATGGTTATCAGCCATGATAAGTACTGTCATTCTAAGTGATGCCCAAAAATGTAATCTTGCTACTGCGTTAGATGAAGAACAACTCAGACGGTTAGCCACTAAGATGTAGAGGTGTATACTGTATGGTCAGTATGAGATGCTCAGTCAGGTTTATGTGTCACCATGGCAGGGTTGCCCATTTTAAACGCTTGTTGAGATAAAGGGGGTGGGTCGCACCTGGGATGGTGCCAGTAGGCAAGGCCCTCGCTCCAGGTTATGTTCAACCCACTGCATGAGGGGGCAAGATGATGTGCATACATGGGAGTGGTGCTACTAGACCCCACCCCCCCCTGCGGGAGGGGTGGGAATGTCATGCAATGTCACAAAGTAATTCCAACAGCTTACGTATATTTGTAAATTGGTGCATAGTATTGAGTAGTGTGTGTGTTTAATAAATGTACTCTTCCTTTTATAAAGCAAAGTACAGACTGGACAATCAATTATTGAGTGTTATTTCTGCGTACTGGTAAATGGCGATTACTAGCCCACACCACCTCCCTTGAGTAAGCCTTAGACTGCTCTGCAACGCTACCCTCTGAGAGTCAAGCGCTACAATGGGGTGTTTGGTTCCCAGTGAAGGACAAATGTAGTCATGTTATTTGTGCAGGCCTCACAAATACTGCCTCGTTTTCCAACACTGGTACACTTCATTAGGGATTAACTGCTCTGAAGACACCAGATGACACCTAACAGTAGTCATGCTGGCTCCTGTATTTCTCAGGCCCTCCATCTTCTGCCCATGATGGTGAGCCACTGCCTGAACGTCTTAGTGTTGTCAGGCATGTGAGCATATGTACTATCTCTCGGTTACCTCTGAACTACTGTTCAAACTAACTTAGGCATCCTCCTTCCCCAACACTACACCGCCAATACCCAGGGTTGGCCGACCAGTCGAGGGCTGCTTATTTTTTGAGCTGATGGCATATCCTCTCTTGTACCTGGACTAAAAACAGGCTTGCTACAGCGTTAGGTGAAGAACAACCCAGACGGTTAGCCACTAAGATGTAGAGGTGTATACTGTATGGTCAGTGTGAGATGCTCAGTCAGGGTTATGTGTCACCAATGCTGGTTTGCCCATTTTAAATGCTTGTTGAGATAAAGGAGGTGGGTCGCCCCTGGGATGGTGCCAGTGGGCAAGGCCCTCGCTCCAGGTTATGTTCAACCCACTTCATGAGGGGGCAGGATGATGTGCATACATGGGAGGGGTGGGAATGTCATGCAATGTCACAAAGTAATTCCAACAGCTTACGTATATTTGTAAATTGGTGCATAGTATTGAGTAGTGTGTGTGTTAAATAAATGTACTCTTCCTTTTATAAAGCAAAGTACAGACTGGACAATCAATTATTGAGTGTTATTTCTGCGTACTGGTAAATGGCGATTACTAGCCCACACCACCTCCCTTGAGTAAGCCTTAGACTGCTCTGCAACGCTACCCTCTGAGAGTCAAGCGCTACAATGGGGTGTTTGGTTCCCAGTGAAAGACAAATGTAGTCATGTTATTTGTGCAGGCCTCACAGATACTGCCTCGTTTTCCAACATTGGTGTCCAGCGGCGGGAAACATAGTATCCCATTCTGGTACGTATTTATAGCATTTGATAAGTCCAGTTTTGCCACACATTACCTATGCAGTTTTGAGCAAATGGAAGAGCACAAGTGTAATGAATGTGGCTGCTCACCATCAAGCCACACCCAAAACCCCAACACTCCCTTAAGACAGAGGTAAGACACAACACTCACTTAAGGCGAGGTAAGACACAACACTCACTTAAGGCGAGGTAAATAAACCAATCCAAATGTATGGAATATAACACACAAGTTTATTAATGCAATGTTCAAAACGGTAGGCCAAATATATCAATCATAGCAGACTCAAAGAAAACTATTGATTAATGCAATGTTTAAAAAGGTAAACTAAATATATCAGGAAATGCAGATTCTCAAATGTCAAATGAATGATTAAATGAACAATTGAAATAGAATGCAATATATACAGATAGCAAAGAATAGAAAATATATACAAGAGAGAGAAAGAGAGAGAGAGAGAGAGAGTGGTTAGGAACACCTCACCGGCTGATTCTGCAACATCCTTGCCCGCTCTTTAGCTGGGGAAGCCCTTTCAACTGCCCAGGTAGGAGTGTCAGTCAGGACTCAAGTTCCGTCACCATTCCACAGCAATACATCTATTCTGTGGTGAACTTCCACTTGGCCTGCGAAAGCTTCCAGCTTAAATATCATTATTCAACGTGAGGCGAAGTTTCTAGAAAACCCTGCCCCTTTCTCATTGAAAAGACCGAGCAGGCTGTACCAGTCTGCGTCAAGGCCAAGACAGCGGCTGGCAAAGCCTCTGTATTTTGACTCTGAGACAGAATTGTACATTCCACAGATAATATCCAGTTCACTCTGGTCGGTGAGGTGCGAAAAACAAGTGAGGAGCAGAAAGTCCTTGAATATGAATCGCAAGCACTGCTGTGTAGGCAGAAGCAAGGCAAAGTCAGACATGAGGCCATGTCAAAGCCAATAGTAAGAACTCATAATTCTGTGCACGCAGAAGCAAGGCAAAGTCAGAAAGCAAGATGACATGAGGCCATGTCAAAGCCAATAGTCAAAGTCAGAGAACAAGATGACATGAAGCCATGTCAAAGCCAATAGTAAGAACTCATAAGCAAGGCAAAGTCAAAACCCAAACAACTTGCGAGCACTGCTGTGCGCGCAGGAGCAAGGCAAAGTCAGACAACAAGAATGACATGAGACCATGTCAAAGCCAATAGTAAGCACTCATAATTAGCAAGCAAGGCAAAGTCAGGTCAAAGCCAATAGTAAGCCCTTATAATATAAATGTACTGTTCTACTCCGTGACAGCTCCCACTAAAAGACAGCAAGATTATAAGACAGAAGAGAAGCGGGCATATGCAGGATCATCCTACATTAAGGCTAGGGTAAAATAACACAATAAAGTCAGTTAAAATGGTGGTAGTCGGGGGCCATTATAGGGTGCCAAATCACAAGAGCGCCTCTTTTTATTACAACAAGGCTCTGAGAAGGGTTCAAGGGTTGAACTAAAAGTATGGGAAAGGAAAGCCCCGCGCACATATATATCATGTGAAGATATTATGGTTTAAATGTAAACTGTATTGATATGACTGAGTTATGTTGATTATCATGTGATAGCGGGATGGTGCTTTCCAGGAAATGATTGCATACAGGTGTTCTAAGTCATATTGTACACCTTTGAACCCTAACACTACACACACTACACCTGCATGAGGAGGGTTTCTTCTCAAGAGATAGGGACAGCAACTGATACCTACATCACAGATGGGGGTGTAGGGGTGGATCGGACCTTGAGGCGACAGGAGAGGTAGGGGGTCCTGGGAAATTCCCACGCTTTTTAAGGGCAAGGAGGGTTTCCACAGAAGGGGCCCCAGATATCCTTCCCCCACTGCATGTTTTCTTGCCATTGGCGCAGGCCAAAACCACTGGAAGGGTGGGGCAGGAGGTTTCTTAACCCCGGGTAGTAACACCCCAGGGGTTCCCATGGTGGGGGACCCCCAGAAACTTTTCCCACGGTGGGAGAAGGGTGCAGTAGAGTTGTGTGTCTGGCAGGCCCCCCAGGTTATCTGGTGGGGAAGGTGAGCAACCCAGGGGTGGCCCATGGTAGTGGGTGGCCCCAAAGGAGGGTAGTTCTTGAGGTAGGGTTTGTCGTGGTAGCCCCTAGGTACACTAGGAGGGCAAGGTAACTGACCTAGTGGAGTCTGAGACGGGGTGATGTGCTCCCTAGATCCCAGGTGAAGGGTTAGTGGTGGACCCTGAGGTGTCGGGTCGGGTAGGTGGTCACCCAAGGAAGCAACAGGATGTCATTCTGGAGCTTGTGTTATGAACCTGAAGTGGTGGCTGGGGCGATGCCTAGCCGGTGACCAGTCAGGTAGATCCTGGGGGGTTGGACCCCAAGATCAGGAGCATGGGGGTGTTCCCCTAGCTTGATGCAGGAGGTGGACTTCTGCCTGGTAGTACCACCCTGAAGACAGGTAGGGCCCATCTTAAGTGAAGGGACCCTGTGCTTCAGAGGAGGGTGGTCAGGCCAAGCCGGGATCTTGAGGGTCCCTGGCTGATGTAGGTAGTACCGCCCTGAAGACAGGTGGGGCCCATCGTAAGTGAAGGGACCCTGTGCTTTAGAGGAGGGAGGTGCAGGCCTAACCGGGATCTTGAAGGTCCCTGGCTGAGTGTGGTAGTACCACCCTGAAGGCAGGTGGGGCCTATCTTAAGTGAAGGGACCTTGCGCTTCAGAAGGGGGTGGTGCAGGCCATCCAGGGATCATGAGGGTCCCTGGACGGTCTCCCAAGGCGCTGCAGGGACACCAAGGAGGGCTCTGAGAGGTGGGCTTGGGTGTAGCTGACTCAGGGCCCACGGGCTCTCTAAGGGTACTCTGGGAGGAGAGCGCGCCTCTCGTAGGGTAGGGTGCATAGGCCCTGTTCTCGCAACGGAGAACAAGGAAAGGGTCTAGGTTCCCGGGGCAGGTTTCATGTGGAGCTACTGACGGGGGGAATGAGCTGTAGGATGTCTGACGAGGCACCCTCAGTGTTCCTCCTTGGCACTGCCAGTGTGGTAGTGAGGCCGGTCTGAGGTCCTATCAGGGAGCCAGGCCAGTGGCCAAGTGTGCTTGTCCGTAAGGGAGAGCACGAGTGGCTGTGCTTTCTTTAGGGAAGACAGTCATCCCGATAGGGTGGTGGCAGCTGAATGACCCCAGCGGCAGGGTGAGGGTCCGGAGAGGTTGCATCTTTAAGGTGCAAGGACCAAGAGAGAGAGGGTACTGGTTGGAATAATCTCCAGAAGGCAGACCAGCTAGTGACCCAGGGGATGGGGTGTAGACCTATCCCCCGTGACCGCATCAGTGCTGAAACACTGTACCCTTGTCCAGAGAGGTGGTAAGCATAGTGTTGCGTGACCAAGGGCAAGGGTAGGCCTAGTTAGGCTCAGTCCATGTAGACCGTGAGTGACCTAGAGGTATCTAACCTAGAGCCCCGAGGGTTCTTAGGGTAGTCTGGGATCCCTGTAATGGGTGGAGGTTTCATGCATGGGAGGAGTAGGTGGTCTGAGCGGATAACTGGTGAGTAAGGGGGGTCTGGTCAGAACCCTTATAACTAGTTATCGCGGACTACGGGAAGAGTACCCATGTATAGTGGCTAATTCTTCCCTGTAGGAATCAGCTAGGCGCGGCGTATGTTAGAAGGTGGTTCTGACCATCTGAGCCGCCCAGATGTTTCACTTTTTGAACACCTAATGATTGAGCTTTTACTGTGGGAGAGCCTCATAAGTTGGGACTCACCCACAGTGAACTCATGATGAAAGGGACTGCATGTGGATTTTACCAGTGTCCTCCTGGTGAGAGTAGGCCGCTGCGCTGCAGCCGGGGTAAGGGGCACCGGGCTAGTTACATGCAGACACGTGTGTACATGCGTGTACACACATGTAGGGGCTGCGCAGGGGAGATTCCTGGCGTGCGCAGCCCAGGAGCAGGTACAGATTGAATGGTGTGGCAGGAATTATGCAGAGCTGGGTGGTGACATGGAATAGGCTTTATACAATGGGAAGAAACATGTAAGGGAAAGTCAGTGTGCTTTACTGTTTTCACTGAAGGAACACTCCATTATTCTCCTATGAAGATGAGGATCACATGGGGTAGTTTCACTTCCCTAGGGCCTACAAATTCCAGACAGGCACTAAAGTCCACTGTAACTTATGTGGGAAGAAGTATTCTGCTGAATTCAAAGTCATATCTGTACTGCTTTTGGGTCATCCAGAAATGTCATATTCCTCTGACTCAGCTCATAACCAGAGCCTGGCTGGGTGTGACCCTGCCAGGCTGGATTAATGACCTTCCTCCCCAAGCTGTCGCATCAGAGACCTGGCCCTTCACGGCAAGCATTCCAAGGACAAGGGTCTCCTCTCCAAGAGGGAGAGAAGGTGGGTGGAGCTGCAGGTTATCCATCAGCAGCTGTCACCTGGTACCAGGCACCGAGCTGTTCTGGAGAGAAGGCAGCAAGGGGGAAGGGGGCTTTTCAGAGACCATGTGGCATGAGACCCCTTACTATGCCATTTTGAACAATCCCAGAGGCCTGGGCAGGAAGGAGGGAGCAGGGGCAGAGGGGTGAGGTGTCGCTGAAGGATAGGTCATTGGAGCCCCCTGCCAGCCCCCTCCAAATTCTTTTAAAAGGTCTTACACAGGAAGAGGAGCTCTCTCTGGGGTGTGGTCTGATGAGGAAGACTGGTGCTGGAGCCTGGCACCATGGGCAGTTGGAAGGAAGAACCCCCTGACTATCCCAGGTCCCTGAATTGCGCCAGGAGGGGAGACGAGGACCAGGGAGTCGAAGCTTGGGCCTCTGCGCAAGGAGAAGAGAGGCCTAGGAGGAGAGCCAGGCGAAAGGCTGGCACAGGGAGCCAGTGAAGACAGCTCCCTGCTGAGTTCACACTCCTTGAGACCAGGAGGGCGAAAGAAAGTGCTCCCAGTGGCTGGGGCGCGCCACCAGGAGCACGAAGAGGCCAAAATGGAGCAAATCGGTCGCCTGGGGGCCGAGATACGCCCCCCAGAAGGTAGGCGACCTTTGACCTCAGTGAGGACCGATGACGAAGCGCGTGGGGCTCCGCCGCCGGTCCAAGATGTGACCCCGGGGTGGGTCAGGTCCCGGGGGCTGCCCCCACACGAAGCAAAGTCGGGGAGCGCCGTCGCGCTCCCCGCGAAGTGGCCCAAACGGGGTGCCAGGAGCCCACCCTGGCCCCCGGCGACATTTGAGGGCGGGGAGCGCCATCGCGCTCCCCGCAAAGATGACTCTGGGGCCCGGGATCCCAACTCCGGGCCCGACGCCAAGAAGGGAAGCCGGGGAGCGCCGTTGCACTCCCCGTAAAGACGTATCAGGGGCCCGGGACCCCAACTCCAGGCCCCGAATCTATGGAGGAAGCCGGGGAGCGCGTCACGCTCCCTGTGAAGATTGCCATGGGGCCCAGGATCCCAACTCCGGGCCCCGAAGCCGAAGCTGGGGAGTGCCGTCGCGCTCACCTTGAAGCCCTCCCAGGGGGAAGGGGCCCGGGACCCCAACTCCGGGCCCCGGTGTGCCCCGCGCAAGAGGGGGAGTGCCGCCGCCCCCCCCGGTGGCAAGAGGAAGGCAGGGGGAGTGCCGTCGCTCTCCCTAGAGGTCCAGCCAGACCGGCAGGAGTCTCCGTGTCTGCCCGTGGGAGCGGGCAGACCAGAACAGAGGTGCCGGCTCCCGCAGCTGCACACGAGGGTGCTGGCCAGTCGGGGAGCCGGCGGGAGCCGCCGGGGGTGGGGTCCCCAAGCGGCTCTCCAACGAGGAGGCACGGCGGGATGCCCGGGTGGGACCAGGCCCCCAAAAAGAAGAGCAGAGCGGCCGGCGGTGTGCTCCCCGTGCCGCGGAACAACTCACCAGGCCATGCACGGGTGGGACCGGGCCCCCCACGATGGGCAGATGCGAAGTGAGGCCGCCGGCTTGGGCAGCGCGGCTCTCCCCAAGCAGCGGGGTATCTGCTACTATGATATGCACAAGGCAGGAGCACTTCGCCCCATAATGCCTTGCAGGCCCGGACCGGCCTGCAAGGAAAAGAGGATGGTTCTCTGCGTGTGGTGACCCCAGGAGGACGGGGTCACTGCCAAATGCGTGCAAAGGTGCCGGGGGAGCTACAGGAGCTACGCAGTCTCCCCCAGCACGAAGATGAAAAGTCCCTCCCCGAGTCTCTGGGGATTCCATAGAAATAACCCCTCAAGGGCTCAGCCAGCGGTCAACAGCAACCTGGGGCTGGAACTTTTGTTCTACAGCTGAGGGTGTGTTAGGGACTGCATCAAGGTATGGAGGGCTGTGCTGGGGATGTCTGGAGAAGGGCATCCCGTGGAGGTGAAGAGGTGCGATTGCACTAGAAGTGCAGTTACCAATGTTATTTCTACTGAGGGACTGAAAGTCACATGTGTAATGTGAAGTCATAAGCAAAGTGGGGTTATGTTTCTGGTCACTCCTGCTAGGGTGTCTGGCTGTATATGCTTAACCCTGTGATTATCACTGTGATGCCTTTTAGGGGCTTTTATTGCAATGCATTATAATGGTTATCAGCCATGATAAGTACTGTCATTCTAAGTGATGCCCAAACATGTAATTTTGCTACTGCGTTAGGTGAAGAACAACTCAGACGGTTAGCCACTAAGATGTAGAGGTGTATACTGTATGGTCAGTATGAGATGCTCAGTCAGGTTTATGTGTCACCATGGCAGGGTTGCCCATTTTAAACGCTTGTTGAGATAAAGGGGTGGGTCGCACCTGGGATGGTGCCAGTAGGCAAGGCCCTCGCTCCAGGTTATGTTCAACCCACTGCATGAGGGGGCAAGATGATGTGCATAGATGGGAGTGGTGGTACTAGACCCCCCCCCCCTGCGGGAGGGGGGGGAATGTCATGCAATGTCACAAAGTAATTCCAACAGCTTACGTATATTTGTAAATTGGTGCATAGTATTGAGTAGTATGTGTGTTTAATAAATGTACTCTTCCTTTTATAAAGCAAAGTACAGACTGGACAATCAATTATTGAGTGTTATTTCTGCGTACTGGTAAATGGCGATTACTAGCCCACACCACCTCCCTTGAGTAAGCCTTAGACTGCTCTGCAACGCTACCCTCTGAGAGTCAAGCGCTACAATGGGGTGTTTGGTTCCCAGTGAAGGACAAATGTGGTCATGTTATTTGTGCAGGCCTCACAGATACTACCTCGTTTTCTAACACTGGTACACTTCATTAGGGATTAACTGCTCTGAAGACACCAGATGACACCTAACAGTAGTCATGCTGGCTCCTGTATTTCTCAGGCCCTCCATCTTCTGCCCATGATGGTGAGCCACTGCCTGAACGTCTTAGTGTTGTCAGGCATGTGAGCATATGTACTATCTCTCGGTTACCTCTGAACTACTGTTCAAACTAACTTAGGCATCCTCCTTCCCCAACACTACACCGCCAATACCCAGGGTTGGCCGACCAGTCGAGGGCTGCTTATTTTTGGAGCTGATGGCATATCCTCTCTTGTACCTGGACTAAAAACAGGCAAAGCACCTTGAGGTTTCTTGAAGTTTCCCCTTCTTGTGGTTAAAAGATGAATGGTACTTCTTTTTGTGGAAAATCATTTGGCGCCCTTTAGGGAACCCCTTTTGGCTTTCTCCGTTTCCATATTTTGAGAGGGGTCCTGCACACCTTTCTTAAGAACTCCCGAGGTACCCTCATTATCACTCTAGTGTTGATCCAGAGAGCTTCTATCCCAAGCTCCCTGGGTGCAGTGCGCTTGGTGTCTATCAGGTGCTGGTGCAACTTTGTAAAGCAGTTACTCCAGATGTGTTCTCTCAAACCAAATTGTAAAGCCCATTATAATCATTTACTTTGCTGCCCTTCACCAAACTTTCCAGTTCCTTACTTGACAAATCCACAAAGTCTACACATGACTGGTGTGGGTATCCCTGAACCTCAAGTGATACTTCTCAGGGGTAAGGCCAAGCTTGGTGACAAGGGCTTCCTTAATGGGGACACATCACATCTGTTCAGCTATCTCTAGGGACAATAGGATATCCCACCTAGAAATTGATATGTGCATCTACAGACTGTTGCAGGGATTCTGCACATACACAGAACTATGCGCACGATTATGGGACCTTGGTGTATAGCGGCTGAGCCTTTTCCTACCACCTTAGTGCCCACGAGCTATAGTGTCTCACTCACTCTCCTACTCACAAATGGAGAAACACATGATTAGACACCCCAGAACACAACACTCCCGGATCTCTCAGGAATCGCGGTAAAAAGACACACCTTTTCGCTCACACCCTTGTACTTGTCCACAACAAGATCGGACAGAGACATGAAGATAGTTTAAAATATTTATTTTAACTAATGTGCTCTAAAATGCAGTGTACGTGGCACAACAAGCATAAAGATGCCTAACATCAATATCGTTAGCATTGCAATAAGGCCATATATCATGAAGGGAGACGTCATTATACAGAGACTATGGAGAAAGGACTACAGTGCCTGTGGTCCCTCCCCTTGGTAAGAAGTATTATTATATAATAGAAGATCTCTGGGCTTTGTCAGCAGACCCCATACCTCAGGCCATAGATCGTATTTCTACATCACAGGTGCGTGTTGCGCTTCTCCCTGGAAAGGTCCCTCTCCAAGTGTGTTTCCCCTAAGCATGCATCCCCATAATATCAAAGTACGAGTCTCCAGCAAAAACAGCTGCATTGGTATGTTTTGTCTAGGTGCTAGGGCCTGACCAGAACAGAATAACAAGGGGCAGTGTTTATCGACCTTGCTCACAAAGTTCGGACTAAACTCCAGGAACAGGCAGAGAATGAGCACAGCAGAGAGTTCTCATGTGAAAGGCATAAACAGAGTCTTGCAAAAATAAAGACATGTAGGAATGTGTGCATAAGCAGCATCATGGCGTCAGGGCACATGCTAACCTAAAAATGTCGACACTGTCCCTAGCGACCAAGTGACACCCTCCCCTTGGCCAGGTCGTAGTGCATAGATAAACAGAATCCAATGCTAAGCAGAGCCAAAAAACAAAATATCTGAAATTGAAAAGGAAAAATCCAAACATTTTCTTAAAAAATATACTTATATGTGCTAGTCAGAAAAATTCAAAAGATCATGTGCACCGTGGAATGCAAGTCATTCCAAAAAGACATCATTGTCATTCATAAAAAGAGAGATGCCATCCAATTCAGGAGAGCGAAGGAACATTTGTGTTCTTCGTGAGCCAGTGCATTCAGTGGCAGAATAAGGCAACTTGCGTGATACTCGATGAAACTCTCCTGTAAGAGGCGCTTGGCAGCCTCACAGGTATCGCAACAAGCTAATACTCCAAGTGCAGCCGCACGCATCATACCGGCGTCACCAGAACAGTCCTGGTCATGGGCCAGCAAGGGACCCACCAACAGATCATAATCCGGGTTAGCGCCCGATGTTGTGGAGGGGCAGATATCCAAGGCCCAATAGAAAGGGCACCGTCGGCAATAGAACACAGGTTGCACGCAAGTGAAGTAGGCGAAGCAAAAGGTAAGCCCATAGCTCACGCTCAGCGTTGCCAGTGGCAAGCATCCAAAACATTGCTGTATTCGTTCACAGTATAGTTGCAATGGGCCTGGTCTGTGCAGAACCACAGGATGGGCATCCATTGCGTAACAGGAGCAGAAGTACCAGCACGCCACACACCAACAAGAGGATGAGTGGAAAACCTCTGAAGGCACTGGAAAAAATAGAATGTATAAAGGCCGGTATTACTCAAAAAATAGTCTGAAAAGATGAAACAAGGCACAAGGAACCCACAAGTTTTAAAAATGTGCAAGGCCTTCAGTATCAGACGCATTAAAGATCTGGTGAATCAGTTCTCCAAAATGTAGTGGGAGATTCGTATTCAGCAGTGACTGAATCTCACTAGATGTTCTAGCCACCTGCAATTCGAAGGTCTCTCGAGCAGATGTGAGAGCGACCTCTTGTTGAAACAATAGCGCTTTGAGTCTGCTTAGTTTATTAAAGTCTGTTTTCAAAGTGGGAATGGAAGGCCACAGGGAGCTATCTACCATCCCATGCGGGGGTGGAAAAAGAACGTTGCAGCAACAAGTAACTCTTTCAGAAACCGTTACTATATACGGAATGCCTGCCTGTAACCCGCAGGAGTTGTGGTTATTTAGGATAAGATAACTACCGTTTAAAAAGCACTGTGAGCGTGGGAACTATTGAAGGGACTGGTGTTCCTTTTAGAAAACAGGCCAAATTGGGCGCTGATACGTTGCAAGCACCGTGAAGTTGAACTTGTGTACAGACTAAAGCATGTCCCACTGTAGAATCACAGTTCTCCCGTCAGGAAAACTTCCATATCTTGTCGTAGACAGTTAAAAGTAAACGGTAACGACCAGAATTCGTGCAGGAAAGTACTACCCAGGGGTTCAAATCTACCAATAGGATAATGTTTCCTACATGCAGTAAATTGAAAGAGGGAAATAGGCAAAGAAATAACCCTGTGTATTAACCACACTGAAGAATCAGTCTCTGCTATTGAGAACAGTAGCTGCTCCAACTTCTTAATATGTAGCAGTGTGTATTTCGAATCTTTCATGGACATAAGTTTTTGTTTCTCTGTTAAATGAAAGGGCAAAAACAGGGCAGATGTGTTTAAATAATCCCAAGGCACTTTCCCATTTTTCAATGTTTGCAAAGTCCAACCAAATTGCATTACAGAGCGCAATTGATTTTGACCATGATACAAAACAGAATCATCATTCTGCACAATGTCAATAACAGATGATAAAATATTGTCCAAAGTGTAAATACGAGAAAACAAAGTATTAATGCTGTTGTCTGCCACATCCAAAACTTTACGCAAGTTGTCTTGATCTTGTTGTCGCAATCTGAAAGCTGCCTCCATCTGGGACAGTTTCCAGATTTCATTATATGCTGCATATGCAAAACGTTTTGGGCGAGGGGACCTTGGACCCAAAAGGGAATCTGCCAGATCAATGTCTCCAGATAAATGTGAGAGATGTTGTTTCACAGACGACAAAGATGACTGTCCCAACCATTGCTGACATACTTTACCCACAGAATAGGTTGTACCCGAATGTGAGTGTGGGAAATGAGATCTGGTCTACTGAGAGAAAAACCATCGGATGAATTTGAAAAACGCAACTGACAAGCATTAGTACTAAGGGGCCATATTAACCAGCTGGTACTAATAGTGGACGAATTAAGGGTACCATTATGGACCATACCCTTTAGGACCTCTATAGAATAATTCGCATACTGCTGCCAGTCGTCATAAGCTGCTAATGACGGGAATGAGGGAGAATTAAACATTTTAGCAGTAGCTAAACCAAAACATGTAGTTTGTTGAACAGTTTGATTTAGGAAGAGCAACTGGGATGGTATTAAACACGCACAATGCAATTATTCAGTTCCCTGCACCTGCCATTCTTTGGTACCCCATATTGATTTTATCGTGTCTTTCCAAAAATCATAACCTCTTAAGGATAAACCGGTTATGAAATTCGAAGAATATACCAATTTATTATGGGTGAGCATGAATTTCGTGTGTGTTTGTGCACTTAATTAATAATAATTGGACCTGGGGTCAGACAGATTATAGCCTGAAAAGTAGATAAACTTATTTTTCTGAATCTGGGAACTACCTTGAAATGGAACTGGCCAATGTTCCCATTGCGTATAATTAACCGGATTTCGTACTGTGTTTGACTTATGTAAAAAATGATGACTATAATGTTGGAAACAGAATAAATCAGCATAATGGGCAGAATTTAAATACAAATCCTCAGTTTCAAAAGCAGTGTAATATTTTTATTCTGAAAACAACGAATGCATTGCATTAACATCCCAGTCGTCGGAATGCATCCCAGGTGTGATGACGTCCCAATGAAACACGAAAGACGTATGGCATCCGAATCGTTTCTGTCGGGCCGTATATTTCGTATGGAACTTTATCCCAAACAATGCCATCTACTACTGGAACTGCGGAAATGTTAGCGTTGGTTTGATACTTTTCATTTTATGAGAGGACGTGTGTGGGGCCAAAACACCATCAACCAAATGTACATCAGAACGTTCAGGCAATTAATGACCATTAATTAAAAGAAAAAAGACTGTCACAAATCCAATCCACATGAAGAGAAATACCATTGCAAGTACCATCCAAATGTAGGTCCAAGGAGGAACTATATAAGTTCTGCGAAACCAGGAAAAGAAAATGAGAATACGACTGGGGGGTTCCACCACAGTAGAATTCAATGAAGAAGACAAAGAAGTTAAAGAAAAGTTGTCTCTGTCCATATAATAACCAACAGTTCCTTGTCGATATGACGGGGGGCAATCAGCATTAAAAGATGATTGGAGCGCCCATGCAGGAATGTCTACAGTAAACTCCATAGGCGGCAAGGCATAATCATGAGGTGTAGCCGTTGAAGATGATGACAAAACAGGCAGCACATCAATTGAGGTTTCCACTTCAAGCTCCTGTTGCACAGGAGTTGCCGTTGAGGACATCGCAGGAAGTGAAACATCTCTCCGCGGGACGGTTTTAGGCATACTATTCAGTATCGGCCAAATGGTGCAACTTGACATGTTCAATGGAAATGTATCTATTCTCCTTGCGTCCAGGCAGTAGAGACAAAATCACAGTTTGAGTGCCCTTTAATCCAAGAACTGGGACCGGTGCACGGTCGGAGGGACCTAACTCTTTTTTGTTCTCTATCTTCTCCCGGACCAGATCACCAACTTTAGGAAGCCATCCTGTGACAGGTATCAGCACCGCTGTGTCTTCAGACGAGTGCAACTCAGCTTTAGCAAGAGTGTCTCGAGTCTTTGGTAGATCCTGTAACATAGCACATTGGTTATCTACATCAAATGTTGCGGCCGCCGCCACAACGTCTAGACAATCAAGGTCTGGCACAAACATTTTGATGCCAAAGAGCATTTCGTATGGGGTCCGCCCACCCAGAAATCTTCTCTGGAGATTATTTAGTGCACGTTGAACCACGTATAAATCAGTCAGCCAACCCCTGCTAGTCCCTAAGACTCTAGCTGTCAAAGATTGCTTTAAGTCACGGTTCATTCGCTGGACTATAGAATTGCCCTCAGGCCTGTATGGAGACAAAAATTGCAATAGCACCCCCAGTGACCTCATCGCATCCTTGTAAGCCTTAGAGGTGAACGCTGGACCTTGGTCAGAATGGAACGTGCCACAAGCAAATGTTCTGATAAAGACATGCAAATCTCTAATAACGTTTTGAGCGTCAGCACTGCGTTGCGGCCAAACTCAAAGGAATCTAGGGCATGGATCCACTGCAACTAAAATATATTTAAAGGCAGTGTCTGATGTCAGAGGACCGCAGTGATCAAGATAAATACACCCAAAAGGTTGATTTGAGATGTATAGCTGCGTGTGAGGTCGACGTGCAACCGTGTACGGTTTAATCTGTTGACAAATGTCACAGGAAAGAACATAATTACGAGTCTGTCTATACAGACCACGCCACCAATAACGCTGCTGCAAAAGAGACACTGTCGCTGAAACTCCAGCATGAGCAAAAGCCATGCCTTCATGCGCGGCAATGATCAAAGGAAGCTTGCGGTCCTCGTTGGGAATCAGCCGATCCCCAATGGACGGAATAGAAGCAAAGGTAACTTGTTCCGGTAATAAATGATAAGAATACTTAGAAGGGAAACCTTGTGGGAACTCCGTTCCATCCTTCGTCGCAGCTATAGCCGCAAAGATTTCATTATCAATTGTAGACATGGACCTTGTAACTGCTGCTACAGAACACGTGGCAACTGCAGACTTGGCTGCCTCATCAGCCAAAGAATTACCAACAGCATGTGCTCCCACACGCTGATGGCCAAGAGTATGTATAACATGTGTGAGCGGCAAGCATTCCTTAAGAGCTGCTACTCGAACCCAAAGCGTTTTATGCTTGATTTCGCTACATTTAGAGTCTCGATAATCAAGATCTCACAGGAGGACAGCAAGGTCCTGCTACAGATGTCGCCAATGCTAAACACAACGCTGTCCTTGAATGCGACTTTCGTGGTCCCACTACCCAACAAGGGCAGCTACGAAAAGAGCAAATGGGAAGCAGCAATGAGTGGTCCTTAACCAAACGGATGGAAGAAGAAGGTAAAACCTTTGCCTCCATCCGGCTGGATACAACCATGCGATGCTACATGACCAAGTGAAAGGAAGAGGAATGAATGAGGCGACTTGAAACGCCACATTATGAAAGTGAGGCTCTGGCTAGAGTCCTCTTAGAAATCGCAGACGCCAGTAAACTCCAGGCTGACAAACTGGACACCCAGATTGAGGTCCTTCATACACTCACCAATTTGACCATGATGACTGTTGAAATCTGGAGCAGTTGAACCAGCTTATAAAACAAGCTCAAGCACTTGTGAAAGGTAAGCCGATGCGGTGCCAATGCGACTGATAGTGGAGAAATCTACAAATTACCAGCAGTAATGTCCATTCTTCTTCAAGATTTAAGGAATGAGAGCGAGTTAAGCTTTAAAAACAGAAGAGAGGGCCTCTCAAAAGCACCGGAGTAAAACGAGCCTGCCGCAGAGAGGGGAGTAAAGACAACAAACCTGGAACTAAGGGGGTGCGATAGAGGCCTCAAAGATAGCCAAAACCTAAAACAACCTCAAAAACAGAAGAGAAAATGCAACCAGAAAGAGCACCCATAGCCTCAGAAGCTGATGGCACTTCAGAAAGTACGAAGTATACAGAAACAATGGCCGACGGCACATACAGGGGGGAAATAATGCCTCATGGGTCCAACAACAATAAAACCTACATGCAGGGGGATAACTGGGAAGCCCTATCAAGGGGAAAAAAAACGACTAGAGAAACTCAACCAAAATAGCTCTTGCAAAACATCTACTGCCTAATTAGGCCATATGAGGCCTGCCCAGTCTACCCAACTTTCAAGCAGTAGGGAGAAGAAAAAGCGGCAGAGGGCCTGGCGGTGAAGCAGGTGACAGAAAAGGGGGTGCTCGATTTAGATTCGGATGAGGAAGTTGGGGGCCTCAGGCAAAAGGACAAAAGGCAGCCACGGCTAGGCGGCCAGGGAAACTTGAAAGCGCCTGCATTAAGGCCCCATATCAACTCATGTAGTCAAACAAAGAGGAGAAGGGAACAGATGAGCTTATTGAAGTGCTGAAAAGGGCAGGCTTAATAGTAACCTCAGAAGAAAGCCCAGCACAGCAAGCAACCACAGTCCATCTCCCTACAGCTCAGGAGGGCCAGATCAATGAAGAACTAAGAGAGGAGCTGAGGCTCTCTTCTACAGAGGGGCGCATACACACACCTGTACCAGAGCGGGCGACATTTGTGAGGAACTCATTAAGGCCCCTGCCAGACGACCCTGAAACCAAAGAGGGGGCACATACTGTAAGAAAACCCCAAGAGTTTAACCAGCCCAGAAGTTCAACACAAAGAACCCATTGAATAATTCTTCAACCGGATTATACTTCCTGCGGCAAATGGGACGTCCTCAACAGGCAAAACATTCTCAGGCTGGCTTCAAGTCCCAGACCTGGGAGACCTGAGGTCCAAGGACATTGAATATGTGGCCTTCAGGCCACCCGGACCGGGGCAAATCCAGGAACAAACTGAGATAGGCCTAAGGGAAGAGCAAATGTTGCACGAGCTAGAGCAAAACAGATCCCTGTTGGCATCCTGGGGAATAAAGCTCCAATGTCAAGAGACAGAGCGATATCCAGCAATCCTCAATCCCTCCCGTCCCCGAAAAAAAGAATACAGATGAAGTGAGCCATCCTTGAAGAAATTACCCTCAATTTTGTAGAATGCTAAAGGCACACAATAAGAGAAGTGGAACAACACTGGGCGGGAGGAGGGACACCAAAGCCATAGAAGGCGAACAGCTGCAGAAGGAAACAAGCATTGAAAATGCAATAGGTCTCGCCTTTGATTAAGTTAAAGCCATTTGCTTTGCTAATGGTATTATATAGCAAAGCAAATGGCTTTAACTTAATAAAAGGCGAGACCTATTGCATTTTTAATGCTTGTTAAAATATGTGCAGAATGTTTAACTTTCCCCAAAATATTCCAGGTGGTGAGTTGGATCATAAATAAGCCCTCCAAACTTGCACTTTCTCAAAAAATTTGAGGACTGAAAGTAGAATAGTAAACTTAGCTTTAGCACCCGAATGATTCCACGTTGATGGAATCCTGGATCGTAACTGAATACTGATGCTTCAGGGTGTTTATCTCGCCTTTTTGCACCCACCTTAACCTAAGATATGAGGCGTGAAGGCCCACTACTCCGGGGAGAAGCGGTGGTACTCTAGTACGACTCCATCTTAAACAATTCCAACTCTAAGAAATGTCTTTTGTGCACAGCCTCAAAGACTATGGTCTAGTCAGCTGCAACTGTTCCTGGCAATGCTGGACTCCTCTCTCCTGTACACACTCTCAACATGTCAATCACAGCATCCAATCAGGACGCCGCTCAACCTATTATGTCACAAGACGGATGGAGTCGGGCGTTTGTGGCAGGTGCTCCCATTGATTGTAAATCAAAGTGGTAACAGATTTTGGAAGGTGAGCAAGTTGTGCAAGGAGTGTGACCTCATTGAAGTTTATAAAAGCATTGTGGCATTTTAGGAGGGTGATTGCTAGGTGGGTGACCCCCTCCAAATGAGGGTGAGGTATGAGGTATGCACACATTTCACCTAGTTAAACAGCCAAGCTTACCTAACATTCATAAAAATTCTCTGGCAAACCACGATACATTAGTGTAGCTATATGGGAAAACGTAATTAGGAGCATTTATCTTATTCATTTAAGGGACAATATGCTTAAGAGTTGCAAAAATGCAAAGTTTGCATTCTTTCAAACAGTGCTAAATCTTCTGTACCAAATCATCGGGGTTAAAAGACAAAACTGCTCCTTGCACTGACCACACGAGCTCGCTCCGAAGAAGGAACAGGGGATGGAAGCACTAGTTCTCCTACATATATCCATAAAAGGGGATATAGAAGTGGCTGTTGAATTATCACTCTACTTTGGTGTGTAGACTGTCTGTTTCAAAGTGTATGAAGCTCTACCACTAAAACAAAACCAATATCATTAGAGCAGGTATTAATATATAAACCAATAAAGGACCTACCTAGTAACAAAAATGTAGGTCTGGCTTCACAGCCTAGTGGTCTGCAAGAACTATTGTTGTCAGTTGTTTATAATATACATAGAGTTGGCTTTTACTCACCCAGAGGAGTATCTGTCTTTCACCTCATTCTACAGGGTGTTAAGTATATAATTCTGCCTCCTACAGAGAGCATTTATTGCAGTGCTTGAGGGACTATATAAGATCTCAAACGTACACTGAATTATCACACATTACATTCTTTATCTCACAGATGTCTTATATATAGAAGGAAATCAATTTTGTTTTGCTAGTAGACCTATTATTTATTGAGCAGGAATTATCACATCAAGTGGCCACAATGTAGAGATGTGTAAATAAAGGAGGAAAACAAATGAACTCAACCGGTTTCTAATTCCAAATGTACATTTTAATAAAACAATTCTTATGATGTGCAAATAATATCTACAATACCATCAAGCCACCCTGTTGTGTCCTGCCACACATCAATCACCCTGTGATGCTAAGTAATGCTAAGGTACTGGTGTTCAGTACAGCTCGTTAGCTCAGTGAGACCCACTGAACTAGAGGCAGCATCAACGCCTACTGGGGTCTTGACAATTTCTTTAATGGAGTGAGTGTGTATTCCTGACACCACGCCCAAGAGAGCACCAGCCAGCCGCATCAGAGACATACTATAAGCTCCCTTGTCTAGGGCAGTTTCCTTTGTATGTGAACCCACATTAGGATGAGGAAAGACGTTCGCCTGAAAAAACATGACAGCATGCCAATGTAGTTAGGGGCTCAATGGGTTTCTTCAATACAGATGGGTGGGTAAAATTCCCGCAAGGCACGAGTAAGGGGTGAAGCAGAGTTTTCTGTCTGCTGGCTCATTAATATTTAGAGCCACACCTCTTCCCCTGAGAACTCCACTTTTCAACGCAAGAGGACTTAAGGACAACAGCTGATGGCGTTTGTAGCCCGCTACATCTAAACATGGAGAAAATGAGTACCCCAAATGCTCAGAGATGTGTGCAACCAGCAAGTCACAGATTTATCAGCCTCCACTCATCTGTTATTTAAGCATCAAAAGATGGTTCAAGTTCTGGTAGGTATTTTATAGATGATTTGTTTCTGACTTCCTCATACCCAGCACACCTTCACCTGAACCAATGTCATGAGGTTAAAGTTCAGCCGGGTCTGTTTTCAGAGCCAACTGCACTAAGTATACTGGAACTGGCAACATTATACTTGCACTGGGAAGGTAAAAGGGATGTAGTCTGAAAATCGTGACTGAAAGTGTCCTTTATGTGACACAGGACAAGATGTCAGCTGTGCAAGCACTTTGACCGCAAGTTTAATGTGCTAGTAATTGATACAATATTGCTGTTGTGAAATGTTTTGTTACTACTCAGCGCCAAATATGTCCCAAGCAAAAAACCTCATGTCAATTTGCTGTTTATATACTGCTTGCTGCCAGCCTTACATTATTTTACCAAACCTAACGGTTTTGAATGTGTTAACCTCATACGGACAAAGGTTGGGGAAGTGTATGGTATGAAAAGCACACACAGATGTAGCACACAGACTCGTCCATCTCAGATGAATGAAAGGATGAGGCGGAACGAAACACATCACTTGCAAGTTCCCCACAGACCCACTGGCTATCTCAGCAGTGAAATCCCCAGGTGAATATGCACAATTCATTTTGTATGCAAGTATGTGGATTTATATAACGTAAAGGTTTTGAAAAGCAATACAATGATGTACAAGTGAAGGAGGGATTTAATAAAGTATTTCAAAACTCTGGCAATCAAGAGTGGAGAAAAATACAGTTTTCAATCTCCAGAGACGTTGTTTATCTTAGATGGGACCCAGCAAACTATGTTCCAAAGAAATCTGAAGTAACACTACAATTATTACTTTTTTCCCAGCAAACATATTGCAAAATCAGGTCTAAAATGACCACACAATGTCAAAGATGTGCAAATATAATAACTGTACACATCTTTGTGTATTTTTCTAAAGGCAGCCTTTCACCTCACCAAAAAAAACCATTTGCAACGTGTCGAATTCAAGTAAGTTCGAAGGAATAAATAAACAATGCATTCAAACAGGTGTCAGATTTATTTGTGCCTTGGTTATGAATTCATGAGGCAAAGTGTTTGAAGTTTTGTTGAGTACCCGCTGGAAAACAGATCCCTCTAGCCATTTGCACCTCACACAGGTAAAGCAGGGACTAGAGAGATAGAGAATGAGAAAAGAGGATGTCCCACTCTTTTTCAACACATGATTGCACACAAAAGAGACATATAAAAGAATTTAGTTTCTAAAAATAAATCCCAGATGTAATGTTGTTGTGGTTAATACCCATCTAAACATAAAAAATGAAACTGTGCGTTAAACAATAACGTTTCCTTTCCACACGTTTTACTCTAGTCTCTTTGGAGGAAAAGGGGCCTGTGGTGGAATGAGACTCTGCAGCCAGGCTGAGGAAGAGGAGGCCGCTCCCCTGAATCCCAGAATAACACATAAGGAAAGACCTCAAGTTACCCTAAGTAAGGTGTGAACATCTCACATAGTCCTGGTTCCTGCACTACAAAGGGACAATACTACTATAAATATCATAATAGAAAGACAACTGTAGGGGTGACCAACAAGCTCGCACCTTAAACGAGACATCATAAAGGTTCACAGTCATGGAGGACAATCAAAGCAGTGCAGAAATGGCCCTTGGTTGCAGGCCTCCTGTGGTGCGCCTACCCAGGCCCTAGAGCACAAGACTGTGCTCGACTGGCGCATCTTCTCTGTTGCTCATCCGCTCTCCGCCATGGGTTCTGTCATGGATGCCGGATCACTCCATGGTGGCTGAGAACACCGGTCACAGTCTCTTACTATCAGTTTTAAAATCAATATTTTCAAGTGTGTTTGTACAATTCACTTAATTAAATTAATTTAACTGACTACAACTCTTATACCGCACCTATTTGTTACATAAAAGCCCAGGGCCTGACACATGGTGTCTTGTGACTTGGCAACCCTCAATGTCACAGAGCACCTCTCTGCCACTTGATGGCAAATCTCTCTACTGGGAGGGAGATGGTTGCTCCAGGGTCTGTAAGACAAAACTCTGGGATACACTCTACTTGACATAGGTTTTTCAGATTCAGTGTCAGCGCGCCTTGTAATGGCTTCTTTGGTCAATGTCAGCATGACATAAGAGAACACCTCCTATCCCAGGATGCATCATTAGAGACCACTCTCAGTTCAAGGATCTACTCCTTAAAAAGTACCGCAGAAACAAGATTTACTCCTCAGGAAAAAAACACAGGACTGACTCCTCAAAGAGAACCTACGGCCTCAGGATTCACTCTCCAGAGAGCAACCCAGTCAAGAATCAACTCCTCAGAGGGCCCCTGTACTCCAGGATCCACCAAGATAATAGCAACAGGAGTCACTCTTTATGGCGTTCACAGTTCCTGGGTAGAGTCCTCTAAGAACACCATAGTCTGGGGACTCATTCAATGACAAAGTACCATGCTCTAATGCTGACTGGAACTCCAACACAGGATATGCTCCAAGAGGAAAGCTGCACACCAGGATCTACGCTTCAGAAAGCACCCAATACCTTGTGATCCATTCCTGATAGTAGCCCCAGGATCCCCTGCATACAGAGCAGCCCAAGCAGAGTATCCAATAAAAGGCACCCAGAACCACTCCACAAATGCACTCAAAGAGCATCCAGAACAAAGAGCTCTACTACTGATAGCAGCCCCGACATCCACTGCTTAAAGGTCAATCCCAGCCCAGGATCCACTCCATAAAAAGAACTGTACTGCTGGATATATTCAGATCGCAGATAGAACAGCCTGGTGGTCCACTCTCCACGGTAAAACCAGGATCCACTCATCGGAAACCAACCACGACCTTTTGATCCAAGCCTGACAGTAGCCCTATGAGCCACTGCTCAGGGCGCAACCCCAGACCAGGTTCTACTTCACAAAGCGAACTGCATCACCAGATCCTCTCTGAAAGCACTAATAACTTTGTGATCCACTACTGATAACCACTGGATCGAGTCCTCTGTGAATACAAAAACTCATAATTCGCAGCTGGAAGCAGCCCAAGAGCCCTAGGTTCAGACAGCAACCACACAGCCCAAGATCCACTCCACAAGGAGATCAGCACCACAGCATGGAATCTTGAGAGCAACACAGGGATCCACTGTTCAGGGAATAAACACTGCCCAAGGTCCAGTCAAAGGCACCCGAACACACACTCAAAAAGAACTGCACCCCCTGAATCCACCGAAAGAGCACACCGAACACGGTGATCCATTACAGACAGAAGCCACGGGATCCACTGCTGTGAGAACAACACCAGCCCAGGATCCACTGACTCCTAACCCAAGCGCACGGCCCCAACCCCAGGATCCACTCCCAGGCATGCAGCAGCAGCGGCGGCAGCAGGCTGAGCAAACAAGGCAGCAGGAATGCAGCCTCGCTTACCTTTGAGAGCGCCTCCAGATTCCTTTCCAGAAACTGAGGGGAGAAGGACGCGCCGCCCGAGAGAGACCTCCGTCCTGTAATCCACGGGCCCCCGGCGGCCTGGCACCCGCGACACATCAAAGCAACTTGGCCGGGGGGACACTTTAGGGGCCTATTGTCTGCCGTGGTCCGTGCCGCCTGCCTGTCGGCTCCCCCCCTCGTGCCAGACTTGGTACGGCCGAGGCATTCATGCCAAGTAGCTTTCACACATGGAAGCTTGTCTCAAGCAATTGCTGACAAGCCACAAACAAGACATTCTCCCTCCTCCCACCTCCTTTCCCTCCCTCTTTCCTCCTCCACCCCCCGCCCTCGTCTCCCGTCCCATCCACCACCCCTCCTTCCTCCCTCCACAGAAGGCCAAGGAGAGCTCCAGTGACAGGCAGTCAGGCAGCCTCGGCCCGGCCGGCAGCAGACACAGGCAGCGCGCTGCTGCTGCTGCTGGGGACCCGGAGGCGGGGAGGAGGCAGCCTCCTCTGCACACGGAGGCTCAGCAAATAAATAAATACAAAGAGCGGGGGGAGTCAGCACTGGGGAGCTACTGGTTCTCCGCCGCTGCACCAGAAATGGCAAAAGAGATGGGCTGGAACCGAGGAGCGAGAAATCACAGCAGATAAGACTAACTTAATAAAAATGTCTCCAAACACATTATGTTCTTGGTAAACGCTGCCCTTCCCCGGGCACCACACCACTCATATTTTTTTCAGGAGGGGGTGGGTGTTGGTTTAGCGGGTTGGGATCACAAGTTCAACTAGGCGAGAAAAAGATTGGCTAAGGCAAGCAGCTCCAAGTAAAGCGTGCATTCTTGAGGACCTTTTGCTTTAAAGTAACCAGGAGGCAAGCTCGATGCATCAATTTCGATGCATAAGTTACATTATAAACCCGCTTGCTCTGAACCCAGCACAACGAACTGACGAGAAACCCAACAAGCGTGGTCCCGAAAGCGAAAGAGGATCGCGCCAGAGCATGGGGATCTCTTGTCTTTATGGGGCCATGTGTTTAAACACATGGCCCCATAAAGATAAGAAAGTGCTTCACGACAGCTTTGAAGCAGGCGACCCAGTCCGGATCGCAAGCCAAAGGACGGCAACCAAAAACCCTCATTTCCAATGGCAGGTCACTGTTTAGCATAAACGGTGACGCCGGCCAATGGAAATGAGGGGCGGGGCTTCAAGCCCTCTACTGAAACTCCTCATCTGCAATAAATCTCGCCGAGCGAGCTGCGCATGTGCGCAGCAACGCTAGGCGAGACCTAAAAAGGAGTGACTTTTTTCACTAGAGCTGGAGCAGCATAAAGGAAAACCATCAACTCTGACAGAAAACCCTGGGATGCTGACTAAAGTCACAAGGCCAAATATGGAGCATATAAATGCACCTTGGGGTAAAGAAGTAAGCAATGCCCAGAGCAATTGCCTCAGGGGAGAACGCAAACTGTGATTGACAAGAGTGCTTAAAAGGCATTGCCAATTGGATGGACACCAACTTTTTGAAATTGAACGCGGTCAAAACTGAGATGCTCTTCTTCATTCAGATGGCTCATCCCCCATCTAGCCTCTGGTGGCCCACCAAACTGAATCCACCGCCGGTACCGACCACTTCAGCTAGAAATTTAGGGATCATGTTTGATTCCAACCTTTCCCTCGCTACCAAAATTAGGCAGATTTTATTGTCCTGCATCCTGAAGTTAAGATCAGTCAGGAAGCTACTGCATTTACTTTCAGAAGAGACCTGAACGATCATAATCCATGCTCTGGTGACATCGCGTTTGGATTTCGCTAACAGCCTGTATCTGCTTTCCTAACTCATAGACTTCATGTGATACCGAATGCGGTGGCCAGGCTGATTCGATGGATCCCCTTCCGTCATCACATCTCACTTCATTTGAATCAACTTCAGTGGCTTCTGGTTGATAAGAGGGTTGAGTTCAAAGCCCTGACATTGGCATTCAGAGACATGAGGGGCAAAGGTCCACAATACCTGAGAAATAGGCTCAGCCAGTACCACCAGAAGAGAGCCTTGGGATCTAATCACCTATGACTCTTGTACATCCCGAGGTTTGCCAAGGTTCGTCGAGGTGGCAGGTCATTCTTGGTACTGAAGGTCCGGGTTTGGAACACCTTGCCTATCCACCTTCACATGGCCGAGTCCGAGCACTGTTGCAGCAAAGATTTTTAAACCTGGCTCTTAAATCAAGTGTAGATATGAGTGGCTGGTCCTGTTCTTCAGTCTATGCTTTTGAGCACCGGGACGCCTCCGTTGAGGCAGCCGCGTGCTGTACAAATGATTTATTGATTGATTGATTGGCTGGATCACCAAATGCACATCCGGGATGTAAAACATGGCACACAGTCCCAGAGTAAAGCATTGAAAATATGTTTTTGGAATGTAAGAGGGATATCGGGAGAGGAAAACAAAATAAGAGACCTGGAAGAGCTAAGTGCACAAGATGTGATGTGCTTCCAAGAGACCTGGAGGCTGGAGGAGAACCCTTACAAGATTACGTCAAGTACTGTGCCCCAGCGAGACTCTCACAATGTGGGGGCCACCCAAGCAGTGGGATATCGATCCATATAAAAACCAACTGGGCCAATAACACCACTGAAATCTGGGCTAGCAATTGAGACACTATTATTGTCAAAATCATCCCATTAAAACCTTTACCAGGACACTGCCAGGACACTGCCAAGTTCAAGCAAAATTGAAATCATCCGTCTGCATCCTGCACTGACCAGGAAGTGGTAACAGCAACAGCCCTTCTGGAGAAGCTAGAGGCTCTCAAGGTAGAGCACAGGGATGCGATGTATCCTATCGGTGGTGACTGACAAACTTACTGGGGCCAAGCATCGCTGACGATCGGAAAGAAAGAGAAAAAGCCTATTGAAAAATCCCCGAAACAGCCCGATTAGACCAGAAAAAAAGACACTTTGGCTCCCTGTTTGCCACCAAGGTTGAAGCCCTAGGCCTGCGGTTCCTGAATGGCAGAATGATGGGTGACATTTCACATCTCTACTTAAGATTAGCCACCTTAGACTATATATATGGTGTTCCATAAATCACTTTCACCTCATTGACATGTTCAATATAAAGCCAAAAGTATGAAGTGGAGTGATCATGCAGTATTGTCCTGCGCTATTATCTACAAGATACCCAGCTGCCCAAGAGTGCAACTGATAGGAGCCAAAAGGACATGGCGCCTTTGAAGCAAATCGGAGTGGACTGCTCCGGATCCAATGATCAAAGGAGGACAGGATGGGCCAACAGGATTTTAGACACCTTTAAGCTACACAGAACCCCAAATCAGGGCGGGAAAGTGCGCCTGCAGTTTTTCAAGAACCCACCAGTAGCCCCAATGGGGGAGGAAAGACCACCTAAACATAAACAGCTTATCGGCTGGGAGCTGAAATCTGGAAGCAAGGAAGTTTAAGAATGAATTGAATAAAACCCTGCATTCCAATACAATAAACAGGGGCACCAGTAGGGACTTGAAACAAAAGATCAAACTCCTCAGACAAATATGCAGGAAATGAATAAGAACAGCGTAGTAAAAGAAAGACAAACTTAATTGGGCAAGACTTCACGCAGCCGGGAAACTAAGGGACTCAAGCAAAATTTGGGGTCTTGTTAACAATCTCACTCGGGAAAAAGAAATTGTAAGATCACGCCAAAGAAGCAGGGGAGATATTTACAACAGTTATATAAACTGTCAATCCCCCGTTGACCACAAGCAGGATACCTTCAAAAAATGAGAGCGACCAGGCAAGGGCGGATAACCAAGTGCTTCAGGGGGAGATGAGCATGCCAAAACCAACCATATCAAAGGCAGACTTAAGCAGGATGGCCTGAAAAGCTGGGGATACAGAGGTGGGGACCCTCGATAAGCGGGGCCACAGCACTCATGAAAACATGTTCTCAGATGGCAACTGCCAATGGTCCACAGTAAAAAAAAATATCAAACGAATGTTAAGCAGACTAAGAGGGTGAAGCGCCCCTGGTCCAAACGGCATGAATGCCGCCCTCCTTAAATCAGATGCCTCCCTGTGGATCCCGTTTTGATATCTGCATATGCCAACTGCTTTCGCACTAGCTCAGTCGCCAACATCTGGGGTGGGTGGTGGCATTCTGGTCCCAATATACAAGAAGGGTTGTCACTAATTAACTACAGAATGATAGCACTCCTGTATGTAGAGGGGAAAGGATATTAAATGAAGACCTCGAAGCATGGGCAAATGCGAAACAACTGACCCTTGGTTTCAATCAGGGTTCCAAAGAAATTGCCATATAGAGAACAATTTGCTAACCCTGACTTGTTTGATATAGGACTCGCCAGGGTCAAACACCCCGCCATTATAAGCGGCGTTTATTGACTTCACCAACCCCTTAGACAATGTACCAAGAGCACGGTTTGAGAGAGGGTCCGGTTTTACCATATAACAGATGCCCTAGGCCATCCTTGTCACTCAGTCAGTATGAACCCCTAGGTAGGCCCTGTAGTCTCTCTGCAGACCTTTTGCTAAATTGACCAGAGTTCCGCCATTTTGTCTGAACAGCAGGCTCTAAGCCTGTCTGACCAAAAATCACAGCCAGCTTCTCTCTGCGAGGCACACTACTCCAGACTAGATAGCCCCCACCCTACCCGTGTGCAAAGTTCACTGTCTCTCTCTCTACCCTGCCGAGATGTAGCCCACCACATCCCGGATGTGTCTGGCCATGAGAACACAGAAGTTCCCAAAGCGTCAGACCTGGGTGATAAATGTGGCAACCAGGACATATATATATATATATATATTTGATTCCTTACATTACATTTTTTTCTGCTTGCCCTATGCAATTTACGACGAGCGCTTGGCATGAGAACATAACCTTTCACCTAGTCTACGTTCCACATTTAGCAGAAGAAGCACGACACGTCTGATAAATGTGCGACCCGTGACTTAATTTGACGTACATAAGATGCACTTCTGTTTTAGTTCCCAGCTTAAATATTATAAAAGGCGAGTCCACGGGGTTTTTGGCGGATTACCTCTCCGTCTGTATGTAGGTGACAGACTGTGTAGGTTTTCCCCAAGAGCTCTTGTTTTACTTTAAGTGTATTATTCTGTTTGAAATATACTCTGCATTTATCTGTTTGACATATACTCTGCCATATAAAATGCCATATCTGCTATGTTGTTTTTAATTATTATTTTCTCCCTTTTGTAATTTAAATGCTTATACTGTGATTGCAAGGTTGCTTTCTTTTAGGTTTAAACGTGAGTATACTCAGCATTTTAGATCAAATAAGTGGTGCATTCTGAGAACATTTTCCTTGCTTTAAATGATGTTTTTCATATTGCATTTATAAATGTACCATTGAGGTTTGTATTCTGCACACGTTATAATTGCATTTTCTGAAGTGCCTCTCTTCTAAAGATTTCTAATGCTTCCATGACAAATATTGCCTTCTGATTTATATGACTCTCTGTAAATGCGAGGTCACTATATCTTGTATTTTGTATTTTAAATGCCTTTTTCTTGAAGCTGCGCCTTCTAAATAAATCTGTTAAACCTTTTGGCTTGGTTTCCATGACTCAGACATTTGTTTCCTTCATTTTAGTATGAGCGTTCCTGGGCACCCCGCCTCAAGTTAAGCTGCCCCTTTGCCCCTAAATCACTCCCTCGAACAGCTGGCAAAGGTGCCCCCTAGCCACCTCCCAAGCCCCAAAACGCTCCCCCCAACAGGTTGTGGGCCAAGCTGAATGGCTGGGGAAATCGCACCTCGCCTCCTCAAAGCCTTGGAGTCCCTATAGAGTGAAACCTGGGTAAAAATCAAACTGACAAAATACTGGTCAACCTCAGAAAAAAATTCATACAGATAAAGGCCTTAAGCAAGGATGCATTATTGCTCCTTAATATTTAATCTAATCTTTTCATGGCAGATCTGGAAAGTAACTTGACCAAACCCAGAGCATGCTCCCTGCGCATAGCTGACCGGAAAATTTTAATATTGCAATACGCCAAGGATATGGTCATTTTGGACCACACCCAAGTAGATTTGCAAAGCACTCTCAACGCCTTGGTTCAATATTGCAACATCAATTCAATCAGAATGAACTTGAATAAAACAAAAAAAATGATATTGGGCAGGAAACTTAACAAGAAAGATGCATGGTAAGTGGAAGATGTGACGTTAGAGAGAGTAAAATCTTTGAAATACCTGGGAGTGCACCTGGATGAAAGGCAGAAGGGCTGAAGAGGAGGTGGTAAAGGCCACTGCCATGTGTTTACAATGGGCAATGGAGCAGCTTAAAAGGAACCTGGCTGGTCCAAACCTGCAACCTATGCTGACCGTAGCTGCTACTAAAGTGATGCCTACTCTAAGCCGGCTCTATCTTATGGCGCTATAATGTTCAAAGATCACTTACTTCATCTATTAGATAAGCCGCAAAGCGTGCAATATGGAAAACAGTTTGCCGTGCCAGAGTGCACCAGCCAATCCCAAATCAGGCTGGAATACAACACCCTGAAGCAAACCCTGGTTCTGCAAAATGGGCCATGTACTGCTTAAAACTACAAACAACCACACCCAACACTTGAGCAGCTGCTATGGAAGAAAATCCACAATCCTCGTGAGATGGTGATTTGGCTTGCCCCTTTTAAGAAGTTACTGGTTCGGAGGACAAAAGGGAGAAACAAGCAATGCAGATTGTGTGGCAAATCAGAAGAGACATGGACGCATGCGATCTGTGTTTGTGAGTTTTATTCAACTGAGGAGACTGTGGCTGTGACCAATGTTTCGTATTTTAAACATGCGATCTTGCAGGAGCACAGGCATTTGCTGTTTAAAAGGTGAACCATGCCAGCTCTCGAGCATCTCCATACGGTACATGAGAGCAGAGGCGCAACTAGAGCCACATTTCGGGGAGGGCTACTAAATATTTTGGGGGGGGGGCTAATTCTTCCAGCGATAGTCAGAGTGGAGATGCAGGGGCTCTAAGAAGTGGTGAAAAACACAACAAAGCCTCATTAACAAGCAAAAGGGCCTTTTAAAGACCTGTGAAGTAAAAGAAATGGACAGAGGAAACCCACAGGCTTCAGCACCTAACCCACTATCCCTAATATATATGTAAATAATCTGGAACTACCCAGAGAGGTGTGTGCACACTAACAAAACACCCACTGTCACTGTGTGATTCCCATACAGGAATATAACAATTTCAACAAAATAGCACAGGTGCACCACATAACAATTTAGACAAAGAGTTGTATAAAATTCATGTCCACAAGTTTTCTTCCAAGTTTCTTCTTTTATTTTCAATGAAATCTTTAAAACATAGTCCAGGTGATTTGAGACACAGCCGACGCGTTTCGTCCTTATCAAAAGGACTTCCTCAGGGCTGTCAATTCAACAAACACAATACACTTATAAATATATATATACATACACATAGGACGACAAAACTTAAGACATTACACACTATTTACAAATGTTCTTAATATAAAATACCAGTTGGTAACTATCATTTCATCTCATTAAAAATTATTCTTAACTAATAATTTCAGCCTCTTTATGTTCAGGTATTAATACCTAACAGATGCGTACAGAAAGAAAATGACACTAAAGAGATCAAGGGATGAGAGTTAATGATCAAAATAGAGTGAAACGACAACAGAAAAGAAGAAAAAATCACGTGACTCCAATTATTGAGGACACCCAGGGTTGTGAACTATCAACGGAAACCGAAACAGTTATTTTAAAGGAACCATAAGAGGGAACCATATTCCCATTCATATAGTCAAACAATGCATATAATACCTACCAAGTTAATGTATAATAACGAAATTAATCGAAGGATTTCAGTCACCCAGAAGGCAAATTATGGAGCACAAATAGACATCCGTCATTCAATATATCTATATTAAAGAAAATGGATGGGTTAAAGTTCCCCAAGATTAAGCAGACCACTAATATTATAAAAGTTCGTATAATATCCAATACTCACTATGTATCAAAGCGATTATTAATGCCTTGATCCAAATAGAAAAAGGGAAAGTAGGTATATGATGACTCCCAGTTAATAATTCTCTATCCCTATTCAGGGATTCAGGAAATATACAACAGTATTAACATCATTTAAGATGACCAACCTGTATTTGCAAAAGAAAAGTTTGCAATGTTAATGTGCACTTAGAAGAGAGCACTACTTTAGCGTATGCGTAATCTTATGAGGTAAGTAAAAATATAAACTCAAACAAAACATAAAAATGCCCTGCAGCTACGTAACGGCATCAATAACAATTGCAAATGAGAAGTCAATATTGTTGAAAATAAAAACACAATAATGGGGCGGTCTACTTAGTCAAAACCGACAACCACTAGAACCAAGGAACTCACAAACCCTACAAGTGACCTACACCGGGATAAAGGGGGGGGGGGGAGTACCCGATTAGTCATGAAATCAACAATAACTAAATTCAACACTTGGTAAGATATAATGGCTAATCCAAGTATTAAATCCCCCCTAATTAGGAAGCGACATCAAACATGACAAAATACAAAACGGGAACACGTTATATACCACATACTCATCTGCAGTAATAAATCATACTCTAGGCGAGCAACGCTACTTGCACAAACAACCCCCAATCTAGTGTGTATCCCTCAGAGCCGAGCATCGACAAAGCCACATCAAAACAAATCAGCATTAAATCGCTTACCGGGATCAGTCGGGGCAGTCCTCCCAATAGGGGAATCGAAGCATATGTGGCGTTGTTTTGAAACGTCTTAATATACCCGCACTCATTTACATTCATCAGAAACAGCTGTGAGTACTATAAGGCTGACAGTGTTCCGTGATCCATAGCGGCCGCCATCTTGTAATGGTATATTCTGTGTGTAAGTCTACATTGGTAATTGGCAAGTTAGTAAACTTGGAAGAAGACCTGTGAAGTACTCGGGTGGGGCTGTGTGTGTGCCCAGGAAGCTGTCTCAGCCCAGGCTCCCACACATGACGGGGGGGCTGAAGCCCTTTGATCCCAATGGGCGTTGCGCGCCTGCATGAGAGCGATGTCAGCCGAGCAAAACCCCATGAGCCACATAGGCCCTGGAAAGAAGAATACGGACAAAGACAGCTCGTAACATGACCAGGTTTGAAACTACGCATGGAAAGTGGTGAGACGAACAAAAAGGGCCGCATAAACAGTGATACTGTTTAGAAGAAACATGGTTGAAGCAACATCAATCAGAGCCCATCCACTCTTTGGGGGAAGGGTGCGTGTGAGGTGGGGTGCTGTGCCCTAGGACTCCTCCAAACTGTCTGATGCAAGAATAGGTTTAGTATACCGCTTAAAGAGGAATCTCCAGGATACTTTTACTGTGTGGAAATGGCCATGGCGCAGCAGTCGGATGATGACATGGGGCGGGGGATGGGAACGAAAAGGGCCCTATGGGTCCACAGAATGCCTGGTGCAATAATGGGATTACTGCAATAATGGGATTAGTGCATATAGACCGAAAACACTTTGGGCCATATTCACAAGGAACTATCGCAGACTTAACGGCACTTTATCGCAGCCAAAGTTGCGATAAACTTATCGCCCCATTCACAAGCCGGTGTTAACAGCCCACAGCACCAGTTAACCCGCAATAGCAGTCGCAAAAAACTTCGCCACAGAAGACCCCCGCAACTATCGCTAATGAGATGCAGAGGAGGCGTTCCCGTGCCCAAAGCCGCGACAGCACCACTACACAATATTCACAACGAACAGCCAGAACTGCAATAAGAACACAAAACAGGCGATAAGGCACGTTAGCAGAAGGAAAATAACACCTGCTCTGACCTGGTGCTAAGTCGGACCACAGCTTGCAACACAAAAGGGAGCCCAGCCCACAGCCACATCGGAAGGGCAGCAGATGCCATGGAACCACTGGTCATGCGGACCGAACACCCAAGAGGGCCACAACACCTACCGCCACCACCCCAGGACCCCATACAGCACCCGGAACACCCCCCCTCCCCCGGACCACCACCCAGGCAGCGCTGACAAAGACAGCTGACCCCCAGGAAACACACCAGCCACACAGACCCAACACCCGACAATGTCATTGCCCAATACAGGCTCAAAAGGACAACCATCGCACGCATCATGACCAACAACGCCCAACAGGCCGACGGCACCAACACAGCAGACAACCAACATCCCACCCCACACACAGCTGATGGATGTGCTGCACCTGTTGGGCCCTGGTACCCCCCAACCAACACCCGCCACAGTCGGAGGAGTCACACAGCCAGCCACATCCCAGTCCCTCACACCTGTCCTGGACATCACCATCAGCCTGGTACCCCAGTCCCTATACGTCCAACATAATGCGCAGGATCCGCTGGAGACCAAGCAAGGACCATACGCCATAGCTGGATGCATGCACGTGTTGGGGGCAATCCACAGCACACATGTCATACCTGTGCCCCCTGGTGACAGCACACAATCACCGAAACAGAAAGCACACATATCACATCAATGTGCAGGCAACAACCGTACACCGTGGAACCTCCACCGATGTCACCTACAAATTCCCCGCCAGTGTGCATGTTACTCTCATCCTCCAACAGTCCATCAGCACCCAGCGTTACCAGGATGGCACCAAGGGAAATGCACACTCCCTTGGCAAGTACAAAAGGATCACACCCACCCACCTGAACTCCACAACCATGCAACTCACAACACTGGCAATGCACACAACACAAAATCACAACCAACATGCAAAACAACATGCCCACCCACCAGTCACGACAGGACAACTCACAACGGTAACCTGGGCAAGCCATGAACATGAGCCATCAACAGCAATGGCACCCCAGACACACAATATCCAAATGTGGGGCGAGGTGGCAACCAGGCATGTGTGGAGGAGGCAAGTGACACATGAATGGGAAAGTACACAATGCCAAGAGTGGCGGAGATGTGCTGGACAGACTGCAGCATGCGGAACACACCATACCCATGGCGACATACACCGCTGGTGTATGGAGTGTAGTGGACAGTGGACGCAACCATGTCACCCCAGCCAGTGGGGGAGTTCGCGGAAATGTTGCCTGTTACGTCCCCCCATAAGCGTGAGCGGAGTGGGATGGCCCGGCGTACGCCAGGCCAGCGTAGGGGTGTGAATAAAAAGCACGTAGCCCTGGGCGTGTGCCTCTTCCGGAAAGCCCAACGTCTCTGCCAGGGCGGCGCCACTCACCACGCCACGAGGCCGACACCGTACTCGTGAGCGGAGTTCCCTGTGATCCTGTGCGCCTGCCGTACCACTGCCCGCTGGACCCCGAAGCCGCCAGGCCCGCCCCAGCGCAGCCAGGCCACACTGATCTCCTTCCGACACCGGCGTGTGTCAAGGAGGTCCCACCACGTGCCTGCGTGAGCTCCAAGCCCGAGTGCCGCGTCCTTGGCAGCCCCTCAGACCATCACGGCCTCCACGACACAGGTCCGCTGTAGACCTTTCTCGTTGACTGGCCCTACTGCCGCCTCCGGCCTACACTACGGTCAAGTAGGTCACACATTTGGAACTGAGTCTTGATTACACGATGGCAGAGTACATATGTTCATTGCAGAGTTTACATCAGTGTACTCCCTTCGACGTGGTGCCACCAACTCTGTGCATAGCATCACAACCACACGTGTCTGTGGGCCTTCGAGGACTATTTCCCTCGGCCTATGCTGCGCACGAGTAGGCCACAGAATTGGAACAGAACATCGATTCTTCAACGGCAGATCACATATCTTCGCACGCAAGGAGTGGCGCGAGAGGATGACGCGTTGCAGCCCGGAGGGAATAGGATCGTCATCACGGAGGTGATAGAACACTACCGACAACTGCCCTGTTGCCACTAACTCTGCGCATCGCGAGCCAACGACAGGTGGCTGTGGGCCCTGGCTGACCGCTGCCCCCGGCCTACACAGCGGTCGAATAGGTCACACACACCTTGACTTCATCCTCGATATGTTCATGGAGCACTTCATGTCATTGTACAGGCCTCATCGCAGACTGCATCCCCTTTCAGCCCCGGTGCCAAGATGTCTATTCCCCGAGACCCATGGTCACTTTCTGGTTGGACCTTGGGGCGACTGAGTCAATGGACTTGGGGTATTCGTCAGCCATCATGGCGGTGATACTGACTCCGTGGCGAAAACGAGGCCGTGGCATTCCACCCCACCATTTGCTGCTTCCGGATAACATCAGACCTTTTGCCCCATGCCCTGGAGGACACCTTCCACTGTCCTCCGCAACACTCCGCAACATACACCTCAGACATTGATGAGGACCCGCTCAGGTCGCATGGCCCATCTGACTGCACCGCAAGTCACCGTCCCGTGGCAAGGTGCCTGTGCCGGCCACTGTGCATCCTGGGCCACTAACACTGTGCAGCTCACGTCAGGGACCCTGTCTGAATGAATGTTGTATGACCTCTGTGACGGTGGTCCTGGGGTCATCGACGCCATGTGCATGTGGCCCTGCACTGTCCGCTGCCTCCGGACTCAAGTGCGGACCACCAGGGCTCACATCTAATCGAGTCCTGACCGGCCCGGACGTCGCATCACCGCAGGAGGCACACGCCACCTCCGCCAGGACAACCTCCAACCGCCATCTGCCAGAGTCGAAACGGTGGTCCTGACAAACCTACGGAGTTGCAAGAAACCTGTTGTGGATGCCATCATCCGACTGATACCCTGCTCAGCACTCCAGGTGCCACTGACTCAGTGCCCCGCAAGCCATCGTCCGTTACCGATTGTGTTTTGTGCTGTGGATAGACTGCGCAGCTATGTCATCTCAAGCAGTGTGGGACACCTGGGACATTGTTGACGAAGCTGATGCAGGTCTCACACACCACACTGCATCTCCATCAGGAATATCTCGAAGGGACACAATCCGAGACTTTTTCTTCACATGAGGGCGCTCATCTCTAATGCCCCAACCACGGTGCACTGCAACTCACGAACACTTCTGCTTGCATGTTGTGTGTCCTCTGGACTTTCTCCGTCTCCCTCCATGTTGCCCATTAGTTGACTCTGTTATGCAGGTGTTTTCAGTTCCCGTTGCACTGGTGTCCACTGTTCATGTGGTTGCCAGCACCAAGCACTCCGTGCGTGCTGGTTTACACTCACCCCACACACATCCAGCACAGGCGTCACTGTACATGTGGCCCTTACAATAAAGGGGCCGGGCGCACGTGCCCGTAGCCAGTTCAACATGATATCTGCGTGTGTCCCTGTGGTCTTGTTGTATGCATGAGGGCCCTGGGCCCTCCGACATTGCATTGTGCTGTGTACAGCGGATGCAGACATGTCACCGCAGGCAGCGGGTCGGGGCTTGGACATGTAGTTTTATCGTCACCCACTCAATTCGTAAGGGCAGTGGGCTGTGCCGTCGTAGGCAGAGCCGACATGGGTGTGTGACTGCTATTTGCGTGCCCCTGTGCGTGGTTCTGTACTGTGAATGTGCATCTGCATGTGTCTCTATGGCTGTGTGGGTCTCCTTTGTGGGGTGTGGGTGGTCCCTGAAGTGTAATGGACACCAACGTTTGTGATTTAGTTTGCCTTCCCTGGGTTCGGACCCCAACCACGCATGTTCGGCCATCTCCTTTTGGCGTGCTGACACAGGGTGGGTGAGGTGTCGTGAGCCAGCTGTGCTTGCTGGTGCTTACTGCTGTGTGGTCTGTTGTAGGCTCTGTGTCCTCCTCTGAGTAGTTTGGCTGCCCGTGTCCTGGTGGTGGGTTGCATGGGATGTCCATGTTCTGTTGTAGGGCGTCGTTGTTGAAGGTGTGGTGGTCCTCTCCGGCATCACAGATGTGTTGTCTTGTGTGCTCTGCTGGAGGTGTTGTGTGCCCCTCTGCAATGTGAAGGGGAGATGCATGTTGACATGTATGTTTGCGCATTGTTCTGGTCTTCATGCAGACTGTATGACAATGTACATTGTGACTGTTCGTGAGGTGCTGTATTCTGCTGCGGGACAGTGTACATTTGGACTACATGCCGGATGTGTGGTCCTACGCGTACATTTAGGTTTCACGGTTTCCTGCTCTGTCAGATGTAGTAGGCATGTTTCTGTGCATGTGCGGAGCCAGTTGTGTCCTCTGTTCTGCAGTGTCAGCTATGTGCATTGTACCACGTTGTCGTCAATGTGGGTGTGCTGTTCTTGCTATGTGTGTGTGCTGCAGTGTGCCAAGGGGATCAGAGGCATGATCCTGGGTAATTGTGGGTGTGCAGTGTGTTACACCTCGTTGTGCATGTGTGCCATTGTGCCCATCTCCCCCCGTCCCCCCAGTCCCTGTTGGTTACTCTCCCTGTTGATGTTGTGTCAGGTACTCTCGAGCTGTGTCCGTACTCCCTACTCCTTGCACCGTATCCACACTGATGACTGTGGCATCGGTTTCCTCCAGGTCCTCCTGTGGCGCAGGACTTCCACCTCCTGTCGCCGTTGCTGCCTTCCTGTTTGCGGCGGGTTTGTGCCTGGTTTAGGTTGTCACGTCATGCCGGCGCCTCTTGGCCTCCTGGATTGGCCTCCTCGGCACTCCAACTGCATTCCAGGTGGTCTGCTTGTGGGTCAGTTGCTGGTAGTGTTCTGTCGCATCCGTGTCGCTGGTTTTGTTTTCCTGCGGTCTGCACCCCGTCTTCCTCTCCCTCTTCTCCTTGGCCTTCCCAGGCCCCGTTGTTCCTTGCTGGTGGTCTGTGGGGGTTGTGGGGTTCGCGTTGGCCTCTGCGCTGGGTCAGGGTGCATCCATGTTGCTACGTGCTTTGGCTTGTTTCTGTGTTTTTTTTTATGGTGCATTTTTCCGCCAGACGCGTGGTATTTGCAGGCCTATGGCTGGTTTTCGCGGCTTTTTGTACCGCGATTGGCCTCGTCGCATGTTTTTTTGCGTTCGCCTTTCGCATTTCTGCGGCGTGGCGTTGGATTTAGCGTGGCCATTTGACGCGTTATCTGGTGACTATCGCATGCTACCGCCGCGTTGTGAATTCCACGTTGACACGGGGTTATTTTCCCGCAATAGGCTGCAATGTGTAAAGTTGCATTAGCATTTTTTGGTGATGTTTAGCACACGTTCTTGTGAATATACCCCTTTGTTTGGTGTGCAATCTCTTCTGAGGATACTCGTTACAGCTAGGGGCAGGAATGAAACTCCCTCCCGCCAAAGAAAGTGTACAAACATGAACTGAGCAATCAAATGTGGGTCGTCGATTTGTTGATGTTTGCACTATATTTTTCCTTTTCAAACTGAGAGGGTTGGGGTACGCCTGCATATATGCTTTTACTGTAATGATTTTAACTAATCGAACAGTAAGTACAATTCACATTCAATTCAATATACTTTTTGGAGTAGAATTGAGGCAACTATCTGGAAAAAGAGCCATCCTTCTCAAATTTGCTGCTCTACACCATTCACTCGTTGTCAATCGAAGCCTCGTCTCTTTTTCCACATTTTTCAGCTGACAAGAGAGATGGGGAATGTGTTTGTCATAACAAAAATATCTGTACCAAAATCCCACAACTCTCAAATTCTGTTAAAGAGTATTCTTAGGATTATATTGGCCTTTTTATTGACCTGAGCGGGGTATTTTTGAAGAGTGCTCTTAATTCTAATGTAAATGAACCAAAGCCCTCTCACTACCATTAATCATATTCAGCTGATCCCACGTTCTCGAAACTGTTCAGTTTCATATCTGACATCTTACTGAAACCTAGACTGTTCAGCTTCTTGATCTCACGACTGGCGACCGCCAGATCTAGACTGTACAGTCTTTAACTTTCCAATCATCATGGCAATCCAGAAGATCATACTTCTTAAAAATTATTTTTTTTGTTATGGGGAAAAAAATCATAAAGGACTTTATATTGAGTTCATTTAGGCAGTTTAAATAGTTTGGGAAAAGGAGGTAAGTGCATATCCAAATCTACAATCATTGTATAGAATAGATAATTGTCGAAGATAGGGGGTTTTAAAATGGAATATAATGCCCAATAACGTTGCCTGGTAATATGACGTAAAATGTGTTATGTTGATTCGTATATCGCACTAATCACCCGAGAAGGTATCTAGGCGCTTAAATGTTGCAAAGCAACCTGCCATGCTCCTTATCCAGATTAAACAATTGTTTTCTAGCGTAATTTTTAGGTCGAGCCTTCAGGCAACACACATGCGCTGTTGCTATGGTGACGATCGTTTGTACAAAAAAAACCTCTAAAATGTGGATTTTAGCCCACCCATTACTTACCACTTGTTTTTTTTAGTTTTTTTTTAGTTTGTTTTGAAACGGAAAAAGTAACCCCTTCTGGGGACAATCCACCACTGTGTTGTTGCAACCCGAAAGATATTCCGCTACTACAGAAATTCTGTGTTGTAGGCAGAAGTGCCAAAAATCCTTGGCGATCTCCGCTAAAACCCGGGACCTCGTCCCCCCAGCTTGTTCACATATCGAACCGCTGAGACATTGTCCATGCGGAGTAAGATACAAAAGTCTGTCTTCCGTGGTGAAAGACTGCGAATCGCAAATGAGCCTGCCAGGAGCTCCAGGCAGTTGATATGTAAAGACAGTTCGTTCTGGGACCAACGACCACCCGTGGAGATCTGTCCGCAACGGGCTCCCCAACCCCAAAGGCTGGCATCCTACTCGATCACTATTTCTGAAGTGGAACCAAAAATGACCCTGCAGTTCCAAACCTCCATGTGATCCAACCACCACAACATCGCCAACCTCGCGTCCTCTGAGAGGAAAATCTGTTCTGCATAACCGAGGCCTTTCCGGAGATGCTAAATTTTGAGTCTCTGTAGCGCCCAATAGTGAAGGGGACCTGGAAAAATTGCTTGTATTGAAGAGGCCAGTAGACCCACCACTCGGGCTACTGATCTCAATGATACAGTCTGCCTGCTCAAAATCAATCTCAACTCCCTCTTGATCGATCTGACTTTCTGTGTTGGAAGGAATAACTGGCATTGACGGGAATCGATCTGGAATCCTAGAAACTCTATCGATTGTGTCGGTGTCAGGATCGATTTCTGTGAGTTCATAATGAACCCGAAGCTCTGCAGGAGCTTGATCGAACATTCAAGATGAGTTACCACTAATTGTGGACAACGTGCCATGATTATTATGTCATCCAGGTAGATGATTAGATGTACCACCCTCACCCTCACGGATTCTATTAGCGGTCGAAGGAGTTTCGTGAAGCACCATGGTGCCGAAGAAAGACTGAAGGGGAGAACCTTGTATTCGTAGTGAACTCCTTGCCAGAGAAACTGTAAGAAGTGCCGATGTGGCGCGAAACGGGAACTGAAAGGTACGTGTCTTTGTGGTCCAAGCGGACCATCCAATCTCCTTCTTGGAGAAGATCGCGAAGAAGATGGATGCCCTCCATCTTGAAGTGTCGATAGACTACCCATCCATTTAAATCTTTTAGATTTAACACAAGTCTGGATCCGCCCCCTTTCTTCTCGACCAAGAAAATATTGCTGATAAATCCCCTGGGGTGAGGGTCCGTGACTACTATGGCCCCTTTCTTCAGAAGAGATTGAATTTTGGAGGAAATGAAATCGTGTTCTTGTCGGGAAAAAGATATCATAGGGGGAAGGGAAGCCTGACTGGGAGAGCAGTACAATTCCAGTTTGTACCCCTGTGCTGTCTCTAGAATCCAAGCATCTTGTCAGATTGTGCACCATACCTGCAGAAAAGATTGGATCCTGCCCCCCAACACCACTTCTGAGCATAGAATAAGTTTCACCTGTGGTTCCAGCATCCTGGTTTCCTCCATATCTGCTTTTCCTAAAACGATTTCTGGAGCATCTGGTTGGGTAGAATGAAGCGGAGTTGGGATCTTGATATCCCCCGTGTTGCTGGTGGTATTGACCACGAGGGGGGCCTTGCAGGTAACCCTGGCTGAACGAGCGCCCTCTATATCATCTGGCCCTGCCGAAAACCAGTCTAAAGGCACGTCGTAGGGACCCCTGCAACTTATCCAGACCGCTAAATGTAGTAACAAACTTGGTGAGTTCCTTGAGGAAGGGGTGTCCGAAAAGCAGGCCTTGAGGTAAAGGACCCGATTCTGAAGTGGAGAGTTTTGATAGCTTAGGGTCCAGCTTTAGGAGGATAGAGCGTCGTCTTTCTCTGGACATAGCACAATTGACGTTTCCTAGTTGGCATAAAGCCCGTTGGGCCCAGCCTACACGCTCCTCTGGGTCTATAGCCAAGGCAGACTCCTTTGCCCTAAATCCCAACTCCAAGATCTTCGTCAGAGGGCCTGTCATGTCGAGGAGTTTGTCTTGACAGGAACGCCATGCCCTGTCTATACCCTTCTTAGGGTCTTTTGAATATTTTTTTAGGTACGTCACCATAGAGGGGTCCACTTCAGGGGTCTTAGCCACCTTACCCGGCAGGTCTGGTCTCGGGCACTTGGAGCGTAACCTCGCTCTGACATCTTTGTCGAAAGCCTGGCGTAGATGAGCTTGGACGTAATCTGCCACCTCCTGAGGGGGCAACCAGGCAGTGGAGTTGGGTTGTACGTTTTCTGCCGGTTCAAAGGTAAGTACTTTGGGTTGTGAGGTGGGATCTACATGATGCTCTTTTCTTGAGCATTTGTTAGGTCTAGGGGATTTGTCATGGTCAGACGTGTGGCCTGATGAGGTATCCCCATCGTCGTCGTGGAAGGATTCAGTCGCCGCCACCGCCTCTGGGGGGCGTTATAATCGTGCTCATTGGTCATGCTCATGGCCAGTTTGGCGAAGTCTGCAGTGTGGGGGCTCTTGACGCCTTTCGCACTGGCTTTTAGTCTCATAGTAGGGGTGGGAAGCCAGTCCTGTTGCTGAGCGTAGCCACAAAGGTGACGTTTCAAAGGCTCTATGGCTTGCACTAGGGCTTTGTTAACAGAATGTTGCACCCCTGCATCTAGTGCATTAACAAGATCCTGCTCCAAAGACCCGAGGGTTCTTCATCAAAATAGTCCTCATTGTAGTAATACTCCTCCATGATGAGAGTCTGCAGTGCAGCTGTAATATCCCACTTGACGGAGGACCAATGACCAAATATGCGGGTTAATACCCTAGAACAGGAGAAAAAAATTATATATATATCTGCATTAAGCCGCATAATTTTTGCACTATTGCTTGTATTTTGCACATTGCTTTAGAGGTAGTATGTTGGGCATAGGCCTCTGCTGTCTGGATTTTAGGATTATAGATATTTTTTAAATATGCACTTTGCACTTTATACAGCTAATTCGATCTAGTCGTGCCCTTGCCCCACTAGGGGGAGGTATTGATAAATGTTGCTTACTTTGCACACAAGCTCCTATGCACTATTGCAGGTTTTGCACGTCTATTTAAATTCTAAATTGTATATTAATCCCGAGCCACCAGGCATATGATCAATTAATTTTGCGATATGCTCATGCTATACTGGGTCAGTATGTGTTTTCTATGTCTTTTGGCCCTATGGTCACGTGATGCTCATGTTTTGCACTATAAATTTGGTGGCTTCCCCTGACAGCGTCATGTGATCAAGGTCCTTCTTGGGCCGAAACGCGTCATGGCGGTGCGTGGTGCCGATATGGAACTAAATAAATAACCTTTTTGCACGAAGCAATTTTGGGTCCGTGTCCGTTTTTCCTGACGATTTGGATGCTGTTGGACGGAGTTCTTTGCATAAATCCACACCGGTATGCTTCTTCGGTGTCAGACGGACCCCTCCTTCACAAGGGCCGAGCGGCAGGAAGCCAGCTTCTGTTAACCCGGAAGCATCTGTTGTTCCAGTGTGGATCAGCCGCGGCAGCCCCCGGATAGCCACATACGCTACTACCGATGGTTTTGGCAGCGGGCTCGCATTTGTGTGAGTGAGCTCAGCAACGAAGACTGTGATGGTAGGAGTTGCGGCTGTACTTTCCGGTGAAGCAGTGTGCTTGGTGAAACGGTGAGCACTACTAAGTTGATTGACTGTTTTGCCAATTGTAACCGAGTTTCCCATTATATTGTGCACCATGGCCGCCGACGCTGTGAGAAGCCGCGAGGAGGCGGCAGTTGAAATGTTTGATGACTCACCTGTCACTAATGTGCCCAACATAGCACCCTGCGATACAGTGAAAACGGGGAGTTTTGAGTTGAAAGACATTTTTAAACAACTGGAAAAAGCTATGCGTATAGAGCAATCAAAGTGGTGGGAGCATAGGTCTCTCTCACGCTACTTGGAGGTGGGGCGCATCCCCCGGGGTCTACGCATTATGCTGGCCCCCAGCTATGAGAATCCTGACCCAAAGATGTTGGCCGAATGGGCAGAATGCAATTTGGACTCTTCGTGTAGGTTAGTAAAAATACTGATCAAATATGCGGAGAGTGACCGTGCTTCCATCCAAATCAAAATCGACGAGTTAAATGCACAATTATCCAAGATGGGAGATTCAGATTTGGAGAAAAAATATCGTGAGGAAATGCATATGCGCCTGGCTAAAGAAGAGGAAATTATAAAGAAACGCAAGGTGTTCAAGTTTCAGCGAGACAAGTTGGATTACCAAAATGGCCACATTTTCACATTTGCGAAAAAATTTGACTCTGTGAAAAGGGCAAAAACAGCGGTGCACGTGCAATCAATTTCGCTAACTGCAAGCGATGCGGCTCTATCTTCAACCTCTATGTCCGATTTGAGCTCGGTACCGGGGAGCGAATCTGATAATGAACTAGCTACCTCCAGCTCACGTTTGGGGTTTACAAAATTTTCACTGGCGCAGGAGGTGGATTGCCTGCGCCAGGATCGCAGACAAACACTCAGACCTCGCGCCCCAGTACAAAAACAACACAACGAGCAAACAGGAAACGCCGCGAACGCAGACAATGCCACAAAAGCAAGCAATGGCGGAAGGACCAACTACAACAAAAAAACACAGAGAAGATGGAACCGCAAATGACTGGGCCAAGCAATGAATCTCTCTCAATAATTAATCTGACTGATGTACATCTCACGGCCAATGAAAACAAGATTCTCTCACTTGGCTTATCGTACTGTCCACCAAATAATTTTAACTATGCACAAACTCGCATCGACCTGTACAAGTATACTCGGAAACTTAAGCTGCGCAAGTTCTACATGCTCAACAAAACTAAGCAGCCTGCGACACAAGCTGTTGGTGCTTGTGGGAGTTTGAGTCCATCATTATTGACAGTAAGCGAGTATCGTCTAATGTGTGATTTTCAGGATCTGCACAGAGAAGGAACATTGGATGAGTCAATAATCTGCACTGACACTCTGCCCAGACTGGATATGCCGGGTCTAACAGGGTTCAAACCGAGGTCCACGTTTAACCCCATCATGCTACACGATAATATTGACATCTACAATGAGTTGGTAACTACCCAACTCAAAAGGTTGAATACATCTACACTCCAGGTGCAACAAAAATGCCGTAAAGAAAATAATTTCTATGGCAGCTTAATGAAGAAACTACAGAGCAATAACAATGTGGTCATACGCCAATCGGACAAGGGGGCAATATTGTCCTTTGGCCGAGGGCATTGTATATGATCGAGGCGCTTCAACATCTAAATGACCGACAGTGTTACAGGCGAAGTGACTGGCAGGCGGTCAGATGTGCTTGGAACGAGTACAATACTAAATTGATATCATGGAAAAGTGCTGGTCTACTGAGTAGTGATGAATTGAGATTCCTGAAAGTTAACCATCCAACCATCCCAGTCTTTTATTTGATTCCTAAAGTGCACAAAGATCTTAACAGACCGCCTGGAAGACCCATAATTTCTGCCAAGAATAGCATGATGGAGAACACTTCGAGATACATTGACTTCTTTCTTCAAGACCATGTCAAAAACCTGCCATCATATTTGCAGGACACTGGAGATTTTCTGAGAAAGATCGAATCTGTAATATGGCAGGATGATTTTCTGTTGATAACTCTCGATGTCACTGCCCTCTACACTAGCATACATCATATGGATGGTGTTAAAGCGGTTGAACATTTTTTACAGAAAAAACCATTCTATATGCTGCAACATAACAAAATGCTGTCTGATATGATCCTGACGTGCTTGAATAACAACTATTTTTTGTTTCAGAGTCAGGTATTTCAGCAAATGAGGGGTGTGGCGATGGGGGCCTGCTTCTCCCCCAGTTACGCTTGTTTGCACATGGGACTGTGGGAGGAGCAGGTCCTCAAGGCTAAATATGAATGCACTTTGAGCAATCACATAGTGGCCTGGTATCGTTATATTGACGATTTATTTCTAATTTGGAAAGGAACAGAATCAGCAGCTAGTATGTTTATCCAAGAAATTAATGTAAATGACCTCAACCTTGAATTTACAGCGAATGTCAGCAAGGCATCCGTCAACTTCTTGGATGTAGAGGTATACATTAAGGACAACTGCTTGAAGACAAGGTTGCATCGCAAGGCCACAGCGGGCAATACGGTTTTGCACGCCACCAGCCACCACCCGGACCATCTGATACGCAGCATCCCTTATGGGGAGATGCTGCGTGTCAGACGTATCTGTAGTGTGGATGCTGATTGCGTGGAGGCTCAAGGTGAAAGTAAACTAAGATTCCTAGCTAGAGGATACACTGCCAAGATGCTTGATACAGCGATTAGGAAAGCCAATGCTATTCCACGCCCTGTGGTATTGGGCTGTAACCCCAGACAGGCTGTATTACCAATGAGCCCCAGTAATACTATTGAGCCTCCTAGATTTATTACCACGTACAGTCGGCAGCATAACAAGTTGCGTATGATTTTCAATAGAAATTGGCCGGTTGTGCAGAATGACCCAGTAATTGGTGGCACCTTACCTAAAGCTCCAGCGTTAACTTTTCGAAGAGCCCGCTCTATGAGCGATATGCTTGTCAAGAGCAGTCCAGAAATAATCTCCAACAGTTCCTGGCTGCAGACCACCAAAGGCTTCATTAAATGTGCTTCATGCAAAGCATGTAAATTGGGGAGAAATCGGACTACATATAAAATCCCGTTTAGCGATGTACCCGTGGTTATCTCTAAGAAATTGACATGCAAGACCGAGTTTGCTGTGTATGTGCTGGAGTGTACGTGTGGCCTGCAATATGTTGGGAGTACCAGGTTGCAGGTCCACAAGCGTATACTCCAGCACATGAGACCGATCAGTAACAATGATGCTACATATCCAGTTGCTAGGCACTTTAAAGAAATTCATGATAGTTGCCTAGATCACTTGAGTTACTTCGTGGTGGACATGGTGCCTCCTCTGCGTCGGGGGGGTGACCGTGAAGCCTTGTTAAGAAAGCTTGAGACGAGGTATATCCTCGAGCTCGATACAAAGAACCCAAATGGGCTAAACTCAAGTGAGGATTTTTTTACTTGTCTCCAACTGTCATTTCTTCCCCCTACTGTGTATTTAGCTTAGTGACAGCTGCTAGTACTATGTTTTAGATATTGACCTGATTCCCGAGTACAATGATCTTTAGCATACGGGAGACACTAGTACTAGCTTTTTAATATTTTACGATTTCTTTATTTTCTTCTTTTCACTTCACTCCTCTTGTTTGATAATGATGTTTAAACGTGACTAAACAGGGCAGATTAGATATAGTGGCCCAGTAGGGGGTCTCCCCCTTTTTTTAGTTGACTCAGGAAACATAAGTTGAGATGCCCTATCCCTACAGGCTATTTTAGATTTTAAACGGGTTCCCCTAATTGCCACATAACTCTAATAGGGCCCTTCAGCACCAAGTCATCAGGGAGCTGAGGTCTAGGATACTATTTTAGATATTTATGATGTAATAAATATTTCTTTTATATATTTTAGAGTGGTACTATAGATCGGTTGTATTTGTAAAATGTATGTAGATTTTAATCAGATTAAATGATTTTGTAATTCTTTTCAAATGCATAATGTCTAGGGGGTATGTACTCATGAGGATTATCTTGATAATAAGGGACGGCATTAGCTCTATGGTTCATCATGGGTATAAAACAGCATAAGGTTGTGTATTTCACATACTTGAATGAGCATTGCATATTTTTATATATTTCAATCATGTTTTATATATTTGTATTTGGTGGGTTTTTGATGTGATTCATTTTACTATTGAATATTTAGACCTGCTAAAGATGGAACTTTCCATGAAAATTTCTTGCAATAAGATCTATGCATATCTGCATTAAGCCGCATCATTTTTGCACTATTGCTTGTATTTTGCACATTGCTTTAGAGGTAGTATGTTGGGCATAGGCCTCTGCTGTCTGGATTTTAGGATTATAGATATTTTTTTAAATATGCACTTTGCACTTTATACAGCTAATTCGATCTAGTCGTGCCCTTGCCCCACTAGGGGGAGGTATTGTTTAATGTTGCGTACTTTGCACACAAGCTCCTATGCACTATTGCAGGTTTTGCACGTCTATTTAAATTCTAAATTGTATATTAATCCCGAGCCACCAGGTATATGATCAATTAATTTTGCGATATGCTCATGCTATACTGGGTCAGTATGTGTTTTCTATGTCTATTGGCCCTATGGTCACGTGATGCTCATGTTTTGCACTATAAATTTGGTGGCTTCCCCTGACAGCGTCATGTGATCAAGGCCCTTCTTGGGCCGAAACGCGTCATGGCGGTGCGTGGTGCCGATATGGAACTAAATAAATAACCTTTTTGCACGAAGCAATTTTGGGTCCGTGTCCGTTTTTCCTGACGATTTGGATGCTGTTGGACGGAGTTCTTTGTATATATATATATATATATCTCCAAGGGGAGGGAGCAACCCAAGCAAATATATGACATTACAATGCAAACATATACAACGCATGCTTTTACAACGCGGTTTTTACATCGCAGCTACCATTACAACGCATGATTTTACAACGCATGCCATTACAATGCATACCATTACAACGCATACCATTACAATGCATAATACTTTTAGGGCAACAGTAGGGTAAGTGTTGGACACTGTAGGGGTAAAAATTACTATTCCCACTCCAGTGAGCGCAACAGTAGGGTAAGTGTTGGATAGTGTAGGGGTAAAAATTACTATTCCTACTCCAGTGAGTGCAACAATAGGAAAAGTGTTGGATAGTGTAGGGGTAAATATTACTATTCCCATGTACCCCAAAGCCCATACCCACCCTAAAACTTAAAAAATCTCCATTACTTACCTTATAATGCTTTGTAATGGCATGCATTGTAATGGTATGCGTTGTAATGGCATGCGTTGTAGTGACATGGGTTGTAATGGCATGCGATGTAAAGGCAGTCGTGTTGCAACAGCTGCGTTGTAAAGGTAATGCGTTGAAATGACTGTGTTGTAATGGATGTTTCCCCCCAAGCAAGCCAACTATAGTATGGATATGAGGTGGAGGGAGGGCTTGCCACACCACTCTAGGCAAAGCCTATGCGATATTATACAGCCCTGCAGGTTTGGACTTGCAGGGCGTCACTGGGAGCACAAAATACGAGGGTGGGATAATTGAGCAGTTTAATGCTGCTCCCGCGTTCGTTTAAGCCTTTCAAATGACAAAAAGGCAGCAAAATGGCCACCGTGCATGCGCGGGGTGCCCCACACGTGAATCTAGAAAGAGGACTGCGCGTCTACCAGACGCGCGTCCTCGCTCCCCTCTCCTTCTCCCCTGGAGTCAGAGACGCGGGCGCAAGGCGCCCTAGTCAGGAGGCAATGCGCTCCCAATGGTAACTGCACACACGAGTGCTGCGCAGACTTGACAAGAAATCGGGCTGGCGTCTGAGCCCGAGGTGTAAGAAGTCAAAGCAAGTAAATCGGGCACAAGTCTAAATCACAAACACTTAAATTCAAACTCGTTAAACGTGATAAAGAGAAGTGTGTGTCAAAAAAACACCATACAGTACCAAAAGTAATCACTCAATACACTGCGAATCAAGGAATTTAAATATGAGTAAAATGGAAGAGCAGCAAAGAAAGAGGACTCTGTTACCTTAGGGCTGTGCTCTATGGTTGGTCATGTGACATGGTGGTGTTCATGGGTAACATAGTGTTATTGAAACTTTTCTTTCATTGGCTGCTGTGAATAAAGTGGTAAAGAAATGAGAAGCATAATCGGAGCCTCCGGTCCTGACATAGAATTGGCCCCATGTCCCCCAGAGTGACTTCCAGGCAGTCCTGTTTTATTTTAAGTCTGCAGTATTGTGCAGGATGGAAATTGTGTTTCTTATGGAGACATCAAGCTACATGAACAGCATCTCCGGCCCTTCATGCCTAATACTTCTGAATGAAACTAAGCCTCGAGACATGGAGTCAGTGAAGAGCTAAAGGGTCATTTGATTTTTGTTTATCTGTGCAGCATCAGCTTGCATTAGCACAGAATCAAGTCACATCAATTTGTTGTTTAAAATGCAGTTTTGAAAAGTTGCTGATTTTAAACATTTCCTGCCCAGGTTCGGAGACTAGTTTAGGAGACCCCACAGTACTGCTTTTTATGAAGCATTTTTCACAAATTAATACTCCTATTTCATCATGACCTGCACAGTACCGCTGCCTATCTATTATGGCCACACAGTGTTTGTCCTCAATTATACCCCATTTCTCTGCACTCCTGTTGGAAATGGCCCTTTTTGCAGGGTCACCCCTAAACTTTTTGCCTGCCTCCTGTATTTTTGCTGACCTGTTTCTGTTGGTTTTATGACTCTGGGCACTTTACCACTGCTGTTCAGTGCTAAAGTGCATATGCTCTCCCTTGGTAAATATGTCTATGTGAATTGGTATATCCCTTATTGGCTTATTTGGTTTACCTGTTAGTCCCTAGTAGTGTGGCCTGTGTGTGCCCAGGGCTGGTAAACCAAATGCTGCTGGTGGGCATGCAGCGCTGGTTTGCGCCACCCACAGAAGCAGCTTTTAAAGTGTGTCTCAGACCTGCCACTGCAGTGTCTGTGTGCAGTCCAGAACTGCCATCTTGGCTGTGAAGTGCACCCACTTCCCAGCCCCTGAACCTTCCCTTGGCATCCTGTAAGTCGCCCCTCGGGTAGGGTGCATTGTATGTGTAAGGTAGGACATGCCTTGGTGTGTGTAGCATGTCCTGGTAGTGAATTATGCACCATTTCGTTTTTCACTACTGTAAGGCTACCTGTTCCTCATAGGCTAGAATGGGCAGTTTGACTATTACATGCTATAGTCCTAACTGACCCCAGGAACATGGTAGAAAAACGAATTTAGTATGCCTGAGCTCAGAATATTAAAATACACCTTTTAGTGAAGTTTATTTTTATATTCTGTGTTTGAAAATACCACTTTTAGAAAGTAGGTATTTTCTTGCCTAAGCCTTCCAGTGTGCTCTGCCGTTGTGTATTGGCTGTCTGGTTTTAGAGGGGCAGGACAGGCTGAGTCAGACCTGGGTTGAATAGAGAGATCTGCATTTAGAGTGTGGGGAGGGGTGGCTCTTTGATCTGAATAGGGCTGTGCCTGGCCAGGTGAATGCTGGCTCCACCTCCCACTGTGTGTCTGCTAGCAGACCCCTCTTTCTGAAAGGAAGGATGCAGCCTGGTAAACAAAGTGCTCCAGGCCTGAGCAGAACTGGTTCTGGCTAGGTTCAGGGACTGGTAGCTTCAAGGATCAAAGGCTTTTGGGGTATAAATATCTGTGCTCAAACCCCTACTTTTGTATTGCTTTTGGATCTGGAGAGGAAACTCTGTCCGTGCCACTGGAGGAATCTGCAGGAAGTGACTGTCCTTGTGCTTGTGTGTTTTTCTTGCACTGGCCTGCAGCAGTGACCACTGGACCTTGAAGAGAGAAAAGGACTTTTGAGAGAACTTTTATTTTTGTTACAGCAATTACCCAAGGGCTAGGAAAAGAGCTAGCCTCCTGCTGGAGTCTCAGGCACATCTGACTCCACCACCAACCTCCTGCTTCCCCCTGCGAGGATTGCTATCTGCTGATGAGGCTCCTGTGAGTTCTAGGGCCTCTAGTTTTGCTTCAGAGAAAAGAGTGCTGGAAATCGTCGCTAACGCACGTTTGCAAGCCGCTGCAGCCGAGAGCGCTGGAAAAATCATCGCGCTGCTGCCGCTGGGTGCTCGCACACGAAACCATCGCTAACGCCCCTTTGCGAGCCGCTGCAGCCGAGACGCGCTGGAAAAATCATTGCGCGGCTGTCGCCGAGCGCTCGCAACCCCTACAGAATCATTGCTTCAAGACATCGCATTGCGGACGCCGTGTGTCCGCCATTTTCATCGCATCGCACCGGATTTCGTCGCTCCCTCGCGGAGCGCCATTTTTTCGCATCGCAACACGATCGCACAACGCAACAGGCTCGTCGCATCAACTTCTCCCTCGCGGCAAGAAAGTCATCGCATCGGCGGCCTAGCGTGCAGAAGTTTGTCGCATCGTCTCCACACACGCAACAGGATCGTCGCATCGCCTTCGCCCTCGCGGCAAGGTCTCAGGGCATCGGTGGCCTAGCGGGCAGAAGTTGGTCGCATCGTCTCCGCACGCATCAGCAGATCGGCGCATCATCCTCCCTTGCGGCAAGGATTTTAACGCATCGCCGGCCTCGCGTGAGGAAAATCATCACTACCACTTCTTTGCAACATTTTGTTGGTTTTGCTACTAAACCCAGGTACTTTGTGAGAGAAAGGGTCGCAGAGACCACTGCCTTGAATTTGAACCTTATTTTTGCAACCTTTGAACTATTTTTTGACAGTCCTTCAACAGCCATCCTATTTTTGACAGTCTTATGAGAGAAAGGGTCGCAGAGACCCCTGCTTTGAATTTGAACCTTACTCTTGCAACCTTTGAACTATCTTTGACAGTCCTTCAACAGCTATCCTATTTTTGACAGTATTGTGGCTTTTACAGTTATTGGTCTTGTGATAAATCTGCCTTTATATAAAGATACTTATTTTTTATAACTACTTGTGTGGTGTCCCTTTGTAGTGTTCCTCACTGTGTTACTGTGTATGGTCATAAATGCTTCACACCCTGCCTCTGAGATAAGCCTACCTGCTCGTGCTACGTTACCACAGGGTTGAGCAGGGGTATTAAAGAGGGTAGCCCTCTCACTCTGATTTAGGAAGAAGGGTCCCTACTTGGACAGTGGCCAGCCATTGCCAACTAGAGACCCCCATTTCTAACATTGGTGGTCAGCGGTGAGGATCTGGACTTGCATTTATGATCGCATACAATAATTATAGTGTACACTACTAGTGAGTGCAGACCATAACGTACCGCATACATTTTTTGAGAGTTTTTTAGGATCCTATATTGTAATTGATATTGCCGGTGATTTTTCACCCGCACACATTTTCTGAGAGTTTTGGGATCCTATATTGTGATTGATATTGCCGGTGATTTTTCACCCGCGCCCATTTTTTGAAAGTTTTTGATCCCCTATTGTAATTGATATTGCCGGTGATTTTTCACCCGCGCACATTTCTGAGAGTTTTTGGATCCTATATTGTGATTGATATTGCCGGTGATTTTTCACCCGCTTACATTTTTTGAGAAGTTTTCTTCTGTCCTTTATTGATATTGCCCGTGATTGTTACAATGGGCAAGCCTATGTTTTATTGATATTGCCAGGTGATAGTACCCGCATACATTTTTGAGAATTGTTGGATCCTATATTGTGATTGATATTGCCGGTGATTTTTTACCCGCATACATTTTCTTGAGAAGTTTTCTTCTATCTTTTATTGATATTGCCCGTGATTGTTACAACGGGCAAGCCTATTTTTTATTATTGATATTGCCAGATATTGCTACAATGGGTCTTGCTGAAATGAGACCTACCTTTTATATAGATGATCTGTTGACCTACAGTCTAGAGGAGCTAAGGGGGTTCTGTGAGGAGAGGGGCTTAGCAGTGAGTAGGACGGAGACTCAGCTATCCCTGAAGACATCCCTGAGACTTTGGCAACAAGACAGATGGAGATTCTTGGAGTCCCAGTACACCTACCAAGAGGGTAGTTGGTCTGAGGGTGGCTCTGGAGAGTCTGAAGAGGAGGAAGAAAGTGTTATGGAATATCTCATAGGTGGGGAGTTCCTTGATGAGTCTAGTGCCTATGGTAGTGCCAGGTTCCCCTCAGGGTCCCCAGAGGAGTTGGTGGACAGGCGGGAAGGTCCCATAGGTAGGGAGTCCCTTGCTGGATCTAGTGCACAGGGTAGCACCCAATCCCCTTCATGGTCCCCAGAGGAGTTGGGCCGACAGAGGGAGAGGGAGTACCAGCTGGAATTGGAGAGGCTCCAAATAGAGATTGCCCAGCTGGAGGCGCACCTAGCGCAGATAGCAGAAAAGGAGAAGTTAGCTCAAGAGGGTAGGTTACCCCTGGAGCGCAGTTTTAATTGTCTGGATTCCCCAGAGAGGGTGGGGTCCAGTGGTGGCAGCAAAATTGAAGTATATAGTGATGACAGTGTAGTACCCCCACCCAGAGATGTAGCACCTGACTTGAAGGAGGGGTTGATTTACACCAGGGGATTCAAGGATATGAGGTAGCCCCATTAATATGCAGTGGCCCTGAGGTGGATTGGGGAACTAGCGCAGGGGCCCATAGTCCTAGTGAAAGGAGGGATACTCTACCGACTCTGGATGAGAGGTGCAGGGAGAGGGGTTCCCCCGTGGTTGAAGTCCTGGTGTATGAGTGTGAGGACCGCCCAGAAGAGTGTGGGTTGAGTGATAGAGACAGTCAGTTAATGTCTCGCCCACTTCAAGAGAGTGGTGTGGGGTACGTGTGTGAGACACTGGATTGTGAGGTAAAGGTTAGCACCTGCGTGGAACTGTGTAATCCAATTGTGGGAGAGCATATTGTGAGTTCCTATTTTCCAGAGCTAAACCAACATGTGTTAGAGTGCGAGTTCTCTGATCCTAGGGAACTTGCGCAGGAGGCAGACCTCTGGGTGAGTACCAGAGGCTCTGTAGAGGCATTAGGGAATGACCCTAAGAGAAGTGGTTCAGAAGTTTTCCAACCCAGAGTGCTGGGAAAGGTTAGGAGTGTTACAGCTGGGTCCCCTTGTTGTGAGGAGGTTGTAGGGCCTCACATCCTGTCTCGTGGGAGCAGGAGTGAGACTGGGATAGGTCCCGAAGTGCCCCAGCCTCAGTCCCCAGGACTGGATGGTTCCATGAGGGAACACTAGGTGGGGAGCCTAGTCTGTCTGGATGGACCGTCCATTGTGGAGGGTACCCCAGTGTTAGGTGAGCTGGGAGTGCCTGTAGTCAGGCCTCCATCAGTTCTTGTGCCTGGCAGTGCCACTCCTAGGGGAGGGTACGGAAGTCCAGTCTGAGGGATGAAAGGGGGAAGGAGTCCCCAGTGGAAGAGCCAGTGGGTCAGGGGCCAGTCAGAAGGGCTGAGCCCCCTAGGAGTGACCATGGTGACACCACTTCAGTCCTGGTTGGCCAGGCAGTTGTTCAGCCACAGGGGTTGGTCCCTGGGTTGGTAAGTCAGATCCAGGAGTTGTCTGCCCTGGAGGGAGGGACAACTGTAAGCAGTGTCCCGACCATTTTTTCTAAGAGCACCACTCCAGGTGGGAGGGTGCAGTATGCTGGAAGGGGGTGCAGAGGGAGGGAGTCCTCGCCTCTGACCCCGGTGCAACCTGCGGGTTTTTCAGGTTGGTAGGTCAGTTGCAGGGTCCAGGCCCTGAACTGGTGGAGGGGTGTGTTTCCCTTGAGGGGGCCTGTGTGCTCCCCAGGAAGTCCTGGTTGGCCAGGCAGTTGCTCAAGCACAGGGGTTGGTCCCTGGGATGGTAAGTCAGGTCCAGGTGTTGTCTGACCTGGAGGAAGGGACAACTGTAAGCAGTGTCCCGACCATTTTCTTTTCTAAAAGCACCACTCCAGGTGGGAGGGTGCAGTATGCTGGAAGGGGGTGCAGAGGGAGGGAGTCCTCGCCTCTGACCCCAGTACCACCTGAGGGTTTTTCCAGGTTGATGGATCAGTTGCAGGGACAAGGCCCTGAACTAGTGGAAGAGTGTATTTTCCTTGGGGGAATTGGTGTACGCCCCCAGAAGTCCTGGGTTGCCAGGCACAGGCCCAGCCCGCGGGTACAGACCCTAGGTTGGGGGCCAGGTTCAGGGTGTCCCCCTGATCTGGAGGAAGGGGCAACTGCTAACAGTGCCCCTCCCGGTTTGTGTTATGGAGGCACCTCTCCAGGTGGGAGGGTGCCGGGCCCCAGTAAAGGGGGCGGGGAGAGGGCAGCCTCACCCCTGACCTCCGCCCAGTCTAAGGGTACAGACCCTATGCTGGGATACCAGTTGCAGGATAGAACCCCTGAACTGGTGGGCGAGTTATGCAGGACACCTGCCTCAGGTGCCCTGACAATTCTGGAAGGGGGTATCGCTCCAGGTGGGAGGGTACCGAGCCCCAAAGAGGAGGACCGGGTGTGGGAGAGCCCACCCCAGTCTCTGGCCCAGCCGCTGGGTACAGGCCCAAGGCTGGTGGGTCAGTGTTCGGGTGCTTTGACTGACCTGACAGGAGGGAGAGTGTACAAAAGGTGCCAGGCACCTGGGGTTACTGCCCCTCACTCTCTGATGCCACAAAAGTTTGAGAGCCCTGAGAGGTATAGGGCTTGGATTTCATCACTGACTACTGTCAGTGATTACTGGGGCTTGTTGTTTATCTGTTGGGACACACCTGGTGGCCAGTTAAGGTTAGATGCTGCACAGGTGGTGTCCACAGGTAGGGGAAGAGTTCCCCATTGGTTGCCTTAGTGAGCCCTGAGAGGTATAAGGCCTGGGTCTCATCCCTGACTACTGTCAGTGGCTACTGTGGCTTATTGTTTATCTGTTGGGACACACCTGGGGGCCAGTTAAGGTTAGGTGCTGCACAGGTGGTGTCCACAGGTGAGGGGCAGAGTTCCCCATTGGTTATCTTAGTGGGCCCTGGGAGTGTGGACAGAGGGATCCACCAGGGTTCAGATTGGAGTAGAGCTGGCATATGCCCCTGCAGTTGCGGGCCAGTTCCGTGTTCTATCGCCCGAAGCAGGAAGCCCATCAAAGTAGTGATTGGTCTACCCTGCGTTTTGGCTGGAAGGGGTTGTGTTGGAAATGGCCCTTTTGCAGGGTCACCCCTAAACTTTTGCCTGCCTCCTGTATTTTTGCAGACCTGTTTCTGTTGGTTTTATGACTCTGGGCACTTTACCACTGCTGTTCAGTGCTAAAGTGCATATGCTCTCCTTGGTAAATATGTCTATGTGAATTGGTATATCCCTTATTGGCTTATTTGGTTTACCTGTTAGTCCCTAGTAGTGTGGCCTGTGTGTGCCCAGGGCTGGTAAACCAAATGCTGCTGGTGGGCATGCAGCGCTGGTTTGCGCCACCCACAGAAGCAGCTTTTAAAGTGTGTCTCAGACCTGCCACTGCAGTGTCTGTGTGCAGTCCAGAACTGCCATCTTGGCTGTGAAGTGCACCCACTTCCCAGCCCCTGAACCTTCCCTTGGCATCCTGTAAGTCGCCCCTCGGGTAGGGTGCATTGTATGTGTAAGGTAGGACATGCCTTGGTGTGTGTAGCATGTCCTGGTAGTGAATTATGCACCATTTCGTTTTTCACTACTGTAAGGCTACCTGTTCCTCATAGGCTAGAATGGGCAGTTTGACTATTACATGCTATAGTCCTAACTGACCCCAGGAACATGGTAGAAAAACGAATTTAGTATGCCTGAGCTCAGAATATTAAAATACACCTTTTAGTGAAGTTTATTTTTATATTCTGTGTTTGAAAATACCACTTTTAGAAAGTAGGTATTTTCTTGCCTAAGCCTTCCAGTGTGCTCTGCCGTTATGTGTATTGGCTGTCTGGTTTTAGAGGGGCAGGACAGGCTGAGTCAGACCTGGGTTGAATAGAGAGATCTGCATTTAGAGTGTGGGGAGGGGTGGCTCTTTGATCTGAATAGGGCTGTGCCTGGCCAGGTGAATGCTGGCTCCACCTCCCACTGTGGGTCTGCTAGCAGACCCCCTCTTTCTGAAAGGAAGGATGCAGCCTGGTAAACAAAGTGCTCCAGGCCTGAGCAGAACTGGTTCTGGCTAGGTTCAGGGACTGGTAGCTTCAAGGATCAAAGGCTTTTGGGGTATAAATATCTGTGCTCAAACCCCCTACTTTTGTATTGCTTTTGGATCTGGAGAGGAAACTCTGTCCGTGCCACTGGAGGAATCTGCAGGAAGTGACTGTCCTTGTGCTTGTGTGTTTTTCTTGCACTGGCCTGCAGCAGTGACCACTGGGCCTTGAAGAGAGAAAAGGACTTTTGAGAGAACTTTTATTTTTGTTACAGCAATTACCCAAGGGCTAGGAAAAGAGCTAGCCTCCTGCTGGAGTCTCAGGCACATCTGACTCCACCACCAACCTCCTGCTTCCCCCTGCGAGGATTGCTATCTGCTGATGAGGCTCCTGTGAGTTCTAGGGCCTCTAGTTTTGCTTCAGAGAAAAGAGTGCTGGAAATCGTCGCTAACGCACGTTTGCAAGCCGCTGCAGCCGAGAGCGCTGGAAAAATCATCGCGCTGCTGCTGCTGGGTGCTCGCAACACGAAACCATCGCTAACGCCCCTTTGCGAGCCGCTGCAGCCGAGACGCGCTGGAAAAATCATCGCGCGGCTGTCGCCGAGCGCTCGCAACCCCTACAGAATCATTGCTTCAAGACATCGCATTGCGGACGCCGTGCGTCCGCCATTTTCATCGCATCGCACCGGATTTCGTCGCTCCCTCGCGGAGCGCCATTTCTTCGCATCGCAACGCGATCGCACAACGCAACAGGCTCGTCGCATCGACTTCTCCCTCGCGGCAAGAAAGTCATCGCATCGGCGGCCTAGCGTGCAGAAGTTTGTCGCATCGTCTCCGCACACGCAACAGGATCGTCGCATCGCCTTCGCCCTCGCGGCAAGGTCTCAGCGCATCGGTGGCCTAGCGGGCAGAAGTTGGTCGCATCGTCTCCGCACGCATCAGCAGATCGGCGCATCATCCTCCCTTGCGGCAAGGATTTTAACGCATCGCCGGCCTCGCGTGAGGAAAATCATCACTACCACTTCTTTGCGACATTTTGTTGGTTTTGCTACTAAACCCAGGTACTTTGTGAGAGAAAGGGTCGCAGAGACCACTGCCTTGAATTTGAACCTTATTTTTGCAACCTTTGAACTATTTTTTGACAGTCCTTCAACAGCCATCCTATTTTTGACAGTCTTATGAGAGAAAGGGTCGCAGAGACCCCTGCTTTGAATTTGAACCTTACTCTTGCAACCTTTGAACTATCTTTGACAGCCCTTCAACAGCTATCCTATTTTTGACAGTCTTATGAGAGAAAGGGTCGCAGAGACCCCTGCTTTGAATTTGAACCTTATTCTTGCAACCATTGAACTATCTTTGACAGCCCTTCAACAGCTATCCTATTTTTGACAGTATTGTGGCTTTTACAGTTATTGGTCTTGTGATAAATCTGCCTTTATATAAAGATACTTATTTTTTATAACTACTTGTGTGGTGTCCCTTTGTAGTGTTCCTCACTGTGTTACTGTGTATGGTCATAAATGCTTCACACCCTGCCTCTGAGATAAGCCTACCTGCTCGTGCTACGTTACCACAGGGTTGAGCAGGGGTATTAAAGAGGGTAGCCCTCTCACTCTGACTTAGGAAGAAGGGTCCCTACTTGGACAGTGGCCAGCCATTGCCAACTAGAGACCCCCATTTCTAACAACTCCTATTAAGTGTGTCTTAATAATCACCGCCCCACAATGCTGCTTATTATTGATCATGAACCTACCGTGCTGCTAGTTAGTAGGCCCTCACAATGCTGCTCCTTATTGATCACTTCCCCCCTCAGTCCTACAACTTTTTTAGGCCTCTCCTACAAATTCCTATTGTGTACAATCCCAATAGTTACAATAACAGTGAGCTTTGAGTCAACTCATTACTTATCATTTCCAATCACATTTGCTCGCTTCAGGTCTGATAGCTTTGCTTTTGACTTCCTCACCTACCACCCCCTGTAACTCCATTACGCCTCCTGTTTATGTTTTCTTTTTAATAACTTCTTAGGAGCGTCTAGCACTTGTAATTTGCTACCAAGTAGCTCCTTTCTCTAGATGTGCTTTACGGTATTTGTATAAATTTATAACTTACCTCTCTTCATCATGGGGGTCCACCATCTTGAAATGGTATAGTATCTACTGATACTGTTCAGCATCAGGAACCTGCAAAAGCATTGTCAAAGCCAACACTGCAGCTAATGCTTTTCAAAGCAGAGACCTATTGGCTTTGCCAATGCTTGTTTTATTGAAGTACCTAACAAAGAATTACCACTGGACTGCTGCCCAGCCAAGAATGATAAAATGAACAAAATACTCTGTAGTTAGCCGGGCATGTACAAGTTAACAATAGGCACATCAGTGGAATGGTTTTATACACCTAACAGTACAACTAGGGTCTGGGGACACTTTCACATCAATAGACCTTCCCCTCCTGCAACCCCAAATTCAGAAGGGGAACTCTCCCTCCACCCATACCCACCATGTCAAGTACCCTGTGGGGCATATTTTACCTACCTGCTCAGATCACTGTTGCAATACATTAGACATAAGGGGCCAGATGTACGACCATTGTAAATTGTGACTCGCAATTTGCGCTCTATTGCGAGTCACAAATTGCGAGTCGCAATTTCCAATGTACAATAGTGTCTGAGACACTGTTTGTGATTCTCAATGGACTCGCAAATTGCATGCCTCATGAATATTAATGAGGCACTCGCAATTTGCGACCCCGTTGAGAATGGCAGGCCCTCCCAGGTATGGTGGCCTGCTGGGCTCAGCAGACCTCCATGTCTGGGACTGCTTTTAAAGAAAGCAGTTTTTTTTTTAAATGCAGCCCGTTTTCCTTAAAGGAAAACGGGCTGCATTAAAAAAAAAATGAAACATTTTAGTTTCATTTTTTAAGGGCAGTTAGTGGTCCCTGGGACCACTGCCTGCCCTTAAAAAATATTTTCACCTGCATTTGCAAAGGGGAAGGGGTCCCCTGGGAACCCCTTCCCAATTGCGACTGCATTACCACCCTCTTGAAGAGGGCGGTAAATTGCGAGTGTTTTGTGACCGCAATTGCGGTCGCAAAACCTTCATACATAGGGCTGCGAGTTGCAATTTGGAAGGGACGCCCTTGGAACGCCCCTTCCTAATTGCGAGTCGCTAAACACTATTTTGCGAGTCACAATTCTTTGCGACTCGTAAAATAGTGTTAGTACATGGCCCACAGGGATTTTTCATGCACAAACGGGTCGAAAACCCGTTTGTGCATGCAAAATCCCGTTGTACATCTTGCCCCAAATGCATAAAGAAAAAGGGCCCCACTCAATTGAACAAGTCCAGGACCCTCCAAAGAAGAACGAAAACAGTATGAGGCAGCCCGCCACTCGACATGGTATACACATGTTCCATATTGCTTTGTAAAGAAGGTGAGTGCCATTCATGTTACACATCAACCGTTCCATTGCAAGAATGGACTAGAGGGCGTGATGCTTCTGAGAGCAGTCAGTCTTTATCCAACTGAAAGCGATCGTCAATTTGGCAGCTCCCAATTATTGTAATGCCATGCACCATTCATCTTTCCTCATTGTCTTCAATTCTTTGGGGTTTAGACCTGGAAGCATCCCAATGTGGAAGCAGAATGGATATCTCTTCGTAGTTGTCCCTAGTGTTTTGATGTAAACTGTTTCCCGAAAGCTCTTTGCCATTCTTCATTGTGCTACCACAGTTGGGACGTCTTGTGTCAGGATTAATCATAAAGTTTGGAGATAGTACCTCTGATGCTCATAAGTTTAGGGAAGAGCATTTCAAATGGAGTTGTATCCCTAGTGGCCGTAGAGCAGATAGAGGGGTAAGTAACCCAATGACTAAGCAGAGAGCAACAGTGACATTCTGTCTACGGGTGGTCAAAATCTTCCTTGCATTGCAGAAAAGTCTTAGGGAATGCCCTCTCATACATGAGAGATCATCTTGCAACCTCATTCCTTCCAGTGTTGAAAGGCGTATCCTTCCAGAGCAGGGTTGAACGTGTCATTGTAGTGAATAGGCATATATGGTGATGGGTGCGTCACCATTCCGTTTGAAATTACATGTTTACACCATGTTTCCAATCTATTGCTCACAGGGGTATTGAGGTAAGTATTAGATCGCCTGTATTGATTATCTACCAAGACGAGGTACCAAAGGGGTCGGCTGACAGTGGCATGGCCCAACTGTCTCCAGTCCTTTTCGGATCTTAGCATGCACCATTCTACCAGTGTTCTTAGCTGGGCAGCTGCGTAATAATAAGGGATGCTAGGTCCCACCAGGCACCCTGCTTCACTAGATTGGACTAGCAATCCCCGAGGAACACTCAGTTTGCTACTTCTCCAAATGAATCGTAGTAACCGTTGTTAGATTTGTTTTAGGCAAGCTTTATCCAGCCATATCGAGTGCTTGAAACAAAGTGGGTGTGAGAGAGTAGACATTTTCACTGCATCGATTCTACCAGTCCAAGAAAGGATAAGGCTTCCCCAAGAATCCAGGTCTTTCTTAATGGCCATCAGGAGGGGAGGGCTATTGGCAGAGAAGAGTACGCAGGGGGTTTTAGGAATGCGAAGTACGAGGTATTTGATGTTTTTGTGGCCCATCTACAGGGTAGTTAGGCTCTCAGTGTTGTCACTTCTTCATCTCTTAGGGTTAAGTTCAACACCTCAGAAAACTCTGTCAGAACAACGGATAAGCCTGGGCATAGTTCGCGGAGTTTTGCTACGCGGAACTCCGCGAAGTTACAAAAAAACTCCACGAAGTTCCGCAAGTGGCGGAGTATAGTGCGTGCTGCTGTTCGCACTGGTCTTCCTGCCGCTCGGGTAGAAATTCTACCCAAGCGGCAGCTCGCGCTTGCAAACTTACCATTCTCATGAGCGAGCGCGGGGAAAGAAACTCCGCTGCACTATGCAAAGCGGAGTTCACCGCCCAGGCCTCCGCGAGCGGAGTTCACCGCCCAGGCCTACAACAGAATAGTATTTGGCCATTATGATGGTTCATGGCAAGAGTTCCCGCCGATGGGAAGAGAACCAGTGCTTTCTACTTGTCACCACAAGGAAAGAATAGTCAGACACAAACCATTAACAGGTCAATTGGACCAGGGTGCTACTACCAAGGTCAGCGTGCTGGCCATGAACGAACCCAGATTAGATGATTTAAAAGAACTGTAGATGGATGGGAGGGTTTAGTTCAACCCCTAGTAGAGCAGGTCTACTGCACTCTAGGCTCAGAGCTGCCTCTGGTTACAATCTCTGTGATGGCAGCTAATCACAGTAAGTTGCAATTTGTAAACTATCTCATAAATAATAATGAGGTAAGTAGGATTGCGACCGACTACAATCCCGTATTACAACCCCTTATTAGTACTTCTGGATAAAGGTCCACAGTGATATATTTGGACAGTGAGGGACAGGCACGAACAACATAGAGATTTAACTATTTTTAAACCATTATGTGGTTCTACAAAGAACGTTTTTGTATTTATTTGAACAATTTTAAAGTTTTTGGGAACTTTTCTTTTGGGGGTGAAACTAAAAAGAACTGTATAATGGATGTGTAAACTTGACAAAAAAACTATCTTATGAATATTTATGAGGTAAGTAGGATTGAGACCCAAAACAATCATGTATTACAACAATTTATTAATACTTTTGGATAAAGGTCCATAGTGACATACCTAGACAGTGAGGGACAGGCATGACAAACAACAAAGATTTTGCTATTTTTAAACCATTAAAGTTGGTTCTATGTATAACTTTTTTGTATCTTCTGTGGCACTCTGCTAACCAACTGAGATGGCTGTCATGCATTTGAGACAAAGATGGCCAGTGCTTGTAAAACAAGGGTCACTGTTTTGCTGTGGTACTTGCAGGACATTTTGGGTAAGTCTTGCACCAGATGGCACCATGTGTTCTGATGTTACTGGCAGATTTAGATGCCCCATGTTCCTCTTGGTGGCAACACTTCGCAGCATTAAACTGGGGGCAATGCTAAGTGTTAAGATGCTTAAGCATCTCAGAAGTACCAAATGTGTACCTTGTTCCCAGGTCCTCTGCTAAATTCCTTGTCACAGATCTTACTTTTTTGGCAGACACCTTCTCTCCCGAAAATATTGTGAAAAACTCTCAACAACTGATGGCCTCTGGTTTCCCATCCACATTTTCAGGCTGGTCAGGGTAGTCTCCTTCTGGTGCCATTTTGACAATTGTATTTCATATAATCCCCCAAAGAAGAGGACAGAATCCATAAAGTGCCAAGCAAGTGAAAACTAAACCCCTAATGAAGGAATCAAGGCTGGAACTACTACAACGTGTATGACTAGTGTCAAGAGCCAATTACATGTGGTTTAACTGTAAATCATTGGCACCACTTTACTTTTTTAGAAATACATTTTAATAAAGTTCATAATCTGGCATTTATTTGGGTATGTCAAAAAAACCCTAAGCTCAAACTTGTTAAAAAAATGTCTCCCTCTGAGTAAACGTAAGTTTCTCCTTGAGGATTGTGGGAGTACTGCGTTACCAATGGAAACACTGAACTTAAAAAAAAAAATCAAGGCAGCCATCTTATTGGCTGCAGAGTTCACAAATTAAAAACCAAGCCTACAGGCTTCTGAAATAAGCAAAGAAGCCACTCGATGGGTACTATTTACCTATTGTGGTTTCAAATAGACTAGACTGATTGAATTGCAATCTGTCTCCATCCTAGCTTACAGAGAAAGTGGAATAAACTAGACATCTAGTAGTGCATCCATAGGATAAACACCTGCTTCAGAATCACAAGATGCTGATGTGATACTAATGCCATTGACATAAAGGGTCCCACATTCCACTAGGCCCGATCGACTCTGTAGCATGGAAAATTTTGCTGGGCCCAAAAACTGTTCCAATGCCCGAAATGTGACTTCCACCAAACAAGAAAGTTTTCACAAAACCTATGGAGAATCATTTAAAAAAGCATCACAAAAATTTGAACATGGGCAATAAAAATGTTTCATTACAAAAAAATTATTTCAGCAGGAAAAATAGGTTTCAAACCCCAGAAAGGATGAAATAAATTACTTCAAAAAGCGATACAAGCGGGGCGTATCAAAGATGGCGCCCGTGTACGAGCTGCCTCGGGGAGCTCCGCCAAACCCGTCTGGAGAAAGGCAGCTGGGGGGGGGGGTTCATCTTTGACCCAGAAAGTAGGCTCCCGTGCACGACCACACTACTGGGGAGCCACATGGTAGAACTGTGAGTTTGGGCCCCCTCGCCAGAGAGTGAGGTAGGGGCGCTGCCTGAACACAAAGTGGCGGTCGCTGATATGAGGCAGGAGCGATCGGCGGACCGAGCCCCCTAGACCCTGGGATCGGGGGTAATAGCTGCAGAACATATCGCAGGCTTACTTCTGCACAAACTGCTACATCAGCGCACCGCATCACCGCCACAAACGGAGGTGGAGAGCGGCATCGGATCTGGAGCAGGAAGCCCGGGTGAGAGCAGAGCGGGAGTGTCCCGGAGGTCTGGTGCTAGCCGCATCAGGAGACCAGATGGAGCTAAGTGGAAACGAGGAAGCAATGATAGATGCTGGAGACACTGCAATCACTCGGGCACGCTATCACACTTACTATTGCCTGCCCTAAATTACATAGGTACTGGTCCGACATACTCACAGATATAGATACAATGTTTGATACCGAGATACCTCGATTTTCCAGTTAAATCCTACTACGACTACCTAATGCGCTGACTTACCCGTTGCGCTCAGCCAAGGGAAAGGCCATTACAATGGCCCTATGTGCCGCCAAGCAGGTGTTGCTCTCGCGTTGGGGCACTGATTCCATACCCACACAAACAGATTGGGTACATAAGCTATGGGACTTGCCAGTTATGGAGAAATTGACAGCGGTAATGGACCACACATTGCCTAGATTTGAGAAAATGTGGGGATCCTGTTTGAATTTTTTGTCGGACGCTTTTAAGGAATTTTCTTGCCCGATATACTTGCGGATTCTGCGGCTCACAGCTACCATAACACCTGACTCACGAGTAAAGACCTAAAGGGAGGGGTTTAGGATATATTGGAAATTTTGCATGTCAAACGAGAAGAAATTATTAGCTTTATATGTGTAAATTGTTGAAATGTAATTGTTTCCCCCCTCCCCTCCATATCCCATTCCCTAGTTTTCCCTCCACCTTCGCCCCCCTCTGTCCCCTGCCCTCCCTTTCCACCCCCCTAACCATCTTGATACGATGTTCAAAGTGCATCTGGCAATTGCAACCTTTATACCTGGTTATTAATAGAAAAATAAAAACAGATAGAACCATAAAAAAATGATACAAAAACACCATTTAAGATGTTAAATTGCCCAGAGGAAAAGCCATGCATCCGGTACCCTATGTGCAAAACTTGAGGATGTTCATATTTTTGTCTAGCACACATTCCTTGTATCCTCATCGGACTCAACCCAGTGTATATTGGCCTACAGATCAGACACATAAAGGTCACGAAAACTTAAGGAACTTGCCCCAGGCTGTTGATGGGAGGCACCACAATATGTAATCCCACACAGAAAGGAACAATGAGGGGAAAAGTTGCACGTGGAAGAAGTGTAGGTTGTGAGGCATGCTATTCGTGCACCACCATCTTTAGTGGGGATACATGCTTAACCCCTCCTGTGCCTTAGACGTAACTGTTACGTCCTTGGCCGTTGTGCTTCTGTGCTGAGGACGTAAATGTTACGTCCAATGCATACCAGCAACAAATCCCTATGCTGTAAACAGCAGAGGGATTTCCTTTTTATCTTTTTAGCCTCGGGAGGTGGGGAAGAGCTTCCACAACCTCGTGAGGCATTTTTTTCTCAATGTAATGACGATTGCGCGCATGGTGTGCTGACGCTGTTACATTGAAAGTGAAACTGAAATGAGTCTCGTTTCAGTTTCACTGTTTCGGTGCTCGGGGGCTATCACAGCCCCTCCCCCCACCCCGAGCCCCGAAACACACGGGAGAGGTATCGTTGGATCTCCCCTTTCCAATGGTACCCTTCCCTAGTGGATCCCTGTCACAGGAGGGCGATCCCCAAGCAGGGATCCACCCCTAGTCACCAGGGAGGGGGGGATTGGCCCCTTGGGAAAGGGCCTTTGTTCCCCAAATGTTTATTGGCATAATCAGTCTTTCTGCCCCCCTGAGAGGCATATGGGGGCAATAGCCCCCGATCTGCCCTCCCCTGGGGGGGCAAAAAGCACACTAGGCACCAGGGTTATTTTTAATTGAATATGAAATGAAATGAAATTTGTACTTGTAAAGCGCGCCCATACCCCCAAAGGGGTGTCCAGGCGCTGTACGCATACCGCTGTGGAACCCTTCCTGGCTTTTTCCCTGTGAAATGTCCACTCCTGGGCACCCCCAGGGTGAAGCCAGGCATCCCAGCGCTGTTGGGGCCGTTGTGGAGATTAAGCAAGCTATTGCCCAGAGTTGCAGAGTGGGACCCATGATTAGAATAGGCACCGAGGCGAGAATCATCAGGTCCGAGGAAATTGAGCCCAAGACCCGCCGAGGCGGGAATTGAACCCTGGTCCCGGGCCAGATCTCTGCATCAGGGTCTGCCGCTCTAACCCGTGAGCCACACTTCTCCACGTGAGCCACACTTCTCCACGTAGTAGGGGTGCCAATGCCCCCAACCTTCTTAAAAACAAAAGGGAGTCTTTCTGCCCACCCTGGGGAGCAGATGGGGGTAATAGCCCCCAATCTGCCCCCTCTAGAAACCAGGGATTGCATTTTAATGTACATTTACATGTATATTTAGGGGTGGGGGCTGCCCAGAATGGCCATGCCAATGCCCCCACTCCAAATAAAATAGCCACAGTCTTTCTGCACCCCCTGGGGGCAGATAGCCCACTAGGCACCAGAGATATGTTTATCGGCATGTCAGGAGAAGTCCCTTAGTCCAGGGCACTCTTCTTTTTTTGTGCACACATTTCGGCCATTTTTGCCTGCCCTTGAGAGCAGATCAGCAATATTTTTAGTCCTCTGCTCCCAAGGGGGCCAGAAAACCACTAGACACTAGCAAAAGTTTGTGAGTGTGAACTGGAGTTCGGATGACAGTCTGGGTGTACTGGCGTTTGGCTGGCCACATTTTGCTGGTGGTGCGTGTGGACTTGCGCTTAGCTGGCAGTGTGTGTGGACTAGAGCTTGGTTGGCAGAGTGCAGGGACTGTCGCTTAGCTAGCGGTCTACGTGGATGGCACGGCTGGCAGTGTGCGTGAACTGAGGCTTGGCTAGTGATGTGCGTGGACTGTCGCTTGGCTGGCGGTGTGCATGGATGACGCTTGGCTGGTGGTGTGTATGCTGCCGTTTGGCTGGCGGTGTGGCTTGCATGGATCCTTCCCCGTTTTATTACCTAGAATCCCCTGCAAATCTCAAATTTAGCTAAAAAGTCACACTTTCCTTACATTTCTGTGTGGAAATGTTGTGGGATCACCGTGCCGGCACAAATTGTACACCACCCAGCGTTCTCAGTCTGATAAAAATGATACCTCACTTGTGTGGGTGCCCAAAGCAGAGAACCTAAAAACGTATAAAATGAAAAACTGATGGGGAACCAAAGTGGGTCCAAAAGGGCAGTTTTTTAAAATAAGTTCTTAGGCTGACTCTGCTTTGGGCAACTACACAAGTGAATTATCGTTTTTATTGTGAGACTGAGGGGAACGTTGGGTGGTGGGAAATATGTGCCGGCGCGGTGATCTCACAACCTTCCCACACAGAAATGTGAGGAAAATGTGACTTTTTAGTTACATTTGAGGTTTGCAGGGGATTCCGGGTAAGAAAATGTTGAAGGATCCTCGCAAGCCACACATTCCTGGCCTCCCCAGGACGAAAAACGCAGGTGCCCCCTATCTATCACAAAACAACCTCTTTTTGCAAGGGGGGCACCTGAGTTTTTAGGCCCGGGCTCGGTGGCCATCATTGGAAACCTACCAAGCCCAGACATTTCTGAAAGGTAGACACCTGGGGGAGTCCAGGGATGTGTGGCTTGCATGGATCCCCCAAAGCTTACCTACCCAGAATCCCCTGCAAACCTCAAAGTTTGCTAATAATATCACATTTCCTCACACTTCTGTGCAGGAAAGTTGTGGGATCAACAGGCTGACACAAATGTCCTAACACCCAGCCTTCCCCTCGGTCTCCCGAGTTAAATTATACCTCAGTTGTGTGGGTGGGCCAAGGGCCTGCGACTGGAAAGGGCCTAAAAACATAGAGATTGAGGAGATATCATAGAGAGCTCTAAGCGCTATATATTTTTTTTATAGGCTGACTCTGCATTGGACACTGACACAAGTGAGGTATAATTTTTATCGGGAGACCAAGGGTAATAGTGGGTGGGAGGAAAATTTTGCCGGCGCGGTGATCAGACAAATATAAGGAATTTTTTTTTTTTTAGCTAAATATGAGGTTTGCATTGGATTCAGAGTAAGAAAACATTGGGGGATACACACAAGCCACACCTCCCTGGACTTCCCCAGATGTCTACTTTTTAAAAATGTCTGAGTTTGGTAGGTTTCCCTAGATTACTGCTGAGCCCGGGACCAAAAACGCAGGTGACTCCCTTGCAAAACCAGTACAGTTTGTGGTAGATAATTTTGATGTCTCCAAAATAGGTTTTGGGCCATTTTCTGTTGCCGGCACTAGGCCTACCCACACAAGTTAGGTACCATTTTTATTGGGAGATTTGGGGGAATGCCGGGTGGTTGGAAGTTTGTGGCTTCCCACTGATTCCAGAACTTTTCATCACTGAGATGTGAGAAAAATGTGTTTTTTTATTTTTACAAAGCTTGAAGTTTACAGGGAATTCTGGGTAACACAACCTGGTGTGAATCACACAAATCACCACATACTGGATTCCTCTGGGTGTCTAGTTTTCACAAATGTACAGGTTTGCTAGGTTTCCCTAGGTGCCGGATGAGCTAGGGCCTGAAATCCACAGCTAGGCACATTGCAAAAAAGGGTCAGTTTTCTGTGGAAAAATGTGATGTGTCCATGTTGCGTTTTGGGCCGTTTCCTGTTGCGGGCACCAGGCCTATCCACACACGTGTGGTACCATTTTTATCGGGAGACTTACCAATTGTCTTTCTATGCATCCCTGCCTTCCACATGTAAGACAGTGTATAAAAAAGAAGTTATTTTGAAAAATACCCTCAAATTCACATGCTAATATGGGTACCCACAAATTCAGAGATGCACAAATAATCACCGCTTCTAAACTCAATATCTTGCTCCCATTTCAGAAATACATCAGATGGATTCCTTGAAACTTATTTTTCACTCTTTATACACAATGAAAAACCATTGCAAGGTGCAACTCAGTTATTGGCTCTCGGTACCTCGGGTCCTTGGTGAATTTACAAGCCCTTTATATCCCCGCAAACAAAAGGGCCCACGGATGTAACAGTATATTGCTTTAAAAAATCTACCATAGTTAGAAGTTACAGGTGAAAATGTAGACACAAATGGCTGTTTTTTTCAACTCGATTTCAATATATTTTTTATTTCAACTGTTACTTTCTATAGGAAAACCATTGAAGGTATTAAAAAAAATACAACAAAATGTAAGTCTGGTCTGCTTTCTTCTGGTGCAGAAGAACACAAATCAGAACAAAAACCCATGAATATTTCTGAAAGATTCAAAACCCCTGACAGGCTAGCCAAATCTCCAAAAGAGATTTTGGTGCTAACTCTGTAAACCACATTTCTTTGGTTTTATATTTCTAAAACCCATGAATCAAAAAATAGATTGTGTGATCATATTCTTTAGCATTGTGTAATCAATTACTTTGTACTGAAAGCTGGATGACAGAGTACTAATGCGTTGCTCCCTATGTCTTAATCTTTTCAAGACAGAATTTACTTAGTGTCAATTTCATTGCAGAAAAGAGCAATAAACCACTTTTGAAATGTTAAGCCCACATTTCAAATAGCAGCTTCTATTATGAATTTGTAATTTGTAAACTCCTTGAGATGAAAGTCTGCATTCTCCACTGACTAGTCTTGTACTCATAGTACTGGTTACATTTGCTTTGTTCTACTATACATTAATCTCAAATTGCATTTTACATTCATTATGTACCACAGTGCGTTAACCGAGGCAGCATTAACTCTCCTTTAGATCAGAATGCCTGGTCATATTCCATATATTTACATAGTCTTTCAACACTGTATGTTCTGACATCTTTCTCTAGCCATTTTTCTCCTTGAAGACCATGTCACATTCTTTACATGTGTAGGAACTTTCCCTAGAGTCGGTAGCTTGATGGTACTGAAGGCTTGTCTTAGATTTGAAAGCTTTTTCACATTTGGGACATTTATATGGTCTTTCACCAGTGTGGGTTCTCTGATGTGCTATTAGCGCACGCTTCGTCTGGAAAGCCATGTCACATTTAGAACATGAATGGTTTTTTTCACCCGTGTGGGTTCTTTGATGTAGATTTAAGTGTCCTTTGCTTATGAAAACGTTGTCACATTCCGTACATGTAAATGGCCTTCTCCAGTGTAGATTCTCTGATGCAGCATTAGCCTGTCTTTTGCTTTGAACGCCTTCTCACATTCAACACATTTATATGGCTTTTCACCAGAATGGGATGTAAAATGTACCATTAGTTGTCCTTTAGTTACAAAATCACTGCCACATTTACTACATTTGTATGGTTTTTACCCAACGTGAATTTTCTGGTGTTATGTTAGTTGTCCTTTTTAAAAAAAAGCTTTGTCCCATTCAATACATTTATAAGGCCGTTGATCGGAGTGAGTTCTTATATTATGGGTGATCCATGCACTTTCTGATATTAAAGACTTGTCACATTCAGTACGATTGAATTGTTTTTTTCCAGTGTGGGTTCTCTGATGAAGTAACTGCTCATCTTTTGTTTTGAAAACCTTAGAGCACACCAGACATTTATATGGTTTCTCACCAGTGTGATTTTTGTGATGCAGCATTAGCTGTGCCTTTGATTTAAAAGCCTTATCACATTTGCCACATTTATGTGGTTTTTCACCAGTGTGAATTCTCTGATGTAGCATCAGCACCGTTTTAGTCTTGAAAGCCATGGCACATTCAGTACATTCATATGGCCTCAACCGAAGCAGCATTAACTCTCCTTTAGATCAGAATGCTTGGTCATATTCAATATATTTAAATGGTCTTTCAATACTGTGTGTTCTGAGATGCTTCTCGAGCCATTTTTTCCCCTTGAAGACCTTGGCACATTCCTTACATGTGTAGGAACTTTCCCTAGAGTGGGTAGCTTGGTGGTACCGAAGGTTTGGCTTAAATTTGAACGCCTTTTCACATTTGGTACATTTATATGGTCTTTCACCAGTGTGAGTTCTCTGGTGTGCTATTAGCGCATGCTTCGTCGGGAAAGCCTTGTCACATTCAGAACATGTATGTTGTTTTTCACCAGTGTGGGTTCTTTGATGTAGATTTAACTGTCCTTTGCTTATGAAAGCTTTGACACATTCAGTACATGTATATGGCCTTTCCCCAGAGTGGATTCTCTGATGCAGCATTAGTTTGTCTTTTGCTTTGAACGCCTTCTCACATTCAACGCATTTATATGGTCTTTCACCAGAATGGGATGTAAGATGTACCATTAGTTGTCCTTTTGTCACAAAATCATTGCCACATTCACTACATTTGTATGGTTTTTCCCTAACGTGAATTTTCTGGTGTCGTGTTAGCGGTCCTTTTATTTTGAAAGCCTTGCCACATTCAATACATTTATAGGGCCTTTGATCAGAGTGAGTTCTATTATGCGTAATCAGTGCACTTTTTGATATAAAAGACTTCTCACATTCAGTACAATTATATGGTTTTTCACCAGTGTGGGTTCTCTGATGAAGTAACAGCTCACCTTTTGTTTTGAAAACCTTAGAGCACACCATACATTTATGTGGTTTTTCACCAGTGTGATTTTTGTGATGCAGTATTAGCTGTGCCTTCGATTTAAAAGCCTTATCACATTTGCCACATTTATGTGGTTTTTCACCAGTGTGAATTCTCTGATGTAGCATCAGCACCATTTTAGTCTTGAAAGCCATGGTACATTCAGTACATTCATATGGCCTTTCCATGGAGTGGGTCACACGATGTTTTATTAGGTGCTGGTTTAACTTAAAAGCCTTGTCACATTCAGTACATTTATAAGGTTTTTCCTGAGTATGGGTTCTCTGGTGTAGCATTAGACTCTGTTTTAGCTTGAAAGCCTTCTCACATTCTGTACATTTAAATGGTCGTTCTTCAAAGTGGATTCTCTGATGTACATTTACTTCCCCACGTGTCCTAAAAGCCTTGCCACATTCACTGCAATTATATGGTTTTTCCCCACTGTGGATTCTATGATGTACCATTAGGCTTCTTTTAGTCCTGAATGCCTTGTCACATTCTGTACATTTATGAGGTTTTTCACCAGTATGGGTCCTCTGGTGTAGCAGTAGAACTTGCTTGGTCTTGAAAGCCTTTTCACATTCACCACATTTATATGGTCTGTCCTCAAAGTGGATACTCTCATGTAGCATTAGCTCTTTTGTTGTTCTAAACGTTTTGTCACACTGTGTGCATTTATAGGGTTTTTCACCAGTGTGGATTCGCTGATGTGCTCGTAGCGCTGATTTATGTGAGAAAGCCTTGCCACATTCAGCGCATTTAAATGGTCTTTCTGCAGAGTGAGTACTTTGATGCCGTGTTAGATTTATTTTTGTTTTAAAGAACTGGTCACATTTGGTGCAAACATGTGGTTTTTCATCTGTGTGGGTTCTCTGATGCACCACTAGATGAGTCTTTGTTCTAAATGCCTTGCCACATTTTGTACATGTATATGGTTTTACCTCAGAGTGGGTTTGCTGATGTTGCATAAGCACACATTTAAATTTGAATGCTTTTTGACATTCGGTACATTGGTATGGTCTTTCATCTGTGTGGGTTATTTGATGCTGTCTTAAACTCCCCTTTGTCCTAAAGGCCTTGTCACATTCAGTACATTGATATAGTTGATCATCAATGCAAGTTCTCTGAGGTACTATTAGATGTTGGTCCATTTTGAAAGAGTAATCGCATATATGATGCCGTATTAAATGTCACTATGAAGAAACACGGTGCTCATTTAGTTCCATAAAGTCTGTCACTTATGTGCACTGTTACCTGTTCCAACAGATACATACAACTAAAGGAAGTTGTGCATATGTTTTCTTCAAATCAAAAATGGATTCACAAGTATCTAAGAAGGATTTTAAATTGGAATATTACTGGCATGGGAAGATGTTCCTCTGGACAATACTGTCACCGCTCTTTTTTTCAATGACAAAAGACTTTTAAAAAGAACATCATCTTTTCCTTTCTTGCTGTATGCCAGGCACCTGTTAGATTGGGAAATAAAAGAAATCATGAGAATAAAATACATCTGCATAAACTGTAATAATCTACATGAAAACTAAAAACAGCCCCTGACTGCGTGTACAAGTCAAGCTTAGTATAACCTGGAAAAGGTAGCACATATATGAAGGACACAGAGGCAATAAGACATTCACTATGCCTCAACATTGTTAAACAAAGATCCATACTATATGTGATTGATTAGCCTTGCCTACAGCAAAACACCTAGAATGACCTTTCTCATTAAGGGAAGAGATTGGAAATCATTGCCACAGTAAAAATGGAAGCCGTATCCACTTCTGATGCTGCCCTTATGTGCTACTTTTCTCCATCCCACTTCCCATTGCCCATTCCAGTATTTCCCAGTTCCAAGCTTTTTTAGGATGTGCTTTTGAACTTGTCCAATGAATAGTGATGCACAGGCTTGTGCCCAGTCCAAAAAAACGGCCTTCTCATATGTTTCCTTACCTCAGCTTTCGAGAGGATGCCTAAAATATAATGCTTCAGAATGGGAGTCACACCCCTGGAATGTATGTGACAACTCCAACCAAAAGGTATATGTAACAGGGCAAAGACAAACTATGTGTAAGACGGTCACCCTGCTACGGCCCCATCTGACAGCTATCTGAGGCGGTCAAGTAAATTAAAGTTTTGCTGGCATGTAGTATGTCATATGTATATAATTATACTGCACAAATTGAAAGCATGCATTACTGGACACGGTCTTCACCCCTTCGCAGGCTCTTGTCCACTCCTTATCCATAAGCTCGCCCTCCAAATAGTCTTGCCACTAGTCTAGTACTTTCAGTTTCTTTACCGGTTTATCGCTCGTAGTGAGTGGTATATACGAGAATTCAGTGGTCTACATCGGGACAGGGCCAGCAGCATTGCCAGTGTCTGATTGTGAGGATGGCTTGGCATAATGTAAGAACTGACCTGAGCCTACCATGTGTTCCTGGTTGTGTGGGCTAGCTTAGCATACTGTAGGATCTGACCTGAGCCTATCTCAAAGTTCATCTGCACTTCCTCAATTGATATAAACCTGTTCTCGGGATACAGGTCTGCAATAGTTAGGCACCCCCTCCATTTTTTAGTCTTCCATACCACAAGCGCATGTCTGCTGCAAAGGGCAGTCATTCGATTTTTGTGGTCACTACTCTGTACCAGACATGCTGGATAACATTGGGGAGATGCCTGGGGCACGCTTGCCTCTTAATAATAAAGGAGAGAGAAGCTCATCACGGTGCAAACCCTTAAGGAGGCGTTTCTCACAATTATACCCTTTGTCCAGCCAATGGACTGCGTGCTGCAGCTGGGCCGTCATATCGTATAGTTCTAAATCTTCAACCCACCCTTCTCCCATACCTGCTTCAGTATATCAAGTTTGATTCTACTCCTCCTACCTGCCCATATCAGTCGGTCAAGGGCTCAAACATCTGTTGAGGGATCATATAGGTGGCCCCGTGCAGCATATAAAGGCAGCATTACCATTTCACCACTGCCACTCTGCCCATGACTGATAGTGGAAGTGTTTTCCAAAACTTAATGGACGATGCAGACCACTCTCCCCATGTTCATCCAATGGCGGTTATCCTCATGCAGCTGCATTCGAATGCCTAAATATTAGAAGTCAGAAGTTTCCCTTGGGATCCCCAGCCTAGGCAGGGTATTGCTGTTCAAGCATCTCAGTCCCCCCCCACCCACCCCCATGGGGAACAATTTGGATTTATTTCGGTTGATACGGAGACCTGATATCTCCCAATATCCGTCAGCGCTTTTAGCAGGATTGGAACTAAGCACACGGGATGCTGCAAATACACCAGGGTATCACCAGCATACAAAGAACCCACGTTGGCGGGGTTTCCTACATGCATACCTCAAGGATTAAGCACACTACTGAGACTGTGGATCTGCGGTTCCATCGCTAGCACTAAAAGCAGAGGCAACAGAAGACACCTCTGCCGTGTTCAGTGCTCCATCTGAAATTGGTCCGAGACCATTGTGCCTGTCCCAACTCGGGCCAGTGGATGCATGTACAACAACTTAATCCATTTAATATAAGTCGGTCCGAGGTCCATGGCCCGCACCACCTCCCACAGGTAGGTCCAACAGACCAAATCGAAGGCCTGGTCAATATCAAGTAGGACTAGGGTGCAATCCTGATCCGACCCACCCACATCATGAAGCACGTATTAGCCAACATATATTTTTGAGAGCTTCTCTGCGGTATAAAGCTGCATTGGTCCTCGGGCACCACGGGAGGACCACGAGAAAGTGATTGGCAAGGTACCTTACTCAAAATGTAGATGTCCATATTTAGCATAGAGATTGGGGGATCGGATGTGACCAGGGCAGGGTCTCTATCCATCTTGTGAATTAGGACTCTTTGAGCTGGTAGTATCTCCACCTCACAGGCCTCATTATACACTGCCAATAATCTCTCTGCCACCAGGGCATTATCATGTTGATAAAACTCTGCTGACAGTCAATATCCACCGTCAGCATCTCCTCTATCACTGTCAAGATCTCTTCTTTATTCAGGGGGGCAGAAAGAGCCTCTTTCTGTCCTGGAGATTGGCGATTTATGTATAAAATGCTCATATCTAATCTGCTGTGAGCCTAACAAATGTACCAGTTCTTTTGTAACCCCGTATATATGGCACTTCCATTCCCTGCATACCACAGAGATGTGGAATTTAATAAATATCTACTTGTCCATGGGGCAGGTTGCTTCATAAATCTCCTTGTCCTGTAACAAAATCCTCCTGTCCTTTTCATGCCATGTAGTGATGCAACAAATTATGGCAGCAATCTCATTATATATAGTTCTGATATAGCCTCTGTTGGAAAGTGGGTATTAGTAGTGGTAAATGTGTATCTACCACTGGAAATAAGGCCACTAACACAGTCTAGGGCTCAGTACAGGTCTCAATAAATTATTCCTATGCTCAACCCATGGTAGCTTGGCTGCGAGCATTCAGGCTTGACTTAAGAGACAGGTATTTAAAAACACAAATTAAGTGAAAAAATTAAGACACAATAAAAATCCAACACCAATTTATACAAATAGGAAATATTTATATCTTGAAAATGACACCAAAATGAAAAAAAGCCAATGTAGGGAACCAGAGATATTAATTTTTAAAGATTTAGCAATATATACCACTTAGAAACCTATAGCACCACTCTGGGACATCTGGTCGCATGTGACTAGGACAAAATCAAAGTTTCAGGCCGACCGCAATGGAACCCTGCTCGGATATTCATCCCGGGAGGCCTCAGATGAGATTTTACCTGACTTAGAAACTTTTCGGGAGCTATTTCTGCCGAGGTCCCTCGATACTCTTTACTAGTCCGGGTTCGGTGAGGGTTCGCCGGCTTGCTTTCCAGAGAGCTCCGGTCAAACTCTGGAAGTCGGACTGCCAAAGCTTTTCAGCAAGACGAACCAGCAGGGCAGACCGGCTCGCGGTTGAAGGCGGGCGGCTTGGCTCTCACGGTTGAGTCGGTCCCCTTATAGACTTTTTTTCCAAAGTTGCTCCAAACTTCTGGAACTTCTTCCTGAAGTTCCTCTTGGGGGTCCAAAGTGTCCAAAACACAATCCAAGGGTCTGGAATCTCCAAGATGGTCCTTGAAAGGTTGGTACCACAATGGCCACAATGCACCTGGACAAAACCCTTACAAATCCAATAGACACTCCAGGTAGATGATTCTTGGTGGCGATGATCGAAGTGAGCTCTGTTAACCTGTAGCTTGCAGGGAGTCCACTCTTTATTCCTCTTGAAGCAAGGTATAACTAGGGCTCCCGGTTTTATGGTATTTATTTTTTTGACATTTCGGTCTGTAATTATCCATATTTATTTTTTGCTAATTTTATCTGTATTTATCCATATTTCTTTTGGGTTTTATGAATAAAATGAAGCTGAAACTAGCATATTTCCACATTTATGTAACTGATAAATATGTACTAATGCTTGAATGTCTGCCAGGTTTCAGTGATATGATCACCCGCTGTAGTTCCAGATAATGCAGCAGGCGCAGTCAGTCAGAAAGCAGGGCCTGATAGTGCAAATCAAGTTTCCAGCTTGGTAAACCTTCTTCTTTCATTTCAAGCAGCAGATCTAAGAGGCTCTGCTCCTCTCAGACATTTAATCAGTGTTCCCTGGGGTCAAGCGGAGGGCACTCCTGTCCAATGAGGTGCATGGCAACACCCCAGAGCATGACCACTTCCTCCAAAGCATGGCATAATCTTCTACCAGAAAGCACTATTCCTCCAAACTTTAATATGGCTGAAGTCTCAGCAGAGGAGCAAGAACTAGTTAAACCAACCTCCAGCACGGCTCATTTCCATAGCTCTCCTTCTCCTGACATCAGCAAATTCCTTCCTTAAGCCTCCCCTCTGGCTGTGTGAGACGGCTGGGGGGTAGATGGGCCTAGCATTCCCTGCTTGTCCTATCCTTTCTTTGAAGCCCATGCTTTACGACCCCTCCACCCCCCGCTCTGGCATTCCTCTGTAGCAGAGCTCTTTCCAACAGATTAGCATTTCTAGGGTGAGCCACTTATCACTTCATCAAAGCAGCCTGGCTAATCCGGTTAACTCGGACCAATCAGGGAAGACCGCAGGAAGGCTGAATTTTGGCTTACAGACAAGAAAGTCTTATAACTTCTCTTCTGTATATTTTAGAATAAATCCAACAATGGCATATTGTTGGATTTATCAATACCATTCTCCTAAGTCCTAGAATGATAGTTTTCTTTGATTCTTAGCAATAGTTATGTGTTTCTAAACTATTGCAATATTAGCCTATGTGGCTGGGGATCTACAATGGGGAAAATGAAAGGTGCAATTTCTCCAACACCAGGGCTTATAAAACATCTTTTATAAGGACCCTGCTTATAGCTACATGACCCTCCACCCCAGAATATGTAAAAATTGTGTAGATCCTCACTCCACATTGCTCCCAGCACCAAAGTCAATTTTGGAAGGCACTTTACTACAATAGGGGAAGTGAAATATACAATTTTTGATATCCCCAGGGCATATAAAACATCATTTATAAGGACCCTCCTGATAGTGGCATGGCCCCCCACCCCTGGGAGACCCTGGGGATACCAAATATGCCAATATATTGTAAATTATCAATTTGTAAGTGCCCCTACCACCAAAGCCAAGTTTGAGCACAATTTACATTTAAAAGCAGAGGTGCAACACAGGGCTGCTTTTAAAAAGACATTAGGCTCTAAGCAGTGCACACATGCAAGTGCAGAAAGGGCTGCTGGCTTCTAAACTGCCATGCCCTATTATATACCAGGGACTTATAGGGTAGGTCAAGCCAGTTATAAGTGTACCCTAATATATACCTTTGTGTGTGTGTGTTTTCATAATAGCACTGGTCCTGGGCCTGTTTTTCAGAGCCCAGGATACAGTCAGAGTCAGTTACCACCAGTACCAGTCAGCATCAAATTGGGGGTGCACCGGGCACACAAGAAAACTTTGCAACAGCCTTTGTGACTATGCCAGGTCTCGTACCATAATAGGGTTTGAATACTAGCAATTCACTTATTTTGCCACTTTTCCGCAGAACTACATAATGGGGTGCAAGGTAGTGGTAAGCAATAGTTCCAGAATTGGCATGCCCCTTTGAGTCTGTGCCAAACTACTAACTTTGCATGTTTTAAGGATTTTCACCAGGTCTTCTCTAATCTTTTCCCATACCGAGAAAGGCTGGAAATTTACTCCTGACAATGGTAGACATAAAACTTCTTCCAGGATAGGGAAACAAGTGGTTGGAGGGAAAGTGAACTTGCAAACGCTCAACAGATTTTCACATGAGCAAATCTACACATGCATATTTGCTCATGCTAAAAAGCGGTTCAGAAATATTTTCTCGGAGTAGTCTTGGCCTACTTATGTAAATTCTTGGGAATTCATGAAAGCCATGATTCTGCAAGGACATATACCATGGGTGAACTTTTGAGACTTTGTTTAATAGTTGGGCCACTGAATATGTCTGGTGTTAACCAAGACCTTTTTTTTCAACCTCATTCACCTCAGGCCCGACTCCAGGAAATACTTCATTTCTCTAATCGTACACTGGCATCTTACCGGTAGAGCACGACCAGAGACAAGCATAGGTGTAATCATTGGACTTATATTTTTCAGTTTCAACCATTCAATGCCCAATGGTTTCCTGCATGGTTTGTTTTCACCCAGCTCTTCAGAGGGTCCCACATCTTTTGCTTCTTGTCTGAAGACACTAAAGAGCTTCATCTTGAAACATATATCAGCGATTCAAGCATGCCGCACTAGACAAAGCCTTTACTAAAATCCATTTTCTACAGATCTCTCTGTGTGCCAACAAAATCATATAGAAAAATCTACTCTTGTCTTTGCTTAAGAGTGCAGTGCTTTCCATGACACCAACAATAATGAGGCAATGACTTACCTTTACATGATCTCCAAAATATTCTTCAATTCTTCATGTAGGAGAGTAGGATCTGCTTCTTATAGTTACCCCCACTTTTTGCTGTTGTTTCACTGTTTTCGACTTAGTCTGACTGGAATCCTGCTAACCAGGACCCCAGTCTATCTGCTTTCTCCTCTAAATTGATTGCATGTACTTTAGGTACACTCTAGATTGGATTCTGGGGTACCCTTATGAGTCCCTAGTATATGGTATACTATATACCCAGGGCATAGGTACCCCAGAGGCCTCCCAGGGGCTGCAGCATGTATTAATGCCACCCCTGGGAGACCATTCAAAATGACACAACAGGTCTGCCACAGCAGCAGTGGTGTATGCACCCCTTACTTAGATATAGGTTCCCAGGGGCAGATTTACAAGCCCCTTGCGTCACTTTTACGCTGCAGTTGCGTCACTCTTGTGACGCAACAGTGGCGTAAAAAATTTGGCAAATTTACAACATGACGTATCTAGGGAGATGCGTCACGTTGAAAAGCCCTGCGTGACATTATACCTGCGTCAGGTATAATGTATGCAGGGTGGGCGTTCCCACGGAGGAAGGCCTCGTAAAAGTGACGGAGTGAAATCTACAAGATTTCACTGCGCCACTTTTAGGACGCCACTGCGTCAAAACCTTACGCCTGCTTGAAGCAGGCGTAAGTAGTGACGCAGTGTAGTGGGGAATAGGCCTCAACACGCATTGCTGGAGTTGCGTCGTGCTTGCGACACGACTCCAGCAATGCGTGACTTTTCCGCCAACAGATGCGTCAATCCTTGCGCCATAGTGCGCCGTATTGTAAATACGGCGCATCTATGGTGGCGCAAGGGTTTCTGAGGGTGGCGAAGGGAAAGTGACGCATCTATACAGATGCGTCACTTTCTTGTAAATCTGACCCCCTATATCTATCAATATCACTGCACATATAAACTTATCAGTCACCCCTATGGCAGGCCTTAACAATCCTGAAGGCAGGGTGCTGGGTTTTATGTGAGAGGGTGCCCATGCATGAGCAGAGCCCCTCTGCAGCCTTCAGAACCTATTCTCTGGGGTTGTTTGTGATGCAGCCAACCATATATACTTAAGAGCATTATAACCTCGCGGTAAATGCTAACTTTAAAACGGCTGCATGGAAACATGTCGTGTTTGGTGTCAAACACCTTGGAATCATACCTCCACAGTAACTGGTGTGGGAGGTATGATTCCACCCTACTAGAGGGAGAAATATGACAACACCGGTACACCCGGTACCAGCTTTACAAACCCTGGCATCGCAAAATGGATGCTGCCAGCCACAGACACGAGTCTGCCCTCCTGCTGCTGGACGAAACTCTGGCAGGGGACGGCTGGACAATAGGTTTCCTGTCACAGGGAGGTGTGACCACCTCCCAGACAGGCTTTAGTGTATTGGGGCTGGGTGGGTGTCCTCAGAGTGCTTTGATGTCTGCACTGGGGGCACATTTGGTGTCCCTGTGCATGTTCCAGCTCAAACCGGTTGCAGGGGCTATCAGCCCCTGCTCTGGCGCGAAACTGGACAAAGGACATGGGTGTAGCCACCCCTCTGTCCTGACCCTCCCATAGGTGGGTCCCCAGAGTTTGTCCCACCCCTTCCTTGGGTATAAAGTAGGAACCCCTGGCTACAGGACTTTAGATATACCTGGACGAAACTCTGCTACAGAAACCAAGTATCCTTCGATGATCTACGCTTTGCTGGACAACAGAAGAATCTCCCTTGGAGTAAAGGAGTTACTCCCCTGCAAGGCAGGCACATGAAACGCATCTGGCCGGTTTGCATCTATGCAGCTCCTGAAGGACTCCGAAGATTTTGCAACACAGGAGGTGGGTTCCCAAGCTTCCCCAAGGTCAACTAGTGCTCTCAGCAAACCTGAGACCCGCAGCCCTCGTGGGGACCGTGCAACCCATACCCCTGGACACAATGCACATTTGCAGCAGCATATGCTTTTTGGCAATCCCTGAGGCTGTGCTTTAGGCTACTTGTAGTCCAGACCCCGAGCAGTATTTCCACTGAAGATTACCGGCCTACACTCCACGAGTGTTCCGTGGGCTGGTATTTTGTGATTCCTCTTGAGGTCCCTTTGCGATCCCTGGTCCGTTTACCTGTGGGTCCCTGTGAAGGCAACTCTAACTTTTAGTGGGCTTTCCTGGTTGCTCCAGATGTGCCCTGACTCTCCATTGCTTGGGGAGTCCCAAGGACCTTGCTGGTCCACACCGAAGCATATTTTCTCTGACCGTGTGGGTTGCAGTTGCCAAGGCTTGTTGGTCTCCAATCCGGACACTGAACCCTCAGCACTCGACATCCTTCATGGGACAGCTCACCTGCGGACTTTGGTCATTGTCAATATCTCCTAGTCCCCGTGGCTGCAGAGTCAAGCTTCACCTCATCTCACCTGAAACACCCGACATCGGTGGGCATTCGTCTATCGTGCCCCTGGTCACTGTGAAGTGACCCAGACTCTGTCCCCTCTGCTTTCAGGTTCGTCTCAGCTCTGATCCAGGCTTTGATCACACCGGACACTTCTCATCTTCCCGGCAGCTGCACTTCTTCGCAACACGCCATTGAAATCGACGAGCGTTTCCGACAGCACTTGACCCCTATGCACCCGGCTCTCCTGGGATAGGTAACACGGGTACCTCGGTACTCTCAAGGGTGCTGGCCTTAGAACCTTCTATGTTCCAAAGGGTTTGCTTGAAGTCCTCTCCTAAGTGTCCTTAATCTTTAAAATTCCAACCGCGACTTTCCCATAGACTTGTACGGAACTCGCGTCTGTGTTCTCACACTGCACACGTCCTCCGTGGGTCTCCTGTGTCACTACCTTGGGTGGTTCCTTGGGGTCCCAGCGATTCTACGTGCTCTAGGCACTGTGTCTAGTCAAGTCGTGGTTGTTATACCACTCTTAGTATATGGTTTCGTCTCCCCCTGGAGCCCACTGTGTATTGTGCTAATTTACTGTTGTTCTAGTGCTTTAATATTGTGTGCCTTGTTCTCTAATCTCATAAAGAGGTTAGTAGAGAGTGTTTAGTAATAAATACATATATTTTATATATACCTTGTGTGGTTCTCCTTTCATTTGGTCATTCAAGAGGTTATATACTGGTAAAACAAGCTGCTTTACATTCCTTCAAGACTTAGCCTGAAGGCTGCTCTCCATAGCTACCACTAGGATAGCTTTCTATAAAGGTTGTCTTAAACCTATCTACCATAAGAGTCGAATTGGACTGGTGCAAGGTGCCCACTATAACTACTGACAGCATATACCAGGCCAACTTCTCACACTTCATTACCGTAACAACATTTTCCCAAAACCACTGTATCTGCGGACATTCCATAAACATGTGCAGATCGTTTGCTTCCTGCAGATCACATTTCAAGCATTTTATTTTGCCCCCTCTTCTCATCTTTGAGGTTCCATATGGTATCCAGTATGTTCGGCGGAGAGAAAATAGGAGGTTTTGCTTTAAAGAAGCGGACTTCACTGTACTAAATAAGATGCGCATTGATATGCGCAATAACTGTATCCTTGGCAAGTCTTCGCCCCATAACTCTTCCGGCAGTTGAAAGTCCCCATCTGCTATCTCCACTGGCGCCCAATACCATACAAACGCGTCCTTCTTTCAACAGTTGTTCCAGCTTATTGGAGCACCCAACCGAGTTGTTTGCATTGTGAAGCCTGCTAATTATTTGTAAGAACTTAAACCTCCATACCCTGTGATCCATTAGCTATTCCTTCCATGTGAGGGGAACCTCTTTATGCACAAGTTGACCCCAACGCTGTATATTTGAACTCTGCATAGAAAGGGCCAAGGTGTCTCTGTCCTATTTCGGTGTGCCCGGAAATCCCATAACAGTGCCGCACTACTATAGTATGGTAATTTGTGATCTTTCTGTGTTGTGTCCACAGCACAGCCATTGATTGTAACACCTTTAGCCACACCTTCTTGTAATTCTTATTGTCACCAAACTTATACAAGAAAGGGGCATTTCCTCCCCGACATCTTTTAGCATAGCACTCAAAAGTATGCCAATCTCAGAGCCATCTGGATTGTTGAGAAGAATCTTACTATTTTTTTGCTGAAAAGCCCAGGCATAGAATGTTGTGTCTGGTAATGTCAAGCCCCCTTCTATTGCCTCCTACGGAGCTTCTTCCAAGAAATCCTTGCTCCCCTCTCAGCCCATATAAAGCTGCCTATACTACCCTGTAGTTTATCTAACCACTCTTTCTTAAACTGTGGCGGGATGGTATTAAAAAGGAAAGTGAGTTTCGGTAAAATAACCATTTTCACCAAATTGACTCTACTAGAAATAGTCAGCTGGAGGTGAGCCCAACTCTTCATCAGTTTACTGACCTCCACTGCAGCTTTAGTAAAGTTTACCTCAGGTATCTTGTTAGGGTCCTGTGTAATTCTCACGCTTAAATACTTCATCTCATTTCTACTCCGGATATTATCCATTAACATATTCCAGGCCAATATCTCAGTTTTTGAGGAGTTCACAGAGTAGTGACCGGACACTCTCCCAAACTCTGCAGTCAGCCGCTCGATATGAGGTAAGGCAGCCTGTAGGTCAGAAGTACAGACTATAAGGTAGTCTGAACGTAGAGAGACTTTTTTAGTCCATCCATTACAAGTGAAAGGCACAATTACAGGCTCCTGCCTGATCTTGCATGCCAAGGGCTCAATATACAAATTAAAAAAGAGGGAGGAGAGTGGACACCCTTGTCTTGTACCTCTAGTTATTTGGAAAAGTGAAGTTAAACTCCAGTTTACGAGTATTCTGGCGCTGAGAGCTTGATATATCAGATGTACTGCTCTGCAAAAATTCTCACCCAAATTACACTGTTTTAACACCATTTGTAGGTATATTCAGTTTACCTTATCAAAGGCTTTGGAAGCATCAAGTGTTAAGACTGCGAATGGGACCGTGAATGTAGTGGCCATATCTAGTGCGCCAATGAGAGTATATGTTAGATCGAGGAAGCCCTTTTGATCCTCATACAGCAGAGTCCCTATTACCCGATTTAACCACCATTTAGCCGTTAGGCCACAAAGAGAATGTGGCCTAACGGCTAGGGCGGTCGACCTTGGAGCTGGGGAACCGGGTTCGGGTCTCGGCAGGGACGCTCAACATTCTGTGATTATGGGCAAATCACGTAATCTCCCCGTGCCTAACAAAATGAATGTGTCTGTCTGCAACGTAACTGGTGCTCATGTAAAGCGCTCTGATACCTTCGGATCTAGTTCGCGCTATATAAAACTCCCCCAAAAAAAAACCACCCAGCTAAAACCTTGGCAAGGATTTTATAATCGCTGTTTAAGAGCAATATAGGTCTATACAAGTCACAATCTGCCGTTTTTTTTCCTGGTTTAAGAAATAAAGAAACTGTAGCTTCATTCAATGTCGGTGGTAGTGTTTTGCCATCTTCAAATATCCCTCCAAATAAGTTTGTCAGTATTGGAGAAACTATATCCTCCAATAGATAATATATCTCCACTGGAAGCCCATCTGGGCCGGCTGCTTTCCCTTTCTTACTAGCCCTTATAGCTGATCTAATTTCAGTTTGCATTATACCGCTATTTAACTCCTCCCTTTCATCTTCACTAAATCTACGCAATGGCATGAAACGCAACCATTCTTTAGCCAGCTCTTCCTTTGTCACATTCTCTGTATCTAAACAACTAAGCAAAGCCTTTCCGATGCCCTCCTTACTATTCACCGTGGGGCTGGACACACTCTCTTTAATTTCCCTGATTGTATTTCGGGCCTGATCAGTTTATTTTCCAAGCCAAAAGATTTCCACAATTTTCCCCATACTAAAAGTGGGCCACCTTAATGGCTTCCCACTTTTTTTTCACTCTAGCCGCCAAAACTAAATTTTGCTTTTCTCTCAATTCTAAACATCTCTCTAGAGCTAGAATCTCATTACTTAGTGTGGGTGGATGTCGAAAACAAGGCTCAAATGGATATCTGCCTTTGGAAAGTCAAGTCGATGATATGGCGGCAATAGGGGAGGGACTATGCCAGCCTATGGCTGTTGCTACAACTGAGCACAAGAAGAGCAAGCGGTGCAGTTAGCGAAGGTGGCCTCCAATATAAGTCAGTCAGTAGAAGAGGCTGAAAATACTACAGAAGCAGAGACAAGGAGTACCTCTGTAGAGGCTTTGATTTTAGCCCGGACAAAAGAAATGAGTTATGGCTTTGCTACCTTGGAGGCAAATCAGAGAGGGATACAAGGGGCTTGCGAGAGCCTAGGGAGTAAGCTTGATACCTTGGCGGTTAGGATGCAAGCCCTTGAGGAAAATATGGAGGAATTGGGACACTCGGTGGAGTTGATTAAGGAGAAGATTCGAATGTTAAAATCTGACAATCAGGGGATTTTAGAAAAATTTGAAACCAGTAGCGGCCAGTGCAGGTAAGCACAGTGAGGCGGGGCTGCGGTGAAAGTGACAAACAACGAGATAGGGAATGTAAAATAAATAATTAAATAAAACCACTTACCTTGCGCTTGACGCAGCACCAACTCGGCGATGCGGCGAGCGCAAGATAAGTGGTCTTATTTATTTATTTATTTTACATTCCCTATCCCGTCGTTTGTCACTTTCACCCCCCCCCCCACACCCCCGCCACACCTCGCTTACCAGCACGGGCCGCCACAGCTAGAAACACTTGAAAATAATTCCCGACGTAACAATCTGAGAACCCTCAATATACCAGAGGGGATGGAAGGAGAGGATCTTAAGGCTTTCGTTCTAAGCCTCATAAAAAAACGGGGCTAGAAATCGATAATAACCCCCAGAAAATTTCAGCGGACATACAAGGGATACATCGGGGTCCCTTTAGGAGGTCCCCCACCAATTCCAACAAGAATAAGCCTAGAAAGATTCTAGTAAATTTTCTCACATACTTTCAAAAAGAGCCAATACTCTCTGAGGCACAACAATTGAATTCTCTAAAAGCGAATGGGCTGACTTTTGAAATAAGGTCAGACATATCTAGGTCAACCGCAAACAGGCAATGGGAGCTTGGAAAGTGTTTAGATAATTTTAGGAAGTCAGGAGCAACTGCCCAGCTTCAGTTTCCGGCTACACTTAGGGAGATGCATGAAAAAAAGATGCACAATTTGAAGTCCCACAAGGAAGCAGACGATTTAATTGAGAGCATCAGGGCAGCTAGAAATGCAAAAGCATAAGGTGTCTGTTTTAGATGAATTAATCACTTTTGTTTTTTTCGATTTACGTCTTTTTTCCTAGGATTCTTTGTGCACCTCTAGAAAACTCCTTTCTCGCTTTAGAGTATCTTATATCTGCCCCGGGATGGCACTCACATAAGGACTTAGGTAGTCCATGAGGAAGTCGGGGAAGGTACTCCTGGGGAGGGGGGAGTAAGGAATAGTGGGGTAGGACGGCACAAAGGGTGGGTAGCATTTGGGGAAAAAAATACATAAAATTTCCTCAAGCACCCAGGTATTTTTTCATCGTTGGTCATGTGTGGCTTAACATTAGCCTTTGGTGGGTTCTATCTAGCTCTCCATTTACTATACAACTGAAATCGCTCGCCCATATGTCTGCAGCAATAGTGGGAGAAGGATGATGGGTCTGAAGTTCTTGAGGTCTGTCGGGTCGGCGGATGGCTTCATTAGCAGGGGGTTGATCTCGGCGTGTTTCCAGTCATTGTGGAAGGTGGCGGTCTTGATGGAGCAGTTGATGGTGCGGCAAAGCTCGGGGTGATGGAGGTGGCTGCTCTATGAAAGATGTGATGCGGGCAAGGGTCCGAGGGGGCTTCGGAGTGGATGCTCTTCATGGTCTTGAGTGTGTCGTCTGTGGTGAGCGGAGTCGAGTTGAGCAGGATCTGTTGGGGTGCAGCGTGGTTGCGTGTGGTGTGTCGGGCATGGTGGGTGGGTCTTGGGTGTCGAAACTGTCTTTGATCTGCCTATCTTGTGGTGGAAGAAGGTGCTGGGTTTGTTGCAGAGGTCTTTGGAGGGTGGGACGTCTGTGGTCTCGCTGTTGGGCCCGGCGAACTCCTTGATGATGGCGAAGAGTTATTTGCCGTTGTGTGCGTTGGTGTTGATTCTGTCTTGGAGGGCTGTTTTCTTTGCAGTTTTGAGGAGGAGGTGGTGTGCGTTAATAGCGGTTTTGAAGGTTGCGTGGGTTTCCGGGGTTTTGTTGTTCTGCCATTTCTTCGCGAGCTGTCTACAGGTGTGTCTGGACTCATGGAGGGTGGGAGTGAACCAGCTGGCTTTCTTGGAGTGTTGTTTTCCGGGGGCCTTCTTGAGAGTTGCCACAGTGTTGGCGCAGTTGGAAATCCATCGGTGGGGGTTGCGTGCTGAGGTGTTAGCTTCTGCTGATGTCGGCGGTGTATGGTGGGTGTGGTGAAGGCAAAGTGCACGTAGTGGTGGTCGGTCAAGAGGAGTTTGGTGGTGTGGCTGTAGGTGATGTTTCAGCTGGTCGAGCGTGGGTGGGTCAGAGCAGTGACTAGCTGCTTGAATCCGATGTTGGTGAGGTTCTCCAGAAGGGATGTGGTGTTCTGGTCACTGGAGTTGTCCAGGTGAAAGTTGAGGTCGTCGAGTAGGATGTAATCTGTGGATCCGAGAGCCTGCGGTGTGATGAGGTCAACAATGGCGTCGATGAAGAGGCCAGGGGGCCTGTAGACATGGGTGCCGTGGAGGGTGGTGTTGGGGTTGGTCTGGATCTGGAAATGGAGGTGTTCCATGTTCGTCTTTGGGTTGTCCATGTGAGTGGTTAGGCTGAGAGTGTTCTTGTGGATGATGGTGATGCCTCCTCCTGGTCGGTCGAAGCGGTCCTTGCGCGTGATTTTGTAGCCGTCGGGATGGTGGTGGAGATGTCCAGGCCAGAGCTGGGGTTAGTCCAGGCTTCCGTGAAGAAGGCAATGTCAGGAGAGGCGTCGTTGAGGAGGTCCCATATTTCTGTGGCGTGTTTGTGGAGGGAGCATGCGCTGTTGGTCGGCTGGGCAACGAGAGGAGCTGGCGTGTGGAGGTGGGCAAAGGTGTAGCTACAGTTTCGTCAGGAGAAGGGTCCTTGGCTGTCCTTCAGTGAAGTGAGGTGGCAGGCGGTGTGGCGTCCTGTGTTCAGGGCAAGGAGGGTGCTGGCTTCGTATCTGTGGGAGGTCGATAACCAGGGCCTGTAGTGCTGGGTGCGGACGGGCTTGCCTTTGGCGTGCCAGCGGCACGGCCGTGCAGCAGCCACCATTAAGTAGTGTGGGGAGGGGGATGGACAGTTGGGAGGCGGGAAACACGGGGAGCCGGAAAGAGTCACTGGAGGGGGACATGACCACAGGAGATCGCAGCGACAAGGGCGGCGAAGCAAAAGAAAAAGTACAAAAAGGGACAGAAAAAAGGCAAAAAGCAGAAAAAAGGCAGAAGAAGAGAAAAGGCAAAAAGAGGCAATGCAATAGGTCTCACATTTGTGAGAGTTAGAGTTATTGGCATTGTAAATGGCAATGGCTTTTATCTATGTGTTTTGGTTTGGAGTGGAGAGGATGCATGTGGTTTGGAGTGGAATTATGTGGGTTGAATTGGAATTGTTAGTTTTGGAATGGAGTGGGGTGTAGTGTATTTGTGTAGTGGAATTATGTGACATGGTGAATAGACAGTGGTGGGAGCTGAATAGATAGAAAGGAAGATAGAGAGGGATAGGTAGTTTGTGCATGAAGTGGTGAATGAACTCTAGATAGAGGAGCAGAAACAGTGTGTGAGAAAGAATGGGAGAGCAGGCCACAGACGCATAAAGAGGAAGCACCTGTGTAAGCAGATAATACCCTAAGATGAAGAGGAGAGCGTGGGTTTGAGAGGCGAAATGTTGAAAAGGCACAGGAAAGAAATTATGCTTGAAGACCTGAAGAGAAGTAATGAGAGTGGTGGGAAGAGTGTGTGACAGAGCGAGAGAGAGAGGTGTCAGAGTACGAGTGAGAGAGAGAGGGATGAGTAGGAGGGTCACCAAGAGGGCAGGGGAGGTGGACTTTTGCATAGCACGAGGTGGTACGGGAAGGTAGCATGTTTGAGCAGGCAGTATAGAGAGGAGACAGGGAGCATGAGGGAGGGATGAGAGGGGGTAGTGGAATTGCAAAATAAGAGGGGTAGTGGTAGTGTGAGGGAGAGATGAGAGGGGCAGTGGGTGTATGGGGGAGAGATGACAGGGTTGGTGAAAGTGCAAGTTAAAGATGTGTTGTTTTGGAATTTGTTGTGGAATTGTGTGGAGTTGTGTAATGGAAATATGTAGTATGGTGTGCTTTGGAATTATGTAGATAGTAATTAAATGGTATTAACTGTAATGGAGTGTGATGTTGTGTTATTGAGTTAATTATGTGAAAATGTATTGTGTGTTGTGTAGTGGTATGTTGTGGATTTGAATTATGTGGTGTGCTGTTAAATTTTGTGGCATGATGATGGGAATTTGTGGTGTGTATTAGAGGTATGTGGTGTGTTGTGGAATTGAGTTGTGTAGTTGAAATATTTAGTTTAGTGTGGAATTATGTGGTGTGCATTTGAAATGTGTGGAGTTTAATTGTTTGGCGTTGAGTGAGGTTATACATATTGGAATTATATGTCATGGTGTGGAGGGCATATATGAAGATTGCTGGTATGTGGTATAGAGTGCATTTATGTGGAGTGTTTTTATGTTGTATTGAGTTGAGTGTTATTATGTGGAGTTTAATTATGTTGCACTGAGTGTTATTAATTGGAGTGTAATTATGTTGTGTGGTGCTGAGGTGGTGGTGCTGCACTGGTGCTCAGGTGGTGCTGAGATGGTGCTGTGCTGAGGTGATGCTGCGCTGATGTGATGCTGCGCTGATGCTGAGGTGGTGCTGCGCTGATGCTGAGGTGGTGCTGCACTGGTACTGAGTTGCTGCTGAGGTGGGGCTATGCTGGTGCACGGATGCTGAGATGGTGCTGTGCTGATGTTGAGGTGGTGCAGCGCTGGTGCTGAATTAGTGCTGCACTGGTGGTTCTTTAGAGAGTGTAGTGAATTTTACAGAAGGATGATAGAGGACTACAAACCGTCTGTGTGACCCACCTTGAAGCGAAGCCACACCCTGCAGAGGAGGGCAGGAATTTGCTGCAAAGAGGCAATAGAGGGAAATAAAAAAAAAAACACAGCAATAATGCATTTATCTAGAAGTACATTGAGATTTATACATCAAAATGCAGGGCATTTCGGGTCAGCCGTAAAATCATCACAAATAAAACAAGCTTTTACAACAAAAACAAGTATAGATTACACCCAGACTATGGCCTACCTTAAAATGCATAACAATATGTAGAACAATTTAGCAGTTGCTCCAGAAATACACACAGAAGAGAAGGACTACATGAAAAACAAGATGTAAACATGTGTTACTCACGTAGTTCCGTGGGGTGCTGATAATGCTATCATAGTTCCCCACACTCACTCTACCCTCATGCACAAAAAGGTAAAAACAAGCCAGGAGGGGTTGTACGGGCCAGAAGAGAGTGAACAAGCTGTGAGGGTCAGGAATTACACTATAGAAGAGCGGTTAGAACATGCAGTGCCCGGCTCTGCTTAAATTAACACCTGAGCTTTTCTGCAAGCGCCATGAGACTTTCGGGTGATATGTTTGCGCTAAATAAATATTCCTGATTTGATTTGATTTGTAATAGTAAGGAACGTAATGGTGAAGTAAATGTGCCTGCCCACATGTTAAAAGAAGCAAAGAGACAAATTCAAACCCAGCATAAAGTGCTAAAATGAGTGTGTGTGTCCATTTTAGACACAAGGATGAGTTTTGCACCAGAAAAATAGCACAAGAAACACAATTAATTGTGAGCAACAGACACTCGTATTCTGGTCATTCGTATTGTTTTTTTGCATTCCCACTTAATTTTGCAGCAAATTTAACCATAACAAAACACTTCATATAAAAAAAGTACTAGTTATCTAATACATGCTCAGTTCACTAATAATGTGGGTTTGAGCAACTAATTCTAGCATGTGCCTGGGGTTGTGGTACAGTATGGATGATTTTTTTATTTTAATTTGTTTATATAAATCTTTTTATTAAGGAAACAAATCAAATAATATCACAAACAAAAACACAAAAACAAAAGCAGTCATGATATTGCAAAACAAGGATAAAGAAAATGTGGCTAAAAATCAGTACAAAACGATACAGAAGGGGGGGATCTTGTGCACAAGCACTTCATTGTCGGGCATCGTCAGTGGAAATACGGTCATAGGGCGCCAGATTATAATGTTTCCGTATCCATCCCGAATGGGGAGGTATCACCAAAGGGGGTGCACAACCAACCTCTGCTTTCATCCCATGGGGCCCAGATTTTGGTCCACTTTCCCGGACAGCCCCTACTTTCATACACCGCTCTCTCAGCTTGCATACACCAATCCATATCGGATTCCCAATCTGAGCATTTCAATTCAATTCCACATTTCCACTTCCTAGCAATCTTGCGTTTGGCCACCATGCATTCCAGGGAGACCCACAGTCGCTCCGGCCTCGTCAGTTTGGTTGCCTCCCAAATATTCAAAAGGCAGAGTCTCGGGGAATTGTTAATTTCTTTCTCGCAAATCTGGGACAGAGTCGCGAGAATCTCCCCCCAGTACTTCTGGAGGATTGGGCAATCCCACCATTGATGTAAATAGGTGCCCACCTAGCCACAACCTCGCGGGCAGACGGGGGAACTCATAAGACCCATTTTCACCAGGACCGTGCTCGTATAATAGATCCTATGAAGTAGTTTAAGTTGGACTAGTTTGAACCGGGACTGGATCGCAGTCTCTCGAGGCGAGGCGAGGGCCGCTCTCCAATCCTCATCATCAATATCACCCACATCACCACTGTGCCCGAACTGTAACCAGAAGGTCATGCGCGTTATTTTGAAGCTTACGATAGGTTAGAGAGATGGCCTTCTCAGGGAGATAGTCATCTAGGAGCCTGTCTTCCAAAGAGAAGACACCGGTAGAACCTCGCCCATGGAGAGCACTTTAGACAGTGCACTACGCACTTGAAGATAACGGAAAGTTTTGTTTTCGTGCAAGTCGAATTTTCGCTGCGGGTCGCCAAACGGAATGACTGCGCCTCCCACCCAAACATCTCCCAACCTCGATAATCCAATCAGATCCCATTTGTCGAAACCGGGCTGATGCTAAAGCAGACCCAGACGACCGGAATCCAACAAAGGTGTCGCCTGCGTAAGCTTACCTCTCCAACCGAGGGCCAAGTTCGCCGTATGCCAAATGGAGACAGTCGTTGCAGTCGGAGTAAACCTGGGCTCCAACTTTGCTCCACCATATAGCGCCCTTAAATAGGTGCCGGGCAACATATTGTGCCTCTCCATTCTGTACGATGGATCAGTAATAGGTCGGTGCACCCAATGATTGAGAACCACAAGTTGTGAAGCCCAATAATAATACCGAATGGCAGGCAACGCAATCCCACCATCGTACCAGCTCTTGGTTAATTTGGCCAGTGCAATTCGGGGCGGACCATCATTCCACAGTAGACTACGCACCTCCGACTCAATGGATGTAAAATAATGAGGTGGGACTGGGTGTGGCGTATTCTGCTGAGCATATAAGAAGCGGGGTAGAGCCATCATTTTATAAAGAGCTGCCCTTCCCAAGAGTGTAAGAGGGAGCGTTTTCCAATGTTGGACATCGGCTTTGAGACGCAATAGGGGGGGTAGAAAATTACGTTGATAAAAGACCTCTGCATCTGTCGTGATATATATACCAAGATAACGAAAGCCCTCGATCACAACCTTGGCCCCGCAACCCGAGGGGAGCAGGGGCGGACGGCCACTAAAGACATATATAAGGGACTTATCCCAATTGATGGTATATCCGGAATATTTTTGAAAAAGGGTGAATACGTGAAGGACCTCGTTAATTCAAAATCGGAGCCTCGCCAAATACAGCAGAATATCATCCGTGTAGAGGGAAATTAAGTCTCTCCAGTCTGGTGCCCAGTTAAAACCTCGGATCGCTGGCTCGCCTCTGAGCCATATCGCTAGAGGTTCAATCGCGAGAGCGAAGAGCAAGGGGGACAATGGACATCCCTGTCTTGTGCCTCGCCCCAACTCAAAAACCGCCGACCTACCCTCGTTCACCGCGACTCGTGCCAATGGTGCGGAGTATAGAAGTCGCACCCTGGATAAAAACCGGCTCCCGAAGCCATATCTCTCCAGGGCCGCAAAAAGGAAGGGCCACTCAATAATGTCAAACGCCATTTTGGTGTCCAAGGACATAATAACTGTGTTTTCTTGTATTGTGGCGTTCCGCCCCAGCACCCCAAACACGCGACGCAAGTTAAGCGCCGTATTTTTGGTTGGCATAAAGCCATTTTGATCTGGGTGAATCAACTTTTGAAGATGGGGAGAAATTCGACGAGCCAGGATTTTCGCCAAACTTTTTACCTCCGGGTCCAATAGTGAAATGGGTCGATATGAAAAGCATCGCTCAGGGGGCTTTCCTGGCTTGTGGATAACCACTATATGGGCCAACCGCTGTGTGGCCGGGAGGACGCCCTCGCTCA